>CAMRHE010000148.1:0-1200000 GCA_947044405.1 Leptodactylus fallax | reverse complement strand
TCCTTTTGGATTCTCACTCCAGATTTTGACTATAAAAATTACTTTTTATGTGTTTGAGACAGCAAAAGGACATATAGTATAGCCTGATACTACTACATAAAGAAACATGAGACCATGTGGTGATCTTCATTTTCTCGCAGTGAAACTATAAGAAATGAAGATACTGTGCATGTGCCTCACCTATAGTCTTTTCACATTGAAATCAATACAGAGAACAGATTAGAGAACTGATGCAAAACTGATGCTAAAGAAAATGAACTTGATATAAAATATGAAATAAATATTTAGTGTATATTCAGTTTTCACATTCATGTTTTTACCAGAGGCACAGCTTAAAGCTCTGGGGACCAATGCAAAATTTATTGAGGGGCCCCACTTACCATGTGCTATCTATAATACTGGCTTCTTCTTATGTTGTAAAGGGACCTGTAGGCCACCTGAGGCTCCAGGGCCCAGTAGCAATTGCTACATCTGCACCCTCTATTGCTACACCCCTCATTTTTACAATGCACCACATACAGAGGACATATAGCATTTTGCAAATATGACATTGGTAAATATTTGCAGAATTAGGAGAATAACATATTGTTTTGTGCATTGAAACAGAGGGTGCACATATTTTCAACAGCTTCTTACTTGTGAAAATGTATAAAATGGAAAATACTGTTGATCATTGACCTTATACAATATCTTAATAAAGCCACTGACGTCTGTAGCCTGCTCAATGCCATAGCTGGCCGTGAAGTATCTTCTCTGTTAATGTTCTGTACGTCACATCTGACCTGTTTAACCTGTAAGTAGCCCAAAAGATGCTGTTGTTGGTGATTTTGGAAGGGTTAGGAAGTAAACACAAGAGCACTCCAATAATAAGTACTGTAAAATGGAATACAGTACCAAGCTGTGTTAAATAGACTTGAGATGGTACAGTCCAGCAGCTACTCAATAATCTGTCCACAATCTCTAAGTCAAAAAAGTTAAATACAGATGCAATGAAAAAACTGAAAAATCATATTGATATACACATGATTTAACTATGTGCATAGGACATGGTACAACAAAAGACTTGAGAGTACTAAGGACAGTACTTATTAAGCATGGGGCAAATATTAATACACATCAATCCCTCAAAAGCAAAGGGCTTCATCGCTTAGTTACCAAATTATAAAAACTATTTACTAACCACTCTAGGCTAGAACACTGTAGATTACAAATGTGCCATTAGCTTCTCAAATTGTAGTCCGAAGCTGTACTCACAATTCTGCAAGCTGCTATCAAAACTGTCAACAAGCTTAGCTGATCTTTTCTAGTGCAGTAAGAAAAGGTGGCCATACACGTTACATTTATTTCGAGTTAATCAAAACCGCAGTGAAAAAGCACTGCAGGAAAAAATGCGGTGGAAATGCATTGCAGTTTTTCCCACAGCGCTTTTCACAAAAAGTCTGCAGAGTTTTCCCTCCACTGACTTTCTACTTCCAAAATACCTATACAGAAACTGCCAGCGTTTCCGTAGGTATAATTGACATGCTGCTATTTGCAAAATTGTAAGCGTTTTTGAAATCACAGCATTTCCGCTGCAGATTATTTTGTGAAATTTGTGGGTGGGATTAACCAGAATCCCATCCACTTTACAGTTAATGTAGAAATACTACGTTTTTTTGTCACAGAGTTTCCACCGTGGCCAAATTGTGTAATTTATGCTACGTGGGGCCCTGGCCTGAATGGTTACTAATGTTTCTACAATTTAACATAAAGCAATTCTACAAGAAAATATAAGTAACTTTTGTAATATTTCTTATCAGATAAATATGCCTCTTTCTCCACTTATCTAGTTCTTTCACCGCTCTCTTTCTCCCTGATAAACTGATGCTATGTTCACACCTGCGTTCGGGTTTCCATTCAAGGGGTCCGCTTGGGGACCCCCCAAAACGAAAACCTAATCCGCGGTTATCCTCGGACACCCGTAGACCCTATAGACTATAATGCTTGCAGGACTTTTCTCTCCACATTTTTAAAGCGAAATGGGGAAAGGAATCCCCGAGTTGAGACAGTGCGCAGGTGTGAACCTAGCCTTACTGTACTTTCACTCTAAAATCTTTGCTGAATTCTATTTAAATGCACATGGTGGTCAAAAGAATGTTTATACTTACTTTATCATATACATTTTATTACTAAAATTTTAGTAAACTGATAAAGAAATAAAGAAAGATAACTGCCACAAAAACAAAAATCGTACAAAAATCGCATTTGCATTTTACAACTCAGGCAAGGACAACATTGGATGAACCTTCTGCAGAATTTCCTACAAATCACAGAGGCAGCAGAGGTTTTTATGTTTTTCCCCTCCCCTGGGCCTCTGAGGTCTGATACATTTTTGCAGTATTTCCAGCAAACACTGTAGGGGCCACTGTGTGGAGGGGCTGCTATGGAACATTATACTGTGTGGAGGAGCCACTATGTGACATTAGAGTGTGAGCAGGGGCCGCTATGGGACATTATACTGTGTGCAGGCGACGCTATGGGATATTATACTGTGAGGAGGGACTACTATGGGATATTATACTGTCTGGAGGTCACTTTGGGACATTATAGTGTGTATAAATGGGGCATTATACTATGTGGAGGCCAGTAAAGTTTGCTATGGAGCCCAGTAATTGCTGGTTACACCCCTGGTTTGTCATATTATTCCAGAGATGAATAAGTTATTACTGTGGGATCAACCATACTAGCACATTTGTGATATTGTTTACCACTAACATTGAGTAATTTTCCAAATGATATGATCCCCATTAGCTCATCAAACACATTTCTATGAACTTTAAGCTGATGTCAAGGCAACACCTGCTCTTCAGTCATTCACCTGTGCCCGAGTTGTACTGCTGACAGTCTGAACATGGTTTGCATGCAACTTATTATCTCTGTAATAATCTAATTAGATTGTATTTGTAACTTTTTCTTTTTCCAATATTGCCTAACAGCCTATCTTACTGCATATCATGAACTCTGCTATGAAAATTGCTGTCTCCCTGTATGACATTATGTCAGAGTTATGCCACCAATTGTACAAGTTCTCCCACTTAAAAAGATGAGAGAGGCCTGTAATTGACATCATAGGTAGACCTCAACTATGCGAGGCAAAATGAGAAAACATATCTAGAAAATCACATTGTCTGATTTTTAAAGAATTGATTTGAAAATTATGGTGGAAAATAAGTATTTGGTCACCTACAAACAAGCAAGATTTCTGGCTCTCACAGACCTGTAACTTCTTCTTTAAGAGGATCCTCTGTCCTCCACTCATTACCTGTAGTAATGGCACCTGTTTGACATTGTTATCAGTAAAGACACCTATCCACAACCTCAGTCACACTTCAAACTCCACTATGGTGAAGACCAAAGAGCTGTGGAAGGACACTAGAAACAAAATTGTAGACCTGCACCAGGCTGGGAAGACTGAATCTGCAATAGTCAAGCAGCTTGGTGTGAATAAATCAACTGTGGGAGCAAGAATTAGAAAATGGAAGACATACAAGACCACTGATAATCTCCCTTGATCAGGGGCTCCACGCAAGATCTCACCCTGTGGGGTCAAAATGATCACAAGAATGGTGAGCAAAAATCCCAGAACCACACGGGGGGACCTATTGAATGACCTGCAGAAAGCTGGGACTAACGTAACAAAGACTACCGTCAGTAACACACTACGCTGCCAGGGACTCAGATCCTGCAGTGCCTGACGTGTCCCCCTGCTTAAGCCAGTACATATCCGGGCCCGTCTGAAGTTTGCTAGAGAGCATTTGAATGTTCCAGAAGAGTATTGGGAGAATGTCATATGGTCAGATGAAACCAAATTAGAACTGTTTGGTAGAAACACAACTTGTCGTGTTTGGAGGAGAGTGAATGCTGAATTGCATCCAAAGAACACCATACCTACTGTGAAGCATGGGGGTGGCAACATCATGCTTTGGGGCTGTTTCTCTGCAAAGGGACCAGGACGACTGATCCGTGTACATGAAAGAATGAATGGGGCCATGCACCCCCCCCCCGGGGGGGGGCCCCCCCCCCCCCCCCCCCCGCCCCCCCCCCCCAAAGGGCCCCCCGGTCCGACCTGATGAGATTCCGGATCCCGGAGTGAGGCCCGGCCAAATCAATAATAGAAAGGGACTGCTGGGCCCCTTCCGGGTGAGTAAAATAACAAATTTTTACAGCACCTGTCCTCGTGTCCGACGTCATCTTCTGGCGTTCCGGACATCACCGCTGAGGCCAGGCTTCAGCCTTAGCGATCACGTGGGACGTGCTGACAGCGTGCCTCACGTAATCGCTGAGGCCCAATCACAGGCCTCAGTGGTGACGTCCACAACGCATGACGTCGCCGCAGGAGAGCCAGCCGGTGGGGATCGGGAGCGCGAGGAGCCCAGCAGAGGTAGGAAGGTTTGTTTTTTCCCTCACCCTTTGTATGGGGTCTGAACCCCAAATATAATATAATAATAGCACTGTAGGTGTGGCTTGTATGGGGGCCCCTCTGGATACATATTATATATGTTTTTTAATAAATATATAATACAGTGCAGACTGTGGCCCCACAGAATTAAATTTCAGAGGCTTTCCTGTGTGCAGCATGGGGGTGGCAACACATGCTTAGGGGCTGTTTCTTCTGCAAAGGGACCAGGACGACTGATCCGTGTACATGAAAGAATGAATGGGGCCATGTATCATGAGATTTTGAGTGAAAACCTCCTTCCATCAGCAAGGGCATTGAAAATGAAACGTGGCTGGGTCTTTCAGCATGACAATGATCCCAAGCACACCGCTGACTAAATATTTTTTCCCCCACTGTATGGATGTTTGCATGAAAAAAGCTAATTGTATGCAACTACAATACATATGTTTTTTAATAAATATATAAAACAGATGCAGAACATGCATAAATTTAGAGACTTTCCTGATAGTACACATTTATTTGCTTCAAATGTATGCAGTGAGGTTTTCTGACAAAACATGGTGTGAACCTAGCCTAATTTGATTATGTGAATGAACAGACTCAAAAAGACTCTCTAAGGCCGGGGCCCTACATGGCGTAAATGCCGCGAAGAGAACTGCACACATTGCAGAAAAATATGTACAGCATGTCAATTATACCTACGGAATCGCCAGCTGTTTTCCTATAGGTATAATGGAAACTGAAAGTCTGCACAGGAAAACTGTGATGACTTTATGTGAAAAGCGCTGCTGGAAAAACCGCCATGCATTTCTGCCGTGGTTTTTCCATGTGGTCCGCTATTTTGGGCATTAGCCCTAAACTTCTTTTTGTCATCGTACTAAGGGTATGTCATATGATGTTATTTGTGGAGGTTCATAAGGTGAGATCCTTCCAATCACCAGAACAAAAGTTGTTTTCATGAGCAAAATTGAAGGGGCATAAAATACTATTTAACCATGCTCACAGAAATAGTCTATTGAAGCTAATGGTGTGTCCCATTCAGTTCAGACCCTTTGTCTTCCAATTAGCAAGAATCTTAGTTCAAGCTCCTTCACTGTTAACACCTTCTGACACGTTCCCATGAAATGTCAAAAGGTATTAAGGGTAAGTTTACTGGCAAATTTGTTGCAAAAATTCAAGCACATGAAAATTGGTTTCACAAATTTAAAGGGGGTATTTCTGCTTTGTGCATGGATTTCTGCAAATTTTATATAGATAAATAGGATAATCTCAGATATTTAGGCAGCAAAACATATATGTAGAAGGTATTTTAAATACATGCAATATACGATCAAAACCTACTGCTTTGTGCTGCAATAGAGCAACACACTGAGAAATGGGCTAATATTACCAAAGAACAACTCCACTAGTGGAACAAGTAAAATTATACTAACAACGAAAAACAAGTCTTCAATATAATATAAAAAATTCATATTTTTTAATTGCATAAAATAAATAACACAATGAGTACAAAAGAAGGGAGAAGTATGACAAAGAGCAGACAACTACCACATTATAGTTTGGTCAGGTGGTCAAGCAATGGGGACATTGTCAATAAAGTGTAAACTGAAAATACATAAATAGATGAGGGACTAAAAGCACGGCTAAACCCCATGATCCATAATACATCTAAATAAACGTCATAACGCCAAAATACAAAGGATGTGGATGAAAGCCAAATAGTCCCAAACACCACAGTGGCCTCCACACAGTATTATATGCTCCGCAGTGGCCCCCACACAGTATTATATGCTCCTCAGTGGCCCCCACACAGTATTATATGCCTACAATGGCCCCCACACAGTATTTTATGCCTACAGTGGCCCCCACACAGTATTATATGCTCCTCAGTGGCCCCCACAAAGTATTATATGCCCCCAGTGGCTCCCACACAGTATTATATGCTCACAGTGGCCCCTACATATTATTATATGCTCCTCAGTAGCCCCTACATAGTATTATATAATCCTTAGTGGCCCCCACACAGTATTATATGCCCACAGAGGCCCCCACACACTAATATATGCTCACAGTGGCCCCCACACAGTATTATATGCTCCTCAGTGGCCCACTTCCAGCTGGCCGCGGGCCCCGTACTCCTCCGGTCGCGGTCGCACCCCCTGCGACCACGATCCTTACGCCACTGTACATTGGTCAGGGGCCCGATTGGGACGGTCAGGGGCCTGATTGGGCCCCTGACCATCCCGATCGGACTCCTGACCCTTGCATTGGCAAAATGAGGCCTAAATATATTCGGGGATCGGGGCCCACCGGGGGATTCACTGGTTCCCCAGTGGACCAGTCCGACCCTGGTCTTGTATGTCTTCCATTTTCTAATTATTGCTCCCACAGTTGATTTCTTCACACCAAGCTGCTTGACTATTGCAGATTCAGTCTTCCCAACCTGGTGCAGGACTACAATTTTGTTTCTGGTGTCCTTCCACAGTTCTTTGGTCTTCACCATAGTGGAGTTTAGAGTGTGACTGTTTGAGGTGTCAGGTGTTTTTTATACTGATAACAATGTCAAACAGGTGCCATTACTACAGGTAATGAGTGGAGGACAGAGGAGCCTCTTAAAGAAGAAGTTACAGATCTGTGAGAGCCAGAAATCTTGCTTGTTTGTAGGTGACCAAATACTTATTTTCCACCATAATTTGCAAATAAATTCTTTAAAAATCAGACAATGTGATTTTCTAGATATGTTTTCTCATTTTGCCTCGCATAGTTGAGGTCTACCTATGATGTCAATTACAGGCCTCTCTCATCTTTTTAAGTGGGAGAACTTGCACAATTGGTGGCTGACTAAATACTTTTTTTTTCCCACTGTGTATTATATATATACAGTACAGACCAAAAGTTTGGACACACCTTCTCATTCCAAGAATTTTCTGTATTTTCATGACTATAAAAATTGTGCAAAGCAGTAATCAAAGCAAAAGGTGGCTACTTTGAAGAACCTAGAATATAAGACATATTTTCAGTTGTTTCACACTTTTTCGTTAAGTATATAATTCCACGTGTTAATTCATAGTTTTGATGCCTTCAGTGTGAATCTACAATTTTTATAGTCATGAAAATATAGAAAACTCTTGGAATGAGAAGGTGTGTCCAAACTTTTGGTCTGTACTGTGTATATATATATATAAATATATATATATAATCAAAGTTTTTTTTAAAGATAAATATAGTGATTGCTATACTGCTACTCCAATGAATTTTCAGAAGATTTTATTAAATTATCACATTTTGACATTGCTCACTATTAATGACCTTAAAGAGTTATACTACAAATCATTGATCCAGGCCAGCTTGAAAGACTCAGCAGAAATACCCCTACCTCTGCCCTACTATGTAGTTAAAGGGTCACTTATTGCTTGGTCATTGTCATCCTTACATAATCATGCAAATAAATTAGGAGAAATCCCTCTTGTTCCTTCTCTGTACATCCCTACCTCCTCCAGAACCTCATTTTCCTCACAGGTAGCCCAAAGGATGAAGGTACTTCAGTTGGTAAGTACCATATCTGGATACAAAAATGAAGTTTGTATATATATTTGCAAGGTTAAACACTGAAGGTTATTTTACAGAACCATTGGTGATAATTGGATAGTAATCCTATGCCACTGACTGTTGATGCGTTGTATTACATTAATATCCTTTTTGGAAGTAAGAATGCTGGTACTATATATCAGCACTGGGATCAAGCTATGCCACCATCTGTATTGTACCATCAATATGAAGTATATATGTTCTTTCAATGGTGGTTTTGTTATCTTACAAACATAACACAATGTAAATTAGCATCATAGACATTTGTTACAGCAGTCTGGAATATATTGTTGTAACATGATAACTGGAAAATAATAATTTTTCCTGTAGCTCCACATACATATGTCTGAGTGAGTAATATAGAATAAGTGGAATAAGGGCAATGTAAATGTATCTACTAATAATTATGCTTCTATGGTAACAAAATATTAGCTTCCTACCTAGGGAAATATTTTCCACCTGTCAAAAACTGGATCAAGTAAGATATTATTGGACATTTACACAATAAAAGGAAATGGTTTGACAATTACCTACGTGAATACTTTTAGTGGAACTCAGAGTTTAGTCATACACACTGGATGGACGGAAGAATTGCTGTCACTAAACACAGAATCTTTGAAACGAAAAACAACTAAAATCAATAAAGGTTATTGTAATGATTTGAGGTCAAACCTAAAAATCAGTTTCAGAGTGGATTGAAAAAAAAAAAGAGGACAAATAATGTTATTCATTCTCTTTTTTGAATCTGTTCCTGGTTTTGGTTTCAAAATGGCTTCAGAAATTTGATGCACTACATTATCCATGCTACATCTTATCATATATGTACACGTTAAAAAAAAAATCTTGAATAATGCTCAGGCTGGGTTCATACTAGTGCTTGGTTTCCGTTCGGGATTCCGTTCCCCATTGCGCTTGAAAAATGCAGAGAGAAAAGGCCTCAAGGACTATGGGGTCCGCAAGTAACCGCTTTTTAAGTGGATTGGGTTTTCCGTTTTTGGTTCCCCAAATGGACCCAAAGAACGGAAACCTGAGCACATGTAGTGTCAGCTGTTATTTTGACATACAATGTACATAACATAATGCAAGACAATTATGTCTCTACAGGATCCATCTTTGACTTACCGACCTGAGCCTGAAAACTATCAGTACAGGAATTATAAAGTGAGTACAATGCATTAGAATCCTAACCCATTAATGTTTTTTCTACGGCTTACATATTGATGACCAATCCTTGTTGAAGGGACCGCAGCATTGAAGTGAGCACTAAACCCCCTTCACTGAATACCAAACACAGCGACGTACATTGCACTCAGCATAATCGATTGGGGTCCCCACCAATCACATGTTGATGACTTATCCTAGGTCATACTGATATGTAGATTGTGAGCCCTATATGGGACAGTGACTGACAATATCTGTAAAGCACTGCGGAATATGTTGGGGCTATACAAGTAAGAGAAAAAAATATAGATAGGAATTGCTCATCAATATGTAAGTCCTGTAAAATCTCTTTAAGATTCTTATGTTTATCAGTCACTTAAGAGGTCGATTGCTTCTATACTAGGAGTAGTGTGTTAGTATCAGTGGTGGGTCTCTTGAGATACTAGCATGGAACTTCGCTGCTGCTGTAGTTACTTTGTGTACAGCTATATGGTATCGCCCCAAAACCATTGTAATATGTCCTATTTTTTGTCAGCAAAAAAAAAACTCCTTTAGATTCCTTGGTATGAATCCCTAAAGATTTTGAATTGAGACAATTGCTATCAGTATAACTAGACATGGGCATATATTACATGAATATAGTTACATGTGCATCTCAATAAATTAGAATATTTGTGAAACGTTCATTCATTTCAGTGATTCAGTAATACAATTCATAATCAGCGTCTTCCATGATTGTGTGTCCTACTGAACCAGACTGAGGGACCATTTAAAGGCTTAGGAAACCTTGGCAGGTGACACACTGAATTTACAATACTGAACTTTTTTACAATATTCTAATTTTCTTAGATTTGGGTTTTCATTACCTGTAATCCATAATCAACATTTACAGAAATAAAACACTTGAAATAGAACACTCTGTGTGTAAAGAATCTAGAAAATATAGGAGGTCACTTTTTTAATTTCATTACTGAAATAAATAAACGTTTCAAAGATATTCTAATTTATTGAGATGAACCTGTATTCATGTTTATTTTTCCTGTTAAGTTACTTGTGGGCTAAAACCTTTTGAGGTACAGTATAGGGTACTGTGTATAATTACAGTTCAGTGAATTTAATCTGGGTTCAATTCAGTTTTATTAAGTTAACTAAACTGTACAGGTTACATAACAAAGCTGCATAGGCTGATAAAATACACAGGTCCATCAAGTTCAACATTTCTCAATCAATTCTATTCTTCTTGTTGTAGAATGAATTGTAATCTTCAGTGCAACTTGTCATTAGCCTATGTATAAATGCTGACATAGTTTCCACCTTTACTATCCCTTGGAGTAAAGAATTCCCTAGTTTCACCATTATAACTGTAAAGAATGCTTTCTTATATTGGTATCTAAATCGCCTGTAAGGTGTAGTTTTTCCAAGTTGAACTAGTTGATTTTTCTAGTCTCTCATTATAGTAGCGATCATCCATCCCAGTCACCTGCCTTTGAATCCACTCTAGCTTTCTTATACCTTTTTACAATGTGGAAATCAAAATTGATTTCTATAACAGAGATGTGATCTTGCAAGGGGTTTAGAAAGGGGTAATGTTACGGTGAGATCCTGGGTTATTGCCCATTTATAGATCCTAAAATCTTATTTGCTTTTGCAGCTGATGTGTGACTCTGAGTACTACTGCTTAGCTTACTGTATTTGCAACCAGAATACCTTTTACTTGTTTTGTTGTCCTCAGACTTATTCAATTTAATGTATATGCAGCCATATGATTACTATTAGAGATGAGCGAATTGAAGATGACGAAGTGGAATTCGATCCGAATTTCAGGAAATCATCGATTCTCATCGAATCCAGATTTCCTCAAGCAGTATCGAATCGCATTTTTTTTCTAAAATGGCTGCTGCACATGTTAGAACATGGGGCAAGGAACTCTGGGAACACTGGATCATCCACAATGCCATGCGTGCACCAAATCAACAGCCAGCCAGCCCTGTGATGTCACAGCCCTATAAATACCCTCCACCATTTTAGATTCAGTCATTTTACAGTGTACTTAGTGCAGGGAGAGACAGCAGCAGGTGCTAGGGAAAGTGGTAGAAAACACATGAAAACTGATATTTTGCTCAATCAAAGTTCAGGGAAAGAGCATTAGAAGTGTAGGGAAAGGATAGGGAGGAATTTATACACAGTATTGAAGCAGAACAGGGTTCATTTGGGGTGTTACAATACTACTACAATACTTCTACAACTTACTGCACTGACTGACATTATACTAATGCACGGTAAAATTACAGGCCTTTTTGCCGTGCATTAGTGGCCAAAAAAAGGATTATCCATTAATCTCTACAGTTATCTGTCATAACGTCTTTTCTTGGCTTTTATTAGTGGGGGAAAAAAATAAGTGCCTTATTCACCATTGTATGTTCAAGTGAGAAAATTAAAGGCCTTGTTACCGAGAATTAGTGGCCAAAAAAATGATTATCCATTAATCTCTGCAGTTACCTGTTATATCGCCTTTTCTTGGAGTTTATTAGTGGGGGAAAAAATAAGTGGCTTATTCGCCATTGTATGTTGAAGGGAGAAAATTACAGGCCTTTTTGCCCTGTATTAATTTCTTTCCTTTTCATTTACTTATTTGATCTAACAGTATGTCAGACAGAGAAGCGACAGGCCCTGCACAGGGGAGGGGCACAGACCTAAATGTTTCTGGTGCAGGCACAGGTTGCAGCAGAGTAAGGGGGCGTGGCAGGGGTCGCTTCCAGAGGCCTGAGCTCCCAGTGTCGGTTAACGGTCGTGTCTTGACCAGCAACCCATCGGTTCTAGAATGGTTTACTCGGTGATCAAGTCTCATCAGACACCCCCAGCCAAGAGTCGGTGGGTTCGTAAGACACAATCCTTAGTTGGCATGGCCCGGGAGCAGGCCCTGTGCCCTCACCTGTCCTCAACCTGCCTCTGTCCTTTTCTGTTCCATCAGCTAGAGAAGTACTCTATGCTGTGGGCTCAGATCCACTATACAGTCAGGACGAGCTACTAGAGGATAGTCAGCAGCTACTGCCCAGCCAAGATCTGGCGGAGACATCCGCCACTTCCTCCAGGAGGCGGGCAAGTAGTGATGAGGAGAGTGGCGTGAGAGCTGGTGTTACGAGCAGTCAGGCTCCTGGCTCAGAGACCATTGAGGAGGACATCAGTGACATGCAGACAGTACTCAATGATGATGTAGCCAATTGCAATTGAGAGCCGGGTGACAGGCTGTCAAGGCTCCACCACCTCAGCCGAAGGAAGCTGTGTATCCTTCCCATCATCTGCTGGTCCTGATGCTCTTCCTCCTCCTAGTCAGTCATTGCGTCAGCAATCGATCACCGAAGCGATTTGAAAGAGACAACAGTATGTGTGCACTCATCCAACGGTGCAGAAGGTGAACGTGCTCCTGTCCAAGTTGCTGGTGCTGCAGTCCCTCCCTTTCCAAGTGGTGGACCTGCACCTTTCAGAGAACTGATGACTTGTGCTGAGCCGAGGTGGAGAGTCCCAAGCCGTCATTTCTTTGCCAAAAAGGCATTACCAGTCCTGCACAAATCTGTAGAACAGAAGGTGGGCCAGTCCTTGAGCCTGTTGGTGTCTGCCAAAGTGCATGGCAGCGCCAACGTGTGGAGCTGTAACTACGGTCAAGGACAATATAAGTCCTTTACGGCCCACTGGGTTAATATGGTTCCTGCCCAGACACACCAGCAATTTGGTCACGTGACGCCGCATCCGCCTCTACGTTCTCACGTCGTTGGTCCTGAAACAATGTCCGCCTCATCCTCCACCGTGTCCTCAGCCTCCACTGCAGGGACAATTCACAGTGCTTCCCCAGCATACCACATGTGCAGGGCACAGTGGTGTCACAGTGGTGTCACACAGGGGAGGACTGCTCCGTGTCCTGCATCAAGAAATCGAATCCTGGCTTTCTCCACGACACCTCAAAATCGGAACAATGGTGACCGACAACAGGAAGAACATGGTGTTTGCGCTGCGTCAAGGAGGGCTGAGTCATGCGCCCTGCATGGCGCATGTGCTCAATCTGGTTGTCAAGTGTTTCTTTAAGTTTCCACCCATCTGCAAGACATCCTAAAAATGGCCAGGAAACTTTGCATGCACTTCAGCCACTCATACACTGCCAAGCATACCCTCCTTGAGCTGCAGTGGCAGAACGGCGTCTCCACCCGTTGGAATTTCACTCTCCATATGTTGGATCGACTGTACAAACAGAGAAAGGCCATAAACCATTTCTTGATGATCCAAGAGGACAGAGATACTCCCCTGTGTAACTTCAATGTTAGCCAGTGGCAGCTCATGTGTGACACCTGCCGTTTGCTCATGCCCTTTGAGTAGGCCACTTTATTTGTCGGTCACCAGGACTACGGCACGAACAACATCATTCCACTATTCATATCCTGGAAAAGATGCTGGTAAATCTGGCTGGTCAGGGAACTGGAGACGTGGCACCTACATCTCACGGCCACATGAGCCCTGTGGGGGATGAACTGGAGGAGGAGGAGGAAGACATTGGAGCACAAGGAATGAGTAGCGAAATGGGTAGTTTTTCTACACAGGTGACAGAAAAGGAGGAGCAGGAACAACCAGAAGAGCAAGAGGGAGATGATCCAGACACACCGTGGCAGTATGCTGTGGAGATGGATGCAGGGAGTCCCTCCGAGTCACTTGCGGAAATGACCCAATGCATGCTCACTTGCATGCGTAGTGACAGTCGGATTGTCACCATTCAGCAGAGGGATGACTACTGGCTCTCCACCATGTTAAACCCTCGCTACCAGTAAAAAATGGAGGGCTTTTTTATACGTGCTGAGAGGGGGGACAAACTGAACTACTATAGAGACATCCTATGTAGTCAGTTGGCCGATGCCTATCTGTGCCATCGTCCATCCTCTCGCAGGTCTGACCGGGGGGGGGGCCATGGGAGCTCACCTTGCACTGTTATGGCTGCTGTGGGGGGGGGGGCAGGAGCAGTATAAGCTCTGTCAGCAGCAGCCTGAGCCTAGAGTCGCTGATGAGCGACTTTCTTCACCCGCATAGTGAAGAAACTACTCACCAGCAGCGAGACATAGAGCAGAACCTGAACCAGCAGGTGGTGGCATACTTGGAGTGCACCCTGCTACCCGTCATTGAAGATCCACTGGACTATTGGGAAGCCAAACTGGATTTGTGGCCGCAACTGGCCGAGTTTGCCCTGGAAAAGCTGTCCTGTCCGGCCAGTAGTGTGGCAACAGAGCGGGTGTTTAGTGCGGCGGGGGCCATAGTTACCCCAAGGAGAACTCACCTGTCCACCAAAAATGTGGAGAGACTGACCTTTGTGAACATGAATCAGGCGTGGATCAGCCAGGATTTCCACCCACCAATGCCTGATGCATCAGATTAAATCATCCATGCTGCCTCACCCAAACTTAGCCTCTAAAAGGTGTCGCCTGATTTCTTCACTCTTCACCCAAACCTTGACAAAAGAGACCGGTTTCTTCTGGCTACCTGCCTTATCTACTATTCTGATGCTGCCACCCACCTGATGCCACACATCTGATGCCATGTGCTCCTTCTTACAGCCACCATTGTCAGAGGGTACTTTTTGTGCCACCCACCTCCCCACTCTGTCACTGGGTCACTCTATGGCCTCCTCATGCTGCTGCTACCTCCACTTTATGTCACCTTGCCACTCTGTGGCCTCCTCATGCTGCTGCGACCTCCACATTATGTCACCTTCCCTCTCCGTGGCCTCCTCATGCTGCTTCCACCTCCACATTATGTCACGTTGTCACTCTGTGGCCTCCTCATACTGCTGCCACCTCCACATTATGTCACCTTGCCACTCTGTGGCCTCCTCATGCTGCTGCCACCTCCACATTATGTCACGTTGCCACTCTGTGGCCTCCTCATGCTGCTGCCACCTCCACATTGTCACCTTGCCACTCTGTGGCCTCCTCATGCTGCTGCCACCTCCACATTATGTCACCTTGCAACTCTGTGGCCTCCTAAGGCTGCTGCCACCTCCACATTATGTCACCTTCCCTCTCTGTGGCCTCCTCATGCTGCTGCGACCTGCCTAATCTGTCACCGGGTCACTCTATGGCCTCCTGCTACCTCCACATTATGTCACCTTGCCACTCTGTGGCTGTCTCATGCTGCTGCCACCTCCGCATTATGTCACGTTGCCACTCTGTGGCCTCCTAAGGCTGCTGCCACCTCCACATTATATCACCTTGCCACTTTGTGGCCTCCTCATGCTGCTGCTACCTCAAGACTTTGCCTTTTTGGCCTGGTTGACATCATCATTTATTTGACCCTTCTTCTGATCTGTCAGAAGGAAGGTAAAATGAGACGCACAACGGACCCTGTCTGTGTAGTAGCTGTAAGGCCTGTATGGTCCCATCAGAATTGGCTTATGATTTGGTAGCCAAAAGCAGGAGTGGGTAAAAAACACAGAAGACATACAGTGCCTTGCGAAAGTATTCGGCCCCCTTGAACTTTTCAACCTTTTGCCACATTTCAGGCTTCAAAGATATAAAATTTAAATTTTTGGGTGAAGAATCAACAACAAGTGGGACACAATTGTGAAGTGGAACGAAATGTATTGGATATTTTAAACTTTTGTAAAAAATAAAAAACTGAAAAGTGGGGCGTGCAATATTATTCGGCCCCTTTACTTTCAGTGCAGCAAACTCACTCCAGAAGTTCAGTGAGGATCTCTGAATGATCCAATGTTGTCCTAAATGACTGATGATGATAAATATAATCCACCTGTGTGTAATCAAGTCTCCGTATAAATGCACCTGCTCTGTGATAGTCTCAGGCTTCTGTTTAAAGCTCAGAGAGCATCATGAAGACCAAGGAACACACCAGGCAGGTCCATGATACTGTTGTGGAGAGGTTTAAAGCCGGATTTGGATACAAAAAGATTTCCCAAAGTTTAAACATCCCAAGGAGCACTGTGCAAGAGATCATATTGAAATAGAAGGAGTATCAGACCACTGCAAATCTACCAAGACCCGGCCGTCCCTCTAAACTTTCATCTCAAACAAGGAGAAGACTGATCAGAGATGCAGCTAAGAGGCCCATGATCACTCTGGATGAACTGCAGAGATCTACAGCTGAGGTGGGAGAGTCTGTCCATAGGACAACAATCAGTCGTACACTGCACTAATCTGGCCTTTATGGAAGAGTGGCAAGAAGAAAGCCATTTCTCAAAGATATCCATTAAAAGTCTGGTTTAAAGTTTGCCACAAGCCACCTGGGAGACACACCAAACATGTGGAAGAAGGTGCTCTGCTCAGATGAAACCAAAATCGAACTTTTTGGCCACAATGCAAAACGATATGTTTGGCGTAAAAGCAACACAACTCATCACCCTGAACACACCATCCCCACTGTCAAACATGGTGGTGGCAGCATCATGGTTTGGGCCTGCTTTTCTTCAGCAGGGACAGGGAAGATGGTTAAAATTGATGGGAAGATGGATGGAGCCAAATATAGGACCATTCTAGAAGAAAACCTGTTGGAGTCTGCAAAAGACCTGAGACTGAGACGGAGATTTATCTTCCTAAAAGACAATGATCCCAAACATAAAGCAAAATCTACAATGGAATGGAACGCTCTCCATCCAACCTCACTGAGCTCGAGCTGTTTTCCAAGGAAGAATGGGCAAGAATTTCAGTCTCTCAATGTGCAAAACTCATAGAGACATACCCCAAGCGACTTGCAGCTGAAATCGCAGCAAAAGGTGGCGCTACAAAGTATTAACTTAAGGGGGCCGAATAATATTGCATGCCCCACTTTTCAGTTTTTTATTTTTTACAAAAGTTTAAAATAACCAATAAATTTCGTTCCACTTCATGATTGTGTATAACTTGTTGTTGATTCTGCACCAAAAAATTAAAATCTTATATCTTTATGTTTGAAGCCTGAAATGTGGCAAAAGGTTGAAAAGTTCAAGGGGGCCTAATACTTTCACAAGGCACTGTACAAATATTCCATTCACGTTTCATCTATGTTTTGGATCCACTCCTGTTTATTTTTTGCATCAACAATACTGATGGATTACTGACCAAATCCTGACCAAGTGAAAGCGGATGCTCAACAGACAGGATCCGTTTTTTTGGGGGGATTTGTGCAAAATAATCAGTGCCGTCAACACAAACTTACTGCTGGCACCCTCTCCACTCTGTCAGGGGGTTCTACTTGTATAAGCGTTTAATAGAACAGGTTCTGTAGACATCTGTGTGGAATCAGCAGATGATGGTGTAAAAGAAGTGTGCTCTTTCACGCTACAGTAGGATCTTGGGCCTCTGCACGTTTCTTTATACCTGGAACTAACATCGACGTGTAAGGCTGAGTACACACTCGAGTTAGTTGGTCAGTTTTGGCCCCGTAACTGGCCAAATAAGTGAAGTGTGCAGTGGTTATAAGAGCAAAGCCTGCCATGTGCGTGTCATACTGCCTCACTGTATTGTTTCACTACCACAGCAGACTCCCTATGCGTGTTACTGCAAGGCACAGTGTTCTACACCACTATACAGGCTCTCTGCAGCCAGGAAATAGCTGTTTTTTAACACGATTTGCTGCAAATTAATTTGGATAGAATCTTTTTAGGATATTTGGCGAAGCGGCCGAATCGAATTTTTGAAAAATTCGCTCAGCTCTAATTACTATATTCTAGGAGTATTACTTTAAATTTAACAAAATTAAAGAGGATCTGTCACCAAATAGAAAATGCTAAATATCATTTTACTCTCATTGTTCCCCTGAACAGTTTGGTGTTTTTCTTTATAAAATCTGTCCACCCATTCAAAAGATACGGCTCCTGGAAGATTATATGTAAATTTTGGCCCAAGGTTAAGGCCCCACATGCAGAAACACATTGTTTTTTCTTGCAGATTTTGTTGCGTTTTTTTGAGCCAAAGCTGAGAATGACTACAAAAGGAATTGGAAATATATAGGAAGTTCTTTACCTTCTTCTCAATCCACTCCTGGGTTTGGCTCAAAAAAACGCAGCAAAATCTGCAACAAAAAAAGTTGAGTTTCCGCAATGTGGGGCCTTAGCCTAACACAGATTTTTCTGGTAACTCACTTCTGATTTTAGCTCATTTAGAGCATATGCAATTCCCAAAGCTATTTGTTCTCTGTCCTTTAACCAGTCCTTTACCCATGTGGACACATTGTCCTCTAGTCCCTGTATCTGTAGCTCAAGCATAAGTCTGTCATGTGGCTCATTATCAAATGTTTCTGCATAATACAGAGAAATCATATCAGCTACATCACCAGCATCTACGTTTACACTCTTCATAGAAACCAAGCATGTTATTTAGGCACAACATGTTTTACAGGTATCCATGCTAGTTTTCATTTATTGGATATATTAGAAACATTTAGGCTTTGTTCACTACTGCCACAATGTCCTTTGTTCTGATCGATCATCAGGATCAGAACAATGGACATTAAAGTTTTTCTCTTTAAAGGATACAAACAGAAGACTTTCTTTCTAAACTGTATCTACAGTGGGGAAAAAAAGTATTTAGTCAGCCACCAATTGTGCAAGTTCTCCCACTTAAAAAGATGAGAGAGGCCTGTAATTGACATCATAGGTAGACCTCAACTATGAGAGACAAAATGAGAAAACAGATCCAGAAAATCACATTGTCTGATTTTTAAAGAATTTATTTGGAAATTATGGTGGAAAATAAGTATTTGGTCAATAACAAAAGTTCATCTCAATACTTTGTTATATATCCTTTGTTGGCAATGACAGAGGTCAAATGTTTTCTGTAAGTCTTCACAAGGTTGGCACACACTGTTGCTGGTATGTTGGCCCATTCCTCCATGCAGATCTCCTCTAGAGCAGTGATGTTTTGGGGCTGTCGCTGGGCAACACGGACTTTCAACTCCCCTCTAAAGGTTTTCTACAGGGTTGAGATCAGGAAACTGGCTAGGCCACTCCAGGACCTTGAAATGCTTCTTACGAAGCCACTCCTTCGTTGCCCTGGCGGTGTGCTTGGGATCATTGTCATGCTGAAAGACCCAGCCACCTTTTATCTTCAATGCCCTTGCTGATGGTAGGAGGTTTGCACTCAAAATCTCACAATACATGGCCCCATTCATTCTTTCATGTACACGGATCAGTCGTCCTGGTCCCTTTGCAGAGAAACAGCCCCTAAGCATGATGTTGCCACCCCCATGCTTCACAGTAGATATGGTGTTCTTTGGATGCAACTCAGCATTCACTCTCCTCCAAACACGACGAGTTGTGTTTCTACCAAACAGTTCTACTTTGGTTTCATCTGACCATATGACATTCTCCCAATACTCTTCTGGAACATCCAAATTCTCTCTAACAAACTTCAGATGGGCCCAGATATGTACTGGCTTAAGCAGGGGGACACGTCTGGCACTGCAGGATCTGAGTCCCTGGCGGCGTAGTGTGTTACTGATGGTAGCCTTTGTTACGTTTGTCCCAGATTTCTGCAGGATATTCACTAGGTCCCCCCGTGTGGTTCTGCTGCTTGCCTATTGCACATTCAGTCTTCCCAGCCTGATGCAGGTCTACAATTTTGTTTCTGGTGTCCTTCCACAGCTCTTTGGTCTTCACCATAGTGGAGTTTGGAGTGTGACTGTTTGAGGTTGTGGACAGGTGTCTTTTATACTGATAACAAGGTCAAACAGGTGCCATTACTACAGGTAATGAGTGGAGGACAGAGGAGCCTCTTAAAGAAGAAGTTACAGGTCTGTGAGAGCCAGAAATCTTGCTTGTTTATATGTGACCAAATACTTATTTTCCACCATAATTTGCAAATAAATTCTTAAAAAATCAGACAATGTGATTTTCTAGATATGTTTTCTCATTTTGTCTCTCATAGTTGAGGTCTGCCTATGATGTCAATTACAGGCCTCTCTCATCTTTTTAAGTGGGAGAACTTGCACAATTGGTGGCTGACTAAATACTTTTTTTCCCCACTGTATGTTTATTCAATTAAATGTTAAAAAAAGACAGAAAGTCCCTACCACCTGCTTTCCTTTTTCTATATGGAAAAATGCTTCTGTCTGTCTTATTTTTTTCATTTGAAACAATGAGAATAATACATACAGAAAGTATTTGATTTATTTTCATTAATAAGGAAAACTTTATGTATGTACAGTAGTATGAACATAGCCTAAAGGTTCCTAATCTTCATTAATAACTGATAACAAGCATGGGTGCATGAAAAGCAGGTTCTGCCTAAATAACATGCTTGGTTTCTATGAGGAGTGCAAATGTGGATGCTGGTCATGTGGCTCATGTGATATATCTAAAGCAATGTTTCCCAAACTGTGAGTTGCGACCCCCTGGGGGGTCATGTGAAGACTGCCAGGGGGTCGTGAGCAATCAATGCTAATTAGGCTGTGCAGTGCGGTGCTACAGTCCTGATACAGTTGGTGATAAAGATCAGCAGCCATATAGGTAGCAGAGCACTGTACAGCCTTCATTGTGTAACAATAACAAACAGTTATACTTACCTCTCCTGGGTGTCCGGTGAGGTCCCGGCATCCTTTTCAGGCCTCTTCCGGCCGCCGGCTGATGTCGTGCACCCTGGAGGTCAATCAGAACACTCAGCAGTCACATTGGCCGCACTAACGTCATAACACTGGGTCAATATGTGTGACATCACAAGAGGTCTGAAGAGGACAATGGGTGACTTCAGAATGCTGCCAGACACCCAGGAGAGGTGAGTATAAGTGTTTGTTAATTTTCCTCACCTCCCCTTGGGCCTCCAGTTATTATACTCTGGGTCTGAAGAGACCCAAGAGTACAAAAATTCACCATAATGAACCAGGGGAAAGCAAACCTCATGAATATGCAGTAAAACAAATCTTGTGGTGTTCGCCCATCAGCATTTTATAGTTGGAGCACTGGGAAGCATTTTTTTTACTGTGGGGGGGTCACTGTGGAGCATTATACTGTGTGGGGCCACTGTAGAGCATTATACTGTTTGGAGTAACTGTGGAGCATTATACTGTTTGGAGTAATTGTGGAGCATTATACTATGTGCGGGCCACTGTGGAGAATTATACGGTGGAGGGCTACTGTGGTGCTTTATACTGTGTGGGGATACTGTGGAGCATTATACTGTGTGGGGCCACTATAGAGTATTATACTGTGTGGAGACACTGTGGAGCATTATACTGTTGGGGGCCGCTATGGAGCATTATATTGTAAGGGGAGCATATCATACTGTGTGGAGCAGCTCAGAAGCATTTTATACCATGTGGGGCTGCTCTGGAGGATTATACTATGAGTGGCTCTTGGGAGCGTTTTATACTATGTGGGGCCACTGTGGTGCATTATTTGATGTGGAGACACTGTGGAACATTATACGGTGTAAGAAAACTGTGGTGCATTATACCATTATACGGTGTGGAGACACTGTGGAGCAATACACTATTTGGGGCCATTGTAGAGCATTATTATACGGTGTGGAGATGGTGTGGAGACACTGTGGGGCATTATTTTGTATGGAAACACTGTGAAGCATTATACTATGGTGTGGAAACTCTAAGGAGCATTATACTGTGTGGAGACACTATGGTGCATTATACTGTGGGAGGCACTATGGAGCATTATACTATGGTATGGAGACACTATGGAGCATTATACTGTGTGGAGACATTGTGAAGCATTATACTGTGTGGAGACACTCCGAAGCATTATACTGTGGGAGGCACTGTGGAGCATAATCCTGTAGGAGGCACTGTGGAGCATTATACTGTAGGAAGCACTGTGGAGCATTATACTACGGTATGGAGACACTATGGAGCATTATACTGTTTGGAGACATTGTGAAGCATTATTCTGTATGGAGACACTGTGGAGCATTATACTATACGAGGCACTGCAGAGCATTATACTGTGTGGAGAGCACTAAAGAACATTATATATACTGTGCGAGATTCATGGGACCGGAAACTGTAAGATACATTGGGGAGGAGGGGGCACATAAATTGTGCCATTATGTTTCCACAAAATTCTTGATTGCCGAATAATTATGCTTGACCTTTCCTTCATCCCCCATATGCAATCACTCGCACACTCATGTCATCGCCACCTCCAAAACATCTCCAGAATCCACCCTCTCCTTACCAAGGAAACATTAAAGACCCTTATTGTCACCCTAATTCACTCATGCTTTGACTACTGTAACTCCTTACTAATCAGTCTTCCCCTTACTAAACTCTCCCCTCTACAATCTATTCTGAATGCGGCGGCCAGGCTCATCTATCAGTCTAGATGCTACAGCGATGCCTCCATTCTGTGTCAGTCTCTACATTGGCTGCCTATTCAATACAGAATACAATATCAATACAATATCACCCTCATCCACAAGGCTCTCCATAATGCTGCACCTCCCTACATTTCCTCCCTCATCTCTATCCCCCAACCAGTGATCTCTGTTCACTCAATGACCTAAGACTAATATCCTCTATTATCAGAACCTCCCACTCCCATCTCCAAGACTTCTCCCGAGTTGCACTACTTCTCTGGAATGCTCTACCCCAGACAATCAGATTAACTTCCAATTTCTACAGCTTCAAGCGCAAACTAAAGACACATCTTTTCAGACAGGCCTATCACAATTCCTAATGTAAACCCTTCTGCAGTTAGAATCCCTAAAACAACCCCTCCTCTGTTCACGCTCCCGCATTATCCCACAGGATATGATGCTGTATCGGACTAACTTTATATGTACAGGCACCATCTGCACATTAAAGGACACTGACTAGTGATGGCTCATACAGCTTTATTTATGTGTAATGAAAGTAACCTCTATCGCAAAAATGTCTGGACCAATGTATAAGCAATGCTACCTCCTATGCCGCCCCTGCTACCTCTTGTGTCACCCCCTCTACCTCATAGATTGTAAGCTCTTGTGAGCAGGGTCCTCAGGCCCATTGTGTGAACTGACTATTACTCTGTAATGTATCTTTTTGTCTATACTTGAACCCTACAATTTGTAAAGTGCTGTAGAATATGTTGACACTATATAAATAAAATATATTATTATTATTATGCAAAAACCTTTTATATTGAACCACATAACAGTCTTGTAATGAAGCTATAGGGACTAGGGATAAGAGCAATGTACATTTTTGCGAGTAGCATGAACCTAGAATAAGAGAGTAGGAAGGCTATTGTATATTCATGGCACTTTTCTTCAGGAGCTATAAAATGAGGTATTTATCTCTCCATTTGTTTTAGGATGGTCCTCTGGTGGACAGAGTGAGGAGGACCTACACTCTTATGCATACAAACCAAACTGTGGACTTTGTAAAGGAAAAGGTGGGTTGTCCTTTGATGTACATAACTACATGGAAAAATATATCGTCATATATCGTCATCGTCAACTATTTACATATTTGGGCCTTTTTGCTTGTTGATGCATTTATGATGTCATGTAAATACTTAGACTGCATAACATTAATTGGCAAAGAGTTAATTTCTGAAGGTCAAGGAACCTTCTTGGTGTTGTATAAAAAGTATCAACCACCATAAGAGTAGTAATTTATTAACTTGTAGTATATTAAAGTTAACAGACATATCAGTACAAACTCTATTAAAGTATCATTTGCAATGCCCTGATCAATAACCCAACTGTATTATTTCTTCCCCAGCATAGATTGAAATATTTTTTGATACCATAGACTTTCAATAACCCATTTTTCATGACTGCACTCGCAACCTGCCTAGTCCTACAGTCCTACCTATACAATTATATAACACTCAGAAAACTGATGTCATTTACAAAATTGTGCTTCACTATGGTATTTGCTCTAAAGTGTCACTATCAATATACTGTTATTACATAAATCAGTTTCCAATTATTAGTTTAATGTGACAGTATGATAGGTTTTTGATACTTTTGATGCATAGACTTTTAGTCATGCACAGATATCATGAAGACAACCCAAGTCCTTATGTCCTATACCATATAATACCACATTTCCATGACAAGGGAAAGGTCTCAGCTTTCAATATGAAAGGTGTCTTTGATGAGACCCTGTAATTAAATCTGTGCTTTGCAAATCTGCCTCTGATAAGAGCAAACTGAATATAGATTTATTTCTCCATTATCTTAAAATGGATTATGTCACAAGAAGTATTTATCCAATATTACAAAAAGTATTTATTCAATATCCATAGAGGATAAACACCTGATGTTGGGGTCTGACTGCTTAGTCCACCATTGATCCTGAAAATGGGGGTCCTTTCCATTGAAGCGAATGGCAGTGCGAGTTCATCTATCCACCAAGTTGGCTGATGTGTGCCCAAACTGCAGTTTATGCCCACATGTATGACACTGAGGTACCTAAGATAACATACTTAACAATGTCATATGTATAAACCGCTGTTTGGGCACAGCTGGACACAAAAGGGAAGGAGGGCTATTTGGTTTTTGGAGCACAGATTTAGACGGTTTGGTTTTTGGACGCCATTAAACTTCTTCAGAGCTCCTGAAATGCCAGTTAAGTGAAATCCCCTGACACATGACCCCATTTTGGAAACTACACCCCTGAAGGAATTTATCCAGGGATAAAGGGAGCATTTTTAACTTCCAAGTGTTGCATTAATTTATTTTCCAGAAATTAATACGAAGCTGATGGTGAAAGGAGAAAATAGCAATTTTTCCAGGAATACGTCATTTCGGTGCACAATATGTTGTGCCCAGCTTGTATCAGAGACAAATGCTCCAAAAACTGCTATGCTCAGGATACTCGCTGAATAGTTTTTGGAGTTTGTGTCTCTGATGACACAAGCTGGGCGCAACATATCGAGCACTGAAATGGCATATCTCTGACAAAATTGCAATTTTCACTTTTCATTATCAGCTGCATATTCATTTCTGGAAATTAAATTAATGCAACACTTAAGGGTTAAAAATGCTCACTACACCACTTGGTAAATCCTTACATGGGTGTAGTTTCCAAAGTGGGATCACATGTCTGCGGATTCCACTTTATTGCCAATTCAGAGGCTCTGCATAAGTGGCATGACGCCCAAAAAACCAAACTAGCGCTCCTTCCCTTATGTGCCTAGCTGTGTGCCCAAACAGCAGTTTATACTCACATATGACATTGTTAAGTATGTTATCTTGGGTACAACAGTGTCATACATGTGGGCATAAACTGCAGTTTCGGCACACAGCAGAGTGCAGATGTGAAGGAGCGCTATGTGCTTTTGGAGCACAGATTTAGATTGTTGGTTTTTGGACGTCATGTCATGTTTGTAGAGACCCTAAAATTGCCCCTTCAAAATGGAGTCACTTTTTGGGGAATTCCGATTTACTGGCACCTCTGGGGCTCTGCAAAAACAACATGGCATCCAGAAAGTCCCTCTAAATCTATACTCCAAAAGTTAAAAAGCACTATGCTCCTTCTCTTTGAGCCCTTCTGTGTGCCCAAGCAGTAGTTTACACCCACATATACAACTTTTTTTGTACTCAAGATAGTCCACTTAATAGTTTTAGGATTGTGTTTCTCTGATGACACAAAGCGGGCACAACATGTTGGGCACTGAAATGGCATATTTCTATAAATATTAAAATTTTCACTTTATACATTCATTTTTGGGAAGCGCTCTTGGGCTCAAAATGATTATACCACTTGAAAAATTCATTGAGGGGTGTAGTTTATAAAATGGGGTCACTTTTGAGGGGTTTCCATTGTACTGGTACTTTAGGGGCTCTGCAAATGCGAAATGTCACCTGAAAACTATTCCAGCAAAATCTGCCCTCCGAAAGCCAAATAGTACTCTTTCCATTCTGAGCCCCCCATATACCATGCAACATTTTACGACTACATATGGGGTATTTCTGTATTTGGGAGAAATTGTGTAACAAACTGCTATGTGCCTTTTCTTCTTTAACCCCTTGTAAAAATGAAACATTTGGGGCTAAATGGGCAGTTTAGTGGAGAAAAGTAATTTTTCATTTACACATCCCAATGTTAATAAAATCTGGGAAACGGCTGTGGGGTCAAAATGCTCACTATACCTCTTGATATGTTCTGTGAGGGGTGTAGTTTCTAAATGGGGTAACTTTTGCAGGGTTTCCATTTGCAATTGTACTGTAGGGGCTCTGCAAATGAGACATGGTACCTGAAACCTATTAAAGCAAAATCTGCTTTTCAAACGTCCAGTGTCACTCCTTCCCTTCCATGCACTGCCGTGTGCCCAAACATCATTTTACACCCACATGTGGGGTACTTCTGTGCTTGGGAGAAATTGCGTAACAAACTTTGAGATGCATTTTCTCCTTTAACCCTTTGTGAGTGTGTTAATTTTAGGGATAAATGAATGTATTATTGAAAAAAAAATTAAGTGTCTAAATTTCACCTCCATATTGCTTTAATTACCGTGAAATGCTTGAAGGGTTAACAAATTCCCCAAATTATAATTTGAATTATTTGAGGGTGCAGTTTTGAAAATGGGGTGATTCATGGGTGTTTCTAATATATAGGCCTTTATAATCCCCTTCACAACTGAGGTGGTCCCTAAAAAATTAGTTTGGGAAATTTTCTTGTAAATCTGGAATATCACTGTTACACTTGAAAGCCTTCAGACGTGCAAAATAAATGAAAGGACGATTAAAAAATTATGCCAGTATAAAGCAGAAAAATGGTAGATAATATTTATTAATTTATTTGGGTGGGAGGACTATCTAAAAAGCTGAGCATTTTACCTTTTGAAAATTGTGAATTTTTCCAAACTTCCATGAAATTTCCAATTTTTTTTAAATAAATACAAAAATATTGATCACTGTTTACTACTAACATGAAGTACAATGTGTCATGAAAAAAACAATCTCAAAACCACTTCTGTAAGTTAAAGCATCTCAAAGTTATTGCCATATAAAGTGACCCATGTCAGTTTTGAAAAATGAGGTAAGTAATTGATCTTAAAGATGTTAACTAAGGCTCTACAGTACATAGACAGGTAGTGTATTTAGTGAGAAACGCAGTATTTATTTCTATGTTTTTTTATGGCTCTCTATTATCTCTTAGGTAGCAATTTTAGAACATGTACTGGTCTTCTATCACTCCCTCATCCCTTTGATTCAATTAGTATTCCATTAGTGTCTCTATGTTATTATCAAAATCAATATCCAATATACCATTTATAAGTGTTACAAAATAAAGCAGTAAACATATTTGCACAATGCATATTTGCACATAACATATCAGTATAAACACTGCATTATTAAGACATTTAGCCCTATGTGTTAGATAAGCAACAATAAAATCTATCACATGTCCTTTACATTGCATGTGACCTCTACTCTTTGTTCACTTCATCATAATTCAGCTGCACTGACATTTTATGAAAAGCTGAAACACAATCAAAATATTGACTGCAAAAATATAGGATAGGCTATCGCCTCTTACACCACCTGTACCAACTCCTTTTATTCACTATTTCCTGTGTTTCATACATTCAATACATTGATAATATCTAAATTGTTACATAATGAACAGTTTGGGATATTTCAATTTCTATAATGTATAAAGGTATAAACGAATGAAAAGTGATTGCTCACATAAGTAAGTGATTGCTTACATATAAATTTAAGGGGTTTTCTAAGATAACCTCCAACATCACTCATGTCCCTGTCTTTGTTTATTTGGCTGCAACAATGACATGCCTGTATAGCCCCAGCACCCTTACAGACAATCATTGCACAGTGGTTTAAGGCATGGCATTGCTTTAGGCAATTAAACAAAGCCCTGTATAGAGGACCAAAGAGGCAGGGGATTAATAAATGGGTGAGTACAGGTATTTTTGTTACTTAATTGATATTGCTTTCTTTGGAACATTTGTGATTCTCTAGGAAAACCTTTATTACTTTCAGTGGCATAACTTGTGGGGGTACAGAAGGTGCAGTCACACCCAGGCCCAGGAACCTTAGGGGGCCTATAAGATACCTCTTCCCAATATGAAAAGACCATTACTCTAAATTATACAATATAGCTAGAGGGCCATGTACATAATTTGCACTGGGGACCAGTAGCTTCATGTTACACTTCTTTAACATGTCCTTATTATGTTTCATTAGTGCTATGATCCTATTTGGGGACAGTGTGTTCCTAATACCTTAGCCTGTATGACCACGCACTTAATAATTACAATTCAGTAATACAGAGCCCCATACACTCCATGAGACACTGAATTATATCACCCCCCCCCAAAGGCAATGTTGCTGGGGAATATTACTTTTGTAATATGTCATGCAGTAGAATATGCAATAATTTCTGTTTTTAATTATTTATATCCTGTGAATTCTTTGCATTCTCACATATGTACTCAGAGCCGCATGGAAGTTCAGTATCGGCCCACATTAATACAACTTTGTGCAAAAGCTAAATAGCTACATCAAAAGCTTTGTTGAATCTATCAGATATTCTTCTGCAGCCTTAATGCTTTATGGACTCCATGTAGGGCTTCCTTTGTAAATGTATACCAAACATGAATATATAAAAGACCTGATGTAATCTATCTCACAAAGAAATCTATATAGAAGATATACATATTATATACTAAAGAATCTAATGTTATCTTAATCTCATGCCCTAGGCTCAAAGGTGCTGTATGACTGATAAGTACTGGTTTCATAATAAAGAATCACCGATAGCAGGAGCGATTGCTCAACAGGGTATTTTAATTTTTCTGATGTGATCTGCACAATGTCCTACTTTCTCCCTAATTTAGTATAATAATATGTGTCA
The DNA here is from genome assembly GCA_947044405.1 of Leptodactylus fallax. NCBI lineage: Eukaryota > Metazoa > Chordata > Amphibia > Anura > Leptodactylidae > Leptodactylus > Leptodactylus fallax. Next base: position 1,171,028 of record CAMRHE010000148.1, on the reverse strand, counting down.
CTATTCACTGTTAAATGCTGATGCAAGGCAGGGGTCCCAGCAACTATGTTATCATGAAGTAGAACTGAATACAGAAGGCAGTAGCACATAATCTTCCCATCCAAATAATGAATGCTGGTTTATTCCACACAAATGTCCATCGAGTGTTTTGGCCCATGATTAAGTCTTCCTCAAGCCTTGATAAAAATGCACTCATGAGAAAGGGTTAGTCTTGACTCAAACTGCTGCATGGACGTTTGCAATGAATAAAACTGTTTTGTTTTTTGCATTATGAATTTTTATTGATTTTTCATAAACAATATACAGGTAACCAGAAGGGGAAAAGGGTACATTGAGCAAAAGGGTAGGTATAGAACAAACTAACAGGGGATTCACTAAGAAAGGTAATCAGCCACAGGAAGACAGCAATATGTCCCAGAAAGTAGTGGCTAAAATGAGACTTGATGTTTAATTTGGCATGTAAATCATGGATTTGCCTTGTCCAATTCAAGTGAACTAACAGAAACTATATACATAACAGGATCGATTAGGGTATCGGAGTATGGTGGTGCCGGAAAGGAAGAATGAGAGGAGAGGAAGAGAAGAAAGAAAAAAAAAAGGGGGGAGAGGAGGGGTGTTAGAGCGGAGCATGAGTCCTCAGTCATCATGTTACCTCAGTCATCATGTTAGGAGTCTAAGGGTAGGCCCAGGAGTTCCCTGTATCTGGGTGACAGTGAGACCGCTGCACAATAGTGCCAAGTCTTCCGAAATCAGTCTGCACGTTCAGGAGTGACATGGTGGAGGTTCTCCATGCGGTGGATCTCCATCTCGCAGGGATAGGCATGAGAGGAGCATTTCGTGTACCCTGAATCTTTGCATAATCTCTCGAAGGTTGTCGATTAATGGCCAAAAGTAGACGGAGAGGGCAGGGTGGACAGGTAATGACGAAACTGCATCCATTCCCATTGGGTGACCCATGGAATGTCCATTGTTGGGTTCAACTCCTGATCTTGTAACCACATTTGATCTCTGCATGGCATGGGCATACTGAAACCGAAGCTCCTCTTAACGATGCTCGTATATTAAGGTTGATCAAGCCTGGCATAAAGTCAGGGTTGCTAAGAATTGGCATGTAAGAGAAGGTCTGTGGATTAATATTCTGGGATTTCCTACACTTTGCAAAAAACAAAAGTCAGGTAGAGTAGATCAATGGGTGCAAAATCCCATTCCAACCGAACCCATCTCTTGTACTCTCTGTGTCTGTTTACCACCTAGGTCAAATTGGCTGCATTATAATAATATTCCACATAGGGCAGCACTGTTCCACCGTCGCATTTAGCCCATGAGACAATTTGCCTTCGGGGTCTGGATGGTTTCTGGGACCATATGAATTGTATGAACAGGGTGTACGCAGATTTGAAGAAAGTAAGAGGGATTCTTATCGGAATAGAAAGGTATAGAAGACCTCAAATGTAAAGCACCATGAAATTAATGAAACAAAAGACATATTTTTTTTTATGGATACCAACATTTTGTAGGACATTTTCCCATGAGCTCCCACTGCAACAGAAATGTAGCATCACAGTACATACTGAACATTCGAATGAAGCCTTCATAATAGTATTTGGTGTGAACTTCTTTTATGCAGCAGGTTTTCAAAATTCATGATAAATGTATTTTACCACTATAAAATGTCACATCAATTTTCTTTCAGCACACGCTCTGGAGTTCTTGTGCATATAAAAAGATGAGTGTTATGGAGGCTCTAAGCTTGCTGGATAATCTTGTGGATGAATCTGATCCTGATGTAGACTTCCCAAACTCCTTCCATGCTTACCAAACAGCAGAGGGCATCCGCAAAGCTCATCCAGACAAAGGTACGCATAAGTACTACAAATTAAAGGGAGTCTATCATTAGGAAAACACATTTTTAACTAATGGCATGTTGGAATAGTCTTTAAAAAGGCCATTCTACTCCTGCAGTTGCATCTCAATAAATTAGAATATCTTTGAATCGTTTATTTATTTCAGTAATTAAATTAAAAAAGTGACCTCCTATATTTTCTAGATTCTTTACACACAGAGTGTTCTATTTCAAGTGTTTTATTTCTGTAAATGTTGATTATGGATTACAGATAATGAAAACTAAAATCTAAGAAAATTAGAATATTGTAAAAAAGTTCAGTATTGTAAATTCAGTGTGTCGCCTGCCAAGGTTTCCTAAGCCTTTAAATGGTCCCTCAGTCTGGTTCAGTAGGACACACAATCATGGAAGACTGCTCATTATGAATTGTATTACTGAATTAATGAAATGAATGAACGTTTCACAAATATTCTAATTTATTGAGATGTACCTGTACCTTCCATTCTAGGCTTCTCCCTGCCTTTTCTGATAAAATCTGTTTCTTCTGTTATGCAAATTAGGATCACGGAGCACCGGGGCCATTCCCCCTGTGCCCCGAGCACCCTCGTTATCATAACTCTGCACCGCCCCTCAGCTGCTTATGTTCACTCCCCTCCTCCTCTTTGCGGGAACTTCTGCCTTTCGCAGGCATTGGACTGCACACGTCTGGGCGGCCATTTTTTTTACGGTGGTCTGCTACACAGTACGATCGTTGGGTGGTTCCTAAAAAAACGGCTGTATAACCATTTATACTTTTACTTATATTAGAAATATTATGGCTATAATCTGATAGTTCTAGCTCCCATGTGACTACTTTTGGGTGCTCTATTCTTTACAAATGGCCTCATTGTTATTGGATCCCAAATGCGGAGTTGGAAAATGGAGACTGCAGGGCAGATCTATTAAACTGTCGAAACGAAAAACAGCCCATAGCAACCAATCACTATGCAGATTGCATTTTGTTTTTTGCTTCTGAAAGATGAAAGCTGCATTGTGATTGGTTGCTAGGGCAACTGAGACAGTTTTGCTTTTAGACAGTTTTCATAAATCTGCTCCAATATATGTAAAAGTTCCTTATGCAAACATTTTTTATTGCTCCAGTGTATCTAAAATGTAAAATAATGAAACTGAAAATTGTTCAAAAAATGTTATTTATTTATTTTTAACTTACAGTTTTGTATATAGAACTCCTTGCATATCTGTGTAAACCCTAAATGAGGTGCAAAAGTGCACATAGCCCTTAAGTTACATCCTATAACTTACAGAAATCTTTTAATTGTTCACCTTTGTGTGTCTGTGCAGAACAAATGGGAACATTGTTTTGCATCTTTACTAGTTTTTAAAAATATTAATGTATGTCTGTTTACATGATCCCCTGCCTGTACATTAACATGTTATCTTCCTTCAGACTGGTTCCAATTGGTTGGTTTGTTGCATGATATTGGAAAAATTCTATCTCTGGAGAATGAGCCTCAGGTACATCATATAATCAGCAAAATGTAGCACATTATGAACATTTTCACATCTCAATTGTCTTCAAAGTTTGTTTGTAGTGCATATATAATTGTCTATTTATAACAGCCAGCCATAACAAATTCTATATTATAGCAGTACAACCCCAATTCTAAAGAAGTTGAGACACTCTGTAAAATGTAAAGAAATTAAGAATGCAATGATTTGGAAATTTCACGTAGGTATATTTTATTTACAATAAAATATAGAACACATAAGAGAAGTTGAAAGTTAGACATTTTCCATTTCATTTTAAAAATATGACGTTGTTTGCATTTTATCCACTAGAAGCAAGCAGAATGAATGACATAGAAAGTATAAATGAAAATTATATAGCTCTTCTTTATACAAATAATAACATCTATTTGCTGAAACTGGACAACCCCTTTCAGACATAAGGTGTAAACGCAGATCCCGTCCACAACTTGCTAAAAAATGCGTGCTGCAGACACTCTGTTATTTCCAAAACCACTGCGGTTTTGGAAATCGCAAGATGTCAATTATAGCTACGGAAATGCCGGCGGGTTTCCCTACAGGTATAATTGAAACAGAAGGTCTGCAGAGGAAACATCTGCGGACTTTCTGTGAAAGCGCTGCAGGAAAAACTGCGATGTGTTGCCGCCGCGTTTTTTCCTGCAGTGCTTTTTTGTGGCGGTCCGCTACATGGGGCCTTAGCCTAAAAGTTTTTTTCATACTCATTAAAATAGGAAAAGATCAAACCTCCTCTGTGACTGCATCTCCTGCGCAGCATGAGGGATCTTAGGACAGATGAACGTCTTCCGATGGGTGACACTGTTTCAGTATTATGTCGCAGTCACCAGTCACACATGTATATATACTTTGTTGTGACTATCTTTTTAGCCAGATAATATTATATTTTATTGTCTGCATATCCTGGCAATATGCTGTCACTTTGAGATGGTATTAAACTTCTAATATATTTGCATGATTTTAACAAATATTTAAAGCGTACCTTCAGTTAGAAACAACTTTTCATAAATGAATAGTGCATGTAAATATAAGATATCTTATTAAGGAGATCTGTTTTGTTCACCACTTAAGTTGTTCTCTTTTCTTTTCTTCTGTCTGCTTGTTTAAATTAGATTTGTCTCCGTATTCAGCCTCACACATAAAGTTCTATGGAGAAAGGAGTGGTAGGGGCAGGTTGGTTAATTGATTTATTGCCTCATTCTGTGCACTAGTAGCCTCTTATCTACAACCTAATGTTAAAAGAATGCAAAGTAGCAGAGTGTAGGAGCAAAAATTATTTGAGTATCTTTTCGAATAGCATTTTCTTCCCCTTCCCCTTTTCATAGACTAATATGTAGAAAGTAACTCAGCCTAAAGAGTGGAGAAGAAAACATATTTCTTTAATAATACAGTGGGGAAAAAGTATTTAGTCAGCCACCAATTGTGCAAGTTCACCCACTTAAAACTATGAGAGAGGCCTGTAATTGACATCATAGGTAGACCTCAACTATGAGAGACAAAATGAGAAAACAAATCCAGAAAATCACATTGTCTGATTTTTAAAGAATTTATTTGCAAATTATGGTGGAAAATAAGTATTTGGTCACCTACAAACAAGCAAGATTTCTGGCTCTCACAGACCTGTAACTTCTTCTTTAAGAGGCTCCTCTGTCCTCCACTCATTACCTGTAGTAATGGCACCTGTTTGAAATTGTTATCAGTATAAAAGACACCTGTCCACAACCTCAAACACTCACACTCCAAACTCCACTATGGTGAAGGCCAAAGAGCTGTGGAAGGACACCAAAAACAAAATTGTAGACCTGCATCAGGCTGGGAAGACTGAATGTGCAATAGGCAAGCAGCTTGGTGTGAAGAAATCAACTGTGGGAGCAATAATTAGAAAATGGATATCATACAAGACCAGTGATAATCTCCCTCGATCAGGGGCTCCACGGAAGATCTCACCCTGTGGGGTTAAAATGATCACAAGAATGGTGAGCATAAATCCCAGAACCACACGGGGGGACCTAGTGAATATCCTGCAGAAATCTGGGACAAACGTAACAAAGGCTACCATCAGTAACACACTACGCCGCCAGGGACTCAGATCCTGCAGTGCCAGACGTGTGCCCCTGTTTAAGCCAGTACATATCCGGGCCCGTCTGAAGTTTGCTAGAGAGCATTTGGATGTTCCAGAAGAGTATTGGGAGAATGTCATATGGTCAGATGAAACCAAAGTAGAACTGTTTGGTAGTAACACAACTCGTTGTGTTTGGAGGAGAGTGAATGCTGAATTGCATCCAAAGAACACCATACCTACTGTGAAGCATGGGGGTGCCAACATCATGCTTTGGGGCTGTTTCTCTGCAAAGGGACCAGGACGACTGATCCGTGTACATGAAAGAATGAATGGGGCCATGCAGGGCCGGCGTTAGGGGGGGGGGGGGCAAACTGGGCAATTGCCCAGGGCCCCGTCCCCAAAGGGGCCCCCGGGATCCGAAACCTGATGACTCCGGATCCCGGAGTGAGGCCCGGCCAAATCAATAATAGAAAGGGACCGCAGGGCCCCTTTCCGAGGTGAGTAAAAATAACAAACATTTTTACTCACCTGTCCTCGGTGTCCGACGTCATCTTCTGGCGTTCCGGACATCACCGCTGAGGCCAGGCTTCAGCCTTAGCGATCACGTGGGACGTGCTGACAGCGTGCCTCACGTAATCGCTGAGGCCCAATCACAGGCCTCAGCGGTGACGTCCACAACGCATGACGTCAGCCGCAGAGAAGAAGAAGCCAGCGCCGGTGGGGATAACGGAGCAGCGCGAGGAGGCCCAGCAGAGGTAAGGCAAGGTTTGTTATTTTCCCTCACCTCACCCGGGCCTTCAATTATTATACTCTGGGGTCTGAAGAGACCCCAGAATATAATATAATAATAGCACTGTAGGGCCCCTGTGGAGCATTATACTGGGGGGCCCCTCTGGATAGCATATTATATTGTGTGGGGCCACTGTGGAGCATTATACTGGGGAAGGGGCCCTCTGGATAGCATGTTATATTCTGTGGGGCCTCTGTGGAAAATTATAATGTGGGGGGGGGGCTCTGGAGATAATGTTATATTATGTGGGGCCACTTTGGAGCATTATGCTCTCCAGAGGGTCCCCCCAGTATAATCCTCCAAAGTGGCCCCACAGAATGTAACATGCTCTTCAGAGCCCCCCCACTTTATAATACTCCATAGAGGCCCCACAGAATATAACATGCTCTCCAGAGCCTCCTCACTTTATAATACTCCTTAGAGGCCCCACAGAATATAATATGTTCTCCAGAGGGCCCCCTCCCCAGTATAATGCTCCACAGTGGCCCCACACAGTATAATATGCTCTCCAGAGCCCCCCCTCCCCAGTATAATGCTCCACGGTTTCCACACACAGTAGAATATGCTCTCCAGAGGGGCCCCCCAGTATATTATACTGTGGGGGCCACTGTGGAGCATTATACTTGGGGGGGGGGCTCTGGAGCGCATGTTATACTGTTTTGGGCCGCTGTGGAGTATTATATTGGGGAAACCTCTCTGGGCAGTATATTATACTGTGTGGAGGCCATTTCTGGAGCATGTTATACTGAGTGGGGTCACTGTGGAGCATTATTCGGGGGGGGGGCATCAGCAGAGCATATTATATTGCGTGGCGCCACTGTGGGGCATTATTCGGGGGGGACTGATGAGCATTATACTAGGGGGCCTTCTGGGAAGCATATTATACTGCGTGGGGCCTACTGTGGAACATTATACTGGGGGGACGCTCTGGGGAGCATAATATATTGCGTAGGGCCACTGTGGAGCAAAATACTGGAGGGGGCACTGTGGAGCATTATACTAACGGGGGCCCTCTGGGGAGCATATTATACTATGGGCCACTGTGGAGCTTTATACTGGGGGAAGGGACAGTGTGGTGAGCCTGTTATATTGTGTGGGGCCACTGTGGAGTGTATTATATTGTGTGGGGATTTTCGGGAGCATATGATACTCTGTGGGGCCATTTTAGAGCATTATACTGGGGGGGGGACTGTGGGGAACATATTATACTGTGGGGGACCACTGTGGAGCATTATACTAGGGGAACCCCTCTGGGGAGTATATTATGCTGCAGTGATGGCGAACCTTTTAGAGATCGAGTGCCCAAACTGCAACCCAAAACCCACTAAATTATCGCAAAGTGCCAAAACAGCAATTTAACCTTAAATTAACCAGAATCTATTTTATAGTGACCGTGCAATGTTATTACAGCCTGTAATAATATCACATGTCTGCTATAAAACAGATACGGTGTGATATAAATAGTGAAGGGCCCCAGACAGTACAATGTGCTCTGAAGTGGCCTCCAGACAATATTATATGCTCCAGAATGGCCCCCACACAGTATTATATGCTTCAGAGTGGCCCCCACTCAGTATTATATGCTCTACAGAGGCCCCCACACAGTATTATATGCTCCACTTTGGGCCCCCACCCACATTATATGCTTCACAATAAGCCCTCCCTCACACAGTAGTATATGCTTCACAGTGGGCCCCCACACAGTAATATATGCTTCACAGTGGGGCCCCACACAGTAGTTTATGCTTCATGGTGTCCCCCATACAGTATTAGATGCTTCAATGTCCTCCCCCCACACAGTATTAGATGCTTCAGTGTCCCCCCCCCCACACAGTAGTATATGCTTCAGTGTCCCCCACACAGTATTAGATGCTTCAGTGTCCCCCCCACACAGTATTAGATGCTTCAGTGTCCCCCATACAGTATTAGATGCTTCAGTGTCCCCCACACAGTATTAGATGCTTCAGTGTCACCCATACAGTATTAGATGCTTCAGTATCCCCCACACAGTATTAGATGCTTCAGTGTCCCCCACACAATAGTAGATGCTTCAGTGTCCCCCATACAGTATTAGATGCTTCAGTGTCCCCCACACAATAGTAGATGCTTCAGTGTCCCCCACACAGTATTAGATGCTTCAGTGTCCCTCACACAATAGTAGATGCTTCAGTGTCCCCCATACAGTATTAGATGCTTCAGTGTCCCCCACACAATAGTAGATGCTTCAGTGCCCCCACACAGTATTAGATGCTTCAGTGTTCCCCCCCACACAGTATTAGATGCTTCAGTGTCCCCCCATACAGTAGTATTAGATGCTTCAGTATCCCCCATACAGTATTAAATGCTTAAGTGTCCCCCCCACACAGTATTAGATGCTTCAGTGTCCCCCATACAGTATTAGATGCTTCAGTGTCCCCCATACAGTATTAGATGCTTCAGTGTCCCCCACACAGTATTAGATGCTTCAGTGTCCCCCCCACACAGTATTAGATGCTTCAGTGTCCCCCCCCACACAGTATTAGATGCTTCAGTGTCCCCCCCACACACAGTATTAGATGCTTCAGTGTCCCCCTACACAATAGTTTGTTACTTACCTTGTCCCACGAAGATCTGCAGTCCCACGAAGAGCGTCCTCCTTCTTCTTCTGTTCACAGGCGCTGATGAATGATATCATCGCGCCTGCGTCGGGGCAGAGGTCGCACTCTGCAGTCCCGCGGCCTACAGTGACAGCTTTCAGCTGTATGTACATTTTCACATACAGCTGAAAGAAGCGATCGCTCACTAACTGGGAATCCTAGACCGGATTCTCGGTTAGTGAGCGATCATGGCGACGGTGTGCGTGCCAACTCAGAGGGCTCTGCGTGCCCTCTCTGGAACGCGTGCCATAGGTTCGCCATCATGGTTATACTGTGTGGAGGCCATTGTGGAACATGTTGTACTGTGTTAGGCCACTGGAACATTATACTGGGGGGGGCACTGTGGGGTGCATATTATACTGTATGGAGCATATTATATTGTGTGGGGCTGCTGGGGAGCATATTGCACTGTCTGGGGCCACTAAGGGGTAGTATACTGTGTGGGCCACTGTGGAGTATTATACTGTGTGGAGCCTTACATACTAAGAGGGGGCTCAGGGGAGCATTTTATACTGTGTGGGGTCACTGTGGAGCATTATATACCATGTGGGGAAACTGGAGGGCTCAGGAGAGCATTTTATACTGTGGAGCATTATATACCATGTGGAGCATTATACTGTGGGGGGGGCTCACAATTCCTGCTGGCAGCCCTGTGTGCTATGTCTTCATCACAGCTCCCTCACTATAATCTTGCACATACGTGTAGTGCCCCATGGCCATGTCATTCCCCATACAGTACTGTGCATGAATCGGCCATGGAGTTATTGGGACCTGCACAGTACTATAGGGGCTGACTATACTGTGAACATATTCAGTAACACTAGATAGTGAGCACATATGTAAGACTTCAGTTAAGGAGCCGGGGTGTAGGCTATTAGCAGGAAGCTGTTGGGTGGGGCCCCAGGACAAGTGCCTCTGGTGGGTCTAAGGTCCTTCAGTCCGACACTGTATAACGGAGAACTATTATATATAAGGGTGGGTTACTATATATAATTGGGAAACTTAAGTATGAGGGGGCTATTATAAGGGGGAACTATTATATATAAGGCATCCATTATAAGGGGGAGCTATTATTTATAAGAGGGGAACTATTTATAAGGGGGGTATAATTGTTAAGTGTGCTTATTTATAAAGGGGGCTATTAGTGATAATGGGGACTATTATTTATAAGGGTAACTATTATTTATGAGATGGCTATTATTAATAAGGGAGCAGTATTATTTTTACGGGGTGTCTGTTACTGATAAGGGGGAATATTACTGATACAGGGCACTATTTATCATTTATAAGGGAGCTATTATTGATAAAGGTGTAATATTATTTATAAGGAGGCGCTATAATAACTGATGACTGGGTGCAAAAATCTATTAGGTGGTACAAAGGTTCTCATTTGAATTGTGTGTGGTAAAATGGGGCTTGTTATTACTTTTTTGTTGGCAGAAAGGAGGCGTTATTATAGGGGTTGCCACTGGAAGACGATGGTGTTGTTTGCATATCAGCATTTGGGGCCCCGCTTTTAATTTTGCCCAGGGTCCCACTTTGTCTAAAACCGGCCCTGGGGCCATGTATCGTGAGATTTTGAGTGCAACCTCCTTCCATCAGCAAGGGCACTGAAGATGAAACGTGGCTGGGTTTTTCAGCATGACAATGATCCCAAGCACACCACCAGGGCAACGAAGGAGTGGCTTCGTAAGAATCTTTTCAAGGTCCTGGAGTGGCCTAGCCAGTCTCTAGATCTCAACCCCATAGAAAACCTTTGGAGGGAGTTGAAAGTCCGTGTTGCCCAGCGACAGCCCCAAAACATCACTGCTCTAGAGGAGATCTGCATGGAGGAATGGGCAAACATACCAGCAACAGTGTGTGCCAACCTTGTGAAGACTTACAGAAAACGTTTGACCTCTGTCATTGCCAACAAAGGATATATAACAAAGTATTGAGATGAACTTTTGTTATTGACCAAATACTTATTTTCCACCATAATTTCCAAATAAATTCTTTAAAAATCAGACAATGTGATTTTCTGGATTTGTTTTCTCATTTGGTCTCTCATAGTTGAGGTCTACCTATGATGTCAATTACAGGCCTCTCTCATCTTTTTAAGTGGGAGAACTTGCACAATTGGTGGCTGAATAAATACTTTTTTTTCCCCACTGTATATATTACAAAGTGTATTATATTCACCCTTCACTATGAATTTGTGCAAAATTGTTTGTAACTGGAGGTTCACTTTAATAAAATGGCTATTTATAGTTGAAAGTTATAGTGGTATGGGTATGTGCTTACATATATAGATAGTGACAGTATCTGATTTTGATTCAAGTTATAAAATTGATAATTCTCTTTACAGTGGGCTGTTGTTGGTGACACTTTTCCAGTTGGTTGCAAGTTCCAAAAATCAATTGTATTTAGTGACACCACATTTGAAAACAATCCAGATGCAAAGCACTCAATATACAGGTGAGAAAATCTTACTTTAGTATTTGCATTGCACATGCTTTTTTATTGAATAGTTAAGAGATACAGTGCCTTGCGAAAGTATTTGGCCCCCTTGAACTTTTCAACCTTTTGCCACATTTCAGGCTTCAAACATAAGGATATAAAATTTTAATTTTTTGCCGAAGAATCAACAAGTGGGACACAATCGTGAAGTGGAACGAAATTTATTGGTTATTTTAAAATTTTGTAAAAAATAAAAAAACTGAAAAGTGGGGCGTGCAATATTATTCGGCCCCTTTACTTTCAGTACAGCAAACTCACTCCAGAAGTTCAGTGAGGATCTCTGAATGATCCAATGTTGTCCTAAATGATTGATGATGATAAATATAATCCACCTGTGTGTAATCAAGTCTCCGTATAAATGCACCTGCTCTGTGATAGTCTCAGGGTTCTGTTTAAAGCGCAGAGAGCATCATGAAAACCAAGGAACACACCAGGCAGGTCCTTGATACTGTTGTGGAAAAGTTTAAAGCCAGATTTGGATACAAAAAGATTTTCCAAACTTTAAACATCCCAAGGAGCACTGTGCAAGCGATCATATTGAAATAGAAGGAGTATCAGACCACTGCAAATCTACCAAGACCCGGCCATCCCTCTAAACTTTCATCTCAAACAAGGAGAAGAATGATCAGAGATGCAGCCAAGAAGCCCATGATCACTCTGGATGAACTGCAGAGATCTACAGCTGAGGTGGGAGAGTCTGTCCATAGGACAACAATCAGTCGTACACTGCACAAATCTGGCCTTTATGGAAGAGTGGCAAGAAGAAAGCCATTTCTCAAAGATATCCATAAAAAATTCTTGTTTAAAGTTTGCCACAAGCCACCTGGGAGAAACACCAAACATGTGGAAGAATGTGCTCTGGTCAGATGAAACCAAAATCGAACTTTTTGGCCACAATGCAAAACGATATGTTTGGCGTAAAAGCAACACAGCTCATCACCCTGAACACACCATCCCCACTGTCAAACATGGTGGTGGCAGCATCATGGTTTGGGCCTGCTTTTCTTCAGCAGGGACAGGGAAGATGGTTAAAATTGATGGAAAGATGGATGGAGCCAAATACAGGATCATTCTGGAAGAAATGGTGTCTGCAAAAGACCTGAGACTGGAACGGAGATTTATCTTTCAACAAGACAATGATCCCAAACATAAAGCAAAATCTACAATGGAATGGTTCACAAATAAACGTATCCAGGTGTTAGAATGGCCAAGTCAAAATCCAGACCTGAATCCAATCAAGAATATGTGGAAAGAGCTGAAAACTGCTGTTCACAAATGCTCTCCATCCAACCTCACTGAGCTCGAGCTGTTTTCCAAGGAAGAATGGGCAAGAATTTCAGTCTCTCGATGTGCAAAACTGATAGAGACATACCCCAAGCGATTTGCAGCTGTAATCGCAGCAAAAGGTGGCGCTACAAAGTATTAACTTAAGGGGGCCGAATAATTTGGCACGCCCCAATTTTCAGTTTTTTTATTTTTTTACAAAAGTTTAAAATATCCAATAAATTTCGTTCCACTTCACGATTGTGTCCCACTTGTTGTTGATTCTTCACCAAAAAATTAAAATTTCATATCCTTATGTTTGAAGCCTGAAATGTGGCAAAAGGTTGAAAAGTTCAAGGGGCCGAATACTTTTGCAAGGCACTGTAATTTCTATAAATATAACACTTTTAATTTTCTGGCCAACACTGTAAAATATAGTATTTCATCACTCAAAGTAGCAGATAGATTGTTCTTCTTTGTACAACATACTGTAGAATATAATGGAAACCATACACCTCATATCCAATATTTTTTCTGTTTAGCACAGAATATGGCATCTATGAGCCCAACTGCGGTCTAGAAAAAGTACTCATGTCCTGGGGTCATGATGGTAATGTAAATCAACTTTTCTGGTGTCTTTTAGTTGTAAAGATATGATGTTTTAGTTTCAAAGGTATTTATTGAATGAAAGCATAGATCAAGAACATAGCACAACAGTATATAAAATCAAATACAAGGTAAGGAAGAGATTGGCACATAAAGGTATAAACTTCACACTATAGCCATCTCTACCTTTCAGCTTAAATGATGGAAAATGTACAAACATTAGAAATCGTTTGCCAAGAAGAAGGAAATCATTAAAAAGCCTAAACCTAGCATGCCCATCCATGCAAAGTCCTCTGGAGAAAGTCCAGGAGGGAAAAGATGATTGTAAAAAAGTAGGAGTAAGGGTGGAACAGGATTCTGTAGGTTGTACTGAAATCTTGTTTTCTGCCACAACTGCAGCATATAGCTTGTGACCATGGAGACTGGTGGAAGTGGTTGTGTGGACGATTGAGGGGACCAGAGTATTGCTTGAAGTGGAACTGTTGTCACCAGTGCTGATTCTAATGACAACCACTGCGCACAATCTATAGTTTTATGTATGGAACAATTTAGTGATAGTCTAGCCCAGGGCCACTTTAACCTTAGGACAACAGCCGCTCTATGGTTGCAAAATAAGTGCCGAACCGCAGACATCATTACAGCCAGAGCCTACAGGTCCGTGGGAACGCAGTTAGGTGAGTATTCTTTGTTTTGTTTTGTATTTTGTTTTTTTTTGTGTGTGGTGGTTGAGGGGGCAGGGGGCCTAATGAAGGGCCTAATTATGAGGAAATTGAATTACGGGGGGCCACTAAAAAAGTTTGAACAGAGCCCCCTAATATATTAACCCCTTAACGACCAATGACGTACCTGTACGTCATTGGTGACATGGGGATGTATGGAGAGAGCTCAGGCATTTAAACCACACAAGTGCTACCGGTGCCGCCATTTTTCACCTATTGCCACGCTTCTGAATGTCATTGGAGGGCGGCGATCGGTTGCCATGACAGCCAGGATCCTATTGAAGGCTCCCAAGCTTGTCATTGCATTAGTTCTATTGCACGCTGCCAGAGGCAGCGCATAATAGAGAGGTAGGCATTTTGCTATTCACTGCAATACAATAGTATTTTAGTGAAGAGTATGAGCGATCAGACCCCCTAGGTTTCAAGGTCCCTAGGGGTTTGATCATAAAAGTAAAAGAAGGAAAAAAAGTTTTTAAAAGTATAAAAAAAATTTAAAAAAGTTCAAATCACCCCCCTTTCCCTAGATCAGATATAAAAGTAAATAAACAAAAGTAAACATAAACGCATTAGGTATCCCTGCGCTCCAAAATGCCCGAACTATTCAAATATTTATCCCATACGGTGAACGGCGTAGTGGCGAAAAAAATCAAAATATCCAAATAGCGTTTTTTTCAACACTTTGCCTCCTATAACAAAATTGAATAAAAAGTGATCAAACCATCAGATCTCTCCCCAAATGATATCAGTAAAAACGTCATCTTGTCCCGCATAAAAAGACGCCTTACGCAGCTCCATAAGTTACAGGTGTCACAATATGGCGACACAAACATTTTTTTCTATCATTTTTTAAAAGGCATCAGAACATTGCAAATACTATATCAATTTGGTATCGCCGTGATCGTACTGACCTGCAGAATACAGGTTCCTGTATTTGATACACAATGTTAAAGCCATTATTGGAGGCCAGCAATTTATCTGGTTTATTGCCGTATTTTTTTACGGATACCCAATGACTAATCCGTCAAAAAAGACAGATTATGGTATTGCGCCGTGTGAACATAGCGCAGATGTGAACATAGTGTAAGGTGTAGAAATATGCAGTTCTTATGGTGGGTCAAAAACTGATGACAGTACACGACGGCTGTGCCTTGAGATAAGGCAACAGTCAGACACAGAGGCCTCAATTGTATCACAGAATTAAGATGCCAATCTATCAATATAATATGTAGAAAAAAAATAAAATTTTTGCATGGTGTATTATCAAAATTTCCGATAACATTCCCCACAATAAAAACATGTATAGTGTTATTCACTATTAGTACTCTATTTTTTTTAGTTGTAATTCTATCTGTAAGCAAATGGTAACCTAGCTGCTCTTCTACTCCTTTTGCTCTGATGTACTTTTTTGTAGAATACCTGTACCAGGTGCTGAAGTTTAACCGGTGTTCAATACCAGAAGAGGTAAGTCTTATTTAGACTTGTTTTGACCAACATCAACTATATAACAGCCTTTAACCACTTCAGTACCGGGCCAATTTGTGGTTCAGGACCAGACTCATTTTTGATATGTGCGGTTTTGAGGGCTATAACATTTTTAGCATTTGGGTTATTCAACTAATTTCTGCATCTTTTTTCGGTGACACATAGGGCTTTATTTTTGTGCTGTTTTTATTTTTACATGTGTTTTAATTTTTTTTATATCTGGGAAAATATAACCAAAAGAGGAGGGAAAATGTGTTTGTTTTTCACTTTTCTTTTTTTTTTTTTAATTTAACCACTTCCGGACTGCCCATTGGGTTTTTTCATCCGGAAGGTGGTTGTCTAGTTCTGCAAGGACGTACTGGTATGTCCAAGCAGAACTCAGCAGCTGCACAAAATTGTGCAGCTGCTGAAACAGGGAGTTGGCTGTAACTTCAACCGGAGTTCCCAGAGAGAAGACAGGGAAGGTTTATTACCTTCCCGATCGCTGTGTATACAGCGCTATGGGTGCCGCCATCTTGCGGCTACCCTCTGACCCGGCGGTCACGTGATCCACCGGGATCAGAGTCTGTTAGAGCTGCTGGGTCCTACAGGACCCAGATCAGCTCTATATTAATGTGAAAGTAATGTGCAAGAGGCTGTATTCCTCCTGCAACTGGGGCTAAATGTACCAGTCCCAGCAGTGGTGAACCTAGCCTCTTTGCTGCCTGAGGCAGACTATAGAAAGATGCCCCCCCCCCCCAAAAAACAAAAAACAAAAAAAAAAAAAAACTGAGTTTCCATGCTACTAGTTTAACACACTGTTATCGTCGCACAATATACACAATACACAAAGTTATAAAACAGTTTTTAAGAATTCTTCTTCCTGTATTATTTCAGTATCAGATCAGCAACACGGCATTAACAATGACAATAACTTCACACATCTTCTGCTTGGTGGATGGACGAGCCCACGTGGCCCCAATTCTCTATAATAGGAGCCCTGCAGATAGCTAAGTACTGGACTTCGGCTATCTTTGGCACTCCCATTGAAGTGAATGAGAGCCACGCGGGTTCGGCCATCCACCAAGTGACACACCTATATATATGGCTGCGGTCAGGCTGGATTCCCACCTAGTGGGGGGAAAAAACCCAATTCTCAGGCTCAGTGGGGGTCTCAGCAGACAGACCCCCATCAATCAGGTATTTATCCTCTATCATTTAGGTGAATACAGGGCAGTAACATTTAGTGACTTACAGGTGACGTCTCTGACTAATCGTTCACATTTCCCTTCTCTTCCCTCTGGACCGCCATGACCACTTCTTCCAGCTGTGACTTGTCTCTGTAAAGTTTGCAACACAGATATCTTTGGCTCCTCACTTTTCCAGGCATCCAACCCACATTGTCCTCACCTACACAAAGCCCCCATTCTGCTGCTACCCCCAATTATAAAATATATGATATAACCCCCCCATAATGAATAATACCCCCAAGTGCATCTTTATATTAATAATGTCCGTGTGTACCCTGTATAAATAGTGCCCCTTATTAATAATACCCCAGGTGTTAACTAATTAAAAGGTTTTCCAGGTCATTAATAAACTAATCAGTGGGGTTCAAAAACCCAGGACCCCCACTGACCAGCTGTTTGAATGGTACCTGTGTAAGCGCCGTGACCGCTTCTCTGTTTACATAGTGTAATTCATCTCATAGCGGCCATGCAATGTAACTGCAGCCTTGTCCTCTACATGTCTACAGTATGTGACAAGGCTACAATTATATCACATGGTCACTATAAACAGACAGTGTATAATATAAACAGGTGCCATAGCCCATGTTTATAGTGCCCCATTTACACACACTATAATGTTCCACAGCAGCCCCTGCACACAGTATTACACAGTGTTATGGCCCGCAGCGGCTCCTGCACACTGTATTATGCCTCTCAGCGGCCCCTGCACACGGTATTATGCTCCATAGTGGCGCCTGCTCACGGTATTATGCCCCGCATTGGCCACTGCACACGGTATTATGTTCCACAGCAACTCCTGCACACAGTTTTATGCCCCATATTGGCCCCTGCACACGGTATTATGCTCCATATTGGCCCCTGCACACGGTATTATGCTCCACAGTGGCCCCAGCACACGGTATTATGCTCCATAGTGGCCCCTGCACTGGTATTATGCTCTATAGTGGCCCTTGCACTGGTATTATGCCCCGCAGTGGCCCCTGCACTTGTATTATGCTCCATAGTGACCTCTGCACCCGGTATTATGCTCTATAGTGGCCCCTGCACTTGTATTATGCTCCAGAGTGGCCCCTGCACAGGGTATTATGCTCTACAGTGGTCCCTGCACAGGGTATTATGCCCCATAGTGGCCGACCCATGAACTATTATTATACTTTGGGGTCTTTTCAGACCCCAGAGTATAATGATTGGAGACCCAGGAGAGAATACAAACATAAAAAACAGCGTTACTTACCTATCCTGGACACCGGTGCACTCCTTTGAGCTTTCGGCCCTGTTTAATTGCGCACACACGTCACGTGATCAGGCCGGCGACGCAACCTGATGACGTCACCAGAGGCCTCAAGCCTGCTCGGAGTTACATCGGATCGCAGGAGGTGAGTAACACTGGTTTTTATGTTCCCTCACCAACCCTAGGCCTCCGATTATTATACTCCGGGGTCTGAATAGACTAACTTACCGATCCCCGCGGCCGCTCACAGCGGCATCCACTTCGCCTTCTGCGTCCCATAGCAGAAGGGGAAGCGGGGGCGGCCACGAGCAGACGCGGGGTAGGTAAATAAATAGGCCCTGACCTGCTGGGGATACTCCAACAGGTTACGGCCTATTTATATATATAAAAAAAAGTTATACTCACCTGCGATGCCTTGATGCAGCCGCCGCCGCCTCCTCTTCTTGTCTGCGACGTCTGTGTCTCAGCGTAGGTGGCGTGATGACGTCATTGTATCGCCGCCTGCGCTGAGATGCGACGTCTTGTAAACCAGGACAGGCCCCGCTCAGCTCTGTTTTTTTTTTTTTTTTTTTTTAAGCGGCCTGTCCTGGGCTGGTTTACATGAAATAGTAAAAATGCCGCCCCCCGGACAGTGCCGCCTGAGGCGGCCGCCTCAATTCGCCTCATTAGCGGTGCGCCCCTGAGTCCCAGTTACAAGGAAAATCAGCCTCCCCAACAAAAAAAAAAAAAGTGATCAGATGTCCCCAAAGCTCTATTATGACCTTATGGGGACACAATGTAAAAAAAAAATGAATAGGAAAGTAAAAAAAAAAAAATTAAATAAAATAATAGGCCAATAAAATGCCCTTATTAAAGGTTATAGCCCCACCTCCGATGACACCATACAAAATAAAAATTACCGTAACAGAGAGTAAAAACTATTTTATAAAGTTTTTTAGTAGCACTTTGTGTTATTAAATTTAAAAAAAAATGAAAACTGAAAAACATGTTTTCCCTCCTCTTTTGTTTATATTTTCCAGGATAAAAAAAAAAAATTAAAACACATGCAAAAATAAAAACAACATAAAAATTAAGCCTTATGTGTCACCGAAAAAAGGCAGAAATTAGCTGAATAACGCAAATGATAAAAATGTCATAGCCCTCTTAAACCGCACATACAAAAAACTTGAAAATGTGCCTGGTCTGCAAGGAGGGGGTAAAGCATCTGGTATGGAAGTGGTTAATAGTACAAAGTGCTACTAAAAAACTTTTTAAAATAGTTTTTCCTCTCCGTTATGGAAATTTTTATTTTGTATTGTGTCGTCGTGGGGTGGCTCTAGAACCTGAAATAAGGGTATTTTATTGGCATATTATTATATGTATTTTTTAAATTATTAAATTTTTTTTTTTTACTTTTCTATTCATTTTTTTTTATTTTATTTTTTTTTTACATTGTGTCCCCATAAGGTCATAATAAACCTTTGGGGACATCTGATCACTTTTTTTTTTTTGGTAGGAGGCTGATTTCCCATGTAACTGGGGCTGGTTCATTTAGCCCCTGAGAAAAGCAACAAATGAGCCACAGTTAGTGACCCTACCACCTCTACAGAGGGAGAGACACCTATTCATCAGAAATGAACAGATTCATATAAAGCACCGATGAAAAATAATAAAACTTAACATTTAATGATACCTCAGTTAAAACTTATGCAAGAGTGGAATAAAACAATATTCACCAATGCCAGTAATACCAGAATAAAATCCTTATCCTTGCAAACAACAATAGGTCGTAGTCACTTTAAGGTAATGAAAAAATGGGTAGATCTTACCATGTCAGATGAGGGGATAGAGTACCAAACACCTTGACAGATTTAGCACACAGTCCCTGTTTTGCTTCTCAACAAATCGACCCTATCACCCCAAGTGACTCCCACCCTTACAAGGGCAGTACCAAACTGTACCCTTACACAGCACACCCTATCAAGCCCTACGCGTTTTGTTGTAGGGCTACACCATTCATCAGGGGATCTTCACTAAGATAAATATATAAATATATCAAAATAAACAGCCCATAATGATGGGTCAGTTTGGAGACCTTCCCACAGTAGTGGAAAAAAAGTTAATCACATATATTCACCTCTCTGGGTACAGTTTGGTACTGCCCTTGTAAGGGCGGGAGTCAATTGAGATGATAGGGTCGATTGGTTGAGGGGCAGAACAGGGACTGTGTGCTACATTTGACAAGGTGTTTGGTACTCTATACCCTCATCTGGCATGGTAAGATCTACCCATTTTTTCATTACCTTAAAGTGACTACGACCTATTGTTGTTTGCCGGGATAAGGATTTTATTCTGGTATTACTGGCATTGGTGAATATTGTTTTATTCCACTCTTGCATAAGTGCTATAATTAAATATTAAGTTTTATATATTTAGCCCCTGTTGCAGAAAGAATACAGCCTCCTGCACGTTACTATAGAGCTGATCTGGGTCCTGTAGGACCCAGCAGCTCTAACAGACTCTGATTCCGGCGGATCACGTGACCGCCGGAGTCAGAGGGGAGCTGCATCATTGCAGCACCCATAGCTGTGCATACAGCGCTGTGTAGGCATTTTCAGACACAGGGATACTTATGTGTATGTGTTTTACAGTATTCAAGTACTTTTATATGAGTTCTAGGGAGAGGGAGTTGATTTGAATTTTTAATATATTTTATTTTTTTTTAACTTTTTTAAAATTCTTTTATTGCATCTATTAGACTCCCTAGCGGTCTTGAACCCCAGGGGGTCTGATCACTAATGCAATGCATTACAATGCTAATGCATTGCAATGCATTGCAAAATATCGGCATTTGTATGAGGTATGGCAGGCTGAATAAAGCAACCTGCCATACAAATGAAAGGCAGATAAGCCTTCAATAGGCTCCCGATTGTCATGTCAATGGGACGCCGGCCCCGGATCTTGCCCTGGGTGTCGGCGATCCTCAGCAAAATGGCGGCACCTTGGTCAGCTTTGGCTGAGGTGTCACAGGAGTTAATGCTCTCTTTAACCACTTCCGGACCTCCCATAGAGTATTTACGTCCGGAAGTGGTGAAGTGGCGTTTGATGTGATTCGTGAAGGGGCCCCGCACAGTATAATATGCTCCCCACTGTGGCCCCCACACAGTATAATATGCTCCCCACAGTGGACCCCACGAAGTATAATATGCTCCCCACATTGGTCCCACACAGTATAAAATGCTCTCAAGAGCCCCCCTAAAGCCGCTTTAGTTGAACCCCCACTCCGCTTCGTGCTATTATTATATTCTGGGGTCTCCTCAGACCCTTTCCATTCCCTTTCCATTAACAATAAGTATAGTGGTGGGGGAAATAGGCTTTCCCCCACCGCTATCATGATGGTCCGGGGCTCCGGTCATCTCTGGCAGGCCGTGGGACCTGTACCCCTCCACAGGGGGTGCGACCGCGAACATTACACCACTGTTTGTATACCTTTTCCCAGAATTCCCAGGGGTGCATATACATTTTATAATTTCCCTGCACTGATACAGCAGTCTCTTCAGTAAGACTCAGAACACATTTTATTTTTTATTACTAGTGCTTTTACAGTGCCACACATCAGAGCATTCTGTGGACGTATATATAACGCTACCTGCCCATGTGAATATATTCATTAAAACACAGGTTACACACAAGGTTCTCTTTAAACACTTTTGTTCTGATCACTGTTCAGATTTCAGATCCATAAATGGTTATTTGATTCTATTTCAGGGTATGTACATGATCAGGTTCCATTCATTTTACCCTTGGCACACAGGCGGTGACTACAGACACCTTTGCAATGAGAAAGACCTTAAAATGCTACCCTGGGTTCAAGAATTTAAGTAAGCTTTACTTTTTTCATGTTTTTTAAGTTATAATCAATATGGGCTTAAAGTGCAGACTCTCAGCTTTAATTTGAGGGGAATTCACATCCTAATTGGAAGAAGGGTTTATGAATTACAGCTGTAATATGTATCCGCCTCTTTTTCAAGGGACCAAAAGTAATGAAACAATTATCACAAAAGCTATTTAATGGGCTGCATTGGCTATTCCCTTATTAATCCATCAATTAAGCAGGTAAAAGGTCTAGAGTTTATTCTAGGTGTTGAATTTGCACTTGGAAGCTGTTGCAGAGAACCCAGCAAATACAGTCAAAGGATCTCTCAATAGAAGTGAAACAAACCATCATTGGGCTGAAACAAAGAAGAAGTCCGGAGATAGTGGAAAAGTTAGGCTAAATCAACAGTTTGGTACATTCTGGTAAAAAAAAAAAAAAATAGAGCACAGTGTGGAGCTCAGGAACTCAAAGACCTGGACGGCCATGGCAGACAACAGTGGTGGATGACCGCAGAAACCTTTCCATGGTAAAGAAAACCCCCTTCATAAAATCCACCCAATTGAAGAATACTCTTCAGGAAGTAGGTGTATCAGTATGTAAGACTTCATGAGAGTAAAAAAAAGGGTGCAAAACCATTAACCCCTTTCTGACTTCCATCATATTACCGTGGATGCCAGGTCTTTCAACATGGCGGTCAATCTGCTGCTACAGTAGAGACCTGGCGCTGATGCCTGCGATCGTGGGCATTGCAGGCCAGGATCCCCACCCCAAAAACGAAAATCAAAAAATTCCTCCGGTGGGAATCAGCCTCAATAATAGAAAGGCTAGATTAGACTTTGCCAAAAAACATCTAAAGAAGCCAGCCCAGTTCTGGAAAAGCATTCTTTGAACAGATGAAACAAAGATCAACCTGTACCAGAATGATGGGAAAAAGAAAGTATGGAGAAGACTTGGAATGGCTCATGCAAAGCACACCATATCATCTGTAAAACATGGTTGAGGCAGTGTGATGGCATAGGTATGCATGGATTCCAATGGCATTAGGTCACTGGTGTTTATTGAAGATGTGACAGAAGAAGCTGGATGACTTCTGAAGTGTACAGGGATATACTTTCTGTACATATTCAATCAAATGCAGCAAGGTTGATCGGACGGCACTTCACAGTACAGATGTCCATTGACCGAAAACATACTGCGAAAGCAATGCAGTTTTGTTTTTTTTTTAAGGTAAAGAAGTGGAACATTCAGCAATGGCCAAGTCAATCATCAGATCTCAAACCGTTGCCTTTCACTAGCATGCCTTTTAAATTTAAGGCAGAAAACCGACAGACAAGCAACAAATGAAGACAGCTGCATTAAAGGCTGGTCAAAGCATAACAAAGGAGGAAACCCAGTATTTGGTAATTTCTATGAGTTCCATACTTTAGTCAATCATTGCCTGCAAAAGATTCTGTACATAGTATTAAAAATGAGCATTTTAGTTATGGTAAAGTTAATTTGTCCAATTACTTTTGAGCCCCTGAAATAAGTTGGATTTGTAGAAAAATGGTTGAAATTCCTAAACATTTCAGTGGGTATTTTTGTTAAATTTGTTAATTAAACTTGAAAGTATACACTTCTGTTGCACTTCAGTTATTTCATTTCAAATCCAATGTGGTGGCATGCAGAGCCCAAATTATGAAGATTGTGTCACTGTCCAAATATTTCTGGATTTAACTGTATATGGCCAGAAGTAGCTCTACTCCTATTCATGTGAATGGAAGCAGTTTTCCAGTGCTCTGCTCCCAACCACTTGAATATGAGCAGAGCTGCGCCATAATGGCTTTAGTCCTAGTACATGGAAACCCCTTCTCTACAAAGCTCTTTGCCCCAGATAAATTGACAACCTCATCTCAACAGAGCTCCTTGATTATAACGCCCTCTTTCTGCAAGCATAACGAGGCTTTTTGTATGGCAGGTGTCCAGAAGTACTACTGTACAGGACAAAAGTATACTTAAAGGGGATATACAGCTTCAAAAAATTAACTTCAAATACATCCACAAAAGTGCTACATACTCACTGTTCAATTGCGCAACCTTTGTTTGGCTTTATTTTAATTGCTACTACTTGTATCTCTGTTATTTACATGCAGTGAATCTGTGGACAAACTACATTTCCCATGATTCATCTGCCTGCTCTCACTCTCTGTGTAACCCTCCCTTCTCCAGTCTCCCCTGCAATGAAATCACAGGTAATAAATCATGCTCATGTCAAAGGTCACATTCTGCTGTGATGTTTCATTTGCAAGCCCCCCCATGAGCAGCAAACACAGAGAGCGAGAACAGGAAGAAGAATCATGATAAATGTAGTTTGTCCTCAGATTCACTGCATGTGAATAACAGTGATACAAGGAGCAGCAAGTAAAATAAAGCCAAGCAAAGGCTGCACAAGGGAACAGTAAGGATTTAGCACTGCTGTGGATGTATTTGCAGATAATTTTGGAAGCTGGATAGCCCCTTAAATCCTCTTTTTCAGTGAATGTACCAGTGGTTGGACCCTTATCAATCAGCTCATAATGGCTATACTATCAATATACCATAACATTTTATGATGGGAATATTAATTTAAAGTGACATATTATGGATCTTTTAATGCCAAATTGCTCTGACATAATTTCAATGCACACTCCATTTGTGTCTTTCTATAGCAAGTTTGATCTCTATACGAAAACTGAAGACTTGCCAGATGTGGAGAACCTCCGACCATATTACCAGAGTTTAATAGACAAGTATTGCCCTAGGGTGTTATGCTGGTGATAATTTTTTACTAAATGACCAAAAGACATCTTTTGCTGCCTACTAATCCCATAATACTGTACCATAATTTATGTCTCTGCCCCATGTCTCTTTTCCTCATATGGAGAGTTCATGAATACAGTTAATATTTAATACAATTATTTGACATCTGGAAAAGACTATATTGTGCAGAACTATCTTTTCTTTGAGAAATAAAGCTTAAGCACAGCACTGTACTGTACTGCTTTTTTTCCCCAGCAAGAACTAATTTGCATCCATTTTTTCTGAAAAATATCTTATGTAACTGCTGCTCCCTAGAGGATAAAAGTCAATGTTCAGGTAACATATTTAGGAAGGAAAGGAAGCAATACATGGCGCTCCATTGGTTAGTATGGTCTCCAGATGCTTCATAATGCCCCCCTCTCCTCCCGTCCCCAGCCAGAAGTCCCACATTTTCTCCCAAAGCTCTTTGCTGCTCTCCTTTTGACTATACCAAGTCACAGTCATAAGATGCCGAGTGATGGAGGAGAAAGCTAACGGCTTCCTGATTTACCATTCTCTTTAAGTAGATCTGTGTCCTAAGGATGCCAATACAATTGAAATAGGACATCTTCAACTCCGGAGTATTGCTGGACCCCAGTTGGGAATCACTGTTGTAGATATAATAATAATAATAATAATAATAATAATAATAATAATAATAATAATAATAAATAAGGGTACCCTCCAATTTCAGTTTGGAAGAAAATGAGGAGTCGTTCTTAGATGGTATACACGCTCAAAACCAATAATTTTTATTCCACACTACAATCCATGCAGTCAAAGTGGATTCTTTGAAATCTGATGTACGTAACTCACACAGATTAGCTACATTGTATGGTGCTAACAAACACAAGGACCCACAGCACATCATACTGCAAATCCACAGCAGAAATTTGATGGTCATTTTTTGATTTTGCAGCAGATGTTCAGATTGGACTAATCTGCCATTTGAACATGGCTTTATGCTCCATTGCTTCTTAAAAAATGAAGCTAATGTACCAAGTCTTGATACTAAGAATTCATACTGTTTTGTGTGTATAGTTCCTATGACTGCAAACGGGTTGTTAACCTCTTCCCACTGAAGTCAGTTTTTGACTTCCTGACAGAGCTTGATTTTTCAAATCTGACACGTCACTTTATGCAGTAATAACTTTAACTCACCAAAGTGATTTTGATATTGTTTTTCGTGACACATCGTACTTCGTCTTAGTGGTAAATTTTAGTCAATATGTTTTGTGTTTAATTATGAAAAAATAGGAAATTTGGTGGAAATTTAGAAAAATATGCATTTTAAAAAGTTTGAAATTATGTGCATTGCATACAGATAGTTATACCACCCAAATTAGATCATAAATCTAATGTACCATATCTCTGCTTTATGTTGGCATCAAACTTTAATCACCCTTTAACTTTTTACGGACATTATACAGCTTAAAAGTCAAACAACAATATTCAAAATTTTCAAGAACATTTCCAAAACCCATTTTCAAGGGACTAATCCAGTTATGAAGGGGTTTTGAAAGCCACTGTATTAGAATCCCCCATAAATCACCCCAATTTCAAAACTGCACCCCTTAAATAACTACTGAAATACACCTTATGTGGGTGTAAACTGATATATGGGCACACAGCAATACGCAGAAGGGAAGGAATGCCAATGAGATCAGATTTTGCTGTGATCAGTTTCAGGCACCATGTTGCATTTACAGAGCCCTTGAGGTGCCAAAACCTCCTGAAAGTGACCCCATTTTGGAAACTAGACCCCTCATGGAATTTATCAAGGGGTATAGTGAGTATTTTGACCCTACAGGTTTTTCACTGAATTTATTACTATAGGGACATGAAAATGAAAAATTACCTTTTTTCTGATAGCTTTAGCCCCAAATTTTTCACCTTCACAAAGGGTTAAAAAAGAATAACCAACTAAATTTTTTCTCCTGAACACGACAATACCCCATATGTGCTGGTACATTGATGTATGGGCACATGGCAGGGCTTTAAATGGAAAGAGCACTAACTGGTTTTTGAAGGACAGATTTTCCTGGAATAATTTTCAGGCACCATGTCCCTGCATAGTTTTACAGAGCCCCTGAGGTGCCAAAACAGCAGAACCCCACCAAAAGGAACCTATTTTGGAAACTAGACCCCTCAAGGAATTTATCAAGGGGTATAGTGAGTACTTTGACCTTACAAGTCTTTCACAGAATTGGGCCATAAAAATGGAAAATTACATTCTTATCTATAAAATGTAGCTTTAACCCAAAATGTTTCATTTTTACAAGGGGTTAAAAGGAGAAATGCACCCCATCATTTGTTAAGCAATTTCTCCTGACCCACAGAAATGACCCACATGTGGATATAAATTTCTGTATTGGCAAACAGCAGGGAAGGAGCACTATTGAGCTTTTCAGAGGGCAGATTCTGCTGGAATTGGTTTCATGCACAATGTTACATTGATAGAGCCCCTGAAGTACCAGCATAGTGGAAATACCAATAAATTACCTCATTTTGGAAACTAGACCCATCAAGGAATTTATCGAGAGGTATAGTCAGC
The DNA here is from genome assembly GCA_947044405.1 of Leptodactylus fallax. Classification (NCBI taxonomy): domain Eukaryota; kingdom Metazoa; phylum Chordata; class Amphibia; order Anura; family Leptodactylidae; genus Leptodactylus; species Leptodactylus fallax. Next base: position 1,143,899 of record CAMRHE010000148.1, on the reverse strand, counting down.
ATTTTGAACCCACAGCTGTCTCACCAAATTTACTTCCAATCAGATGTGAAAATTAAAAATGACTTTTTTTTTTCCAATAAAATGTTGTATTAGACCCAAAATATGGAAATAGCGCTATTTGGCTTTTAGAGGACAAATTTTGCTGGAATAGTTTTTGGGTGCCATGTCTCATTTGCAGAGCCACTAAAGTACCAGTACAATGGAAACCCCAAAACATGACCCCATTTTGTAAACTACACCCCTCAAGGAATTTATCAAGGGTTATACTGAGCATTTTGATCCCACAACTGTTTCATAGGTTTATTAACTTTGGGCAGTGAAAATGAAACATTATATTTTTTGCAATAAAATGTTGCTTTTAACCACAAATTTTTCATTTTTACAAGGGGTTAAAGATGAAAATGTATCCAACAATTTGTTATGCAATTTCTCCTGACTACAGAAATACCCCACATGTGGAGGAAAACTGATGTATTTTCACAAACGACAGGGCACATAAGGCAGGGAGAGCCATTAGGCTTTTGGAGGGCAGAACCATTTTCAGGTACCATGACACATTTACCCCTAAGGTAAGGGAGAGTGGAGTGGAGAGTACCAAGAAGTGACTTCATTTTGGAAACTGCACCCCTCAAAAGGTATAGTGATCATTTTGACCCCAAAGATGCTTTCCAAAAAGAAATAAGCAGCAGATGGTGCAAAATGAAAATTGACATTTTCCCAGATAGGCCGTTTCAGTGCCCAATAGGTCCTGCCCATATCATAGCATTGTGAAATGTCAGCTCTCCAGTTATTATGCTCTGTCTCCTGATTTTGGAAATACCCTATATACAGCCCTACTTTTTTGCCTACAAATATGGCAAGGCTCAAAAACTAAGAAGTACCACGCTTATTTGAGGCCTAATTTGGTTATTTACACTGCATTGGCGAGCCATTTCAGAGGGTCTGAGGCAAAATAAAAAATGGACCCCCTATTTTAGAAACTATTCCCCTCAAGGAATGTATGAAGGAGCATAGCGAGCATTTTTAACCCTCGAGTATTGCATTATTTTAATTTCCAGAAATAAATGCTAAGTCAAAAGTTAAAATTGCAGTTTTTCCAGAGATACACCATTTCTGTGTCTGATATGTTGTGCCCAGATTGTGACAGCAGAGACACACACTCCACAAACTGTTAAGCGGGTTATCCTTGGTACAACCTTTGGAGCATTTGTCTCGGACACAAACTGGGCACAACATATTGTGCAATGAAATGACATATTCCTGGAAAATTTGTCATTTTCACTCTGCACAGCTGATGGTGTATTCATTTCTGGAAAACAAATTAATGCAACATTTGGGGGGTAAAAATGCTCACTGTACCCCTGGATAAATTCCTTAAGGGGTGTAGTTTTTAAAATGGGGTCACACTTTACTGGCATTTTAGGAACTCGGTAGCTCGGTAGCAGCAATGGTGTGGACCCAACCAGTCAGAGACAGGGACACAAAAATCTGGTGCAAACAGGTGTATTTAGAAAAAGAGCAAAATAAATAAACCTTCAGTTCAGGTACAAAAATAAGCAAAATAAAATACAGCCTTAACTTCAAGCAAAACGTCAAAAAACACCCTGCTCGTCCAAGCACTAACTAAACATGATAAAGCTAATTATATGTGTGGCTGGAAGTAGCACAGTATGGTCTTACCATACTCTCAGTATTCCTGGACAGACCCAGGCGCCTCCTCTTGCTCCCAGGATCTGCCCTGAAGTGCAGGCTCTGCAGCCTTTTATGGCCCACTAACGAGCCTGAGACCTACACCTTGGGCTGAAACCTATTCAAGACCCACCCTGGACCACACACGTCAGAAATCTGGGGGAGATATACCGTGAGTCCAGCACTCTGCCTGTCACCTTCTCACACATGGCATCCAAAAACTAAACCATTCCAAAACCCAAATAGCGCTGCTTCTTTTCTGCACCCTGCTGCGTGCCCAAACAGCAGTTTGTAACTACATATGTTAGTTAAGATGGGGTGTCTTGGGTACAACAATATCAAATATGTGGGCATAAACTGTTGTTGAGGGAAGAAGTGCTGTTTGGCTTTCAGAGCGCAGATTTAGATGGTATGGTTTTTGGATGCCATGTCATGTTTGCAGAGTCCCTGAGGTGGCAGTAAATTGAAATCCAATAGAAAGTGACCCCATTTTGGAGGATCAGCGCTGGTGTATTCTCCCTCATAAGGTCTAAATCTGGGGTGTACCCTGATATATGCTTGCACAGCTTATACATTTCCTTCTTGCTGCAGCCAGTTGTGTTCTAACGATTTGCCGATTTTGGGGGTTTTTGTCTTCACATTGTACAAGCTATATTTTTTTTTTATTTTCTGGTGATGTGGCCATTTGAAGGCTTGTTTTTTTGTGGTATGAGATGTACTTTTCAATGCCACTATTTTGAGGTGCCTATAACTTATTGACAACATTTTATTAGCTTTTTCTGGGTGGGATGTAAGAGAAAACATCAATTCTGGCATTGCTTCTTGACATTTAAATTTTGCAGTGATACCAAATATGTAATTTTTTTTATTTTTCTTTATTTTACATAATAAAACATTTTATATGGGTACATGGGATTTTTGGGGCTTTATTAATTTTTTTAACACTGTTAAGCATTTTTTTTTTTTTTTTACCTTTTTTTTGTCCCAATAGGGGATTGAAGCAACGATCTTCTGATTGCTGGTTCAATAGGTAAACACTGCAATACACATGTATTGCAGTGTATAGGATGCTGTCAGCACACGCATAGGCTCACAGCCTCCATTCAGGGCAAGATCAACCAGGTACGTGGAGACCCCGGGCTGCCGAATAAGAACAGCAGCACTCCCGAAAATGTCGCGGGGGCCCCAATATATAATAAAACCCCTGAGATGCCACGGTCATGTTTGACCACGGCATCTCAGGGATCAAACACCCGCGACTGGAACTTAGCTCCGACCATGGGTGATAAAGGACAGTGTCAGCAGTCACATACGGATGACACCCGCAAAGCACGGTGCACACACAGTTTCTATGTGCATGCCATGCTTCCACTGTACTAGTACAGCGATTTGCGGGAAGTCCTTCCTGGCAGCGCCCTACTATTATATGCTAGATGTCGGAAAGTGGTTAAAAGGCAAAAAAAACTTTTTTTAAACATTTTTTCAAAGTTGCAATTACAAGGCTACAAATTTTAACACCATAACAAGTGGCCGCTGCAGAAAACTATTGCACTGTTAAAACACATGCAGTCAGGTATGTGTAACCATAGTTGTGTTAAATTCACAAATAGCATATTTGCTTCAGAAATTTCTGTTACTTTCCCATTTATCTTTTACTTGCCGCCAAAAGAACCACATGCATATGAATCAAACAGTTTTTCAGTCAGAGAGATTGCTTTAACAAATCTGCTGCTTGTGCATACATCCTTACAGGACACTATTAAAGCTACAACACATCGATACAGGTTTCAAGATAATATAATGAGTGGTCATTCTCAAACTGTTAAAGTGACATGAAAGATGCATACAGAAATCCTGACTGCCACACATACCAATTTCCAGTAATACAGCATAGTAACATTTGCCATGACTTTCTGGGAAGAAATTATTGCATAGCTTCCCAAAAAGTCATTACTAAAATAATACATGACAGATTATGTGGCAGAAAGAAACACGTCCTTTCTTAAATATCAAGCCAAACCTAAGTGATAACACATGCACATATGAGTACATATGCAGCTAGTTTTGATCCAACAAGATAAAAATAGAACATACACAGATATAAAGCTGATTAGCTTGCACAAGCTTTGAGAGTTATGTTTGAGTTTCCATTGTCTACACAAACTGGAAAATATTTCAGCTACGTTCTACCTGAACTTTGCAGACCATTGGAGAAGTCCAGGTGTAAATCTCACTTTATGCTTGTGTTGCATAGATTCACAAAGCTAAAACTCCATAATATTAACTCCTCCTAGTTATGGGCCAAAGAAGCATACTCTGCACCAGTCAGGGGACAGTTTATTAGAAAGTGGGATAATTTATCAGGCTAGGCTCATTTATAGTGTTTAATGCCTTATACAAAAACAACCAGTAGGGATCTACTATTGGTTTTGGATATTCAAAAGAAATGGCGTGGAAACATCTTGTCTTAGTGGTGACAGTCTGTTGTCTTGATCGGTTGCCAATGGATACGACCACGAATGCAGAAACTTTCTATGGTCTGGGACTTGTCAGGTACCTAGCCATGATTTTCTTATTGTAGTTGGGTTATCAGGCAGGGACATTACATGTATCAGAAGATATCCCAGCCACAATAAGGACATCATGGCTGATTTTCTGACTTTAGAAAGGTCCTGCATTCATGATCGTATCCACTGGCAACTGATCAAAACAACAACTTGTGACCATAAGATATTTAGAGAAAATCTTTAAAACTCTGCAAAATGTTTAATTACTTATATTTGCAAAAATGTTTAACTTTTAATTACCAACAAATTTAAAAATGGTTATGTTCTTGGGAATACCCCTTTAAGCATTAAAAAAGAACAGCCTTCATACTGTTCCTAACCTCATTATGACAAGATTTTATTGCCTTGTACAAATTGCAATCTTTGTCACAAGGTTTTGTAGTTATTCTACCACTGGTATACCAGTATGGAACTTTAGTGTTTGGTGTGCCATTTTAATTGACAATGGCTTACAGAAATATATTGCAGGTACTGAGCTATGTCAGGAACAAAATGGCACACTTTTTCAGACACTTCTGAAAAATTCTATTTAAATGCAATTATAACAGAGAGCTAACACCATATGCCCTAATTGATATCTATTTCCATAATTATCTACAGTAGTTTTAAAAGGAATAGAACTAATATGCAAATTCAGATTTATTACGAAATACAAAAATCATCAGAACATTGTGCATAAAATTTAATAAGACAAGAGCTTCTTCCTGAATAATGATAGAGACTATGCATTACATAAGCAAAAGATTTTTTAACAAACTAGAAATCGACTTTCACTGCTTTCTCCCTGTATAGTTATATCTATCCAACTAGGCCAACATATGTCAGCAAGCAGATTTGCACACCCTGAACATTTTACAGTTTAAGTAGTGCAAAATCTGCAAGCAAGAACTTGCAGCCACCCCTTTAAGATTTGCTACCATTACCATGTAAACTTTTGTAAGGTCAACACTGCCATGGGCTGCAGTTTAAAACCAAACAAAATGGATAAGTGTGTCGTTTCTACAAAAAAAAAAAATAACAAAAAAACCCAAAACAAAACACTTTTCTAATCCCAGACAACCTTTTAACAAGAAATAACCTCAGATATACAGTATAGTCATGATTGTGGGACTAGTAGGGGTTTCTAGAAAAATATTTATTACCTTATTTAAAGTAGACCCGTCATTTCACCTGACATGTTTGTTTTAGCAAATACTTATATTCCACATAACACAACAGTTCTGGAGCATCATATCTTGGAACTCTACACTGTATCATTCCTTATTTATGCCGCTAAGAAATTTATGGATTTAATGAAATTTGGATGTCATCATTAGCGGGTGTGTCTCTACAAAGGCACCTTTTCTAATCAGTGATCAGAGTGGTAACACCCACTTGTCAATTTATTCAAATATTCCTAGAAGAAATAATAGAATAGTTATTTCATTAGGATTAGAGATTTAATAAAATTAGAAGGTCTGACAGGTCCTCTTTAAAGAACTGAATCTTTGACATGTCTCTTAAATCAGAACTTCTCCAAGTATTATCTTTACCTAACCAAAAGATAAATGGAAAACCCGTCACCAATATAGGTATGTAGATTTTAGCACATTACCGCATTTCTACATACACCTATAATGCCATAGTAGAGTCTGTAGAGTCTTCCAATGGGTAATTTTTTTTATTCACCCTTCAATGTATGAATAATTATTTACCTGTTGTCTATTTTGTTTTTGAGTAATAATTATTTGAGAGAAAAAACAAAACAAAAAAAAACAGACAGCGTGTGAAGAAAATTATCTGATAGAAAAACTGTTTTTATACAATGAAAAGTAGCATAACATAACTATGAAGTAAAACTTTACTATTTATGTTGACCAGGCAATTTGTGGCAAAGTCATATGTAAGAAAGGCACTTAAGGCTTCTGTTGACAGAGTCACACTTATAAGCAGAAAGGCACTTTGCATAAGGAGCCTGGCTTTTAGATACAGTAAGCCTGTACAAAACAGTAAAGATGTATCCACAACATGATGAAAATGCAGATTTTTTTTTTTTTAAATTGGAATGCTTGATGGAAAAGTAGCACACACACAACATACAGGTGCATCTCAATAAATTAGAATATCTTTGAAACCTTTATTTATTTCAGTAATTAAATTAAAAAAGCGACCTCCTATATTTTCTAGATTCTTTACACACAGAGTGTTCTATTTCAAGTGTTTTATTTCTGTAAATGTTGATTATGGATTACAGGTAATGAAAACCAAAATCTAAGAAAATTAGAATATTGTAAAAAAGTTCAGTATTGTAAATTCAGCGTGTCACCTGCCAAGGTTTCCTAAGCCTTTAAATGGTCCCTCAGTCTGGTTCAGTAGGACACACAATCATGGAAGACTGTTGATTATGAATTGAATTACTGAAATGAATGAATTTTTAAAAGATATTCTAATTTATTGAGTTGTACCTGTATTTCCCATCATATGAAGATTTTTTTTTCCCTATGGAAAATAGTGTACATTTGTGTTGCCCATTATCTATTTACTTTGGATGACAGTAAATGATATGATCATGGCCACTGAAAAATTATAACTATCTATTCCAAAAGCAGACCATAAATGTAACAAATAAAATACATATTAATTGTTACACTTACAGCCAGCTTATCACAACGCATTCATATATGTCGGGAGTAAAAACTATTTTTGCATTTAGATAATCTGCATATCCATTAAAAACAGGTTTAAAAACAGAAGTGAAGAGATGTGGTGCATATTAAATTTACTGAGAAGTGGTCATGGATCCACTATCTCTTCAAGGAAGCGTAACAGCAATTAGCATCAATTTCTGCAATGATTACCACAGAGAATGTCCGATAGAATGAAGCTCCACCAGTGTATAATGGACGGTTGTGCCAGGTGGAATGACAGTCTCAGGCCCCTTATGTAGTTATTAACTTTTTTCACGCCTCTTGTTATTGTGACCAGAATCCCTCCCAGAACCCCCAGACTCTCCTTGTTTGCTGGTCTCTTTATGCTTTTTTTTCTCATTCTGTGGTTTTGCATGACTCCGCTGCTTGGAGACTCCTGGACGGCTTGCTCTGCCAAACAAAGTTTGCAAGGAATAGATGACAACTACTGTAATAAGCAGTGAATGCAGTAGTAAAGGTGCAGGGAATGGCCGTAAAGTATCTCGTATAAACTTGAGTGCTGATGGCAGTGGAGCGTCCACAGACCGGCGAGTAGGTGGCTTATCCTGGAGAAGAAAAAAAATAAAACTCTATGAAATTAGATTATAAATTTAGGCCCAGTTCTTAGTATGTTTTTTCAATATGATGAAACTTCCATTAATAGGTCAGAAGTCATAACAAGTGTAACAAGCAAATGGTACCATAACACTAAATCCTAGCACAGTGGGCCCAGGATCTATATCTGCTGATGACTGTATCTCTTACTAACAAGCAAAAAAATTGGATTGATGTAACATATCAGCATTAGATTTAATGATATCACCAAATCATTAGAATTATCAATATTATTTACTTAAAAAGAACAGAGACAACGAGATACTGTAGAAATGTAGACTGGCTGTAGTGGCCACTTTGTATAAGTGACAACAGAGTTGTAGACTTAAGAACATTTAGTCATCAGTTTCTGAGAAGTTATTTCAAAAGTGACAAGAAATAAATATGGCTGCCTTTCTATTATGTCACATATTAAAAAAAAAATAAAAAAAAAAATAGAAATCACAATGATCTGTTAATTACTTCATAATGTAATTTTGAAGGTTTTAGCATTCAAACTCTTGAGGCAACCACTACCAAAATAGCAGCAATACTAAGCATTCACATACTAAATTATACAAAAATTCTAGCACAATTTTTCCTGCTCTGAGAGTGGGGGCTGGTTAGTAATATTGTATTTTTTTGTACGAAAATTAAAAAATAATAATAAATAAATAAAAAAATTAAATAAAATTACAAACCTTTAAACCATGTTGGTTCAGAAGGGACTCCAACGTATGGTCTCCGAGGAACACCACGGGGTAGAATTCCTCGACATGACGTCGCCGCCACCAGTTACTAGATGTGTGCCTAGCAGAAGGCCAATATATGAAACTGTCAATTAAGTACAATCAGAACAACAAAGTACAGACTCTTCAGATGACCAAGAGTCATGGAGGCTGCTGGAAAAGACACAAATAACTGCAATAGCTACACTCTGCTACACCGAGTGAGGGAGATCTTCTGACACTGCTCTATCTTCAAGTTAAAATGAGGCAATAAATCAATTAATAGTCTCATTCTCCCTTCACCATAGATACCATGTGTCAGCTGGAAACAGAAACAATTCTATATAAATAAACCATCTGAAGATAATGAAGAAAAGAGCAGCCTAAAAAGTGGAGAAGGAGTGCTGCTGCCTCTTCACAGAATGTCAAGCACAACGCCTTATGCTGTATAGCAGCGGTGCTCATTTTTGCAGCTCTGACAAGTTCACACATCAGGTGACTAGGTGGCCGCTTCAAAACAGATGATCGGAGGGAGTGCCCAGAACACCGCTTTAACATTATCCTGAAATGTATGCATTTACACTAACTCACCCACAGAACGTTGTTACAGAAATAGTAAATCAGCACAAATGTGATACAAATCAGAAAACAAATAGGGTTTCTACAGACTCTAGCTTCAAAGGGTAATAGATAAGCAATGTGTCATTGAGGTGCTATACTAAAAGTAATACTCACCCTGTCTGATCAACCTCTGTGTACCAGTATTTGTATAGTTGTGCCCGTATATAATGAGGTGGATGTGAGTTAAAGGGATACAGTGACTCATCATTCTGCACCAGTCGTATTACTGTGAAAGTAAATAAATAAGACAAAATGATTTGAGTTAGTGCTTATCTGTCAGGTTTTTGTTGATCTTTGATGGCCTGAATAGGGGTAGCATGCTGTACAATTCTAACCACTAAAATATGGAAAACTGATAGATCAATGAGAAGTCAGTGATAAACCTACAGGCAGAGAAAGGGGGAACTCAGGCAGCTGAGAAGCAGAATGGTTCTATTTTTACAGATAAAAGTGAAGTATAGAGGATCAGATATATTACCTTAAAGAGGACCTTTTACCATCTCAAAAAAGTCCAGTTCTTCACATCATTTAATAACTGCTGCTCCACTGGTTCCGGCACAGTTGGAATTTTTTGTCTATCCAACAGTTCCCAAGCAATTAATGCTGTTAGTTTTGGTACCTGACATGCTATTTAGGCTCTGTACTGTCAGGAGGGCGGTTTCAGGCAGGAGCAGGCAAGGGGTGTGATTCTGAGCTCTGACACTGGCTGCCTCTGATTGGAGCTCTTCTGAATCACACCCCCTGCCTGACACCAGCCTTCTGACATTACAGAGCTTAAATAGCATATCAGGCACCAAAACTAATTGCGCTTGTTGCTTGGGAACGGTGGGGGCTAGAGAGAAAATTCCAACTGTGTTGGTATCAGTGGAGCAGAGCCTATTAACACATGCTAAGAACTTGAATTGGTGAAGGTGGCGAAAAGTCTTCTTTAAGGCAACAAACAAGAACTGCTCATCTTTGCCTCTAACCGTGATGATGAACCGGTACAAGATTACCCGTTAGTGAGCGATCGCTTCTTTCAGCTGAGCTGTCAGGACCGCGGCCTACACTGACTGCAGAGTGTAACCTCTGCCCCAACGCAGGCATGATGACGTAAGTCATCAGCGCGTGCGATCAGAAGAAGGAGGACGTTCTTCGTGGGACAGCAGCTCTTTGTGGGACTAGGTAAGTAGCATAAACTACTATGTGAAGGCCCACTGTGAAGCATATACTACTGTGTGGGGGCCCACTGTGAATCATAAACTACTGTGTGGGGGCCCACTGTGAAGCATAAACTACTGTGTGGGGGCCCACTGTGAAGCATAAACTACTGTGTGGGGGCCCACTGTGAAGCATATACTACTGTGTGGGGCCCACTGTGAAGCATATACTACTGTGTGGGGGCCCAGTGTGGAGCATATAATACTGTGCAGGGGCCACTGTGGAGCGTATAATACTGTGCGGGGGCCACTGTGGTGCATATAATACTGTGTGGGAACCAGTGTGGACATATAATACTGTATTGGGGCCACTCTGGAACATATAATACTGAGTGGGGGCCACTATGGAGCATATAATACTGAGTGGGGGCCACTATGGAGCATATAATACTGTCTGGGGGCTATTCTGGAGCATATAATACTGTCTGGGGGCCACTGTGGAGCGCATTGTACTGTCTGGGGGCCCTTCACTATTTATATCACATAGTATCTGTTTTAGAACAGACAAGTGATATTATTACAGGCTGTAATAACATTGCACAGCCACTATAAAACAGATTCTGGTTAATTTAAGGTTAAATTGCTGTGTTGGCACTTTGCGATAAATTAGTGGGTTTTGGGTTGCAGTTTGGGCACTTGGTCTCTAAAAGGTTCGTCATCACTGGCCTATAATGTTTGCCACCTTTTGATGAAACCAAAACCACAAAAAGTACTTTGTTGATGGGTACATTATAAACATACAAAACAAAATCCCACACAACTAATGTAAATCTTAAAATACATTGTATTAAGGTTATAAAAAGAAAATACAAAAAAAGTAAAAAAGGAGGGGAGAAAACAAAGAGCCCCAGTCACAGAAGCAATCAGCAGACAGGTAAGTATGTAGTACATAAGTCAAAATAGAGGAAATAAATGCCAAATGCTAGATTTGGTCTGTATTGCTCTATTACTGTTCTACTGGTGGTTTATTTGCTGGTTACTTTGATATCTATCCTTATATATGGTTTGGCTATTTACGCTTACATTATTTATCCCAATTTTGGTTTATGTACCTCTCTGACTTAGTTTACCGTATTTTTCGGACTATAAGACTACCAGACCATAAGACGCACCTAGGTTTTAGAGGAGAAAAATAGGGAAAAAAAAAATATGTGGTAAAATATTGTAGCTGTAGTTTTGCAACAGCTGCAAGGCCACATTGACAGGTGGCCCTGTAGCTCTACGGGGAAGTATAGGGCGTCTTTTTTTGCGGGGCCAGATGTACTTTTTAGTTATGCCATTTTGGGGAATATTGCTTTGATCACTTTTTATTCAAATCAGAGGCGAAACAGTGAAATAAACGACAGTTCGGCACTTTTTCCCACTATGATGTTCACCCTACGGAAAAATATTTTTATAAGTTTGTAGGCGTTTTAGGACACAGGGATACCTAATGTGTATGTGTTTCACAGTAATTTTCTACTTTTATATGTATTCTAGGGAAAGTGGATGATTTAGAACTTTTCATTTTTTTTATATTTTTTTTAAAACTATTTTTTTTTAAACTATTTTATCATTTGATTGTAAGTCCCATAGACTGCAATACAACTGTATTGCAGTCTATGGGAGATTCACTACATTAATATTGAGGCTGGTTATAGACCAGCTGCAATAGTAATATTCCCTCCGCGATCTTGCCGTGCGGGAGCCGGCCTGCAACAAGAAGGTACTCACTGGGCCAGGGGACAGTTTGGGGGAGGGGGGGGCTTACAGGTAGTAATGGACTCTGATCACAGGCATTAGCTCCCGGTCTCCACTGTACATTACAGCAGACACTGGTAGCTATGGCGAGCGGCCACCATTATCCTTACCGATGGGTTCACGCCGCTGGGAACACCCTCTCCTGCAAGCGCAGGGCCCGCAGCATCGCCCCACTCCTGCAGCTACAGGAAGTCTTGCTGCAGGATGCAGTCGGCGGCAGGAGAGGGGCGAAGCACCCCCCATTTTCCTCCCAAATGTGGGGGAAAAAAAGTGCGTCTTATAGTCCGAAAAATACGGTATATATTATTGTTTTTTCTCTACATCAGTATCTTGTTCATAGCCTTCCTGTATATAGTAGCCTTTTGTCTTACTACCGCATTTATTTCCACCATTTTGATTTATGTACTTTATTTCCTGTTTGCTGACCGTGGGGGGCTCTGTGTTCTCTCCTCTTCTTTGTTACTTTTTTTTTTTTTTTTAATAACCTTAATAAAATGGATTTACATTTTAATACAGTATGCCAAGTTAGATTTTAAAGAGGACCTTTTATGTCCTTATGAATATGCGGTTTTATATACCACTAGAAAGCTGACAGTGCGCTGAATTCAGTGCACTGTCTGCTTTCCCGTTATGTGCCCCAGTGGAGGAGATATTGGTGCTGTTAGTTTTGGCACCAATCTCTCCCCACTGTCAGAAGGGTGTTCCTCATTGCTAAGCGTCATCGCTGGGCTCTGAGGAAGGCCCCCCACCCACCCGACAGTACTTGTCCATAGACCTGGATTGTGTGTGTATGTGGGGGGGGGGGGGGGGTGTTCCTCACAGCTCAGCGTCATCGCAGGGCAGTAAGGAACGCACCCCCTGACAATACAAGGCTATGTTACAGTACAGTAGTGGGGGAACGTTCCTTACAGGCCAGCGATGATGCTGAGCTATCAGGAACGCTCTTCTGACAGTGGGGAGAGATTGGTGCCAAAACTAACGGTACAAATATCTCCTCCACTGGGGCACATACCTGGAAAGCCCACAGTGCACTGAATTCAGCGCACTGTCGGCTTTCTAGTGGTATATAAAACCACACCTTCATGAGGACATGAAAGGTCCTCTTTAAGATATATTATGTGTTGACATGCTTTAAAAGATAAATTTGGCTGCCAGTAACTGCCTCTGCAGGAGCCTATAGAAGCATTTATTAAATGAAGTCTATCATGACCAACAAGAAGCAAGGGGTATGCAGCCACACAAAGCCCCAGCCCCTATAAATTTATCTTATTAAATCAGTAAAGAATTTTTAACCTGTTTAGATGAAAAAAAATGCTTAAAAAGGCAAAAAAAAACCCAAAAAAAAAACCATCATGGTTTCAAGTGAATTTGGTGAATTAAATTAAGTAACTTTCAATTATTGTTTTGTATCGAGCACTATGGAAGCTATATTTCTAAGCTCATTAATATTTTACACTCCATCTTACCAATTACTGTCACACAAATTCCTACCCAATGCCTCAACTGATATAGCCTTTTCTATAGCTCACCATCTTTGTTCCCCTGTAGAAGACGATAAACAAAGCTGGTAAACCATGGACTTTGTGGGTGTTGCCCAAGGGCAGCAAACCACATCTGCCAGTCAAGGCGAGGTTGATGAGGTGTGACTATTGTAGGAGGTGCACTAACGTTTCCTGGCTTGTACATAAACTCGATCTCCTAATGCAAAAGACAAAAAAAGTCTCACATGAGAAAACAAATATTTAATCCAGCAGGGACACAATTTTTTAAATCCAAACTCCAGAAAAGTGAAGGGGTTTAACTCCAGGGATGTCTCTAGGGTTAGAAGAAGTGGAAATATGGGGAAAAAATCCAAAGAATTGGTCAACTGACCACATCAAGTTTGTTAAATGGGTGGAAACAAGAGTGGCTCTGGAGTCACATGTGGCAACTGCAGGCACTACTGTGCACTAGTGGCACCAAGGATATCATAGTAATAAAAAAAGAAAAAAGAAATAGGAAAAAGCCATGTCAACAGAGATCATATCTCAATAGAATCTAACAGTCTGACTCTACCGCACTTATTATATGTAGAAGTGGCTTACAAGTTACAAAAGGTTGGGGACCTCTGGGCCACACAACCATTATATCAACAAATATTTTAAGTACTAATTTCTAAAGATTTGACAGGCCAACACTGAAGTAATGGCAAAAATGTTTAAAAAAAAAAAAAAAGTGTATAAAGATTATCCCTTCCCCCTTACGCAAAAAAAATAAAAAATTACCGTCCAGGTCTGTTTGTCATAACTTCCTTCAACCACAACCTCTGGGCGGCCTCCCACACCAGTCATACGCCTGAATAAACCATAGGAATTCACAACCTGGTATTCATCCACTGCCTTAAACATTCGATGCACTGCTGGCCAAAGATGACCATTAGATTCAAAGTCTACATACGTATATGGTACCTACAAAAATGAGCAAGAATAGAAAAACAGTGCAATAAACAAAAAGACCAAAATTACATCCATCTACACAGAAAAATGTATGAAATACAATGGATGTCCTTTAAAGTATATAACAAGAGATGCAGAATCATGTTTAGGTTACGTTTACAATGGAGACTCCATTGTAATGTCAGCATAAAATCCGCAGATGAAAAAGTCCTGCATGCACAGCTTTTTTATCTGCCACTTTCAGTTTAAAAACAATTGACACCCAAGGAACCCCACTATAGTCATTGGGGTCTGTCAAACTCCATGTGTAGTCACTATTTCAGGGGTCCAACTGTCTGTTGTTCTGACAGACCAGAACAACAGACAGTGGACGCTAGAGAGAAACCTTGTATAAGTGCACAACATGCTTGTAAATATTTTTTTTTCACATGTAATATTGAAACTACTACTAATCAGAAATCTCAATACTAGCATATATCACAAGCAATGTCTAATAGTAACAATGATTTTAGAATGACATCTAGTGGCCAAATATATAATGGTTGAAGGTTAAAAGACTCAGCGAAGTCAAAACTTATTGAACAAAATAGATTTCACAATTAAATGATTATTAAATAAATTTCACATTTAAGTTTTCTTATATTTCAGAGAAACATTTACCTAAGGTTTATAGCTGACTTCAGGCACCTTTGCCAAGTTCTCATTCATGAGATGACACAATTGTGTTTAACATACAGGCTTTACAAGAAATTGCAGGTGTAATACTCACCAGGCTGACTACAAACATTCCAACTGTAGCAAAGGAGAAAATAACCCACTGGATTGTAGCCCACAGTTTCCAGAATAACCCTCGTACAGATGCACTACTGTGGAAACAAGAATGTATTGTCTAAATAAGTGAGTTCTGAATATAATTCTAATATGTCTCTCTAATATTAGAGACATCAGTCTATGTAGTTTGTGCACCTATTGTTTATCTATATCTGGCCATTTTATAGCAAACATTTTTTTACCAGTTTTCCCCTCTGCACAAAAAATAAAATAAAGAGGAGATTCTGCTCCCCTATCAATCTGTTGAATAACTTCATAAGTAGCAGCAGCATGGATTATATTATACTGCAGTACTGGACAGTGTATCTGTGAATCCAGCAATGAAGTGAGGCAGCAGCAGGTCTCTCTCTGACAATGAGATGAACCCGGATACCCTTTAATGTAAGTTTAAGCCATATTGCAGTTAATGGAAATTAATTACTTTCTGGGTTAACCCTTTCACTGCCAGGGGTCTCCGGAAATTTTGCACCTCTTGTAGCCAGAGCAATTTTCACAGTTTTGAGATGGACAAATCAAACCTAAATTGCAACATTAAAAAATCATCCAACCCCCCCATACCTATATATTTTCTTAAAATAGACACCTGCGGAATTGTCAGAATGCCACTTGGTACTGTATGCGAAAAAGCACCTTCATGCAATTTTGATTTAAAGTGAATGTTTTATTAAAAAAATGCAAATAAATGTAAATTAGTTGCTAAAAGTGGAAACCAAACAAAAAATTATCTGCACCAAACCTCCTAAAAATAAGAGTTCAACATCTGCAGAGTTCATTCATATCACTAAGGCCTACACCTGCATGCACATATCTTCAGAAAATCACTAGAACTGGAAGGAACATAAATCTGCTTTGAAGTTGAAAATGTTAAAAAAGTATACACCGTGGAAAGCAAGTGCACCGCTAAACCCTATTATTTTTTGAAAGTAGACAACCTGACAATTACATGTGTCTCAATTGGTTATCAATAGCCACATCCACCTTCATGTAACTTTGTGACAAACACAAATAATTTTTTGAAAAAATGCACTAAAACATATATTTGCACTTAAAACTCCTATTCAGTCTTACATTCACACACAAAATACATTTAAAATAAAAGATCAAGATGTACACAATTTATATATACCACAAACATCAACTACAACAAGAGCTCGTACTCTCAAAAACGCTGATACAGAAGACAAGCAAGATTTTGCCGTTATTCACTAATATGTTAAAACTCTATACTGCACCTAGCAAACTGTGACTATGATACCAAACCCTAACTTTTTTGAGATTGCACAGCATACCGTATATAAAAACACAACTTAATATGTCATATATACAACCACCTTCATGCAACTTTGCAGCAAACAGAGATTACAAGCAAAAATTGCACAAAAATTCAAATTTGCCCCTAAAGTGCCAGCTCAAGCAGTCCCTTTCTGCAAACAAAATGTACTTTCCAAAAAAACTGCAATATGTGAGGAATTCATAAATACCACACATATCTATATTTACAGGTGCAGGTGTTAAAGAACCGCCAAAATTGCATAAATGCGACAACCAGTTTTGTGCATGCAAATTAAATAGGAGTTTACATAAAAATATAATTTTCTATCCCCCTATAAAAATTGTAGCAATTTATACGTTCATCTCTAGTGATAATTGTTATTGCTATTATTTTAGCATGTAACGGATATCGCTAGAGGCATATTTTACTCTATAAAGATCAGGTATGGACAGGACAGGGATTGGGTGAAATGTTAACTTTATTGATGACTTTGTGTTTGTGTTGTATAAGTGTTTGGTGCAACTCTTGTGACTGATGTGACAATCAGAGAGCAAAAGTATAGTATGCTCTCTGATTGATAGGAGAGGGGATAACATGGACAGAAGTCCCTGCTATCCCCTCCTGGGTCACATACAGGTTATGCACAGATGATGATGATTTCTAATCTCTGTACAGTCTGCAGGGTGGCCCCCCCCCCCCTCCACCTCCAACCGCAGCTCTTCCTGAGACAAGTGGGGGAGGACATTTTAGAGCCCCATATCTCAGGATCCCTTAGGAGCATTAAGAAGATGATACCAAGATCTTCATGATATCCCTTACAAATTCGGAGCGAATAGCTGTTAAAAACGCTGTCTGGAATTGAGATCTGCAATGGGATCTCAATGCCAAATAGCGTTTTCAACAGTGAATCGCTCCTAAACTGTAAGGGATATTATGAAGATGTCATTATCAATTTAAAGCTGAGATTATCATCTTTAAAATGAATCCCAGATCTTCTTAATAGACCGAACGGATCCTGAGATATCGTCATTAGAAGTAAGGACGTATTAGATACGTGCTTGGCTACAGAAGTGCCATCCTGGGAGGACGTATAAGATACGTGGCTGGCAGGGAAAGGGTTAAACCAGGTAAAATGTTTTTATTTTCTGCAATTAAGTGCCAAGGAACCCCCAATCGAGTGTAAATGAGAATTCCAGTTATTCCTGTTAATATGTGACAGAAAATGTCTTCCTTGCGACAACCTATTTAATGTTTACCATTATCATGATATTTAATTTAAAAGGATGCTTTACTTACTATAGTGACTTACTGGTTCGGCACAAAAAAAAAAAAAAAAAAAAAAAAGAAGCGACAATATTCTTCCATACCTCACAACTGTACTAGCCAGGACATATGCTTACCTGTACATGCCTTTGAGAACCTCCCAACCAAGAGATACAGCTGCTAGCCAAATAGAAGGAAATGTCACTGTTCGGAGCCACTGCAGGAAATCATGGTAGGTAAATGCTGTACAAAAAGGGAAAGCATAATATTTTACCACGTTTTACCTCTAATATTTTAGCATATATTTTGCCTTGTTGCACAGAAGTATAGGGAAGCAGGTGGAAATTGTGTATTTTGCATCAATCATTCTGTGGCTTTAATGTCCGCTGTTCTGATCCAATGCCCGTCAAAGTAATGGACACTACAATTGTAGTGTGAAACTAACCAAATATACAAGAACTTCACAGAAATAAGGGGCATACACGTGAATTATATCATGTGAAACTAATCTGCGGCAATTTGTAAAAATTTGACAAATTGTAAATAATACCCTAAAGCACAGTATTTTCAGTTTCAAATCTTCACCAAATATAGAGTACTCAAAAACACTAAACAATACACTTACCGGTTTTAGATTCCACTTGATACTTATCCCAGTTTATTTGTAGATCAAAGTATTTTACAGTCCAAAAGCCAAGCAAACCAAAAATCAGGAGATCAAAAAGCCCAACAAAAGACTGCATGGAGAACCTACGGCCTGTGAACCAAGGTAGATAAACTTAACTTCCCAGTGAAATATCACTCACAGAACATTTTTTTAACATATGACTTTAAACATAGCATGTAGATTTCTTACGTACATTTCCCTATAAGAAAGATCACTGGCCAGTGGTTTGGAACTATATGTGGCTTGTGACTCCCTAGTTGTTTAGAGCCTTTAGTTCATCACATACAACATGCGTTAAAGTTTTGTCTCCAGGAAGTCTAAGATTTACATGCTGAAAAACTGCACCGAAATCTGCAGGTATACACATGGAAATCTAAAAATCCAAACGGAAAATCTGTGGAGACTGGGGTGGACTTGATACATGCGGATTTCGGGGCGGATTTTCAAGCTTTTTTTTTTCCCCAAATCAAATTATCTTCACTGAAACAAAAGGATCAGGCAGTTGAAATCTGTCTGTCTGATCCTCATCTTCATCGACATCAGCCATCAGGAGAGAGCTTTTAAAATGTTTCAGACACAACACAAGCACAGCCACATATTATGACAACAATAGCTTCAAGCGATCACCTTTCTGCTGACCTTTTCTTCCCTTTGGGCCAGATCCCAAGTGTTGATCATCCAGCAGAGAAAAGCAAAGAACCAGGGTCAGCAGGTTAAAGAAGTTGTAATTCCCAGTAAGTATGATCAGCACCTGCAGAAGAACCTAAAATAAAGAAGCTATAGTTAACATGCTATTCTAAAATTTTCAACTAAAAGGTCTGTCTATGAATCAGCAGAAAGGAGGGGCTGTAGCACTCACTGGTATGGCAGCAGTACTGGGACTGTAATACTGGTGACCTATCCTTAGGCATCCGACGCCCAGGTCCCCAACCAATCAGCTGCTTGAAAAGGTTGCAGCCTTCAGGTGAGCTCTGTGGCCTCTTCACTGAACATCAAGCAAAGTGCCATGCATCACGTAGAGGCTGTGCTTGGTATTGTAGTTGAGCTCCATTAAAGGGGTTATTCCACGATGTGAGGACTGGAGGACCTTTCTCCTGCTGCACATTCAGTCTGACTGCAACCAGGCTGAATGTGGGTGGTGGACAGCACTGGCATTCACTTTAATGGGAGCGCCAGAGACAGCTGAAGTAAAGCACTTGGTTATCTCCATCGCTCCAACTGAGGTGAATGGGAGCACTGTCCACCATCAGTCATGCCCACATTCACTCTGGCTGTGGTCAGGGTGAATGTGCAGTAGGGGAAAGGTCATCCTGTTCTTGCCTCATGGGAATACCCCTTTAATTTGAATAGAAATGAGCTGCAAACAGGCTAGAGACATGATGTAAAGCGGAACTTACCCGAGCACTCTTGCCATTCCAAACAACTGATGTGTAGGGATTTTAGATGTCAGACCGCATCTATCAGATAGTGATGACCTATTATAAGAATAGGCTATCAACATTTAACCCCGGGAAAACTCCTTTAAGGGTCAAGCTACATTTCTAGGCACAGCCAAACATGTATGTGTTACTGGACCTGAAAAAACAAATGAAGACAGCAGTACCATCTCCATTGGTTGAATCCCCACCAGTTATACATAAGGCTATGCCATCAAATGGAATTTTCAAAAATCCCCTTTAACTTGGACACATTAAAACTGCAAACTGTGTACATGCCAGTGTTACCAAACCTTTTCAGACTTGGGTCACCCCTGTAAAACAAAGAAAAATCCCTGTGGGGACCCCTACCAAATTGTTTTTAACAAATGCCGAAGAATATCCTAAGGACACATAATATTACATGAAGGCATGTGGTCATCTTCCCAACTAGAGTGTCTCAGCTCCCTGCTGGGTTTACAAAGAACCCCCTATTGGAAATTGATGGTATACGTATTAAAAGTGGAATAAAGATCATGGGGTAGTTAAAGGAAACAGCTCTTTCAGATTGTAATTTTTTGATAAAATGCACAAAAAATTGCTGCATCATTGTGGCTGTTAAAACCCAAAGTACCCCATTATAGTCAATGAGGTTTGTAAGTGCTGTTAGTATCTGTCATATCTGGGATTCAGCATTTCTCCAATAAACAACACAGATGTGAAAAGAAACTACTTTTGGTTGATTTCTTGCTTCAAGCGAGCAGCACACCTTGGGAACTCAGACTATAAGAATACATTAGAGGTAAGGGATGGCATAGTGCTAGTGCTTTACTAACGAAACATCTTAGCAAGATGCCATCACTTTACAGGATGAGAATACCCCAATATGTCACATATCTAACAGCAAAGTAAAGTAAGGTATTTTCTAAGACAAGCCAGATAATTTTGATAGACGATACATTCAGGAAGTTCAACATACAGTATAGAGAACAGGGACTAGTTGACAGGCCTCTCCAAATAGAAAATTAAAACATAACCTTTATTAGAAAAAAATAAAATAATATGTGATAAATCCGGATAACAGCCACAAATACTGTTATGTTGAGACTGTCTTTGTGATTCCATGTGTTTGACAACAGTAGAGAGTGTGTGTTATAGGGTCACCGTCGCCCAGGAGATGTCACTACATAACTGTTCCTATATGTAGAATAGATGAGAACCTTTGTGTGTGTGGTTCCATGAACCAGCTTATAGCTAGCCTTATCTATACCTACTAGCTACCAGCCAAAATATATACACACGTGGACAAAATTGTTGGTACCCCTCGTTTAATGAAAGGAAAACCCACAATGGTCACAGAAATAACTTGAATCAGCCAAAGTTAATTTGCCAAACTACATGTTGGCAAAGCACAAAGCTTCTCGGAGAATGTGCTATGGACAGATGAGACAAAAATTGAAATTTTTGGCAAGGCACATCAGCTTTATGTTCACAGATGGAAAAATGAAGCATATTTTGAAAAAAACACTGTCCCTACTGTGAAACATGGAGGAGGCTCTGTTATGTTCTGGGGCTGCTTTGCTGCATCTGGCACAGGGTGTCTTGATTCTGTGCAGGGTACAATGAAAACTCAAGACTATCAAGGGATTCTAGAGAGAAATGTGCTGCTCAGTGTCAGAAAGCTTGGTCTCAGTCGCATGTCATGAGTCTTGCAACAGGATAATGACCCAAAACACACAGCTAAAAACACCCAAGAATGGCTAAGAGGAAAACATTGGACTGTTCTGAAGTGGCCTTCTATGAGCCCTGACCTAAATCCTACTGAGCATCTTTGGAAGGAGCTGAAACATGCCGCCTGGAAAAGGAACCCTTCAAAGCCGAGACAACTGGAGCAGTTTGGTCATGAGGAGTGGACAAAATACCTGTTGAGAGGTGCAGAATTCTCATTGGCAGTTACAGGAATCGTTTGATTGCAGTGATTGCCTCAAAAGGTTGTGCAACAAATTATTAAGTTAAGGGTACCATCATCTCTGTCCAGGCCTGTTTCATGAGTTTTCTTTTTTAAAAAAAAAATCTGTTGAAGCATGGTTGAAAAGCAATGTCTGACTTTCATTTGTTCATTTTCATAGAATTTTTATTTATTATTACTTTTGCCAGATTCAAGTTATTTCTGTGACCATTGTGGGTTTTTCTTTCATTAACCCCTTAACGATCCAGGACGTAATAGTATGTCCTGAGTCGCATGACGATGTATGGAGAGCGCTCAGGAGCTGAGCGCTCTCCCTACACCGCGGGTGCTGGCTGTATAATACAGCCAGGACTCGCCGCTAACAGCGGCGATCAGTGCCTGCACCGATCACGGTTGTTAACCCTTTAGATGCCGCAGTCAAACGGGACCGCGGCGTCTAAATTGCGCAGCCGCCACGGGCGCCGCCATTTTCCTTGATCGCCGCCCTCCACAACGTCATCGGAGGGCGGCGCTTCCGGTTGCCATGACAGCAGGGAGCCTATTGAAAGCTCCCAGGCCTGTCATTACATTAGCTCTATTACGCGATGCCAGAGAGAAGTCGTCTAAGGGGAGGCATTTTGCTATTCACTGCGATCGCACAGTAGTATCGCAGTGAATAGTATGATCGATCAGACTCCCTAGGTTTCAAGGTCCCTAGGGAGTCTGATCACCTACAAGTAAAAGTTGAAAAAAAAAAAAGTTGTTTTAAAAAGTATGAAAAAATAAAAAAAAAAACACAAAAGTTCAAATCACCCCCCCTTTCCCTAGATCAGATATAAAAGTAAATAAACAAAAGTAAACATAAACACATTAGGTGTCCCCCTGCTCCAAAATGCCCGAACTATTAAAATATTAAAATATTTATCCCATACGGTGAACGGCGTAGCGCGGGGAAAAAAATCTAAATGGCCAAATAGCGTTTTTTTCAACACTTTGCCTCCTATAAAAAATTGAATAAATGTGATCAAACCATCAGATCTTTCCCCAAATGGTATCATCCCCCCCCCCCCCCCGGGCCCGGCCGCGGCCCCCCCCCCCCAGGACGCCTGGGGGGGGTTGGTCCCCCCCCCCCCCCTCTCCCCCCCCGCCCCCAATTCTGGGTGCATCCGGTCTGTGAGGAGCCCATGAAGCCACTCATGGGTTAAAGGGTCCCGCATAAAAAGTGGGTTACGCCGTGCTTCGAACTCAGAAGGTTGGGTTCAAACAATAAAGCTGGGCTTTTTCGGGATTTTGGGTTTTTTTTTGTTGTAAACCCTTACCGAATTATCCTGCCACGGTTGTGCAAATTGAATGGCTGTGCACCCCCAAATAAAAAAAATAAAAAAAGGCCCACCATATACAGTACATGTAAATATGAAAAAGTTACAGGTGACAAAATATGGCGAAACAAAATTTTTTTTTCTATTTAGCAAAGTTTTTAATTTTTTAAAAGGTATCCAAACATTACAAATACTATATAAATTTGGTATCGCCGTGTTCGTACTGACCTGTAGAATACAGGTAACATGTCATTTTTACCACACAGTGAATGCTGTAAAAATTAAACGCCATATGAATTTGGCGCAAATGCAGTTTTTCTTCAATTGCACCTCATTCTGAATTTTTTTCCAGCTTCCCAATACATTACACAGCATATTGAATAGTGACATTACAAAGTACAATTTGTTTCGCAAACAATAAGCCATCATGTGACTCTGTGAATTGAAAAATGAAAAAGTTATGGCTCTTGGAATGTGGGGAGGGAAAAATGAAAATGCAAAAACAAAAATTGTCCGGTCATTAAGGGGTTAATCGAGGGGTACCAACAATTTTGTCCACGTGTGTAGGACTGTGGTATGCCCTTGTTAGGGCATATTTCCATGGAGATGTCACTACATCAACGTTCCTATATGTAGAATAGCTGAGAACCTTATGTGTGTGGTTCTTATGACCAGATTCTACCTAGTCTCTGTTCATACCTTCTAGACATTATCTGAACTAGAGGACAGTGGTATGCCCTTGTTAGGGCACGTCTCCTATGGGGATGCCACTACACCACTGATCCTATGTATAGAACAGTTGAGGGAAAACCAAATCTGTCAAGCGCATCTGAGATCCTCTTAGTAAATTTAGGATCTTTTTTTGCCAGTATTTCTGTTAGTGCATTTTTAGGGGTCCATTTTACTGATATCTGCAGATGAATCACCCTTTATATTTGCACATGACTAGCTGACATTTATCATTTTCTTCAGCACACTATCTATAGAATTTGATAGGCTGACAAATATCCACTTTATCCTGGTCATATTTAAAGAGGACCTTTCACTTCCTCATGCACATGCAGTATTATATACCGCTAGAAAGTCGACAGTGCGCTGAACTCAGCGACTTTCTCGTTATGTGCCCGGGGCTGGAGATATCGGTGCCGTTAGTTTCGGCACCGATCTCTGCCCACTGTCAGAAGGGCGTTCCTGACAGTCTAGCTGAGCTGTGAGGAATGTCCCCCTCGACAGTACTCTGACATAGACTTGTACTGTCAGAGGGGACGTTCCTTACAACCCAGCTAGACTGTCAGGAATGCCCTTCTGATGGTGGGCAGAGTGCCTTTAGTTTAGGCACCGATATCTCCAGCCCCGGAGCACATAATGGGAAAGCCGATTTCAGCACACTGTCGGCTTTCTAGCGGTATATAATACCGCATGCGCCTGAGGACATGAAAGGTTCTTTTTAAGGATCTGCCTCTCCACAAGTAGTATATATTATATATTTTTACGTGGCAATGACATCTTCAACATTAGTTATAATATTTATGCTACTCCGGGATACTCTGGAATAGTGTTTTATTCCTTGTAGAATCCTGGGCGACCCTATAACACACACTCTCTACTGTGGTCAAACACACAGAACCACAAAGACAGTCTTAACATAACATTATTTGCGGCTGTTATCCGGATTTATCACATATTATTTTATGTTTATTCTAATAAAGGTTATGCTTTTATTTTCTATTTGGAGAGGCCTGTCAACTAGTCCCTGTTCTCTATATAAGATAAGATAGTGCCTATAGAGACATATTCCCTGTCTCGGTTTGTATATATATCTTGGGATTTCAATTCAACGTACAGTATGCATCTCTTGTACGTGCAGCGAGAACAATATGGAAAACTAATATAATATTTTCAAAATGCAACCAAACGCAAGCATTATATTGACACTTAATAGTTTTGTATCATGCAACAAAAGTCTACTAAAACAGCTAAACAATGAACACAAACACAAATACAAAGTTCACAGCAAGCTCAATATACTATCAATTGTATTACCTGAGAATAAAATGAGAAGAGACGAAGCCTTCTTGAGGGCAGGAAGAAAAGCCATGGTACCCCAATTTCTATCACATAGGTAGCAACCACTGACAGCTTCTGAAGCCATACAGGAAGCTGGTGAGCATACCAAGCAACCGGAGTTGGAATACATTGGGTCTCGTAGTGGTAAGTCAAAGCTAGAAAAGAACAGACAATTAATCTACTTTGTCAACTTATTTACTGCATAAGCTGGTCCCAATGAAGAATTTTTTTTTTATACTTTTGTGTCAAAAAGACAAAAGTGTTGTAGGTATGATACCTTTATTGACTAACCAGAAAAATTACCTTTGCAATTTTTAAAGAGGACCTTTCATGTCCTCAGGCACATGTGGTTTTATACACCGCTAGAAAGTCGACAGTGCTCTGAATTCATCGCACTGTTGGCTTTCCCGTTATGTGCCCCGGGGCTGGAGATATTGGTGCCGTTAGTTTTCTGCCCATCGTCAGAAGGACGTTCCTGACAGTCTAGCTGAGCTGGGAGGAATGGCCCCCCTGACTGTACTCGTTCATAGCCGTGTATTGTCAGAGGGGGTGTTCCTTACTACCTAACGATGACGCTGAGCTGAATTCAGCACACTATTGGCTTTCTAGCGGTATATAAAACCGCATGTGCCTGAGGACATGAAAGGTCCTCTTTAAAAGCACAGAGACTCCTTCTTCTGGCTTATCAAAATCAATCACACAGAACACAGCAAATATATTTCACTGCAGAAAGTAATATGACCTTAGAGCTAGATAGTGCATAAAACCATGTAAAAATTAATATGTAATGTATCTTTATGCAGCATTAAGGTACTGCATGCTTACTTTCTATACTATTCAGTGACAATGACCAGAACTGGTATGGCAGAGGTTAAGCAAGACAAGCTTTCTTTTATGTGGCTTGTCTTGTGACAGGGAAAGCGGATTTCATTAATTCTTTCAAATTCATTGCATGACAGAGAAAATAATGCACGCAGAAGCAGTTAGTGCATAGCCCTACACAAAGTGAGGAGCAAATCTGCTTCAGCTCACTTTTTATTACATATTCACCATATTTCTACTTTTTCTCTAGAATACCTAGTTAGGACCTAGCTGTGGAAGTTACCATAATAGCCAAGTAGGCAGCCTTGATAATTTTCAGAAATCCCACAGAAATGAATGAAGAGAGCTGAACATGTACAGTGAACTCCCCATCTTTAGTGGTTGTAAGGTAGGAGTTAAGGAGCATTTTTAAGATAAGTGGGACCCAGATCTTTGGCATATCCACAGGATGGGAATGTCTGAGATGGAAATACCTCTAACTCTTTAAGTACTACTCACTAGAGTGCTATACTATTATCATTAATCAATGAAAATACACTGTACTTCAGTTAATAAAGCACCATGTAGCAAAATGCCATTTTACTTTGTTTTTGAAGAAATCAGTGACATACATAATTCTGGACAGCTGCAGCATACTATAACTAAACAGAATGGATGATGAATATTAAAGAGGTTTTCCCACAAAAGCCATAGGATAGGTGATAACTTGCTGATCAGAAGAACGGAACACTTGTGTGGATGAGATTAACCAAAATCTTATTCACTTTGTTGCTACTGTAAAAGGCAGCGTTTCTGCAGCTTGGGGCCTTAGCCTACGGCCATTTTCACATGTTCAGTATTGGGTCAATATTTTGCATCAGTATTTGTAAGCCACAACCAGAAGTGGACCCACTCCTGGTTTTGGCTTACAAATACTGATGCAAAATACTGATCAAGTACTGACAGTGTGACATACAAAGCCATCCACAACCTGCCCCCTCCATACATCTCTGACGTAATCTACCGCTACCTGCCCACAGGTAACCTCTGATCCTCCTAAGACCTCCTATTCCGCTCTTCACACAACCGTTTCCAAGACTTCTCCTGTGCATCCCCCATTCTCTGGGACTCACTACCACGACACATAAGACTGTCCCCCACAATCACAAGCTTCATTTTTCGCTGTGTGAACAAAGCCTTAGTATTGTACTTGTTTTGCATATTTTGTGTACTGTATGTAAACCCTCAAATGTATAGAACCATGGACTTAATGGTGCTCTATAAATAAATAAATAAAATAATTAAATAAATATAACACAGAGGTATAACAATGCTCCAGAATTATTTTTTATTGGGGAATATAAGTATTTAACAAAACAGACATGTCAGGAGAGGTGACAGATTCTCTTTAAAAGGGAGTCTGTAACTAGAACCCAGCATATCAAGGTAAGGGTCACTTGAATCAAACATTGTTTTCCCCACATGAAGTGGTGCCTCCACTGCCGATATATTCTTGTTTTTGCCAATATGCAAATTAACTCTTTGGGGCAACTAGAATGTTGCCACTTTCCTCTTTGGAGCAATACAACACTCTTGTTGCTCCAAAGACCTTGTCTGCATATTGAAAAAAAAACAGCCATGCCTTGGCAAAAAAGGCACAGAATCACAAGGAGGAAAAACACTATAGGCTTAGGTTCAACTGAATAAAACGGTGTTGTCCCTTTGTGAATCAGTGCCCCCATGCCATTGCTCCAAAGAGGTAAGTGATTACACCCTTGTCGCTCCAAAGAACTCATTTGCATATTTATAAAAACAGCGGTATCTTGGCAGTAGAGACACAAGGGGAAAACACCATTTAATTCAAGTGACCCTAACCTATCTGTGGGGCTCGGTTGTGGGTACTTGTGACAGACTCTCTTTAACTAAAGATAAAATAACAAACTAATAATGATTAAACCCACAAAATTGGTGACAGATAATCCAAGATCAATTTGACTGCATCTATTACATAAATCAAACACATTAGACAAGCCTTAGACCTTAACTTCCTTACCTGTAAGTCCCCACCATGTTGGGCACCGACTGGTAAGTTTTACAACTCCAGATGCAAACATAAGCCTAAAAAGCAGCCATCGAACAAGCCAGAAAGTGATGCCATCGTGGGCACTCCAGACATTCGTTTTTGAGCGTAAAGCACGCATTGGAGCTACCAATATTGCAAGAAATCCAGTTTCTAGTAAAAGGCTGTCCCTGAAATAGAATATACACTGATAAAGCCATGTTTAAACTGAAAGTCTAAACACATATGACCACAGAACCTATGTACTGAGCCCACAAATGTTTTTATGCTTTTGCATTGAAAAAACATGAAGTCAGACATACTTTTAAATACAAGGGGATTCTGAAATTTTTTTTTAAATTGTGTGATTTTATTTTAATTTACATATTTTTATAATGGGAGATGAATGCAACAGTATATAAACAACCCAAACTAGTCATTGGGCATATATACATAACATTGTATGAAGAGAGACCATTTATAATAGATAAAATAATGAAGTAAATATATATGTAGATTATGTATAAAACTACTTAAAACACTTACCATTGGAAATAAAGGAAAACTTGTCCAACCTACAAAAACATTCAGTAATTGAGTACGTCACATTCACTATAATGCAACACAAAAGCTATAACAATAGATCTTACTTCTATACATAAGGAATCAGTAAATATGGTATATGACAACTGTGTATATTTGCTCCCACTCACAGCAATTACAACTCAATCTAAGTAGTCAAAGTAGTGAAGCAGTGTCTCCCTCTCTTAGCACAGCACAGTAACTCCCTCCAGTGTGGTACTCAAAGCAGGTCAATGTCCCCCATGGATACTACAGTGTTCCCATGGAACACCAGCTACATGCACTTAAAGCTACCCCTCCTCACTTTACAGTATTATTTTTGAAGTGAAATATGGATGAGTATAAGAGACTTTGTAAATGAGTCCTAAAGTATATTTTCATATTTTAGTCAGACAAACTATTAATAAAGTTTCTGAGGCAATCACATGAAGCTTACCTGATATAGGGACAGGTAAAAGATCCACAGCAAGAGAAAAATTAAGCTGTCACGAAGGCAGTTGAAAAGCAGTGCACCCAAAGAAAGAAGAGCCCCAAGTAAACAAATTAATTCAATGCCCTGCTCAGTGTCCAGTCCTAAGCGAGGACCTAACCATAGCAAGGTAGGCGAGTCCATTAACTGTTCCCATAACCCCTTTCCAGTGAATCGAAGCATCTTCCAGGCTGGCAAGATTCCTTCACGTCCATATAACCCTAAAGTAAGACATAGTGAGATATATGAAGTGGATACTGAGCACTAAAGTCAGCAACATGAAAATAAACCAGTTAAGTAGAACATCAGAATATAAGCGATCACTGTACACTATAACCAGAATGACAAAGTAATGGAAAAGGTTTTCCAAATACTAAGGGGGCGTTCACACTACCATTGGTAACCGTCAGTAGTGTCCGTTGCTATTGTCCGTTACAAGATTTTAGCATCGACACTAGCTGAACGGTCAGAAATCTGTTAAAATTTCCATTCATTTCAATGGGTTTTTATATTGTGTCCGTTTACACCAAATCCGTCAGAAGTCCGTTATTTTTTCGCGGACAAAAAATCCTACATGCAGGACTTTTTG
Source organism: Leptodactylus fallax (assembly GCA_947044405.1). Lineage (NCBI taxonomy): Eukaryota > Metazoa > Chordata > Amphibia > Anura > Leptodactylidae > Leptodactylus > Leptodactylus fallax. Next base: position 1,114,377 of record CAMRHE010000148.1, on the reverse strand, counting down.
TCCATTTGAAAAAAAACGGACTGATGGACAGCAAGTGTCCGTTATTTTTTTTAACATTGAAGTCTATGGGTTACTGTCCGTTATTTTATGTCCGTTTTTTCCTGCGCATGCTCAGAAAGCAGAAAAACAAAACAAAGAAAAAAACGGACACTAACTGATGCTAATGTGTCCGTTTTTTTTAACTAATCCATTAATTGGATCAGTTAAAAGAACAGACACATTAACATCAGTTAGTGTCCGATAATGTCTGTTATGATAGGTGTCCGTTTTTTGTTTTTTTTTCTTTTTTTAACGGACACTATCAGAACGGACATCAACGGTAGTGTGAACCCTGCCTAACAACTTTGTAACCCCTCTCGAACATGGCATGGGTACTCAGTATGCTTCCGTATGGTGAAAGTTTTAGTAGTTGAAGTTATGCATTCCTCAACAATTTTGGATTGTCTATTAGTGAGGTGCTTGTGGAAATGACAGTCCCCAAACATTTTTATATAAATCCACAGCACTCTCAATGCAAAAAAGTGTAACGTTTATTCAACATATATCCAATAGTTTCTCACAAAAACAGTTAGTATAGCAGCATCCCAGAGAATCCCATCCACTTTGCTGTGACTGTAAAACGCCGCTTTTTTTTCCCACAGCGTTTCCGCCATGTGGAGCCCTGGTCTTACATAGTAAAAATTTGAATTAGGGTCCAAACAGAGTCAAGGAGTCCAGGGCCAGTTTTGGGTGGAGTTTGAAAAAAAAAAAAATTACATAATCTGCTTTCAAAATAAAATGAGTAATTATATCATACAATTACTGGTATTGCATAATTATTTAAATGCATAGTTTGATTGATATTTACTTTATACTCTATGGGGTCTGTGGGTAATCACCGGTTTAGCAGTCCAGGTCTCTGTCATTTGGGACCTATGCGAAGATGTGAACCTAGCCTTAGGCTACATTCACATGTGAAACTCGGTCCATGTGTGCGACGGGTTTACCGGCCTGAACATTATAACTGGAGAGGGACTCCTAGCATTTTAGTTATCTATGCTGCTAGGAGTCCCTGCCTCTCAGTGGAATACTGTTCTGTAGTGATTACAGTAGAGAACAGTATTTTGCCAGAAGACAGGTACTTCAAGCAGCATAGATAACTATAATGCTAGGAGTCCCTCTCTTGCCATGTGTTCAGACCAATAAATCTGGCGCTCCCATGTACCGAGTTTCATGACTTAGTTGTTTGACCTGCTGACTACACAGCCCTGGGTATTCTGGATGGATCACATGGAACCTAGGTGTTACACCCATACAGCTCTTTACACTTCTATATTTTTTTTCTGGTTTGTCTGAGAAACAGAAAAATCAGTGTCCAGTGTCATATGACAGGTACTAGTCTGACAGACCCCCACTGGCTTATATAGCAATGTCGGCTTGCCAACCTGGTGTCAGTCATTTTTATGTGATAGAGCTGAATGCTCTGCCATTTCTCTGATTACAGAATTTCCAACAAAGGATCAGAATGTTGTCTCTAATAGAAATGTGAACAAAGGACAGACACCCTCATCCTGCTGATGACAACACTATCCAAAAATGGAAGGGCTTCTTGTGGCTCATAAGAAGTTGGAGAAGTGAGAGATCCAGCTGTTCAGACTACTTCCTGTGTGAGGGACTTCATAGTCTGGGAGCTGTCTACAGACAAAAGAACAAATCTCTTAACTAACTGTAAACTGACATGGCCAGGAAAGTTGCTGCAGTGCCCACACCATCCCACTGGGCCAAATGCCCGCTGTCCCTGCAGCAATTTCATCACATTCAGCCCTAATAAAATGTCATCTAGCATTTCACTGTGTGCTGACTCAGTATTTACTAGTCACTGGCTTATCTAGAATTTCTAACCTTGAGGAAACTTATCTTTTCTGTTTCAGGAATATCAATTGCTACAAGTTTAAGAAGGATGTAAAATCGGCAGTACATTGAGAGTAATGCAGCAAGGTGTGGAATGCAATGATCATAAATACTATAAGATACATTGTTTGAATGACACTAATATATATAAATACATATCTACACACACAATACATGTGTCATTCACAAGGAGCAGGCATATTCCAAGATGTTATACGGATATGCACAGTATATATTTCCGGCCATAGAAACGGCTTAATAGATAAGATCTCAATTGTTCGTGCAAATATAGAGCAGATGAACCCAAAATATCCGCGCCAATTAAAATGCAAGTGTTTACCTGGAATCTGCGTATACAGCGAGAGGAATGCACACAAGTAAATGCCGCTCAGCCCCCATAGGAAGGTATTCCGGACCTGCCGCTGTTCCCCCATGACCACGGATCCACCGATCTTTGCAGCTGTCTGGGTGAGTCACAACGTGGACGGTGTGCACATGCGCATTGAGGTATGTCAAGCGCCCTACCAGACACGCATGCGCGCTTCACGTTTCCACGTTCAATGCTCTGCTTCATAATTTGATAGGAGAGTTCGAAGAGATTTGGGATTGCTCTGTGGTTTCATCTACTGCGCAGGCGCAACTCTAACTTCTGCGATTCTGCCTAGAAGAGCATTTAGCGAGAAATGATTCTTCCTTATTGATGTGCCTTCTAGTCTACAGGGTGTATAGAGTACGTCGTGCTGCGGCATAGTGCCAGGTTATGTGCCTAGACTTACACACTTCACTTTTCTTTGTTGCATCTTTTATATACATACTTTTATGTTTGATGCATTGTTTAATTACAGTATATCTGACTATAATTTATCTAAGAAAAATAAAAAAGCATTAATATGACAACAAACTGCAGAAAATATGTGTGACTACAGCCATTTTCTGTTAACATGGATGCCTAGCCATGGCTATTCACTGGATAGGCGACAAATTCTGTTTTGAGACAGAAAATTGAAATTTTTTGGCTGGCACATTGTTGTTCATGCCAAGGGGGGGGCCCCCCCCCCCCCCAATGTGCCCCTTCTTCGGTCTTGCTTACCAATTTTGTAAAGTGGGTGGGTGGCACCTCAGCCTGTTAGATTTACGCTAGGTTCACACGTGCGCTCAGGTTTCTGTTCTTCAGGTCTGCTTGGGGACCAGAAAAACAGAAACCCAATCTGGAAACCCACGGATTCCATAGACTATAATAGGGGATGGAATCCCCAAACAGAAATCAATCGCAGATGTGAACCCAGCCTTACTATACCTGAAATGTACTCTAGTCCCTGGCTGGTGCAGCTTTCAATTCGAGGGCATAGGACCTCCTAAAATGTGCCAGCTGGGGCCTCTTAAAGGGACACTCTGATGATTTTTTTTTTTACACATATTGTCTGAGAGACCATCCCCTTAAAGGGGTTTTCCGGGCAAATAATCTTTTTTTTAAAAAAGGTCGGTTAGTGCTATTAATGGGTTAATAAGTGCACCCATATACCTTTAGCAGTGTTTTAAGTGATTTCTGGGTTTCTCTGGGAGTTCCTGGCATTCTCTGCATTTGTTTACATGGGTAGCTTCCTGTTCTTTTATCCTACAACTACCATGATGCACAGAACGTCACTAATACTACCCCCACCCCCAGCAAATCATACTTACCTGTCTTCATGTCCGGATCTTCTGGCCATGGAATGTCACTTCCTTCAGGGGGCCGGCTCCTCCTCTCCTCTCGATGTCTGCAAGTCTGCTTGCAGGACTTTTCTCTCCACATTTCTCAAGCGTATTCGGGGACGGAATCCCCAAACCTAGAGCGAGCGCTGGTGTGAATCCAACCTAAGTCACATGATCACAGGATAGGACTGATATAATGGAAATGCATAAGCAAACCTCCCAAACATCCGGGATTCTGTGGACACACATGAGTTGCATGCAATGGTTAAGCAGGGAGCCAGGCACTCCCTGCTTCACGATTCAGCTACTGCCAGCAGTTTGGAAGCAGGCAGGGGTAACATAGTGACAAAGTTACATTGCCCCTCCTGCACCTGAGGTGTTGGCAGGAGAGACAGGAGTGGAATGTGGAGGAGTGGGGCAAGGTATGTTTTTTATTTTGTTTTGTGAATTATAGTGTGGGAGCCACAAGAGAGGACAACATATAATATGTACTGTGTTTCTCTGAAAATAATGATAACAGCAAGAATTACTGATCCCTGGGCCGTCACGCACCACAAGTTTCCAGACTGTTTTTTTGACCTGTTGTAAATAACTTCTCTACTTAGATTGCATTTTTTTAAGGACTCTAAAATGCTTTGAAAACCATGTGTATAAAAATCTGTGAATTTTCAGTTCTTGTATCACGCCATGTCTGATGAAGGGAGCTAGCTAGTACTCCTGAAAGCTTACTTATAAATATACTCAGTTAGCCTCTAAAAGGTATCGCCTGATTTCTTCACTCTTTCTCTGAAAATAAGACCTACCCAGGAAAATAAACCCTATCATGATTTTTCAGAATTTCTGGAGTATGCCTGAAATATACAGGTAAGCCTTACTCCGAAAATAAGCCCTAGTTACTGTTCATTAAAAAATGTCCAGGCAGCTATACATGTAAAAAAGTAAATAGAATACAGCAGAACAGATACAGTAGGAAAGCAGACACCCCCAAAAGAATCGGACATTGACTTTCAGTGAACTATCTGTACAAGATGGATGACACTAGCGAGATAAGGGTTGACTACCAGTAGTGCCGGGCTCTCACACACAGATTGCGTAGTCCTGCTGGCATCTCTTTGTTATGACAGGGAGAGCCAATTGCTACACTTGGTTGCAGTGGAACATTGCTGCAATGGCAAGAGGCCACACAGTGACATACCTTTGAGAGGAGTGACACAAATCTGTGTGTGAGCCCATCCGCCATTGGCACTTACAGACTCTAATTGTTTTGGGTCTAAGGGGCTCTGGTGAGTGGATTGTTATTTATGGAAAAAAATAAGACATCCCCTGAAAACAAGCCCAAACCCATCTTTCAGAGCAAAAAATAATATAAAACTGTCTTCTGTCTTAATTTCTGAGAAATACAGGTATACGTATAATTTTTTTTATATACACATATATATATATATATATATATATATATATATACAGTACAGGCCAAAAGTTTGGACACACCTTCTCATTCCAAGAGTTTTCTGTATTTTCATGACTATAAAAATTATAGATTCACACTGAAGGCATCAAAACTATGAATTAACACATGTGGAATTATATACTTAAAAAAGTGTGAAACAACTGAAAATATGTCTTGTATTCTAGGTTCTTCAAAGTAGCCACCTTTTGCTTTGATTACTGCTTTGCACACTTTTGGCATTCTCTTGATGAGCTTCAAGCGGTAGTCACCTGAAATGCTCTTCCAACATAAAAGCGCATGTGCCTGAGGACATGAAAGGTCCTCTTTAAAAGCACAGAGACTCCTTCTGGCTTATCAAAATCAATCACACAGAACACAGCAAATATATTTCACTGCAGAAAGTAATATGACCTTAGAGCTAGAGCTGCATAAAACCAAGTAAAAATTAATATGTAATGTATCTTTATGCAGCATTAAGGTACAGTAATACCTCGTACACTCGCGTTTCCGAATTTGCGAATTCACAGATTCGCGATATTTTTTTGGCAACTAACATACATAGATTTTGCTCTTTTTTTCTCAGATCTGTGAAATTTAAAAAAAAAAAAACACCTTCGCTATTGGGTAGTAGCGTCCTGTTCGTTACGTACCCGGTAATTAGTTTCATTTTACTGTGAGTGTATAAGAAAAATGAATGAATGTATTAATATACAGTACTGTACAGTATACTTTAGTATACTGTACAGTACTGTAGGGTAAAGTTTATTGATATTTAGGGGTTAAACATTAGAAACTGGCATTGTAAGCGCTTCTAAGCGCTTGTACCAAACATTCGCGATTCCTCACGATCCGCGACCGGTTCTGGACCCTAACCTCGCGAATGTACGAGGTATTACTGTACTGCATGCTTACTTTCTATACCATTCAGTGACAATGGCCAGATCTGGTATGGCAGAGGTTAAGCAAGACAAGCTTTCTTTTATGTGGCTTGTCTTGTGACAGGGAAAGCGGATTTCATTAATTCTTTCAAATTCATTGCATGACAGAGAAAATATAATGCACGCAGAAGCAGTTAGTGCATAGCCCTACACAAAGTAAGGAGCAAATCTGCTTCAGCTCACTTTTTATTACATATTCACCATATTTTCTACTTTTTCTCTAGAATACCTAGTTAGGACCTAGCTGTGGAAGTTACAATAATAGCCAAGTAGGCAGCCTTGATAATTTTCAGAAATCCCACAGAAATGAATGAAGAGAGCTGAACATGTACAGTGAACTCCCCATCTTTAGTGGTTGTAAGGTGGGAGTTAAGGAGCATTTTTAAGATACAGTACAGACCAAAAGTTTGGACACACCTTCTCATTCCAAGAGTTTTCTGTATTTTCATGACTATAAAAATTGTAGATTCACACTGAAGGCATCAAAACTATGAATTAACACATGTGGAATTATATACTTAACAAAAAAGTGTGAAACAACTGAAAATATGTCTTATATTCTAGGTTCTTCAAAGTAGCCACCTTTTGCTTTGATTACTGCTTTGCACACTCTTGGTATTCTCTTGATGAGCTTCAAGTGGTAGTCACCTGAAATGGTCTTCCAACAGTCTTGAAGGAGTTCCCAGAGATGCTTAGCACTTGTTGGCCCTTTTGCCTTCACTCTGCGGTCCAGCTCACCCCAAACCATCTCGATTGGGTTCAGGTCTGGTGACTGTGGAGGCCAGGTCATCTGGCGTAGCACCCCATCACTCTCCTTCTTGGTCAAATAGCCCTTACACAGTCGGGAGGAGTGTTTGGGGTCATTGTCCTGTTGAAAAATAAATGATGGTCCAACTAAATGCAAACCGGATGGAATAGTATGCCGCTGCAAGATGCTGTGGTAACCATGCTGGTTCAGTATTCCTTCAATTTTAGTTTCAATAATTTTTATTTGGTTTTCACAGTAAATGTACAAACAAAATTGACATACATTGCACTATACATTCTGATTTGAATTTGTTCATGGTAAATTTTTGAATTGTACATCAACAAGACAAAAAAATAAAATTTATATAAGTGTTGAACAGTAACAGTAACAAGAACAAGTAGGCACTTTATTAGGGCTAGTGTGAGACATTTCATAGACCGTCTTTCATAGACAATCTTTCATGTTTTCTACCTCTTCTCTATTTCCTACATCTCCACACCCATTGCGATGTACAAGAGCGGACTCTGTACACCTCCATGGCTCCCATTATGCGGCAAATCGAGAGTAAATCCACGCATCCCATACCTTTTTAAAGCTATGATATGAGTCATTTCCTAATGCAATTATCTTCTCGTAGGCATATGTAGTATTAATAGCCTGCAACAGTGTGGAATCAGACGGAGGGGTCACCGATCTCCATCGTTGCACCAATAATTATTTGGCTATAGTCAAGATCTTACACAGGAGTTTCTTAAAGTCATTCCATTCCTCGGGAATTCCAATCAATAGAATGGCCAGAGGAGAGGCGTATGGGGAGTGAAAATTAAATATTTCTGATAGCATATCAAAGACTCTATTCCAATATCCATGACTAATGGGGCATTGTCCCAAAATATGGAGAAGGGTTCCTCTCCCCCTGCATCCCCTCCAACAGTTTCCAGAGACGGAAGGGTATAGCATTTGTAAAGTGGAGGGGGTACGGTACCACCTCAATGTAATTTTCATCGCTGTTTCTATGTGAGTGCTACATTTTAAGGATGAATGACTTAGCTTAATTGCCTGTTCCCACTCATCCAAAGTAATGACTCTCCCCAAATCCCTCTCCCAACAGCGGAATGGTATTGATTTGGTAAAAGTCGCTATTCCATCCATTTTGTCATATAGAAACCGCAATCCCCTCATCTTAGTCGACAACCAGGTGAATATCGTACTACTGTGGGGTAGTTGCGATACTGGATTCTTAGATATAAAGTGACATATTTGAGAGTACTTAAGGAAGTCACCACCATGAATCCCAAATTTCCGTGTAATCTCTGTAAATGATAAAATTTGTGTGGTACCAGATTGTAAATGGGAGACCCGTGTAATCCCTCTCGCCTCCCACCCTGAAGTTAACAGGTCCTCTATCGCCCAGGCCAGAAGTGACAAAGGCATCTCCGAGGTACAAAAATGACTTGTAGGGTTTGCTTTCCCGTGGAGTAGCTTCCATGCGGTCATTGCTGCTTGCATGATTGGGGAGAAGGACTTAGGCGTAGGAATGTTCCAGAAGGGTGCCCACAGGGCATCCATCAACTTTAAGGGATATATAAACGAATGCTCAATATGTAACCATGGAACCGAGGTGTCCACTGATCTCCATGTAGCACATTGTGTAACTAAGGACGCTATGTAATAATTCTGTAACACTGGTACTCCCAGTCCTCCTGCCTCTTTTCGTTTAAATAGGAAGCTTTTATTAATTCTAGGTCTCTTTCCACTCCAGATGTATTTCGAAATCATCCTTTGCATGGTCTCGAAAAACGAAACCGGGATGGATATCGGGAGTGTGCGAAACAGGTACAAGAGTCTAGGCAGTAATAACATTTTGAAGGCTGCGACCCGCCCCATCCAAGACACATCTACTTTGGACAATCGCTCCATCTCATCCTGCATTATTTTCAACATGGGTGTATAATTATGTCTATATAGGGCCCCTAAAGAGGGTGTCACTTGTATCCCCAGATATTGAACGCCATCTTTCCTCCAATCAAAGTCATATCGCGATTGTAAGGGTTGCAGCAAGGGGGGAAGAATATTGAATGGTAAGGCTTGTGACTTAGCCATATTTAGTTTATAAAATGATAGGTGCCCAAATTTAGCAATAATCTCCATAAGTCGGGGAATAGAATTTTGTGGGTTGGACAGGGTAAGAATGATGTCATCTGCATAAAGTGATATAAGATGAGTTTTGTCCCGTATAGCAATGCCACCCACGTCCGGGTCCAGTCTGAGTGCCTGGGCCAGTGGTTCCATCGAGAGAACAAATATCAGCGGCGAGAGGGGGCACCCCTGTCTAGTCCCGTTCGTTATTAAAAAGGGATCCGACACTACCCCATTAGTGAATACTCTTGCAGATGGTGCAGAGTACAGCGCCTCAATTGCTCTTAAAATAGCTCCAGTGAACCCCATGCTCCTGAGCACCAAGAAGGCATACGACCAGCAAATCCTGTCAAACGCCTTCTCGGCGTCCAATACGAGAACCACCGCCTCCATCTTTCTAGAGTTAATGTGGTGTAAAATATTTAAAATGCGTCTAGTATTGTCGTATGACTGCCTCCCCTTCACAAATCCCACTTGATCATGGTTTATCAAGCTCGGAAGACAAGCCGCTACTCTATTCGCTATAATTTTGGCATAAATTTTTAAATCTGAGTTTATTAGGGATATTGGTCGAAAATTTTGGGGACTGATGGCAGGCTTGCCCGGTTTAGGCAATGTCACCACCAGGGCCTCCTGATTCTCCCCTGGAATATTGCCGGAGTCCACCGCAGCCGTTAAAAACGACTGCAGCGGGCTTAACAGGAGTGGAGAAAACTTTTTGTAATATTCGTTAGTAAGGCCATCTGGGCCCGGGGACTTTTGAGGTGGCAGCGACTTGACCACTGACAGTAGTTCTGAAGGTGAGATGGGCTCATTCAAAGAGTCCAGTTGTGTTTCTGTAAGTGTGGGCAATTGAGTACTTGCGAGAAACTTGGCAATTTCTTGTTTCGTTGGAAGTGTTACAGAGGAATCCTCTCTAATGTTGTATAAGTCTTCATAGAAAGCTTTAAAGGCATTGGCGATGCCGCTAGGATCATAAATTTTGTGTGTGCCGTCTTTGCTTTGGAGAAATGGAATTTTGGACCGTGTATGTTTTTGTTTAAGTTTGGACGCTAGAAGCTTCCCTGCCTTGTTAGATTGAGAGTAATAAGTCGCTTTTGCCCTTTTTAAGTTTTTCTCATAGTTATGCAGTAGACAGGTTGTCAGTTGATGGCGTAGTGTCGCCAACTGTGCTGCATTGGAGGGGGAAGGAGATTTTTTATTACTATTATCGATAGACTTTATTTGGTGCAATAGTCGATCAATTTCTGCTAGCCTAGTTTTCTTTTCAATGTGTCCTAAACGGATAAATGTTCCTCTGATAAAAGCTTTATGTGAATTCCACAATATATCAGGGCTAGGGGCAGAAGGAACATTGGTCTGAAAGAATTCCTTCAGATCATTTTCCAGGATTGTTTTGTATTTTGGCTGTGACATTAAGAATTCGTTGCACCTCCACACGTACGCTCTAGGGCATTCATATTTTTCTCTGAGAGTCAAGGTTATTGCTGCATGGTCTGACCATGTTATTTGTGAAATATCTGACTTCACGGCCAAGGGAATACTAGTTTGTTCTATTAAAAATAGATCTATTCGAGAATAACTATTATGAACCATAGAATAGTAGGTGTAATCTTTTTCGGTATTGTGCAGGATACGCCATGCATCAAATAAGTCATGATGCCTTATAGCCTGCGAAAATGAAGGATGACGTGTCGTTGTGCCAGAAGTAGTGTGTGCCACTGGGTCTGGAGCCATGTTAAAGTCTCCCATTAATACTAAGCATCCTTGCTTTTTTCTCTCCACTACTTTCATAAGTCTCCCCAAGAAAGACACCTGCTTTTTGTTTGGGGCGTAAACCGAAACCAATGTATACGTGACATTATTAAGGATACAGACTAATATGACAAATCGCCCTCCCGGGTCAGTATGATGGGACACCAGCTGAAATGCCACTGAATCTCTGATCCCAATTAGTGTTCCCCTGCGCTTGGAGGAGCAATGAGCGTGAAATATATGTGGGTATGCTGAATGTTTGACTCGAAAGGCATCTGTTTCTAAAAGATGTGTTTCTTGAACTGCAAGAATGTCACAGCCTTGAGCTCGGGCCTCTCGCCACAAATGGGCTCTCTTTTGAGGGGAGTTCAAGCCCCTGACATTCATGGACATAATATTAAGTACCATACTTTACAGTTAGTAATGCTGCAATAATCATACCACAATCACCCACATCCAAAATTACCAGTAGCAGGAAGAAGCATATTCGTCTTTGCCATGTGTACTCACAGCGTCCCAAGTGCCAAAACCGAGGAAAAAACAAACTATAAAAACACTGAAACCAGCGGCTAAGCCACCTCAACAAAACAGAGAAAGGAAATGTGGTACAGCGGACCAGCGGCTGTTGTAATCCTGGGGGGATAAGTTCAGCAGTAGTGGACATACGGAATCCATTTTAAGGTGAGTCTCTAGCTGTGCAGCCCTTTTGGTGGACGTCTTGGGGTTTTCGTTTGATGCCAACCATCAGACACTGGGCCAGGTGGTAATTTGGGCGTCGGGTCAAGGAGCGGAATGTCCCACTTGTTTAGCAACTGTTTGCCGTCTTCCAGAGATTTGATGACATGAGTAAGGTTGTTTCTAGATATGATCACTCTGACCGGGAATCCCCATTTATATAGGATGTTATGGTGGCGTAGCGTCGTAGTAATAGGGATGAATTGCTTTCTCAATTGTAGAGTTGCGGCCGAAAGGTCGGAGTAGATGGAAATTTTCTGGTATGGGTCAGGTATCCGGCCTAATTTCCGTGAGGTCAGCAGCACCAGTTCTTTAGTGCGGTAAAAATGGATTTTTGCTAATACATCTCTGGGTACGGCTTCGTCCAGGTGTGAAGGCTTTGGGATTCTATGCGCCCTATCAGTGGTTAAGTCCATTATCGTGAGGTCTGGTAAGAGCGTGCGTATCAGGTCTTGAAGGAAAGCTGTCAAATTGTTCGCAGACACTGACTCTGGAATCCCTCTAAACTTCAGATTATTACGCCGCGAGCGGTCTTACAAGTCTGCTATTTTAGTTTTCAGAAACGACACATCTTTTTCCACCTCATAGTGTGCATCTATAAGAGCATTATGTGATGCAGCAAACTCCGCCATTTTAGATTCTACATGAACCGTACGTTTTTGCAATTCCTGGAGATCTCTATCTAGTGGTTTAACCATTAAAGCCATGTCAGTTGTCAGTGATTTACAAAAGGCCATAAGCATGTTTTTCATGGAGGCCTCAGTAAGTAGGCTTGCAGTAGCTGGAATATCTGTAAAAAAGTCGATAGATGGCGGTACAGACAGTGTGGTATCGCTCACCTCCTCTTCTGGAGACTCAGTGTGCTGGAGCCTGGGTTTGTGCTTGACCGAGCTGGCTGTGGGCAAGTGGGATGCCTCCGCGTTATTTAGGCCTGTAGGCCTCAGTGTGTCGGCAGGAAAAGGCCCCGGAACCGCGCTCACCTCGGCCCGCCGGGGAGACGGCCCCGGTGCCTCCGGACCTCCGCACCCCATCAGCTGTGGAATCGATGGCTCTGACAGTGCTCTCCGTCTAGCGGAGAGGGTGAGCGGCTCCTCCGGAGAGTCTCGGGACGGAGATGAGGCCCCGGAGACCGCGTTGGAGCGCGAACCGCCGCCATTTTGGTTTTCCCCTCCTACGTGGGGGAAATAAAAATCTGAAATTTTCTGCGGTTTAACCGCAGATTTCTTCTTTCTCGGCATCCTCGAGATTAGCAAGCGCTTCCTGTGCCGTTAGGTAAGTACAATCCACGGGCACGTCGCTTTTTCTTGCCGCTATATAGGACTCAGGCCTGGAGCTTTACAACTATCCAGCCATTCCGTTCCACAGTAGGCTCCGCCCCCCCAGTATTCCTTCAATTTTGAATAAATCCCCAACAGTGTCACCAGCAAAGCACCCCCACACTATCACTCCTCCTCCTCCATGCTTCACGGTGGGAACCAGGCATGTAGAGTCCATTCGTTCACCTTTTCTGCATCGCACAAAGACACGGTGGTTGAAACCAAAGATCTCAGATTTGGACTCATCAGACCAAAGCACAGATTTCCACAGGTCTAATGTCCATTCCTTGTGTTCTTTAGCCCAAACAAGTCTCTTCTGCTTGTTGCCCGTCCTTAGCAGTGGTTTCCTATTAGCTATTTTACCATGAAGGCCTGCTGCACACAGTCTCCTCTTAACAGTTGTTGTAGAGATGTGTCTGCTGCTAGAACTCTGTGTGGCATTGGCCTGGTCTCTAATCTGAGCTGCTGTTAACCTGCGATTTCTGAGGCTGGTGACTCGGATGAACTTATCCTCCGCAGAAGAGGTGACTCTTGGTCTTCCTTTCCTGGGGCGGTCATCATGTGAGCCAGTTTCTTTGTAGCGCTTGATGGTTTTGGCCACTGCACTTGGGGACACTTTCAAAGTTTTCCCAATTTTTCGGACTGACTGACCTTCATTTCTTAAAGTAATTATGGCCACTCGTTTTTCTTTACTTAGCTGCTTTTTTCTTGCCATAATACAAATTCTAACACTCCATTCAGTAGGACTATCAGCTGTGTGTCCACCTGATTTCTGAACAACACAACTGATGGTCCCAACCCCATTTATAAGGCAAGAAATCCCACTTATTAAACCTGACAGGGCACACCTGTGAAATGAAAACCATTTCAGGTGACTACCTCTTGAAGCTCATCAAGAGAATGCCAAGAGTGTGCAAAGCAGTAATCAAAGCAAAAGGTGGCTACTTTGAAGAACCTAGAATATAAGACATATTTTCAGTTGTTTCACACTTTTTTGTTAAGTATATAATTCCACATGTGTTAATTCATAGTTTTGATGCCTTCAGTGTGAATCTACAATTTTTATAGTCATGAAAATACAGAAAACTCTTGGAATGAGAAGGTGTGTCCAAACTTTTGGTCTGTACTGTATATATATATATATATATATATATATATATATATAACCGTGTTTCCCCGAAAATAAGACACCCCCGAAAGTAAGGCATAGGAGAGGTTTCGGAGAATTGCCTAATATAAGGCATCCCCCGAAAGTAAGGCGTATGTTCCCGAACAGAACATACGGTATATACGATATGTGAGGCCGCGGAAGAACCCCACAATCTCTGCTATCATTATACTCCGGGGTCTTTTCAGACCCCGGAGTATAATAATCGGCGGCCCAGGGGAGGTGAGCGAACATAAAAAACTATGTGCTTACCTGTCCTACGCTTCTCCAGGCTTCGGGCCTGTTTGGTGACGTCAGCGGACGTCATTTTGCGTCGCGACGCCGGCCAGATCACGTGACGCGGCCTGGTCTAACAGTGAAGAAGGCCGGAGTAGCGCACGGGCATGCACCGGAGTGAGGAACAGGTAAGCAACGTTGTTTTTTTATGTTTCTATCCTCCCCTGAATCTCCGATCATTATATTCTGGGGTCTGAAAAGACCCCACAGTATAATAATTGTTCATGGGTGGTCCACTATGGGGCAAACTACTGTGTGCAGGGGCCACTATGGGGAATGATACTGTGTGCAGGGGCCACTATGGGGAATGATACTGTGTGCAGGGGCCACTATGGGGAATGATACTGTGTGCAGGGGCCACTATGGGATATGATACTGTGTGCAGGGGCCACTATGGGATATGATACTGTGTGCAGGGGCCACTATGGGAGATGATACTGTGTGCAGGGGCCACTATGGGACATGATACTGTGTGCAGGGAAATTAATGGTTTGGATTGTTATGATGATGTCCTAGAAGATGATGACATAACTGTCATTGAATAAATTTTACTTTCTATTCGTACCGTAAATATTGGTAAATGTACCATACTGTTAATTGTTGTACATGGAAATAATGGTACGGTAGTAAGAAATTCTTGATAGGATTCACAGTTTGTCTGGTTATGCTGGTTTGTGATGACAACTACTGTACAGTACCGTATATAATAAATGTTCATTTTTTTGTTCAGCAATAAATGTGAATTCTTCTTCATTGAAAAAAAAATAAGACATCCCCTGAAAATAAGACACAGCACATCTTTGGGAGCAAAAATTAATATAAGACGCTGTCTTATTTTCGGGGAAACACGGTATATATATATATATATATATATATATATATATATACAGTATATATGTAAAACTCAAAAAAGCATTTGTAGCAGCACCAGCAAATCTGGGTATTGTTTTTTTCTATATATATATATATATATATATATATATATATATATATCTGTGGGTGCCATACTAAAAAGGGCATAAAACATTGTGGAGTGCATTAATTTATGAGGGCCTTATTAAGGAAGGCATTATACTCTGGGGTCATATTAAGAGATATATTATGCAGTGTGTGCCACATTAAGTGGGCCGTTATACTGTGGGGCCATATTAAGGGATATGGGGATATATTATACTATGGAGGAAAAAAAATAAGATGGCATTATACTCTGGGGGTTATATTAATGGGGAGGTTATCCTGAAGAGGCCACTTTATGGGAGGTAATTTTACTGAGGGGCCCACATTTAGGTAGAAATGGTACTGTAGAGGCTACAAAATGACATCATACTTCGTGTGAGCCACAAGGGCAATTAATGTAGCATTATACTGTGAAGGGGCACAAAGGGACTTGTTTGGGAATGCATAGCTCCCAACCGTCCCGGATCCGGCGGAACAATCCCGATTTTACACTGCCATCCCGGATAGCTTACGGTTTGACCCGCTATGCCCCTGAAGTGTTTTGCTCTTAAAAAACTTTGTTAGGGTAGGGTAAAGGCTAAATGGTAGAGCTAAATCCTAGTGGGCTAAAGGACCTTTGATGATGTCATGACTATGTGATCAGACTCTTGTGTGGGCGGAGCTGTTCTGGATACTATAGGACAGTGTGGCATTACACAGAAAGAGGAAGCTGCTGGGAGAGAAGGTAAGGAGGAGAGAAGAGACAGCATGTGTGAGCAAGAGGGGGGAACTGGGGGCAATTAAACTGAAGGCAGATGAAGGGGGCAATTAAACTGGTGGCAGATAAGGGGGACGTTAAGCTGGGGGCAGATAAAGGGGGACATTAAACTGATGTAGGGAAGCAATTAAACTGGGGGCAGATGAAGGGGAGCATTAAGCTGGTGACAGATGAAGGGGGGACATTAAATTGGTGGCAGATGAAGGGGGGACATTAAATTGGTGGCAGATGAAGGGGGGCATTAAACTGGGGACAGATGGAGAGGGGACATTAAACTGGGGACAGATCGAGGAGTGGACATTAAACAGGGCAACTTGAGGAGGACATTAAACCGTGGGGGGTAGCTGGAGGGGGACATGTCTGCCTCTAGTTGCCCCCAGTTTAATGTCCCCCCTAGTTTCTGCCAGTTTAAACTGGGGCACGAGGAGAGGGACTTAATACTGTGCGGCAATTGGAGGGGAACATTATAATGTGGGGGCATATAATGTTAGGGTGATTGTAGGAGCATTATACTGTGTGGAGGCACATGGAAGAATGGGTGGAGTCAACGTAAAAGTGGGTGGAGCTAAATTTGCTGCACATTTTGTCCCTCTTTCTGTCCTTTGAAAGTTGGGACGTATGGGAATGGGCTGCATGCGCCACAGTTTTTTGTCCTTTCAGTCCTTTGAAAGCTGGGAGGTACGCGTTGGATGTAACATAGAATTGTTATTGGTGGGGTTCACATCTTTTCTGTGTGAGCTCAGCTCCTCTTTTTTGTGGAAGCGGTGGCTCCAGGCTGCCTATAAAGTAGTCACCCTGCAAACTAATGAGGAAGCCCCAAGCTATCTATGAAGAGTGACCACAGTACAAAGTAATGAGAAAGCCCTAAGATATCTATGAACAGTAATCACAGGCTTCAATGATAATAGACCTTGGACTCCCCAGGATCCTTGCATATAGAGTGGACTTGCTAGGCAATCGTCGTGTCAAGCGCAGATGTGAAACTGAGATTCACAGTGATCACCAAGTACTAGAACTTCAGCGCCATCTAGCTACACCCAAAGTCAATTGGAAACCATCTTTGTGCTCTCCTGTAGTGTGCAGCTGATTGGTAGAATTCGAAGAGTCCGGAAGTACGCGTCTGATCAGGGCTAGGCGGGAAAAACAAAAATGGCATACTGAAGCCGAAAGAGGAGAATGAACTAGCGGTTCTGTGTAAGCGGAGTGCAGACTGCTTGTAACACTGTGCTCTTCACTTTACACATAGGCGGCCGCGTTGAGGTGAGTTTACTGGACAGCTTCGTTTCGTGGGGAGGAGACAGGAGCGAGCTGATCTGTTTACGTATGGCTGAGCTGGTTGTTAGTATACGGCGACATCATAGTTTCTACCGTGGGTGCTGATATGGTTGGACAGTAATGTGCGGAGCTGTGATCTAATTGTGGTAACATTGCAATGCCCAGCGTACTCTGATAGCTGCAGACGCCCAGGGCATGCTGATAGTTGTAGTGTCAGAAAAGGATGTAAACTGCTGTTATGGCTATTGCTAGACTGTTACTGTATATGTTAGTATTTCTGCTGTACCAGTTGTGTAATAAACCCTCAACTAGGGGGGAAAGATCAGTTTTCTATAAAGAATAGTTCCTCCATTTACCCATAATTGTGCTTGCTTTCAGATCCACTCTTCAGACTGCATTTGCTCATAGTAGTGTGCTATTGTCATTCCTTCAGTTTCACTGTGTGTTGGGCCTCTTTCAGGTACATCTCTAAATGATGGAGGACGTGGAGTCCAGGTATACTCACCTGCTGCAGCCCATCAGGGATATGACCAAGAACTGGGAGGTGGATGTGGCCTCTCAGTTGGGCGAATACTTGGAAGAGGTAAAATTGTGCCATTTTCATTACACAATGGGGGGAATTTATCAACCCATCTACCCCATTTTCCTGGTGTACACAGGGGTAACAATTATTTGTATCCTGTCTTGTTGTGGTTTTAGTTAAAGATATTTTCCAAAGCAATGTGTTTATATTTATAAAAAGTAAATACATTTTTATTTTTTTATTTTTTTTTTTTTTTTTTTTTTAGTTTTGATTTGTTTCTCTTTATGTGGCTTTTAAACTTTAATGGATTTAATTTCTGTTTGTATAGTTGGATCAGATCTGCATATCTTTTGATGGAGGCAAAACCACCATGAACTTTGCAGAAGCTGCTCTCCTCATTCAAGGATCGGCATGTATTTACAGTAAAAAGGTGAGACATTTTTAAGTAAGCACATCATACGGTACTTACAAATAGTCACATCTTGCAGGCTTTTTTTTTTTTTCAAGCTGTGTTCTCCCTAACATAATGGTTTAATTCCATTAGCTTTCTGTTGCTTGTTGACAAGTAGACAGTGAAGTCTGTAGAGTTATTCTGCTAGTCAAAAATAAAAAGTTCACAAACCTAGATTTCTGGAAGCATTCTTTCCAGGGGTGAAAAGTTTCTGATGGTATAGTATGACTTCCGGTGTCTCCATAGTACATATTGTGTGGGACTTCATGTAGTATAATGTTGTACCGTGTTATCCATAGAAAGTAGTGGAAGAGTGAAGAAATCAGGCGATACCTTTTAGAGGATAACTTGAGTATATTTGATAGTAAGCTTTCGAGAGTGCTAGCTCTCTTCTTCAGACATGGTGTAATACAAGAAACTGAAAATTCAGACTTTTTATACACACACAAGACATGGATCTTCAGAGAATCTTGGAATAACAAAATGCAATATAAGTAGAGAAGTTATTTACAACAGGTCAGGAAAAAGTCTGGAAAACTTGTGGGACGTGACAGAGGGATCTGTTATCTGTTTGCAATCAGGTGGTGGTTTGTGACCCTCCAGGAACTTCATTTGGCTTTACACAGCCACTCCTGGGGGTCAAATTGGGAAAGAAGATTTTTAAGCAACCTAGTGCATTAAGTTGCAGATTACTAACCTGCACATGCAGGAGTCTTCCAATAAAAACTCAGAGGCCACAGCATATTTCACATTCTTTAATAGATTTGATCACACACCAGCTCCTCCCACCCCAGCATGTCATTCTATCCCCTCTCCCACACTGCCCCCACCCCCTGCTGCTATTTCCCACCAAACCAGAAAATCCAGTCATTATCTGACCACAGTCTGACTTTCACACATGCCACAGTGGGAAAGGGGCTGAAAAAGATCAAAGCTAGGAAAGCCGCTGGGCCATATGGCATCAGTGCAAGGCTAGTTAAGACTTGCAGGGGCCAGCTGTGTGGTGTCATTACATATATGTTTAATATGAGCCTGAAGCTAGAAATAGTACCTGAATTATGGAAATCTTCTTGTGTGGTACTGATTCCAAAGAAATCTCATCCTATGGACCTTAACAACTACAGACCAGTAGCATTGACATCCCACCTGATGAAGATCTTAGAGAGACTGGTTCTCACACATCCATATAACTTTTGTCCCACTCACTTATACTATGCAGTTCTCTAATAAAATTATTATTAGAGAATGAGGTTAACTTTCTAATGTACTAGGTATTGTACAGTATGCATAATATGTCTTGCTTTGGGTTTGATGTTTGTGCTGAGAAAACTTCTTTTAAAGTAACCTATTATGCCTTTTTGGGGCACTAAACCACCTCTATCTTAACTCTGTCCATAGCTGCAGTGGAAAAAAAAATGTCATATTTCCCTGGCTTTTGGTATTCCTGGCACATGCACAGCTCTTCACCGAAGCTGGAGTAGTGCACCTCTACTTCATTGGAGCCATGGACAGAGTTGGCACAGGGCTGTTTGAGGCTTTAAATAGGCCATTTCAGCACCTCCAAAGTCCTCTGTCAAGTGGGTGGTGTTAGGCAAGTGGTGTGATCCTGAGCTCGGAAACTGTTCTGATTGGAGCTCAGAATTACACTCCCTTGCTTGCTCCTGCCTGATATTGCCCTCCCGACAGTAGAGAGTCTGAGTGGCATGTCGGCCACCAATACTAATAGCACTGATTACTTGAGAATAGTGACGGCTAGAGAAAAACTCCAAATCCGCCGGAATCAGTGGAGCTCACCTATTAGCAGATTCTAAGAAATGGAGGCGGTGAAAGGGTCCTCTTCAAGGCTCTGGTCCAACAGACCAGTGTGTTGTTTATATAGACCCAACAGTTAACCTTTAATTTCTATGTAACAGAAAGGGAAAAATACTGTTAAAGTATAACATGGTTTGAGAGACAGTGGGTGATGTATGCCACTTTATATCTGTATCGTGTTATAAGTCGTTAATACTTCCCATATATACAACTGACAGAAGGAAAACAAAAAAAATAAGACATGAACAAAGCCTCATACTCTTCCTTCAGCTAGAAAGCAAAGCAAAAAGCAGTTCAATACTAAAACATGCTGTAAATGATTGCTCAGCATAATTGTTGACGTGTTATAGATTTTGAACATATTAATTTTTAGGTGAACAGTTTTCTTTTCATTGATTTTTCTGTATACAGGTGGAATATCTTTACTCTTTGGTGTATCAAGCACTGGATTTCATATCCAATAAGAAGTATGTATCTTAATTGTAACACATTTGCATTATGGTAATTGACATCAGAATGTCAAGTAATGTCTGTACTTTTTTGGCTAAAACATGTTAGATTAAACTGACTCTTTTCTAACCATTAACTTCCATTTACTGCGGCAAACGCACACACACACCCTGCAGCAGTGTTTATACAAAGAATGCAGGAAAAATGTGTGTGCAACTAGTATGGCCGCCCTAAGTAAGTTTTTAAAAACAGATATGTACTAATGGGCAAAAAGGCATAGAATACCCCATTTACACTATACTATTAAAAAACAAAAAAATTGTACATTGAAATGCATTGAATTTACAAACTCAACTATAACTGTTCTCTGGCATAGATGTGGCTGATCATTGACACACATCCCTTTTCTGCACCAAAGATGTGCTACATTGTTGGTTCTGTGTTCTACTCCCCACTTTTTATGAAAGCAGGCAAAGTGGGGTGGAGACAAAGCAGTCTGGGGAGGGGATGCCTTGCCCCCAACAAATTTTTATTTTTTTTAAACTCGGTTTATTGAACAATCGTACAACAAATTACACATCAATAGTACAAGCTTAAAAAGGAATAACAAAGGACATATTCTAAAAGTTGTACAAAGACATATCAGAAACTAGACAAAAAGAACCAAAACAGTGCTGCATAGTCCATGGTAGATGTAAATATCAGATACAAATCGTCCAGGAGAGAATCCAGGCAAGGGAGCCGAAAGAAACACATAGTCCAAAGCAACCTGTAGGGAGCAAAGGCATATACAAAAACCCCACACATATACAAACAAGATATCCTAATAAATACTTCCTATGGCGGAACTCCAGGGAGACTTAGTAGATAATAAGGAAAATACTATACAACTCAAACTGGACACTCCTTCCTGCGTCTAAGCAGTGAGTGTGTGCAGGGCATTACGAAATGATGGGGCTGTGTATAGAGTCAGAGGTGAGTCACACCAAGAGCCCCAAACTTTCCGAAATTTTTCAGGGCAACCTCTGCCTTTATATACTATTTTATTATATGGGATAATGGAATTTACCAATTTCCTCCACATGGATAGGGAGGAGGGGCGAGGATCCATCCAGCGCAAGGCAATAGCCTTCCTGGATAGGAAAAGGGATTCTCGCAGAAAGATGCGAGTATGATGGGGCCATATTTCCTCATCCAGGATACCAAATAGACAAATTTCAGGCGAACATGGAATTGGGGTCCCCAGTATGTCTGATAATAAGTTCACGACCTCAGTCCAAAATGCTTTAATTATAGGACACTCCCATATCATATGCCAAAAATCACAATATCTAGCAGTGCACCGTAAACATCCAGGATGTTGTAGCCGTCCCATTTTATGCAGACGTGCAGGGGTCAAGTAACTTTGATTCAAAATGTTTACTTGTATAAGCTTATTATTAGCGGCTGGGGAGACAAACTGTGCCGACTCCAAAAGGTCAGAAAATGTCTCGTCTGTGAGAGCAGGGATAAGAGTGCGCCATTTCGTTAGAGCCGGAGCTTCCAGACGAGACATCCTGACCTGTATAAGATGGGCATACAATGCTGAGATAAGGCCCTGGGGACCTTGAGACCTGAGCACCCCTATAAGGGGATATGTGGAAAAGCTGACAGCCGGTGGAGGAAACTGTGTGGACATGGCGTGTCTAATTTGGAGAAACCTGAAAAATTGGGTTCGAGGGATACCAAATTGGGTACTCAAAGAGTCGAAAGAGCGGAATACGCCCTGATCATAAACATCAGCCAGGGACGTAACTTCAAACTGTTTCCAACTCCGTGCATCCGGAAGGGCATATAATTCGGTCAAACCTGGGTTATCCCATATCGGAGTTTCAGTAGGGACTCCAGTATAAGCCGCGACCCGCTTAGCTCGCTGCCAGACCTGTATTGCCAATGTATGGATTGGGAGCAAGCTACCTCTATACAGGTGTGGGTGTTCCAAAACCGGCCATAAGTTAGGTATATGTAGATGATATGCTAAATGTGCCTCAGGGCCAGGCAGAGGATCCGCCAACAACCAGGACCTAAGATATCGAAGTTGACCAGCAAGATAATATAAAAATATATCAGGAAGAGCCATCCCGCCCATAGCTTTAGGCCGCTGCAATGTGGAGAAACGTAATCTAGACCTCGAACTGCCCCATATAAAGGGAATAAGTATGGAATCCAATTGCTTAAAGAACTTCTGTGGTACTGACACAGCTACATGTTCTAAAATATACAAACATTTGGGGAGGACCACCATTTTAATAAGATTAATCCGCCCTGCAACGGACAGGGGTAAAGCCCCCCACACCCTAAATTTAGCCCGAAAATGACCAAGCAGTGGATATATATTTAAACTCAGGAATTGTCTATGATCATTGGAAATATGGATCCCTAAGTATTTACAGGCATCTACAACCTTCAGGCCACAAATATATTCTCCCATATTTCCCAGTGATTGTCTAAAAAGGGGCATATATGATGATTTGGCCCAATTTATCCGTAGACCAGAGTATATACCAAATTTATCGATTATTGCCATAGCTCTAGGGAGTGTATGAGCAGGGTCAGACATAAATAATAGGAGGTCGTCTGCATAAAGGGCTGTCCGTTCCTCCTTAGTGCCAATAATCACTCCCTTGTAAACCGGGTCTGTCCTAAGGATAATAGCAAGAGGCTCTATCGCCAATGCAAAGAGTAATGGAGACAACGGACGTTCCTGGCGAGTTCCCCTAGAGAGAGTGAAATACGGGGATAACACACCATTAATGGAGAGTGCGGCTCTAGGGGACTGATAAAGGAGCATAATCCAAGCAATAAACAATTCCCCAAAACCGAAACACCTCAGAACCTGAAGCAAAAATGGCCATTCCACCGAATCAAATGCCTTAGTGGCATCAAGGGAAGCCACCGCCCAATCCTGTTTAAGAGCAGCCCCTATCTGAGAAACCACCTGGACCCGTCTAAGGTTATCAGAAGTAGATTTGCCGGGCATGAAGCCCGTTTGGTCTGAATGAATTAAATCCAAAACCACAGTATTCAACCTCTTAGCGAGAATTTTAGTAAGTAATTTATAATCGATGTTAAGGAGAGAAATAGGTCTATATGACCCACAATCCAACGGATCCCTATCTGGTTTAAGAAGGAGAACAATATTAGCATCATAGAAGGAATCCGGCAGAGTGCGGGCCACAAACGCATCTTGATAACATTTCAATAAGACAGGGAGCAGTTTATCCTGATATTGTACATATACCTCAACCGGAATACCATCCGGGCCCGGTGATTTCCCTTTGGCCATGTCCACCAATGCATCAGATAATTCCTCCAGTCTAAGGGGAGAGTCCAGAAACTCCCGTTGTTCATTTGTCAGGGTTGGAAAGGAAACATCTGCCAAATACTGGACAATATCCTGAGTAGGTGCATGTAACTGAGATTGGTAGAGGGTCGAGAAATATTGATGAAAACGGTCACGGATGGCCGCACTATCAGATAGGGCATCCCCGTCCATCGAATTAAGTCTCAAAATTGCTGGAGAGGCTGTGTTATAATGGATAAGATGGGCTAAAAGGCTACTAGACTGATTACCCAACTCATAAAATCGTTGTTTAGTGAAAAATTGAGACCTGCGGGCCTTTTCATGTAGAACATGTAGATATTGCCTACCCAGTTGAAGCCACTCAGTTCTGGAGTCATCAGTAGGATTAACTATATACGCGGCCTCCAACAATGCACATTTTACAGCTAAGTCTCTCTCAAGGGAAGACGATTCTCTTTTAATGTATGAAATAGAGGATTGGAGACATCCCCTCAAATATGCTTTCATAGTTTCCCATAAGATAGTAGGTGTGGCGGTAGGGGAATTAATATCTAAGAAGGCTTGCAACTGATCCGGAATACGGTCATGCACTGCTATCAGCTTGAGCCAAAAGGGGTGAATACGCCAGTTATGAGAAGGTCTAGAGAGGTCAGTATCCCCAAATTCCAGCAGCAACGGCGAATGGTCAGACGTTGCCCTGGTCAAATATGAGATGTTAAGCAAAAGGGAACATGCCTTAATATTGCCTAGTGCATGATCAATACGGGACAGAGAGTGATGAATGACAGGAGAACACCAGGGCCTGTGGGTATTTAAGACGCCAGAGATCATGCCAACCCACTTCCTGTACAAGCTGGGCCAGGGGGGTAGGGTGAGCACCAGAAGGGGCAGGGGCACCTACATTTAATCTATCTAGAGAAGCATCCATTAATTTATTAAGATCTCCCATGCAAACCACTGTAGCGGCAGGAAATTTAGCCGCAAAGTGGGCTGCTTCATGTAAAACTGAAAAGTCACATGCAGGTGGCAAATAAAGTCCTAGGATGACATAAAGTTTAGACTCTATCCAGGCCTGCACAAACACATAACGCCCATCAGGGTCCCTAACAGTGAGGCCCGGCTCCCAGCGGAGCCTGCGGTGAACCAGGAGGGACACCCCTCTAGAGAAAGAAGTATGAGTGGAGTGCAGGGCCCACTGGACCCAGGGTTTTTGTAAGTATCTGGTCGTATCAGGTGCTAGATGTGTCTCCTGCAAGCACACCAAATCAGGGTTGTATTGTCTAAGGTGGGAAAAAATAGTAGAGCGTTTCTTCACACCGCCCATACCCCGTATATTCCAAGAGCATACTTTAAGGGTCGCCATAACACCATACAATCACATTATACATTAAGAATGAGGGTTTCCCCCCGACCCCCACCGTTAACCTCCCCACCGGACCGTTAAACCGAAAAAAGGACTTGCAGCAATAATTCAACCAAAACTGGAAACCCATAAGGGGCATTCCAACTATTAGTGAGGAGTCTAAGATTGCTCCTACACAATACGTGGCACTTGGTAAATGGGGGAAGTAGTGCACCCAAGATGGTATGGTAATAGGGCACTATCTTCAAACTAAAAAGCACAAGCAATAAACTATCACTATAATGTGAATCTCCAAAGGGACCCTAAACAGAAAAATTCTTGGCCGGTGCCCATGGGGCAGCCAAACACCCATCATATGAAAAGTCCATAGGCAACCGCAAGCAATAATAAGTCATTAGCGGGGGCTGGGCCACAGGGGGCCCCCCACCAGTCATCATATACCCTGTTACCGTCTGGGAGGTCGAGGCAGTAGGTTCAGCCAGTCTTCCGCCTCCTGCGGGGATGTGAAGAAAATAACCCTCTCCTCATGGATCACACGGAGCCGGGCAGGATAAGCCATGGAGTAATGAATGGAACTTTCCCGCAGTCGACGCTTGACATTGACGAAAGTGGCACGAGTCTTCTGTAGTGCCGCAGAAAAGTCGGGAAAAATGGAGATGGATGAACTGTTGAATTTAATCTCTCCAAGTTGACGTGCTGCCCGCAGCGCTGCATCTCGATCCCCACTGCTGAGAAGACGGGCCAACAGCGGCCTCGGAGGGGCACCCTGAGGGGGCGGTCTGGCAGGAACTCGATGGGCCCTTTCCACGGCAAAGGCAGGAGAAAACTTGGCCTCCGGTAGGGTTTCTTTCAACCACCTCTCCATAAACTCACACGGATTAGCCCCTTCTGACCGTTCCGGCAAGCCAAGAATGCGCAGGTTGTTGCGACGGAGTCTGTTCTCAAGATCATCCGCTCTCTGCGTCCACAACTCAGCCGATCTATCCAGTGCAGTAAGCCTCGCCGGCACTGGGGCTGAATTATCCTCTGAGAGATGCGATCCTCCACCTCCTTCACTCGACCCCGTAAGGTCTGAAAATCTTGACGCAAAAGGCCCACATCAATCTTGACTTCCTCAATTTTACCTGTGAGGGACGAGGTGCTGGACTGGATCGCCTCAAGCAACTGAGTCGTGACCTTTCGCAACGTGGGCTCCGCGTCCTCAGCAGGAGATGCCGCCGACGGTGGATCCAGTGCCGGCGGGCTGCGCTGCGGCTGCTCCCTGGCAAATCCCCGGAGACGCTCAGAAGCCGATCCTTTAGACTGGCGACTCATGGCAAGACAACATTGACCACCAAGCAGCCAGTAGGTAGTATCAGAGGATTAGGGTGCAGTACTCAATAGCCAGAGAAATCAGCAAATAGGTGTTATCAGAGGGTCAGGCTATAGCGGCATCCACCATGCAGCCAACAGGTGTTATCAGAGGGACAGCCCCCAGCAGTGTCCACGATGCGGCCAATAGATAGTAACAGAGGATCAGGATACAGTACTCACTCGCCAGACAAAGCAGCCAATAGGTGTTATCAGAGGGTCAGTCCATAGTGGCATCTACCATGCTGGCCAGTAGGTGTTATCAGAGGGACTATATCTAGCAATGTCCACAATACAACCTGTAGATAGTAGCAGAGGACCAAGATATGGCACATCAGCTGCCAGGAGGTGTTATCAGAGGGCCAGTTTGTTTCTGTGGGTAGGTACCCCAAAGTAGAGGCCCAGGGCACCCAGGCCGGCAGCCCTAGTCCCCTGTCACCCAGCGCTCCACCGCAGAGCCCAGGCAAGCTACACAGCCGGTCACCGCAGGCCCACCACACGGGCAAGATGGCCGCCGCAGCTCACCGCCCGCACGGATCTCCACCGCCCGGCACAGCCGCCGCGATGTTCAGGACAGCCACCGGACCGAAGACCCGCGCAGGAGAAGCGCAGGAGAAGATGGGGTGTTCAGCGGTCACCAGAGCCCGGACACAAGCAGGATATCGGCAGGATTATAGGAGTCCTCGTCGGAGCTCAGCTCACATGCTGCCGCTCCGTACTCGCGCTAGCCACGCCCCCCGCCCCCAACAAATTTACATCAATTCATGCCAGAAAACTGCTCATGGACTGAAGTAGGGTTCTGTTCTGGCACATAAGATTGCACCAGAATTATTAACCCCTCCATATTTTCACATACATGTGACAGGGAATGCGGGTAATTAGTGTATACCCACGTACATGTATGTGATTATGATCATGCAGGCTCAGAAGCAGAACCCATGCAATCGCCGTGGGAGCCCAGCTGTAACTGCTAGGCACCTGCTCCAACAGCCAGGATAGTAATATCACAGGTCCCAGCTGTTTAATCCTTAAGATGCCGCTGTCAGGTGTTTGTCTGTGTAACTTAAACCTAAAAAGACTGCCATTATAGACTTTGTTAGGACATGGCTTAAAGGGGTTGTCTGGGATAAAATGATGATTTAACACTAAACTAAAAACCACCCCCCCCCCCCCCGACTAACTTCTCAAAAATGTATATTTGCCCAGATTGCCGGATGGTGACGTTCCGTTTACCTCTTTCCAGAAACGGAACATCACCAATACTACCCCCACCCCCATCATACATACCTGTCTTCACTTATGTCCTGATCTTCACTTCTGCTGGTGCCGGCAGACGTGAAGAGAAGGATCCAGCCTCCCATGTCTGCGCAATAGAAGCTGGAGCACTCCGGCTCTATTGCACAGGTGTCGGCAGACTAGAAGACAGAAGGAGATCCAGTGCCCAGAAGATCCGAACAGGAAGACAGGTAAGTGTAGGGGGGTGGGCTGAGTTAGGTAGGGCTTGTAGTCCGCAGGCTAGCTAGGGAAACGGGGTGGGGGAGAGAGGGGGATCTGAGTGAAGAGCAATGCATCATGGTAGTTCTAGGATAAGTGAGCAGGAAGCTACCCATGTAAATAAATGCAGAGGATACCAGGAGCTCCCAGAGAAACCCAGAAATCACTCAAAACACTGCTAAAGGTATTTGAGTGCACTTATTAACCCATTAATAGCACTAACTGACCTTTAAAAAAAAATTTGCCCGGAAAACCCCTTTAACCCCTTCACGCATTCTCACGTACATGTACGTGGGAGAATGTGGTTAGTTACCGCATCCCCACGTACAGGTACGTGACGGTGATCGAGCGGGCTCAGAAGCAGAGCCCGTGCGATCACCGCGGGAGCCCGGCTGTATTTGACAGCCAGGCTCCTGCTGCAACAGCGAGGACCAGAGGTAACACCGATCCCTGCTGTTTAACCCTTAAGATACCTTGGTCAATAGCGACCGCGGCATCCAAGGGGTTCCGCCATCTTGCTGCCCCCCGAGGCGAGATCGGGGGGGTGCCGATATCTATAATCTGCAGCCTGGGGTCTGCCAAGTGACCCCAGGCTGCCTGGAGACCCCACTACCTGGTTGATCCTGACGAGACCTGCGGAAGTCAGTGCTGTGTTTCCATAGCGCTGACTTCCTGTATAGACTGCAAGACACGTGTATGCTTGTGTCTTGCAGTCTAAGTGAAAAAATAAATAAAGTATGTGAAAAAAAATTTAAAGAATAAAGCCCCAAAAATTCCCTTTTCCTATATAAAATGAATTATATAAAAAATAAACCTAAAAATTAATAAAAACAATACATATTTGGTATCGCCGCGTCCGTAACAACCTGTACAATAAAACTGAAACCATATTTAATGTACACAGTGAAAGTCGGGGGGAAAAAAAAACCACCAAATAATGATTTTTCGCCATCTCACATTACAAAATATGCCATAAAAAGTGATCAAAAAGACATATGTACCCCAAAACAGTACCAATAAAAAGCACAGGTTGTCCCGCAAAAAATAAGCCCTAAACCAACTCTCTAAACCGAAAAATAAAAATGCTACGCATCTTAGAAGATGGCGATGCAAAAATAATTGATTTATGTCCCCAAATGGGTTTTTTTGTTCTGCAAAATTGGTATTGCATAAAAAAAACAATATAAATGAGGTATCGCCATAATCGTACCGACCCGCAGAATAAAGATAACATGTTACTTACGCTCTACGCTGCGTGGTGAAAAATTTAAACGGTAAAACGCAGTGCCAGAATTGATGGGGTTGTTTTTTAATCCACCAAGAAAGAGTTAATAAAATTTATTTAATAAGTTGTAAACACCTAAAAATGATGTCATTAAAAATACATCTCATACTGCAAACAACAAGCCCTCATATGGCTACATCACCAGAGAAATAAAGAAAATATAGCTCGTACAATGTGAGGACAAAAACCCCCAAAAATCGCCAAATCATTAGAACATAACTGGCTGCGGCAGGAAGGGAATGTATAAACTGTGCGAGCATATATGAGGGTACAAACCAGATTTAGAGCTTACGAGGGATAATAAACCAGAAGTGACCCCCAGAGTGACCTCCCCAATAATAGGAACTACTGGGGAAATAGTAGGGAATTTAGTGTACTCAATGTTCTACGCACAGCTTACATATTCACTTTTCCCCATCCGCTGTGCAGTCACGTCTGGGATACTAATGCTCGTTACACCCCTTGATAAATTCTTTGAGGGGTGCACTTTTCAAAATGGGGTCATTCCCTAGGGGATTCCACTTTACTGGTACTTTAGAGGCTCTGCAAACATGACATGGCATTCAGATCCCAAACATCTGAATCTGCGCTCCAAAAGCCACATAGTGCTCCTTCCCTTCTGTGCCCTACTGTGTTCCCAAAACTTCCCATTACTTGGAAAAAGTAATTTTACATTTTTACATCCCTAAGTCAATAAAATCTGTGAAACAGCTGTGAGGTCAAAATGCTCACTATACCCCTAGATAAATTCTATGAGGGGTGTAGTTTTCAAAATGGGGTCACTTTTTGGGGATTTGTATTATATTGGTACTTTAGGGGCTCTGCAAATGCGACATGGCACCCGAAAACTATTCCAGCAAAATCTGCCCTCCAAAAGCTAAATAGCGCTCTTTCCATTTTGAGCCCTGCCATGTACCTATGCAGCAGATTACAACCACATATGGGGCATTTCTGTGTTCAGGAGACATTGTGTAACGAACTTTGGGGAGCTTTTTCTCCTTTGTCCTCTTGTGAAAATGAAAAATTTGGGGCTAAATTGACGGTTTATTGGAAAAAAAGTAATTTTTCATTTTAATGTCCCAATGTTAATAAAATCTGTGAAACAGCTGTAGCGTCAAAATGCTCACTATACCCCTTGATATGTTCTGTGAGGGGTGTAGTTTCCAAAATGGGGTCACTTTTAGGGGGCTTCCACTGTATTGGTACTTTGGGGGCTCTGCAAATGCGACATGGTACCTGAAAACTATTCCACCAAAATCTGCCTTCCAAAAGCCAAATAGCGCTCTTTCCATTCTGAGCCCTGCCATGTACCCATACAGCAGATTACGACCACATATGGGGTATTGCCGTGTTCAGGAGCAATTGTTTTGCAAACTGTGGGGTGCTTTTTCTCCTTTAACCCCTTGTGAAAATGAAAACTTTGGGGATAAAGTAACATTTTAGTAATGTTTCATTTATACATCCCAGTGTTAGCAAAATCTGTGAAACGGCTGTAAGGTCAAAATGCTCACTATACCCCTTGATGAATTCTGTGAGGGGTGTAGTTTCCAAAATGGGGTCACTTTTTGGGGTTTTCCTTTGTATTGGTACTCTAGGGGCTTTGCAAATGAGACATGGCACCTGAAAACTATTCCAGCAAAATCTGCTTTTCAAACGTCCAGTGTCACTCCTTCCCTTCCGTGCGCTGCCATTCGCCCAAACATCAGTTTACACCCACTTGTGGGGTATTTCCGTGCTTGGGAGAAATTGCATAACAAACTGTGAGATGCATTTTCTCCTTTAACCCTTTGTGAATGTGTTAATTTTAGGGCTAAATGAAGGAATTAGTGGGAAAAAATTAAATGTCTAAATTTCACCTCCATATTGTTTTAATTCCAATGAAATGCTTAAAGGGTTAACAAACTTCCCAAATGTTATTTTGAATTATTTGAGGGTGCAGTTTTGAAAATGGGGTCATTTATGGGGGTTTCTAGTTGATTGAGCCCCTTCACAGTAATGTATACTAGAGGGACTTGAGGGAAAAAAAAAGATAAAAATAAAATATTGTAATAAAAGAAAAAAAAAAAAGCACAATGAAACCCCATTTTCCACATTAAAATGTTTTATATGTTTTTTAAAAATATAAAAATGAAAAAAACTTACACATTTGATATCGTGATATCCGTAACAACCTGACATATGATATTACACTATTTGACCCTCATGACTTCCATAAAAAATACCAATATCTCTCAATTTTTGTTTATCTTGTCTTCTAAAAATCAGAATACAAAGCAATCAAAAAGTCATTTTGTCAGGGGGCGTGGCTAGCCGGCATAGAGAGCAGACGTGCCGAATTCAGCTCTCCAGGGACTGTCGTCTCCATCACACTTGATCCCCTGCATCTGCACCCGCTCTGCCACCATAGTACCCGGGGACCGTGCCCCAGGTCCCAGTATATTAAATTGGGGTACAATTTCCCTTCCCTGCTGACCTCTTGCCGGCTGGTCCGGCCTGAGGCCTACACACACCGGCGCCCGCCGTCTTGGGGCCGGCACTGCTCCGGGGTCGGGGACGCCCTCCTCCTCGCCGGGAGTGCCGCTCTGGACAAAGGCGGCTCTCCGGTTGGTGAAACATCGGCCGCGGCGGCCCCGGCGCTGCGGCGCGTCGCCTAGGACTTTCGACCCGCCGGCACTGGGAATACGGCCTTGCGGCCTACTCGGCTGAGTGGGACAGGGCTTCTCCGGCTTACCTGAAAAACCAGACGTCGCTGTGCTGCTCTGCGGCGGCTGTTGTGCTGGACACCTGCTGCCTGTAGCGCGGGGTAGCAGGCTGCTGGCCCCCGGAGGGTGGGCGCCGCCATCTTGGGCCTGCAGCAGTTCGGGCCTACAGCATCCTGGGCCTACACCGCCTACTACCCTGAGGAGTTTCTCCATCCGAACGCCCAGTCACTCCTCCTCCAGTCGGCGCCTGCTGCAGGGCGGGGGGAGAGGTGGGCCCCTGTTTCACCATCAGAGGGGGCTCCTCACCTTCCCCCCTTATACGGACACTCTCTTGCAACACACTCGGGCCTTGTGGAGGCCTTCACCTGCCTGTGTGATTTTCAACAACAACAAAGAGCTGCTTTCCTTGTGAACAGACATTCTACATACTCTTCTGTTCTGACGAGCTAGTGAGGTGAGTGCTGAGACCCTACATAAACATCAAGGAGTTTCCTCACCTCGCTTCTCCCCCCCCACTCCATAGGGGGAGTGGGCGTTGGCGCTACTGGACTTTGCTGTAATGTTCTGATGATGAGTCTGTGGCTCCTCATCATGACCAAATAATCTAGCAAGACGTTCGCCTGTAGCAGCTCACCGCTTCCCTGTATACTACTCTGGGCTTCTGAAATATTCTGAAAAGATTCTACTGATTCTTGGGGGCCACGGATTTATCTTTAGTCTACATACCCTGCTGCAGCCGTGTCCAGCCTCTATATTGATCCTTTTTATCTGCTTACCTAAATGTCCAGTGAAGCTGTGGAAATGTCCTGGAGAAAATCCTCTTCCTCCGGGGCGCCTAGGAAGCTCACAGAGTTTTTCATCAACCAAGCTTCAGACCGACGCACTTCACCTGAATTGGACTCTCAAACACAACTGCCGTCCCCACTTAATTCAACAGCCGATTTTCCAGCGTCCTCAGACCCAGTCACCTGTGACACATTGAAGGGCATGCTGGTCCTATTGCAATCGGGCATTAACAAAAGTGTGACCTCGCTGGTTGGGAAACTACAACACAATATTGACGCGCTGGGAGAGAGAACTGACCACCTCGAGCGGAAAATGGCGGAATTCTCCACTGCTCATAACGAATTGGTGGACGCTCACAACACACTGGAGGCAGAAGTGCGCTGGCTAAAGATCAAAGCAACAGACGTAACAACATTAAGGTGCGAGGAATCCTGGAGGACATTGCATCCATTGACCTCCCGGCCTATATTAAACGCATGTTTAAAAAAATTCTTCCAAATCTTTCAGAGCTAGACCTTACCCTGGATAGGGCCCACCGCATACCTAAGGCAAATTCAGCTCCAGCGGACGCTCCCAGAGACACCCTGGTTAGGGTCCACTTCTACCATATCAAAGACTCTATCCTTGCTGAAGCCCGTAAATGCGACACTCTCTCCCCGCACCATTCTCAGCAATTTCTTTATACCCGGATCTATCTGCTGCCACCATGCAGGCGAGACGCAACCTAGCACCTATTATGAAGATACTCTGAGAGAACGGCATACGATATCGCTGGGGCTTCCCTACCAAGCTTCTGGTTTATCGCAATGGAGTTACCCACTCTATACCTTCCGTAGAAGATGGAATGCCTCTTCTCCGCAGGTGGCGTATGATCTCTGCTGATTCTGAGTTCCAGTCTGGCAGACCTGCTCGTCCTGTTCGTCCTCCGCGGGTATCCAAGGACTGGCATACGGTTGGAGAACCCTGAAAGAACTGCGAAACTCTCTCTCTTCCTCACCCAGGGAGATCAGGTGCCTTTACAAGATGTTAAATGTCTAGTTTTTTCTTGGCGAACTATTTATCATTTTTTCTATACATTTTTTTATAATTGTGGTTGATTGATGAGTGAATTGTGTTTCTCACCCCCCACGGTTTATCCGGTGCATTTTAGCACTAAGGTGTTTATTTTGTCTTTTTTGATCTTTTATGCTTTACTGTTTTCTGTTAAGTCTGTTTACTCTATCATACATAGCTCATATTTGTGCGCACCATTTAATTATGTCCTCAGTGCAGATCCGGATTGTCTACCATGCTGGCTTAAACCCCATTTATATAGTCTGGCACCCTTTTATTGGCCATTACCATGGTCATTCGAATCTCTTCTATAAATGTCAAAGGGCTTAATAGCCCTTATAAAAGGAGCTCTGTTTGGAGGGAGGCACGCCATTTGAAATGTGATGTGCTCATGCTCCAAGAGACACATTTTCATGCTGACAAAAGTCCTCTATTTACGAACCCCTCCTTCCCTCATATTTTTAAAGCC
Organism: Leptodactylus fallax; assembly: GCA_947044405.1. Lineage (NCBI taxonomy): Eukaryota > Metazoa > Chordata > Amphibia > Anura > Leptodactylidae > Leptodactylus > Leptodactylus fallax. The sequence continues at coordinate 1,080,200 of CAMRHE010000148.1, read as the reverse complement.
TCCTGTACGGCCAAACGCAAGGGAGTCCTCATAGCTGTCCGTGACTCAGTTGCTTTTAGCATGGAGTCTATACTAACGGATTCCCAAGGCCGGTATCTCGGTCTTAATTGTACTATTAATAATTTGAAATATACTTTGATTACAGTATATCTCTCTAATAAATCTCAATCTTCATACTGGAAATCTCTCCTGCCCAAAATCCAATCATTTGCTACGGGAATCTTGATTGTGGGGGGAGATTTTAATTGCCTTATGGATAACACTCTCGATTTGTCTAACCCTCAGAGGAAATCTCCTGTACTTACCCCTTCCTTGGTGGATCAAGGGTTGTATGATGTATGGCGGTGTCAGCATGGTTGCGAGAGGGACTACAGCTTCTTTTCTTCCTCTTCCTCCTCATATTCTAGGATAGACTTTTTCTTAGCGGACAAATTGGGCTTACTACAAACTGTCTCATCTCATATTGGTCTGATTACGTGGTCAGATCATGCCCCGGTGTCCTTGGTCCTCCGCGAGAAGTTTGCCACAGCCCTGCCATCTCAATGGGGACTAAATGAATACATCCTCGATCACCCCTCCCATGGCGCCCAACTCCTTAGTGCCTTAAAAGAATTCTTTGAAATTAACGCTCCTACGGCCTCAGATCCCCATACTTTGTGGAACGCCCATAAGGCAATCATGCGCGGAGTGATTATCCAAGCTTGCTCCAGGGCTAAGAGGCAACGCTCTAAAGATATCGATGCCTTGCTTCAAAAGATAGCTGGGTTGTCGGCGACGAATAAATTATGCCCTACTCCATCTCTCTTTAACGAGATTAGACAGCACCAGCTACAATTACAAAGATTGCTGGTCCACCAGCAGGACCTTGCCTTTAAGAGGTTTCAGTGTCAGGCCTATATCCATAACAATAGAGCTAGTGCTTTCCTAGCAAGGAGAATCAAGCAAGCCCAACCTAAATCACGTATCGCATATCTTTTAAATGCCAAGGGGGATAAAGTTGTGGACCCTCGTCTAATAGCTGACCAGTTCCGAGCTTACTATAAATCTCTATATAATTTAAAAGAAGATACTGGGGTACATCAACCCTCACTGACAGACATAGATAGTTTTCTGGAGTCTGTTTCTCTTCCCCGCCTCTCTGAGGAACAGTGTCAGGCACTAGCTACACCTATATCTCTGCCAGAGCTCCATAAAGCTATTGCATCCCTAAAGCCACTAAAGTCCCCGGGTCCTGATGGATTTTCGGGTATTTATTATAAAAAATATAGGGAAATTTTGTCGCCCCACCTATTGAAAGTGTTTGAGGGCTGCGGAGGAGCAGAGGTTCCCAGAGGAGATGCTTGCTGCTACTGTGGTTACCCTTCCCAAACCGGGCAAGCCCCCTACTAACCCAGCAAATTTCAGGCCTATTTCCCTATTGAATGTGGATATTAAGTTATATGCGAAAGTGCTGGCGGAACGCCTGGTGTGTATCCTACCCCAGCTGATCGGACCAGACCAGGTGGGATTTGTTATGGGTAGACAGGCCCCGGATGGCACCCGTAGGTTTATTGATTTGATTCAGAGTGTGGAGCGTAGTGGAGGGCCATCTCTTCTATTAGCTCTCGACGCAGAAAAGGCCTTTGACAGGTTCCACTGGGGCTATCTGGATCGACTGCTTGATAAGTTTGGCATAGGGGTTTCTTTAAAACGGCCATTTTGGCTCTCTATTCTTGCCCGTCTGCCCGGGTTCTCTCTTCAGGGTTTTTGTCTGAACCCTTTCAAATTAGCAATGGAACCCGCCAAGGCTGCCCTCTTTCCCCCATTATATTTGCACTAGTGATGGAGCCGCTGGCCGAAGCCATCAGACTTAATGATAGTATCACAGGCATTTCTGTTGGGCGACATCAACACAAAATTGGCCTATATGCTGATGACGTGATCCTCTCCCTGACCAACCCTGTGCCATCCTTGCGAGCTACTATAGATATTTTGGAGTCTTTTGGTAGGGTTTCCTATTATAAGGTAAACCCTTCCAAGTCCCAGATACTCCCAATTGGTATTTCTCCGTCCCTAAAAAGAGAAATGAGGGCCCAATTCCCATTCCAGTGGGGTGAAGGTAGCATTACCTATTTGGGAATTTCCCTAACGGCCCCAAGCTCCAACCTCTTTTCTCTAAACTATACACCGTTGCTTACCAGGGTGTCCTCCCTCTTGGCCAGCTTCTCTAAACCTATGTTATCCTGGGCAAGTAGGATTGCCATTGTGAAAATGATGGTGCTCCCCATCATACTTTACTTGTTCCGCACTGTGGTTATCCCCCTCCCCAACTCCTACTTGACAAAACTACAAAAGTTACTTTCGGATTTCATCTGGGAGGGAAAGAGAGCAAGGATACGCATGCGAGTCATGACTAGACCCTGGTCTGGAGGAGGAGCGGGCGTCCCTGATGTTATGAAATACTACGCTGCAACTGTTTTGGAGCAGCTGAGGGTCTGGTGGGGGAAAGATGCGGGATGCCGCTGGCTGGAAGTTGAGGAGTCCTTGATTGATCTCCCGTTGATTTGTCTTTTGCGACCTAAGTCATTCTGTCCTCCCCACGCTCCAATTCCCCTACTAAGTATAAAGGCCTCCGTTTGGGCATGGCGTTTTCTGATCTTACACACCCCTGTGACAGAATTGGCTCCTCTGTTACCCCTGCCATTACGCTACCTGGCTTCTTTCCTACCTGGTCTGAGCCTGAGAAGTTGGTCAGACGCCGGCCTCCAGAGAGTTGATCAGTTGTTTAAAGGGGTCCAACTAAAATCATTCACTACATTGATGGAGGAATTTCGAATCTTACAACGAGATTTTTATAAATACTTACAAGTTAGACATCTCCTTCAACCCCATAATGTCTCAGACCCCGTGTTCCCTAGACTGGCTCTCCGTATGTGGCAGCCGTCGGTTCCTACCAGGGGTGGCTCCTCGGCTTTCTATAAACTCATCTCCACCCCTTCGGAGCAGATTAAACCTCTCTGCCTGATACGCTGGGAGACTGACCTTGCTAGAAACATCTCACTCCAGGAATGGTACGGAGCCTTTGAGTTCGTTAAGCAAGTATCGAAGGGTGCTGCCCACTGGGAGACGGCATGTAAAATATCTCTCCGTTGGTACAGGACACCTACCCAGCTGGCACATATAGACCCCTTGTGCTCAAATCTATGTTGGAGGGGCTGTGGTGAAATAGGTACACTTTTACACATGTGGTGGGATTGCCCCCCTGTGCTTGCTTTCTGGACTGCCACTTTCCAGCTAATGTCCGATCTGGCGGGCATTGATGTCCCATTGTCTCCGGGTCTGGCGCTCTGCTTCTTGGATGCTGAAACTTTCCCGGGGGGATATGGCAGTGGTCCTGGGTCAGATTATTTTGGCGGCCAGAGCGATGATAGCACGCCAGTGGAAGAACACACCCTGTTTGACGTTGTCAGAATTAATACAACACGTCAATCTGGCCTATACTCTGGAGAAGATGCTGGCATGCAAAAGTCACAGGTATTCTAGCTTTCACTTAAAGTGGGCCCTCTGGTCTGATAATGTAGATCGTAGGGCGGGTCTGCCTGGTAGAGGACTCAACCCCTTCTCCTCCTACATGACACTCTATTGTTCTGCGGTCCTAGATATATAATGATGAGTGCGTTACAAACCTTTTTTTTCTAGATAACTTACTGAGCTATGGGATGTTGAACTTTTGCTCTTTCCTTTGTTCCCCTTAATTTTTCCCTCTTCTTTCAGGCACCAACTCTGACTACACCTCGGTAGTTTCAGACTGTATTATTTATTTCTGTTTTCTTTGCATTTCATGTTCATTATTGTGTGACTTACAAAACTCATGATGATTCCTACGTGTTGACACTAGATGTGACTTTTGTTTTACTTTACTACAACAATATGTGTATGGATTTTGTTGGTGTCTTACTATCAATGTTCACTGCTCTTCTCTTCTGTTATCCCTTTAAAAAAAAAAATTCTTTCAATAAAAAATTTAAATTTGAAAAAAAAAAAAAAAAAAAGTCATTTTGTCACTTGAATCCTACGATGATACTAATTAAAACTTTATCCTGCACAAAAAAGCAATCACAGAGCTCCATTGATGGAAAAATAAAAAGGTTATTGGTTTCAGAATATGGTGACCCAAAAACAAATGCTTTTCTTAAGAGTTTTGTTTTTGTTTAAGTAGTAATACATTTAGAAACCTATACATTAACAAAAAGGAGTTTAGGTTATCTTGCATTAAGTAAATACATGCAAGAGATGGCAATAACTAAATTCATTTAGATAGCCCCAAGACGCGACCCTCTCTGGGAGCTTGTGGGTGCTGTGCTGATTTACAGGTCACTAGGCAGAATTCTTTGGGATTAACCCTTGAAATCACCATGTGTACTTAAATTTAATGACACTTTTTAAATAAACAATTCCTTTATTTGTAATAGTATAAATACTGTAAAAGTATAAACTAGTGTCAGAGGAAGCTATAGTCTTTGGATATGCAGCTTTATTTAGTAATCTTTACTGGCGCTGTACTACACACATCTGTTTTTATTTAGGTTTTTATCTTTCCAACTGTCAAATTTTTCTTAGGCGGGACCAGCAGCCAGCCTCTGTTGGAGAAGATGGAGTGGACAAAGATGCTAATTTTCCAAACCACGATGATGAGCAAGAGGTAAGACTTGTACTTGTCGTCTCTTCTGCCTTGTCTGCATTGGTAAATACTTGCATTCCCTGTACAACAATTCTTCTGAAGTATCTTTCTTAGATGTGTTATTCCTATGTAATAGTCTCTGGAAGTATATTACAGAGGGGCGATTGGAAGACTCCCTGGGGGTTAAAGACCCCTAGGGGTTCTAATAATTACAGTAAAAAAAGTTAAATAAATTCACCCCTTTCTCTAGAACACATATAAAATAAATAAATACAGTGAAACACATACAAATTAGGTATCCCTGTGTCTGAAAACGCCCGATCCAAAAATATTTTTCCAATGTGGTAAGTACTGTCACAGGAAAAAAAAATCAAGAGCTGAACTGTTATTTTTTTCGCTGTTTCATCTCCTGTAAAAATTTAAACAAAAAGCGATCAAAGCAATAGACATTCCACAAATTGGTATAAAGAAAAAATACATCTCGCCTCGCAAAAACAGTCTCCTTATGCATCCCGGTACACAGAAATATAAAAAAGTTACGGATGTCACAATATGGTGTCTTCAAGTTTTTTTTGTTTTTTTTTTATATGGGTTAAAACGTAAAAAGAAAACTATATAAACTTTTTATCCCTCAAATCGTACCAACCCATAGAATACAGGTGACATGTCATTTTGGTTGCACCTTGAACGCTGTAAAAACAAAGCCCATAAGAAAGTCGCGCAAATGCAAGTTTTCCTCCAATTACACTCCATTCGGAATTTTTTTTTTTCCAGCTTCCCAGCACAGTGTATGGAATATTAAATGGTAGAATTATGAAGTACAGTTTGTCCCACAAAAATTAAGCCCTCATACGGCTCTGTGCATTGAAAAAGTTATGGCTTTTGGAAAGCAAGTTAAAAATGAAAATCAAAAAATGCCTGTGGCAGGAAGGGGTTAAAAACAACAATAATAATAATAATAAAAAAAGCGCTGCCATCAGGGTCTTCTGGTCAGAATACAGGCCAACAACTCCACAGCGGTTGCCTACTTGAACCACCAGGGGAACACCAGGAACCAAGCTGCCATGCAGGATGCTTGCATGGGTTGTTGTGTGAAGCATCATGCTCTGGCCCTGTCTGTGGTCCACATCCCAGGAGGTGGGGTCTCCACCATCAGACCTTTCTCCAGCTGTGTCTCTAGTGGGGTACTCTGGACGTTGACCTCTTCACCTCCTGCTTGTACCACAAGTTTTCTTGTGGGCCTTGCCACTGACGCTATCGTGGTTCCCTGGTCTGACTATCGCCTTGGTACACAGATCTCATGTTCCTGCTGGAGGACGCACCTTGGCCTCTTACTCTGCAACATGACCTCCTTTTCCCAAGCTTAGTTGTTCCATGCCACCTTACCCTCAGCTGCATTTAACGGTGTGGCTGTTGAAGCTGAGGTCCTGAGGCTTTGTGGTTTTTCGGAGTCTGTTATCCAGACCATGCTCAAGGCCCACAAACATTAGTCTGCCAAAATCTATCATTGAATGTGGAAGACCTATGCGTGGTGGTGCAAGTATCATGACTTCCACCCGCTTGCCTTTTCTATCCCCAGAATCCTGGCTTTCCTCCAATCTGATCTGGACTAAGGCCTTTCCATTCTTTTTCAGAAGACCTTGGCCTTCTGATCTCAGGTGAAGATCTTGCAGGGAGTGGTGCACTGTATTCCTCCCTATTGCCCTGCCTGGGATGTCAATCTCTTCAAGTCGCGCCCCCCCTTCGAGCCGTTGCCGGAGATATTTTCACCTTCTCACTTGGAAGGTTACCTTCTGCAGGGTCTCTGACCTGGCTACTCTATCCCAGAAGCCTCCTTGTCTTTTCCTCCACAAGGACAAGGTCGTCATCGCCTCTTTTTTTTTTTTTCTTCCCAAGGTGGTCTCCTCTTTGCACATCAACGAGGATATCGTCTTGCTATCTTTTTGCCTGGGAAATTTGGGTCTATTTCTCACTGACCAAGCCCCCCTCACTGTACTATTACAAAGCATTGAGCGTATAATTAACTCTCCGTGGCGTAATAGTGCAGCGATGTATTTTTCGTGGGCACAGGAGCTGTGTCTGCGGCATTACTTCCAGCTCTTGGCTGTTACACAGCCGTGGGCCGGGAACAGCCGCCAGAGTTGGAAAATACTCTGTCTCCGACAGATTAATCCCCTGGATGCAGTGATCAATAGCAATAAAGTCATCTAAGGGGCAATCTTGCCCCCGATCGCCCCCTCGGACCCCCCGATAAGTTTGTGGGTTCCGAGGGGTTGCCGTGGCCTCCTGACTGCCTATGCATAGTTGCAATAGGAACTACTGTTTGATCTGCAATACTATGTATTGCATGATATTGCACAGGGGATCTGAGATCCCAGCTCCAAGTCCCCTTGTGGGACATGTAAAAAGTGAAAAAACACCCAAACGTGTAGGAAAAACACACAAAAATAAACAAATTAATAAAGTTAAAAACCTCCCACCTTTTTTATATTTAAAAAAAAAAATATATATAATGTAAACAAACATTAAATTTTAGGTATCCCCATGTGCGTAAGTCCCCACTATCCATATAGCATTATTGCTTGCGGTGAACGCCGAAAAAAAAAAATATATACCTGCACAATTTAACATATTTTGGTCACTTTGCTTTCCCAAAAAAATAATAAAAAGTGATCAGAAAGTCATACATACCAAACCTAGATATCAATAAAAGTACAACTTGCCCCACAAATAAAGAACCCTGACATATCTCCATCAACAGTACAGTAAAAATGTTATAGGCCTCCGAATACAGTGACCCCGGGAAAATCGTTTTCAAAAAGTGACGTTTTATTTGTATAAGTGGTAAAACATAATAAAAACTAATATAAATTTAGTGTCGCTGTAATCGCAATGACCCACCGAACAAAGCTGCCATGTCATTTTTAATGCAGACTGAAAGCTGTAAATACAAAATGCAAAAAATGATAGAATTGTGTTTTCACATGGACCCCCCCCCCCCCCCCAAAAAAAAAAAAAAAATGTAAAAAAAGCGAGTCAAAACTTTACATGAACTCCAAAATGGTGGCAAATGAAAGTGCAACTCGTCACGCAAATAATCCCTCACATAGCTATGTCAACAGAAAAATAAAGTTATGAATTTTGGAAGACTGGGAAGGAAAATAGGAAAAAAGTTGCTGAGCATTAACGTACAAACTACCCTGTGTCATTAAGGGGTTAAGGAGATCCTGTCACACAACATGTAATTAAACTAGGACATTCATAAGATGACAAACTATCACCATGCTGGTGTACTTACTGCATTGTGCGCAAGCAAATTGAAAAACTAACCAATCATCTGAAAGGAGCAAGCTAACACTTGTAGTAAAACACATGTATTTTTTAAACTGTGTAGAACTGTATTATAAATGCCACATTATGTTAGTAGTCGCTATTAAATCAGATAGATTTTGAGATTATGTACCTTGTCTTCTCAATCCTATAATGGTTATTTTCTTTCTATTGCAGTTTCTCAGCCTAGATGATATAAGTGACCCCAAGAAAACCAATGTTGACATGAAAAAGGACCAAAATCCAAATGTACTTAACCAAACAATTGCATTTTATACAACTGTGTTCATATAAATTTTCCATTTCTCTCTTTGCTTCCTTAGTTCGAAACTTTTTTCAACTTTTTTTTTTTTTTTTCCCCCCCTAAAGCTGGTAAACATTGTTCCCCTTACACCAATGGCACTTGTTCCTCCCGAGGAAGTCGAAAAGAAAGACAATCCTTTATGCAGGTGAGTGTGTGATTTTTACATTACTATTTAATTTAATTAAGTGATAAGGGAGTCTTTGCACAATGTTGTTTTTGGTCACTAGGTTTATACAGGTGAAACAGAAAAAAAAATCTGACCTTCACCACACCACTGCATGTTTGATTTCAGCCATAATCTAATAAATATTTATTTTACTTAAAGTTAATTTGTATATTTCAGTCGGAAAGGAGAAATCTTGGCCAGCAGGAAGGATTTCCGTATGAACACCTGTACTCCTCATGCATGTGGTGCCTTCATGTTAGAGCTAGCTTTAATGTCCCCAACGCAATTTATACAAAATATCCAACGAATGGAGGATGCAAGCTTTCAGCCAGGTACAAAAGCTTCTGGAAATGTGTGACTTGTTTTCTTAGAACTCCAGCTATTTAGTAACTATCAAGGAATTTATGAATTGAGTAAAAGCTGATAGAAATTTAAGTTTTTTGTTTTTTTGTTTTTTTTTTACATGGTCCAAGAATTTCGCCAATCAGTAATAAGCATTCCTAAGAAAGCTTATTCCGGAAATTTTCGCTGTCTAATTGTACTGCCAGTTGTGTAAATGCTTGCTTGGCTTTTTGCATCTTTTATGCGGTATAAACCAGAGGTCCCCAAACACGGGGTCGCCTGGTACTGGGCCACAGGTTCCCTCAGGCAACCGATGTGCACTGGCTGTGTGCAAGAGGAAGTCCTGTCCACCCCATCACTGCTCTGTAAGTACAATACAACTATACAGAGCAACAGAATATTGAATTGCTAGAATTATTAGTATTGCTTATGTGGGGGGAGGGACCTATTACCTGTGGGGGAGGGGTTGCTATTAGGGCACACTTACAGAAATAGTGCCCTCTTACAGGTAACATCATTACTTATGTGGGTGGTTATTACCTATGGGGGGCACTGTTAGGCCACTATTACTGTAATAGTGCCCCCCATAAGTAACAGCATTACTTATGTGGGGAAAGGAACTATTACCTGTGGGCGGGGGGGTGCTATTAGAACACTATTAACCCCTTCACGCATTCTCACGAACATGTACGTGGGAGAATGTGGTTAGTTACCGCATCCCCACGTACGGGTACGTGATGGTGATCGAGCGGGCTCAGAAGCAGAGCCCGTGCGATCACCGCGGGAGCCCGGCTGTATTTGACAGCCAGGCTCCCGCTGCAACAGCGGGGACCAGTGATAACACCGATCCCCGCTGTTTAACCCTTAAGATGCCGTGGTCAATAGCGACCGTGGCATTTTAAGTGTTTGCTAGCGGCACTGGGAGAGGGTGTTAGCTGTAACTGACAGCTAACAACCTGCTCCTTAACCTCCGATCGGCGCTCAACGCCGATCGGGGTTTTAACCCCTTGGATGCCGCGGTCAAACATGGCCGGCCGGCCGGCCGCTCACTATCTGAGCGGGTGGTATCAGAACCGGGTGTTAGCGCTGTATAGACTGTAAGACACTTGCATGTGTGTGTCTTGCAGTCTATAGTACTGAGCCAGAGATCAAAGTATCTCTGGCTCAGGTGTCCTAATGGGACACATGAAAAAGTAAAAAAAAAGTGAAAAAATAAAGTATGTCAAAAAAATTAATAAAAGAATAAAGCCCCAAAAATTCCCTTTTCCTATATAAAATGAATTATATAAAAAATAAACCTAAAAATTTATAAAAACAATACATATTTGGTATCGCCGCGTCCGTAACAACCTGTACAATAAAACTGAAACCATATTTAATGTACACGGTGAAAGTCGGGGGAAAAAAAACGCAAAAAAAAAAAAAACCCGCCAAAAGTAATGATTTTTCGCCATCTCACCTTATAAAATATGCCATAAAAAGTTATCAAAAAGTCATATGTACCCCAAAACAGTACCAATAAAAAGCACAGGTTGTCCCGCAAAAAATAAGCCCTAAACCAACTCTAAACTGAAAAATAAAAATGCTACGCATCTTAGAAGATGGCGATGCAAAAATAATTGATTTATGTCCCCAAATGGGTTTTTGTTCTGCAAAATTGGTATTGCATAAAAAAACGTATAAATGAGGTATCGCCGTAATCGTACCGACCCGCAGAATAAAGATAACATGTTACTTACGCTCTATGCTGCATGGTGAAAAATTTAAACGGTAAAACGCAGTGCCAGAATTGATGGGGTTGTTTTTTAATCCACCAAGAAAGAGTTAATAAAATTTATTTAATAAGTTGTAAGCACCTAAAAATGTCATTAAAAAATACATCTCATACTGCAAACAACAAGCCCTCATATGGCTACATCACCAGAGAAATAAAGAAAATATAGCTCGTACAATGTGAAGACAAAAACCCCCAAAAATCGCCAAATCATTAGAACATAACTGGCTGCGGCAGGAAGGGAATGTATAAACTGTGCGAGCATATATGAGGGTACAAACCAGATTTAGAGCTTACGAGGGATAATAAACCAGAAGTGACCCCCAGAGTGACCGCCCCAATAATAGGAACTACTGGGGAAATAGTAGGGAATTTAGTGTACCCAATTTTCTACGCACAGCTTACATATTCACTTTTCCCCATCCGCTGTGCAGTCACGCCTGGGATACTAATGCTCGTTACACCCCTTGATAAATTCTTTGAGGGGTGCACTTTTCAAAATGGGGTCATTCCCTAGGGGATTCCATTTTACTGGTACTTTAGAGGCTCTGCAAACATGACATGGCATCCAGATCCCAAACATCTGAATCTGCGCTCCAAAAGCCACATAGTGCTCCTTCCCTTCTGTGCCCTACTGTGTTCCCAAACTGCAGTTTATACCCACATGTATTACACTTGTCGTACCCAGAATAACGTACTTAATGTCATATGTGGGTATAAACTCCTGTTTGGGCACAGCCCGAGCACAGAAGGGAAGGAGCGCTATTTGGTTTTTGGACGCCATTGCACTTTTGCAGAGCTGAAATGCCAGTACAGTGGAATCCCCCTGACATGTCACCCCATTTTGGAAACTACACCCCTGAAGGAATTTATCCTGGGGTACAGTGAGCATTTTTAACCCCCAAGTGTTGCTATAATTTATTATCCATAAATGAATACGCAGCTGATGGTGAAAGGTGAAAATGACAATTTTTCCAGGAATACGTAATTTCAGTGCGTAATATGTTGTGCCCGGCTTGTATCAGAGATGAACGTTCCAAAAGCTGTTGTGCCCGGGATCCCCGCTCACCAGTTTTTGGAGTGTGTGTGTGTGTGCGCAGACAAAAACTGGGCACAACATATTGGGCACTGAAATGGCGTATCTATAGAAAAATTTCATTTTTAACTTTTCATTATCAGCTGCGCATTCATTTCTGGAAATTAAAAGAATGCAACACTTAAGGGTTAATAATGCTCGCTACCCCACTTGATAAATCCCTTGAAGGGTATAGTTTCCAAAATGGGGTGACATGTCTGCGGATTCCACTTTACTGGCAATTCATGGGCTTTGCAAAAGTGGCATGGTGTCCAAAAAGCAAACTGTGCTCCAAAAACCAAAATAGCGCTCCTTCCTTTCTGTGCCCGGCTGTGCCCAAACAGCAGTTTATACCCACATATGGCATTAAGTACATTATCCTGGGTACACCAGTGTCATACATGTGGGCATAAACTGTCATTTGGGCACACAACAGGGCGCAAATGTGAAGGAGCGCTATGTGCTTTTGGAGCGCATATTTAGATTGTTGTTTTTTTCGACGCCATGTCACATTTGCAGAGACCCTAAAATTGCCCCTACGAAATGGGGGTCACTTCTTGGGGAATTCCAATTTACTGGCACCTCCAGGGCTCTGCAAAAACAACATGGCGACGAGAAAGTACTCCAAAAGCTAAAAAAAAAAAACAGTGCTCCTTCCCTTCTGAGCCCTGCTGTGTGCCCAAGCAGCAGTTTATAACCACATATTTAATTTTTTTTTTGTCGCCGGGATAGCCCACTTAATAGTTTTAGGAATTCATGTCTCTGATGCCACAAAGTGGCCGCAAAGTATTAGGCACTGAAATTGGATATTTCTTTAAAAACTTAAATTTTCACTTTGTACATTAATTTTTGGGAAGCATTTTTAGGCTCAAAATCATAATATCCCTTGATACATTCCTTGAGGGGTGTAGTTTCTAAAATGGGGTCACTTTTAGGGGGTTTCCATTGTATTGGTACTTTAGGGGCTCTGCAAATGCGACATGGCACCCGAAAACTATTCCAGCCACGTCTGCCCTCCAAAAGCCAAATAGCGCTCTTTCCATTCTGAGCCCCACCATGTTCCCATACAGTAGATTACAACCACATATGGGGCATTTCTGTGTTCAGGAGAAATTGTGTAACGAACTTTGGGGAGCTTTTTCTCCTTTGTCCTCTTGTGAAAATGAAAAATTTGGGGCTAAATTGATGGTTTATTGGAAAAAAAGTAATTTTTCATTTTAATGTCCCAATGTTAATAAAATTTGTGAAACAGCTGTAGGGTCAAAATGCTCACTATACCCCTTGATATGTTCTGTGAGGGGTGTAGTTTCCAAAATGGGGTCACTTTTAGGGGGCTTCCACTGTATTGGTACTTTGGGGGCTCTGCAAATGCGTCATGGTACCTGAAAACTATTCCACCAAAATCTGCCTTCCAAAAGCCAAATAGCGCTCTTTCCATTCTGAGCCCTGCCATGTACCCATACAGCAGATTACGACCACATATGGGGTATTGCCGTGTTCAGGAGCAATTGTTTTGCAAACTGTGGGGTGCTTTTTCTCCTTTAACCCCTTGTGAAAATGAAAACTTTGGGGAAAAAGTGACATTTTAGTAATGTTTCATTTATACATCCCAGTGTTAGCAAAATCTGTGAAACAGCTGTAAGGTCAAAATGCTCACTATACCCCTTGATGAATTCTGTGAGGGGTGTAGTTTCCAAAATGGGGTCACTTTTTGGGGTTTTCCTTTGTATTGGTACTCTAGGGGCTTTGCAAATGAGACATGGCACCTGAAAACTATTCCAGCAAAATCTGCTTTTCAGACGCCCAGTGTCACTCCTTCCCTTCCGTGCGCTGCCATTCGCCCAAACATCAGTTTACACCCACTTGTGGGGTATTTCCGTGCTCGGGAGAAATTGCATAACAAACTGTGAGATGCATTTTCTCCTTTAACCCTTTGTGAATGTGTTAATTTTAGGGCTAAATGAAGGAATTAGTGGGAAAAAATTAAATGTCTAAATTTCACCTCCATATTGTTTTAATTCCAATGAAATGCTTAAAGGGTTAACAAACTTCCCAAATGTTATTTTGAATTATTTGAGGGGTGCAGTTTTGAAAATGGGGTGATTTATGGGGGTTTCTAATATATAGGCCATTATAATCCTCTTCAGAACTGAAGTGGTCCCTAAAAATTAGTTTGGGAAATTTTCTTGTAAATCTGCAAAATCGCTGTTACACTTGTAAGCCTTCTAACATCCAAAATAAATAACAGGATGATTAAAAGATGATGCCGATTATATAGCAGAGATATGGTAGATAATATGTATTAATGTATTTGGGTGGTATGACTATCTGTCTGAAAAGCAGAGCTTTTCACATTTTGAAAATTGCGATTTTTTTTTTCTTTTTTTTTTTTTTCAAAATTTCCATCAAATTTCCTATTTTTTTTATAAATAAATACAAAAATATTCATTAGTGTTTACCACTAACATGAAGTACAATGTGTCACGAAAAAAACAGTCTCAAAATCACTTGTGTAAGTTAAGTCGTCTCAAAGTTATTGCCATATAAAGTGACACGTCAGTTTTGAAAAACGAGGCCTGGTCCTTAACTGCACCACAGGTAACAGCATTACTTATGTGAGGAGGATATTACCCATGGTGGGGGACACTATTACATGTGGGGTGGCCCTGCATCCCAAATCCTGCCCCCCATGACCAGACCATGGAAAAATTGTCTTCACTGAAACTAGTCATTGTTGGAAAAAATATTTGGGACCGCTGGTATAAACGATGCAGATTGTTGGCAGCACGTTTTCCTCTATCAACTGGGGTGGGCTACCAATAGTCAGTGCAGTTGATTGGGAAAATAATGATAGTAGTAGTGATCATTCCTCCTCCTTTCACACTGCATCATCATGTACGGTCATGTGCTACATTCTCTCTAGTTAAAGGGGGTTTCCTGTCCCCAAGTTTTTTTTTTTTTGTGGGTTTTTTTTTAATTTTTTATACCAATATCCCAGGATAGATCAATAGTATCTGCTTGGTTGGGTCCAACACTCAGAACCACCACCAACAACTGATCCAACAATGTTGAAGTATCGGAAGCTACTGCACAGGACAGGGCTGGTAGCAGTACTGCTCCTACTTAAGTAATATTACTTGAATAGGAGCAGAGCTGTTTTCAGCTGGGGTTGCAGTTGGGGTCAGGTGATCAGTGTTGAACCCCCTCCGATCAAATACTGATGATCTATTGATCTATCTTCCGGAAAGGTTATTAGTGTAAAGTAAAAAAAAAAAAAAAATACACCTACGTGCCAGAAAACCCCTTTTAATTTTGCTATTGAAACTCTTACATGATGCTTCACACTGTTAAAAGGGTATGCAGCAAAAAAATGTAAGTATTGTGCACCTATAAACGCACAGGTAGATTATGACTATAACTATTTTATCTTCTACAGTTGTGCACAACAAAGAAAGTGATAAGAGTGAAAATATGGAAGCTGAATGTGAAGCACCTTTACCAGCGTTGAACTTCTCTGATGAGAATGGTGAGTTGGTTTACTTGTATTAGGGGGTGCCTGTACACATAACTGTAGTGTTCAGCATGTGTGGCTTTCACAGGTAAAGCATGTTGTACAGCACACTATTGCTATGAGTATGAGTACTCTTAGAAGAGTAAAAGGGTTTTCTTGAATTTGTTTAATTATAATGAATTACAAATGGCGTAAAGAGTTAAATTTTTTTTTTTCGTCCATTTTTCTAAAAATGTAAAGATTCGAGAAGTGTGTTTTGTTTGTTTTTTTGCACAATATAATAGCTGTAAAATACATATATAAAAATTATATATATTTGCACTTGCACATATTGTTAATACGTGCAATTTTGAGATGGATATTCTGACACCAAAGTCGTAGGTGTTGTAAAAATTTAACAAGCAAAATTATAAAAGGACTGAACTTTTCTTGTTTTGTGAATCATGTCGTCAGTTCAGTTTAAAAAGAACAAAAAACTTTAACAGGTTTCCCAGTGTGATGATTCTGCTTAAATATGGCTATAACTCAAAGCTGTATTTTGGTCTCTGGGTAGCGTATCTCTTTACTCATAAGGTGCGCAGCTATAATCCTAGGTGTATATTGGCAGTAGTGGCAACACTGGAACAATAGTGCTTTGTATCCATCCCAGCAGGGCTCCATTGTATTCCTATACAGCCCTGAGTGATCAAAGAAACATGCATTGTGCAGATAGATCAGACCTGGTTGATAACATTGTATCATTCCACTTGGTCTCAGCTCTATACAAAAAATCTGGACTTGAGTGCATTATTCAATCAGACTTGCTGCCGCCGGTGACCTCATTCTGGGAGGTGGCATAAAGGGTATAAAAGATGAGGTAAGAGGCAATGGGAGGAGATTGGGCTGAGACTACAAGAGTTTACTGAGAGACTGTGATGAGAGCATGCAGGCTGGAATATACTGTGATGCCACATGCTAGGAGTTAATGCCACATGCCAAGAAGCCTCCACTGGGTTATTCACACATGACAGAGCATGTGTGAGTGTTGGATTATAGAGCCACATCAAGGAGATGTGTGGTAAAGTAATTATTTCAATTTTAGTCCCTTTTATTTCATTGCACTGTATCTTGTAACTAGTAACTGTTAATGCTTGTATATATCTGCATATCTGTTCTGAACTGCATGTGTTAGATGTTAATACCGACCCATTTAGGGGTTAATAAATATATAAAATTTAGAAAGCTTGTCTTGTATTTATCTTGTGAACCTGGCACTCACTGGTGGCGAGTGTGGTTTTTATATGAAAGAAGACTCAGGTGTGGCCACAGCGGTGTTGGCGCACTGAGGATCTTTCACATTGGTGGCAGCGTAGTGGGATCTTAGGATAAACAGCGTGTGTTGGTGACCTTTATCACTCACATGCTGGGGATTATGGTAATCCTATGAGACAAGCTCGGTATTAAAACAGGCATTAAGATACAGTGAAAGTTTGATACAGTGCTGTTCCCCTCCCTTACTCTTTGTACTCTATCCTATCTTTTATTTGGCAAATACCAGTGGATGGCTAGTGGGCTCAGAAGCAGAGCTCAAGAATTGCTGAACCAGGCTTTGGAGATCCTGAGCGTATGGCTGAAATGGAGGCAGCCACAGCCATGCAGAGAATCGAGCAGAGTCCTGATTTTGGGGCTAGGCCAGGAAGTGCAGCAAGCAGCCCGGTCCCAAGGATTACTTCACCAGGAGAGACCAATAACCCCAGCCTTGTAGGGGGAATGGTTTCATACTGGCAAATGGCCCTGCAGCAAGTAGGCACCAGTAGGTGTTGGACCATTTTCTGGAAGCTGTAGAACGAGAACGGCAGGCTGAGCGGCAGGCTGATCGTGAGGCAGCAGAACGACAGGCTGAGAGGCAGTATCAGCTTGAGCTCAAAAGGATGGAGCTCTCCCAGCGGGCACAAACCGCCCCTGCGCAAACTCCAACAACCCTGCAGAGACCCTCAAGTTGGAAGGAGAAGCCAGGCTGGAGTTCACCACAGCCGTCTGTCGTCAGGTCGGGTGAGACAAACTATGCCCCAGGTGGTCCTTCCCCTGTCCCAAGAACTCTGGGCGCCCGGGTGACCTTCCCCAAACCCCAAGGCGAGGTGCGGCGGGGCCAGGCCTATAACCAGACAGGACATTTCAAGGAGGAGTGCCCCAACCGCCCTGAGAACTTCCCTGCTTCCCAAGCCACAGCAGGTGGCCCATCTGTGTATCTGGACTGGGGTGCAGGAAAAGGAATGCGGACTGTGGGACTATTGACTGATTTGCCTGCTAATGTATTGTTGGGAACTGATTTAGGACCTATGAGGTCCCAATATGGGGTGGGGAGCACCCCAATTTACTGTGATAAACTGTCTATGATTAATGCTGATAATGTGTCTGTCATATCTGCAGAGAGGGCCCGTAACCCCCTCTCTGAGATACTTCCCATGGCAGTCAATGTAAATGCTAATGAGTTGCCTTCATCTGAGAGCAGGGAAGATGCCAATGAGCTTCCTGCAACCCAGCTCAGCAAAAATGTTGTTGATGCTTTGTTCACCCCCGTGCTAGGAGCCAATGAGACTTTGTCTGTAGACACACCCACATCTGCGGGGGCGTCTCCCTCCCAGCTTGTTAACATGTCTACTGCAGATCTCATTGAGGCCCGGTGTGAATTAACAATTGCTAATGAAGGTACTGTCAATGTAATTGCCTATGCTTGTTGTGAAAGTGTACAGGGTAGCTCTTCTGAGTCACTGGAAGCGACTTCTACTATTTCGCCCAGTGCATCCGATAAGCACCCAACTGCTGACCATGTGCCAGGTGGTCAGGTAGGCTATGTGGATCTCATGGCCGATCCAGGTGAGGGACGGACTGCTGGTAGTGCGGTGCTAGCCCGCAGCCAGAGTGCTACAAGGGTGGAGGGCGTTCCGACCCTTGAACCGTTGCCTACACCACCTGGAGTCGGTGCTGAGACCGCCATGACTAGCCTCACCCCCTTGAAGCCGGAGGAGTCCGGCCGGTATGAGACATACACGTCTCCTCTGCCCAGTTCTATTCCAGGAGCGCCCATGGCCCAAGTGCAGATGGCATGGGGTACTGGAGGTGTGACCCAAGAAGGGGGGTATGTCAAATGCATTACCTGTCAATGTATTGTGGGGGGATGGTTTGGGGGAAACCTGATCTCAGTCAGTTGCCCAAGGTATCACCATCACCCATCCAAGTACAGGAGGAACAGGGTGTAGGCCCAAAGGAGCAAGGCGTCTGGGAGGGAGGACAGGGTCCAAACATACCTGTGCCAGAACCAGAGGTGCCCCTAGGTTTGGCAGCAAAGGGGGAGATGCAGAACCCCCTAGAACTCTCCCAACTAGCGGCTAGTGTGAGAGAGACCCTGAGAGACCGCCGGGATGGGGTCTCTGAAATGGTACCCCAAAGACCTGGGGTCATGAGTGTGGCTCCACAGGAGGCCAGTACTCAGAAAGCGGACCCAGAACAGGCAGGAGGTAGCCAAGTGTACGTGGCTCAGAGCCTGAGCCTTAGAAGTGTCCCTAGTCAGACTAGAGAGCCAGAAGGGTCCAGCAGCTATGTTACATGCACCTCTCTTTTGTCTCACTCCAGCCAAGAGTTCAGAGATGCTGTCCAAGCTGACCCTAGTCTGGACATATCGAAGGCGCGTGCCGCTCAACCAACCTCGGAGTCTGACAAGGCCCGAGTCTGCTGGGACCCCGGGGGAGGTGAGAGAGCCTTGGGGCCAGAGCCTGAGGAGCTGGAGCTGCAGAGGTGCTCTCAGAAGAGGGGCGTAGGCCCCTACTTCCTACAAGCCTCATCTAAAGGGGGAGGTGTGATGATTCTGCTTAAATATAGCTATAACTCAAAGCTGTATTTTGGTCTCTGGGTAGTGTATCTCTTTACTCATAAGGTGCGCAGCTATAATCCTAGATGTATATTGGTAGTAGTGGCAACACTGGAACAATAGTGCTTTGTATCCATCCCAGCAGGGCTCCATTGTATTCCTATACAGCCCTGAGTGATCAAAGAAACATGCATTGTGCAGATAGATCAGACCTGGTTGATAACATTGTATCATTCCACTTGGTCTCAGCTCTATACAAAAAATCTGGACTTGAGTGCATTATTCAATCAGACTTGCTGCCGCCGGTGACCTCATTCTGGGAGGTGGCATAAAGGGTATAAAAGATGAGGTAAGAGGCAATGGGAGGAGATTGGGCTGAGACTACAAGAGTTTACTGAGAGACTGTGATGAGAGCATGCAGGCTGGAATATACTGTGATGCCACATGCTAGGAGTTAATGCCACATGCCAAGAAGCCTCCACTGGGTTATTCACACATGACAGAGCATGTGTGAGTGTTGGATTATAGAGCCACATCAAGGAGATGTGTGGTAAAGTAATTATTTCAATTTTAGTCCCTTTTATTTCATTGCACTGTATCTTGTAACTAGTAACTGTTAATGCTTGTATATATCTGCATATCTGTTCTGAACTGCATGTGTTAGATGTTAATACCGACCCATTTTAGGGGTTAATAAATATATAAAATTTAGAAAGCTTGTCTTGTATTTATCTTGTGAACCCGGCACTCACTGGCGGTGAGTGTGGTTTTTATATGAAAGACTCAGGTGTGGCCACAGCGGTGTTGGTGCACGGAGGATCTTTCACACCCAGTTAGATAATTAACCCCTTCCTGTGCCATGATGTAATAATATGGGTTATCCATCTTCCAAAAATTATCTGCAAATACATCCACAACAGTGCTATATACTCACTGTTCCCTTACGCACCCTTTTATTTTATTTGCTGATCCTTGTATCACTGTTATTTACATGCAGTGAATCTGTGTAAAAACTACCCATGAAATACTTCTCATGATTCATCTTTCTGCTCACTCTGTGTGTACCCCTCTCTTCTTCACTCTCCCCTGGAATGAAATTACAGGAGACACACACTGCCTTTCTGTAAACTCCCTGGGTCTGTGTTGTCAATTTCTTCTTCAGACATGCAGCACTGCATATCTGACCAGGTAATAAATCACTCCCAGGTCAGTATTGAGTGGCTTCAAGCGGCAAGGAGTTCACACTGCTGTAATATTTTGCTTTCTGCCTGAACTGCTGATAGGATTGGGGTAGTGAGCCTGTAAACGAAATGTCCAGCTGTGGTCAGTGACCTGAAAATAAATCAGATAAATGGTGCTGAATATAAACAGAATATATAAAATATATTAGGAAGTGTTTTGTATTGATGCTTCCTGACATTTGACCCATATTTTTAAAAACTGGACAACCCCTTTAACGCACCATGACGTACTATTACGTCATGATACGATCACCTGGCAGAAGATCAGGGCTGCATTACAAGTCTATGAACGAGAACAGTCGGGGAGGGCGTTCTTCACAGCGCAGCTAGACTGTCAGGAACACCTTTCAGACAGTAAACCGTGAAACTTACACCGGCAATATCTCCAGCCCCGGGGCACATACTGGGAAAGCTGGCAGTGCGCTGAATTCAGCACGCTGTCGACTTTCTAGCGTTATGTAAAACCGCATGTGCCTGAGGACATAAAGGTCCTCTTTAATGATGCACCTCGCCTTCTATGTGCCCAAACAGCAGTTTTCCTCCACATATGGGGTATTTCTGTAAAAACAAAAGTGATGTTTCATTGGGAAAAAGTAATTTTTCATTCTCACGTCCCAATGTTAAAAATCTGTAAAACTGCAGGGTCAAAATGCACACTATATCCCTTGATTAAATTCTGTGAGGGGTATAGATTCCAACATGGTGTCACTTTTGGGGGTTTCCGTTATATTTGTACTTTTAGTGGCTCTGAAAATGCAACATGGCAACCGAAAACTATTCCAGCAAAATCTGCCCTCCAAAAGCCAAATAGCGTTTTGAGCCGCGCCATGTACCCATTCAGTAGTTTGACCACATATGTGGTATTGTCATGTTCAGGAGCAATTCTGTGACAAACTGTGGTGTGCTTTCTATTTTAACCCCTTGTGAAAATTAAAAATTTGATGAAGAGATGTGTTAGTAATTTTTCTTTTTCACCTCCCAATATTGATAAAATCTTTGAAACTACTGTGGGGTCAAAATGTTTGTTATACCCCTTCATAAATTGAGGGGTGTAGTTTGCAAAATTGAGTCCCTTTTGGGGGGTTTCCATGATACTGGAATTTCAGGGGCTCTGCAAATGAGACATGGCACTAGAAAACTATTCCAGCAAAATCTACTCTTCAAATGGCCAGTGGCGCTGCTTCCATTCGGCATGCAGCCATGTGCCCAAACAGCAACAGCAGTTTACATCCACATGTGGGGTATTTCCATGGTTGAGAGAAATTGCATAACAAATTGTGGGATGTATCTTCTCCTTTAACCCATTGTGAATGTATAAATTTTAGCTCTATGTAAACTTATAGAAAAAAATGTCTAAATTGCACTTACATATTGTTTTAATTCCCATGAAACACTTAAAGGATTATAACAAACTTACAAAATACGGTTTGAATTATTTGAGGGATTCAGTTTTGAAAATAGGGTGTTTCTAATTCAGGCTTCTAAAATCTTCTTCAGAATTGAAGTGGTCCCCAACAAATGGGTTCGGTAATTTGCCCCCCCCCCATCACCCATGACAGCACCCAGAGAGAGGATACGCCCCCAGGGACAGGAAACCTACGGTATAAAAAGGTGGAGCCTCTCCTACCCCTCAGTTGTTTCCTGTCCCTGGAGGGAGACCTACGTGCCTGCTTTGAGGCAGGCTTACCTGATGGCATAGGAAAGAGTTGGTCCTGGTAGGGGTTGCCTCTCTTCTTCCATGGGTGGCTGTTAGCTGTGGCCCGGTCTGGAGTCAGTGCCATCCCCCCAGCTATGCTCCGCTGGTGTTCCAGACGCAGGGTTTCCGATATCCAGGCAGGAGGAGTGTGTTTCCTCTGCTTTAGGCCGCAGGAGTTCCGGGACTGCAGGGAGACACATGGAGGTGCCAGCTCGGAAGGAAGGGATGTAGCTTCCGACGGAAAGGGCATGGCTTTCTAGAAACGAGGGTGTGGCTTCCAGTGGAAGGGGTGTGGCCTAGCGGCTGAATGGCCATATAATGCAGGTTGAGGGACGGTGGAGCTGCTAAGCAACTCCTGTCCCTCCCTGCACTGAGAAGACTTCTCTACAGTATGGAAAAACAGCAGCAGCCACAGCTACAGTTCCAGCAGCCTCTGGCAAGAGAAAGACCCCAAGATGGAGGGCAAGATGAAGGTCCACCTCCGCCTTTCTTGATATTCTAGGGGATATAAGTGGCTGTGTGCCAATCCTTTATTTTTATTTTTTTTTGTATTGATTAATTGGTCCCCCTGTCTTTGGTAGGCTAGATCTAGGAAAGCCTTGGCAAAATCTAAGTATAAGAAATGTGCCATATGTAGAGCTAGACTTTCTTCTTCTTATGAGAAAAAGCTCTGCCCATCATGCATTGATAGAACTATTGCTGAGGAGTCCCTGTCATTCTTACAGGGTATCAGAACTATGATACAGGTGGAAGTCAGGAGTTCCTTAAGGGTAAAAGTGGCCATAAAAAGAAGTCCAGTTCCTTTACCTGGGGTCATGACTCCTCTTCTGAGGGGGGGAGTCCGTTCAGGGCGAAAGTGTAAAATTATCCGATGACGCCTCTTCTTCCTCCATATCTGATGTAGAGAGAGGACAGTCGTGTTTTCCAGTAGACGTCAGGAAGAGAAAATTCTCGACAAATTTATGCGGTTGTCTCGGCCAACAAGAGAAACCCTGGGTTGCTGGTTAGTCAGGGGTCACCTAGAAACTGGAGTTCCATGGAAGATCTCAGACCCCCTAATTATTACCACGGATGCCAGCCCTTGGGGGTGGGGTGCCCACACGGGGGATCAGGTGTTCCAGGGCTGCTGGTCAAGGAGTCTTTCTCAGGCCTCCTCGAATCAGACTTAAAAGAGATAAAAAGAAAAAGAACGCCGAGCGGCACATAGCATAATACTGTTTGGTAACAAATACTCTTATTGTTTTTAAAGTGAAGCGGACAACAATAGTGAAATATGCTTTGTATCAATTCACGAATGGAGAGAAAGATACTGCAAAAAATGAGGATGTTAAGGTTTTACCCTCACCTGGTTCAGTTGTGATTTTAGTCACAACCACTATGTCCGCTTTAGATGTTAGAAGAAGGATGCTGCAGGACCTCTTGACACCAAAATTCCAAGGAACTGGATGCAATGTTTGTAGATTATGTTGGATAAAAGCCAAAATCCAAAAAATAGAGGTACATACACTGCGCTAATCCAAATAGGTTTTCTTTATTAAGCTCAACACACAACGCGTTTCGGAGATAAAAGGTCTCCTTTTTCAAGTGCAAATGAGACAATCTGTGCATGACATACAGTTACAACGTTTAAAAGGCTTCTGACCCACTGGGTACACCCTCTGAGGGGAGGGGCTAAGTGGACCAGTAAAGTTAAGACAAGACTGTTAAAACTCATATTAAGACTTATATAGAGAATGTTTACTGGGTCTCAGAATAGTTACAATCAAACATATTATTATAAAAAATAGGCAGGGTCAGATATTACCATGACACGGAGGCTGCTGGGCTCCGTTAGCGTCCTGGATCATCTAGTGCGCATGCGCGAGTCAGGACTTGTACAACGTGTATTCAGCGTCCCTGACTGCCTACTGCGCATGGGCGAGTGATTTACCCGCTGGATATATGTTTGAATCCCGCGGGGATCACTTCCTTGTATTGCGCGTGCGCTATTGAGATTCGTGCAGTGTGTGTTCAGAGAATGAGAACACCACTGTACCAAATCATACTAAAAGGATATGGTTGGGAGAAGGGGGGAAGGGGACGGGGATGATGTTTAAATAAGGAGAGGGCTTGAGAGTAGTTACTCTCTTGAAGGTGGACTAATTTGTTATATTTAAAATGGAGGTATCTTTTGATGTTAATCTAGTTAAGAATGAGCTGGGGGAGAGGAATAAACCTGGTTCACTTCTATGTCTATTAAACTTAATAAACAACGCTTGGGGACTTTGAAATTAAAATTAATGTGCCAATTGATTGTTTGGTATGGAGTTTATCTTTCAACTAGGATGATATGTTTATGGATATCGTTGGGGGAAAACGGTTAATGGTGTAATGAGGAAAAAAAAAATAAATAAATAAAATTTTTGTTTTAAAAATATAACAAATTAGTCCACCTTCAAGAGAGTAACTACTCTCAAGCCCTCCCCTTATTTAAACATCATCCCCGTCCCCTTCCCCCCTTCTCCCAACCATATCCTTTTAGTATGATATGGTACAGTGGTGTTCTCATTCTCTGAACACACACTGCATGAATCTCAATAGCGCACGTGCAATACAAGGAAGTGATCCCCGCGGGATTCAAACATATATCCAGCGGGTAAATCACTCGCCCATGCGCAGTAGGCAGTCAGGGACGCTGAATACACATTGTACAAGTCCTGACCGCGCATGCGCAAACGAGCACGTAACCCCCGCGAGGTTAGACCATATATCTAGCGGGGAAACGACTCGTGCATGCGCACTAGATGATCCAGGACGCTAACGGAGCCCAGCAGCCTCCGTGTCATGGTAATATCTGACCCTGCCTATTTTTTATAATATGTTTGATTGTAACTATTCTGAGACCCAGTAAACATTCTCTATATAAGTCCTAATATGAGTTTTAACAGTCTTGTCTTAACTTTACTGGTCCACTTAGCCCCTCCCTTCAGAGGGTATACCCAGTGGGTCAGAAGCCTTTTAAACGTTGTAACTGTATGTCATGCACAGATTGTCTCATTTGCACTTGAAAAAGGAGACCTTTTATCTCCGAAACGCGTTGTGTGTTGAGCTTAATAAAGAAAACCTATTTGGATTAGCGCAGTGTATGCACCTCTATTTTTTGGATTTTGGCTTTTATCCAACATAATCTACATCCTCGAATCAGAGGGAACTTTTTTTTTTTTTTTTCTCTAAACCCAGAGGAATCCCCCTATAATGGTGAAAAAAGGTAGAAGGTGAAGACCAGGTTGCCGCTTTGCAGATAGATTTATGGAAGCATCAGCTCTCGCGGCCCAAGAGGTGGCAATCACCCTAGTAGAATGTGCCTTGAGCCCTACTGGGGGGAGCCCAAAGAACTATAGGCCAGGGAGATTGCTAGTAGAAAGCCCCTTTTCTAGCCCCTTCTGAAGAAATTCTAGAATCTGTTTTCTAGCTATATCCCTAAGCTCCCCCGGAGAACCCCCTAGAAATTCAAAAAACCGGAACCAATTCCTAGCGTATATTTTAATAGTGACCGGTTTTCTGCTTTTTAGAAGAGTGGAAATGAGATTCTGAGAAAACCTATTTGAGTCTAGTAATTTCCGCTCAAATTCCAGGCCGTCAAATGCAAGTGGCTAGACTCCGGGTGGAGAATGGGGTCCTGACATAGAAGGTCCTGGCTGACTGGAAGAATCCAAGGGTCTGAAACGGACAGGATCCTTAGGTAAACCAGGCTCTCCTTGGCCAAAAGGGGGCAATTAGAATGACCCTCGCTTGATCCTCCCTGATCTTCCTCAGAACTGCTGGAATGAGAAAGAAGGGAGGAAAAGCTTAAAGCTAGATTGAAATCCCACCTGTGGGACAGAGTCCACCCCAAAGGCTGGACATTGGGGCTTCTGCTGGTCTTTCTTTTGGAAGGAAAGTTTTACAAGCGGTGGTCCCTCCTTAGTTTTTTCCTATTTTATTCTTTCTGGGTGCTGTCATGGGTGATGGGGAAAAAATGGTAATTACTTACCGGTAATTGGATTTTTCAGAATCCACGACAGCACCGTCTTTTATCCCTCCCTTTTTTCTTGGGGTTGGACTTTTGTTTGGCACAGGGTCTAGCAAGCAAAAAAAGAAGAAAAAAAAATGTTTTGACCTTAGGGTCATGAGTTACAAGTTAACTGGACTCTCTCTCTTGCTTCCATAAAACAACTGAGGGGTAGGAGAGGCTCCACCTTTTTATACTGTAGGTTTCCTGTCCCTGGGGGTGGATCCTCTCTCTGGGTGCTGTCATGAATTTTGGAAAATGTAATTACCATTTTTTTTTTTTTGATTTGGAAAATTGCTGTAAGACTTCTAAGCCTTTTTATGTCCAAAATAAATTGAAGGACAATTAATAAAAGACATCAATATCAAATCTGTTGTCCAACACCACAACTGATCAGCTGATGACAGCCACAAACACAGAACAAAGCTGTACGACCGGATCAGGTTACTGCAGCTGGGCTCCCATTTATTTTAAAAGATGCCAATAAAAAGCATCTTTAATAAAGTATTTGGGTGATATGACTATCTGTATATTTTGAATATAGATAATTTTTCCAAACCCTTCTATTTTTTCCTTAAATAAAAAAAAATATTTATCATGATGTTTAGCACTGTACATGAAGTACAGAACACAAAAAATCTCAATCACTTGGGTAAGTTAAAGCGTCTCAATGCTATTGCCACATACTCGTGACATGTCAGTCTTGAAAAATTGGGCCGTGAAATGCAGCAGGGTGAAAGGGCCCTTCAGTAATTTGATTTGTCAGTAAAATTACAAGTTGTTACAACTGAATGACTTTCATTAGTATAACCATATTTCCCATAAATACAAAATGAAGGCACTTAAATAGTTTTGGTTATGCTTTTTCATTTATAAAGGCAATGATGGTGGATTTGTTCCACTGGACGATCACCATGAAGTAGAGAATGGAGCGATGGAACCTATTGAACACATTGAGCGACAGCAGGTAGCAGAAGTTTGTATTCATGTTTCTATGTGTGATATGTGCTTTGTGACACATCTGAAAGAGTGGCGCACTTGCCAAATCTTTGATCTGCAGAGTCTATCTTTGTAGGTTAGTGTTCTTGCATCATAGCAAGCTCTCTATCAGAGGAAAGGATTTTTCTTATTAGTTATAGGTCACATTTAATTTCAGAAATGTTAGACTCTTGGACATATTCTATTTTTCGTTTGGAAAAAAAAATATTAAAACCCTGAATGTCTGATGGAGGCAGGACCCTCCATCTCAAGAATGGGGGTCCCCCAACACTCCAAAGATATGGTCTTGTGGCCATTGTGAGTAGAGAAGTCAGTTTAACTATTTTTGGAACTACTGTAGAATATAATGGAGAAAGCTCACATATGCAACCATGGGATTCTTTATTTTTGAGAGAGATGTGGATCCAACCTCTAGACATTTATAGCTAGTCTAGTTGGATGTGTCATGAATCCTTGAATGGAGAATACCCCTTTTTAACCCCTTAAGGACCTGGCCATTTTTCGTTTTTGCATTTTCATTTTTCCCTCCCCACATTCCAAGAGCCATAACTTTTTCATTTTTCAGTTCACAGAGTCACATGATGGCTTATTGTTTGTGAAACAAATTGTACTTTGTAATGTCACTATTCAATATGCTGTGCAATGTATTGGGAAGCTGGAAAAAAATTCAGAATGAGGTGCAATTGGAGAAAAACTGCATTTGCGCCAAATTCATATGGGTTTAATTTTTACACCATTCACTGTGTGGTAAAAATGACATGTTACCTGTATTCTGCGGGTCAGTACGAACATGGCGATACCAAATTTATATAGTATTTGTAATGTTTTGATACCTTTTAAAAAATTAAAAACTTTGCTAAATAAAAAAAAATTTTTGCGTCGCCATATTGTCACCTGTAACTTTTTCATATTTACATGTATGGAGCTGGGTAAGGCGTCTTTTTATGCGGGACAACATGACGTTTTTATTGATACCACTTGGGGAAAGATCTGATGGTTTGATCACTTTTTATTCAATTTTTTATAGGAGACAAAGCGTTGAAAAAAAACGCTATTTGGCCATTTTGATTTTTTTTCCCGCTACGCCGTTCACCCTATGGGATAAATATTTTAATAGTTCGGGCATTTTGGAGCGCGGGGATACCTAAAGTGTTTATGCTTACTTTTGTTTATTTACTTTTATATCTGATCTAGGGAAAGGGGGGTGATTTGAACTTTTGTGTTTTTTTTTTAATTTTTACATACTTTTAAAAACTTTTTTTTCTACTTTTACTTGTATGATCAGACTCCCTAGGGACCTTGAAACCTAGGGAGTCTGATCGATCATACTATTCACTGCGATACTACTGTATCGCAGTGAATAGCAAAATGCCTTCACTGCTATTAGACGATGCCTCTGGCATCGTGTAATAGCGCTACTGTAATGTCAGGCCTGGGAGCCTTCAATAGGCTCCCGGCTGTCATGGCAACCAAGCGCCGCCCTCCGATGACGTGAGGTAAAAATGGCGGCGCCCTTAGCGGCTCCGCAATTTAGACGCCGCGGAATCTAAAGGGTTAACAGCCGCGATCGGTGCAGGCACCGATCGCTGCTGTTAGCTGTGGGTCCTGGCTGTATTATACAGCCGGCACCCGTGGTGTATGGAGAGCGCTCAGCTCCTGAGCGCTCTCCATACATCGTCATGCAACTCAGAACGTACTATTACGCCCTGGGTAAATAACAATAAAATTTATTTAAAAAAAAAAAACCAAAGCATCAAAGTGTAACCAAAAATGTCTTTGTGCAGATCCATACAGAAGAACGAGGATACATACTGCGACAAAGAGTAGAGAAAGAACTACCAGTTTCAAACATCAAGGTAAATAAATTGTAGTTTGCTTTTTCTTGTTAAGTTCATAACCTAGTGATAACAGAAGGTGCTAGTAATAATTATGATGTAATGCAGCACATATAGGTGAGTGACTCAATGTGAAACTGCCTATATGATGAACATGATGACAAGTTAGAGTATACAAGTGAAAGTCTTTTAACCTTTTCAGGACCGCCCACTGTATGTAAACGTCGGCTCTTGCTGGGCTTTGTGCAGTGCCGACGTTTATAAACTGACCCTACTAAATTGTGGATCGGGTCTCCCCAAGGGTCAGGAAATGTCCACGAAGACATGATCAGGACCTGATAGGTTCAGGTCCCGATCATGTAATGGCATATCAGGGAAAGTTTGTTGCAGTAACAAACTTTCCCTGATAATAGCTGCTGCCCGCAGGTGGCATCGGGAGCAGGTCTTAGCGGTATCTGACAGCTAACACCCTGCTCCTTAACCCCCGGTCAGAGCTGGGTTCTGAGCGGAGGTTTTAACCCCTTGGATGCCACATGTCCATGGCATCCAAGTGGTTCCGCACTGCCAAATGTCCCCCCCCCCAAGATCGGGGGGGGGGTGCCCATATGTATCTTCTGCAGACTGGGGTCTGGCCAGTGATCCCAGGCTGCTAGGTGCCCCCAGTACCTGGTTGATCCCGCCGAGATGCAGGAAGTCAGCCTATGCGTCTATATAGGCTGACTTCCTCTATATACTGCAGTACACGTGTATTTCAGTCTATAATGCTGAACCAGTGATCCCTGGTTCAGGTGTCCTTATAGGACAAATTTGTGTTTGCATTTTTTTTTTTTTTTTTTTTTTAAATAGTGTGTGAAATAAATGAATGAATAAAGCCCCAAAATTCCCTTTTCTAATATCAAATGAGTTATATAAAACAAAAACCTAAAAATTAATAAACAATAGATATTTTGTATTGCCGCGTCCGTAACAACCTGTACAATAAAACAAACATTATTTAACCTACATGGTGAACGTTGGAAAAAAAAACAAACTGAAAACCCCCCCCAGAAGTAATGATTTTTCGCTATCTCACCTTACAAAATATGCTATAAAAAGTGATCACAAAGTCACATGTACCCCAAAACAGTACCAATAAAAAGCTCAGGTTGTCCCACAAAAAATAAGCCTTCAACCAACTCTGTCAACCGAAAAATAAAAATGTTACGCCTCTCAGAAGATGGTGCTGCAAAAATAATTGATTTATGTCCCCAAATGGATTTTTCTGCAAATCTAGTAACACATAAAAAAACAATATATATATAATATAATATATATATATATAATATATAATAGTCCCACAATGGGGAAATTCAGTGTGTTACAGCAGCAAAGATAAGCAGATACAAATACAAATACATGTACAGGAATGTTCCAAGGTGAGAGGCATTACAATAATAGCAGACAGACAGATAGGACATAGCAGAGGGGGGGGGGGATTTAACAGGCAGAGAGATATTTCAGTTCTCTGTGTGTAATGATCTCCGCTTAGGTCGGTGTTTTTTTGTACAGCCTAACCGCGGTGGGGAGGAAAGACTTCCGATAGCGCTCCTTCTCACACCTAGGGTGGAGCAGTCGGTCACTGACAGTACTGCTCAGTGCGATCACAGTCTCATGCATGGGATGGGACTTCTTCTTCTGCATGGAGCTCACCACGGACAGCATCCTTTTGTCACCCACCACCTGCACTGGGTCCAGTGGGCTCCCCAGGACAGAGCTGGCCCTTCTAATCAGCTTGTCAAGTCTATTCCTATCCCTGGTTGATATACTGCTCCCCCAGCAGGCCACTCCAAAGAAGATGGCTGATGCCGCTACCGAGTTGAAGAAAGTTCTAAGAAGTGCCCCCCGGATTCCAAAGGCTCTCAGCTTCCTAAGCAGGTAGAGCCTGCTGTGGCCCTTCCTGTACAGGGCCTCCATATGATCTGCCCAGTCCAGCTTATTATTAAGGAGCAAACCCAGGTACTTATAGGTGTTCACAATCTCGATGCCCGTCCCCAGGATGTCCACTAGTTTAGGAGGGCTTCTGCCTTTACGGAAGTCCACCACCATCTCCTTGGTCTTCCCCGCGTTAATCTTCAGGTGGTTCTGGTGGCACCAGTCCACAAAATCCTGGTTCAGTTCTCTGTACTCCCTATCGTCATCATCTGTGATGAGACCCACTATTGCAGAGTCGTCAGAATACTTCTGTAGGTAGCAGCTGGATGAGTTGCACCTAAAATCTGCAGTGTACAGTGTGAAGAGGAAATGGGTGAGAACCGTACCCTGAGGTGCCCCCCGTATTACAGATCACGGTACCTGACGCACAGTCTTGGGCTCTCACGTATTGAGGTCGATTTGTGAGGTAGTCTAGGATCCAGTTGGAGAGGTGGTGGTCCACTCCAGCAAGGCCCAGCTTGTCCCTCAATAACCTGGGCTGTATGGTGTTAAAAGCACTGGAGAAGTCAAAGAACATTATTCTCACCGTGTTCCCTGGTTTCTCCAGGTGAGACAGAGCCCTGTGCAGAAGATGGATGATGGCATCATCTACCCCAATGCCCGGCCGATAAGCAAACTGGAGGGGGTCCATAGCGGGGCTCACTAGAGGGCGGAGATGTGTGAGAACCAATCTCTCCAAGATCTTCATCAGGTGGGATGTCAGTGCTACAGGTCTGTAGTCGTTGAGGTCCATAGGGTGGGGTTTCTTTGGAACTGGTACCACACAAGAAGATTTCCATAATTCAGGGACTATTTCCTGCCTCAGGCTCATATTATACATATATGTAATTATACCACACAGCTGGTCCCCGAAAGTCTTAATTAGCCTTGCACTGATGTCATCTGGCCCTGCGGCTTTCCTCGCCTTGATCTTTTTCATCTCCTTCCTCACCTGGGCCCGTGTGAAGGTCAGACTGTGGCCAGATAAAGACAGATTTCTGGATTTACTGGTCTGTTGGGAAGTAGCCACATGGAGTGAATGGGGAGAAGTCATTGTGGTGGGGGGAGCTGGTGTGTGATCAAATCTGTTGAAGAATAGGTTTAGTTCATTAAGCCAATTAACATCTGCCTCAATCTGGCAGACAGACTGTTTATGACCCGAAATTGACTTAAGCCCCTCCCAGACCCCCCTTATGTCTTTTCTTTCCATTTGCTTTTCCATTTTTTTCTTTATAACTGGCTTTTCCCTGCCTGATTTGATGCCTCAGCTCCTTTTGTACTTCCCTCAACCCCTCCTTATCTCTTGTCCTAAATGCCATCTTTTTCTCCTTAAGTAGTGTTTTCATATCACAGTTAATCCATGGTTTGTTATTGGAGAAGCGCCTCACCACTTTTGTGGGTACTGTGTTGTCCACACAAAAATTAATGTAGTCCGTTATGCAGTGTGTGAGTCCTTCTATATCTTCTCCATAAGAATCCTGTAGAACTTCCCATGCGGTTGTGTCAAAACAATCCCTCAGAGCCTCATCACTCTCCTCGGACCATATCCTCACTGTGCGGGTGACAGCTGGTTCTCTACGTACAAGTGGCTTGTACACAGGTCGGAGATGTACTACTGATTACTCCTGATGATGTCTGGTGAGCGCTGTTAGTTCATCCATCTTGTTTGCAAGAGATCTCACATTGCCCATGATGTTGGAGGGAACAGCTGGTCGGTAACGCCTCTTTTTAATCCTCTGAAGAGTACCAGCTCTGCAGCCCCTCCCCCCGCTTTTTCTTTCTCCAAAGCTCCAAATATAAATGAGGTATCGCTGTAATCGTACCATCTTGCAGAATAAAGGTAACGTATTACTTATGTTGTACGCTGTGTGGAAAAAAAATTAAAGGGAGTCTATCATTTGCAAAACCACTTTTAAGCTAATGGCATATTGGAATGGCCTTTAAAAAGGCCATTCTTCTCCTACCTTTCCTTGTTTTCTTCTCCCAGCCGATTCAAAGATAATTTGTTTCTTCATTTATGTTAATAAACATCATAGAGCACCCAGGGTGTTCCTCCTCTTCTACAAGCACTTACCTCGCCCTCGCTTATCACCGCGCCTTCGTCCAATTGCGCATGCGCACAGCGTACGAGGACTTAGAAAAAAAGAAGATACAGAGAAGACCAAGAGGGGAGTCACCGCAATGGACGAAGGGGTGGTGATAAGCGATGGCGAGGTGGGTGCTCGCAGAAGAGGAGGAACGCCCTGTGATGCTCATTAACATAAATGAAGAAACAAATTTATCTTTGACTCGGTTGGGAGAAGAATGGCCTTTTTTTTTTTTTAAACTCGTTTTATTGAAAATTGCGTATCAGACAAAGGAAAAGAAATCAAAACAAATACATAACATGTTGCGCACCAAAAAACGAGAATTTCAATGTAAATTCACTCAACGCACCACATCCCACCTCGCCAGGTCCTCGTCCCATCCGGACCATATAACATAGACTCGGTACAGAAAGAATATAATCAGGACATGCGTAATACTGTATACATCAGTTATCATGTACAAAACATGCAGTCAATAAGTCAAGGGTAACAACAAGGATACACTCCAAAATGAGAGGTCGTGGATACTCCCGGTGTCTCGCGCCCCTCACGGCATGAGTAAATTAATGGCAGAGCGCAATGAGGGAGCCGTATATTGGGTTACCGGAGAATTGCACCATGTTCCCCACACCTTATGGAATTTCTGAGGGCACCCTCTCCCTTTATACACAATCTGGTTATAAGGAAGAACAGTATTAACAAGTTTCTTCCACTGAGATACTGATGGGGGTTTCGGAGCCATCCATCGCAGTGCGATAGCTTTCCTAGCATAAAATAAAGACTCCCTCAAAAGGATTCTAACATGGTGTTGCCATATTTCTTCATCTAATACGCCGAAAAGGCATATCTCTGGGGTTAATGGTATAGGTTTAGCCAGAACTTCCGCCAGGAGATCCACGACCCCTTTCCAAAAACATTGTATGATCGGACATTCCCAAATCATATGCCAAAAGTCTGCCTGTGGACAAAGACACCTAAGGCATCCGGGGTTGGGCAGACGTCCCATTTTGTATAGACGGGAAGGTGTCAAGTAACATTGGTGTAGAATATACGTTTGAATCAGTTTGTTGTTAGCTGAAGGTGACACATGTTGAGGAGATTCAAGGATATCTTGAAACATCTCATCTGTGAGAGTTGGGATATTTATGCTCCATCGCGTCAAGGCCGGGGCGTCCAAAGTGGACACCTTGGCCTGTATCAGATGTGCATATAAAGTAGATATCAAACCCCCAGGGCCCTGTGAGCGAAGTATGCCGATAAGCGGATACTCAGATATATTGTCCAATCGATCCGGGAACTGAGAAGAAAGTGCATGTCTAATCTGTAGATATCTAAAGAACTGCGTTCTAGGGATGCCATAGGAGGAGCTTAGCGAGTCAAACGTTTTAAAAACCCCTTGTATGTACAGGTCACTAAGAGAGGACACGCCATACTGCGACCAGGCCCGGGCGCCAGGCAGGGCAAATAACGTCGGCAGACCAGGGTTGTGCCAAAGCGGGGTCTCCGCAGGTAAGAATGGCCTTTTTAAAGGCCATTCCAACATGCCATTAGCTTAAAAGTGGTTTTGCGAATTATAGACTCCCTTTAAAAGGTAAAACACAATACCAGAATTGATGGGGATTTTTTTTTTTTTTTTTTTTAATCCACCAAGAAAGAGTTAATAAAAGTTAGTCAATAAGTTATAGGCATCCAAAAATATTACAAAATACATCTCATATCGTAAACATGCCCTCATGTGGCTACATCACATGAAAAATTAAAAAAAAAAAAATATAGCTTGTACAATGTGAAGACACAAACCGCCAAATTATTAGAACAAAACTGGCTGCTCAGGCAGGTAATGTATAAGCTGTGCGAGCGTATATCCGGGTACACCCCAGATATAGACCTTACGAGGGAAAATAAACCAGAACTGACCCCCAGAGTGACCTCCCCAATCATAGGAGCTACTGGGGATATAGTAGGGAATTTGGTGTTCCCAATATACTCCGCACAGCTTACATATTCACGCTTCACCATCTGCTGTGCAATCACGTCTTGGATAATAATGCTCACTACACCCCTTGATAAGTTCTTTGAGAGGTTCAGTTTTTAAAATGGGGCCATTCCCTAGGGGATTCCACTTTTCTGGTACCTTAGAGGCTCTGCAAACATGACATGACGTCCAGATACCAAACATCTAAATCTGCGCTCCAAAAGCCACATAGCGCGCCTTCCCTCTGCTGTGTGCCCAAAATGCAGTTTAAGCCCACATGTATAACACTGTTGTAACCAAGATAATGTACATAATGTCATATGTGAATATAAACTGCTGTTTGAGCACAGAAGGGAAGGAGCACTATTTTGGTTTTTGGACGCTATGACACTTTTGCAGAACCCTGAAATGCCAGTAAAGTGGAATTCCCTGACCCCATTTTGGAAACTACATCCCTGAAGGAAATTATCCAGGGGTACAGTGATCATTTTTAACCTCAAGTGTTGCATTAATTAATTTTCCAGAAATGAATACACAGCTGATGGTGGAAGGTGAAAATGACAATTTTTCTAGGAATACATAATTTCAGTGCGTAATATGTTGTGCCCAGCTTGTATCAGAGATGAACGCTCCAAAAGCTGTTGTGCCCGGGATACCCGCTTACAAGTTTTTGGAGTGTGTGTGTCTCTGGCACAAGTTAGGTGCAACGTATCGGGCACTGAAATGGCGTATCTATGGAAAAATTGCAATTTTCACTTTTCATTATCAGCCGCACATTCTTTTCTGGAAATGAAATTAATGCAATGCTCAAAGTTTAAAAATGCTCACTACACCACTTGATAAATCCCTTGAGGGGTGTAGTTTCCAAAGTGGGGTTATGTGTCTGCAGGTTCTACATTACTGCCAATTCAGGGGCTCTGCAAAAGTGGCATGACGTCCAAAAACCAAAATAGCGCTCTGTGCCCGAACAGCCGTTTATACCCACATATGACACAAAGTACCTTATAAGGGGTACACCAGTGTCATACATGCGGACATAAACTGCTGCTTGGGCGCACAGGAGGGTGCAGATAAGGAGCGCTATGTGCTTTTGAACCGCTGATTTAGATTGTTGGTTTTTGGACGCCGTGTTACATTTGTAGAGACTCTAAAATTGTCCCTACAAAATGGGGTCACTTCTTGGGAATTCCAATTTACTGGCACCACCAGGGCTCTGCAAAAACATGGCGTCCGGGAAATCACTCCAAATCTGTACGCTAAAAAGCACACTGCTCCATCCCATCTGAGCTCTGCTGTGTGCCCAAGCAGAAGTTTACACCTATATGTACAACTTCTTTCTACCTGGAATAGCCCACTTAATAGTTTTAGGAGTGCATGTCTCTGATGACACAAAGTGGGTGCAACGTATTGGGCACCGAAATGGCATATTTCTTTAAAAATTTAAATTTTCACTTTGTGCATTAATTTTCAGGAAGCACTCTTAGGCTCAAAATGATAATACCCCTTGATAAATTCCTTGAGCGGTGTAGTTTCTAAAATGGAGTCACTTTTTGGGGGTTTCCATTGTATTGCTACTTTAGGGGCTCTGCAAATGCGACATAGCACTTGAAAACTATTCTAGCAAAATCTGCCAACCAAATAGCGCTCTTTCCATTCTGAGCCCCACCATGTACCCATACAGAAGTTTAAAACCACATATTGGGTATTGCTGTGTTCAGGAGCAATTGTTTAACAAAACTTGGGGAGCTTGTTCTCCTTTATCCTCTTGTAAAAATAAACATTTTTGGACTAAATTGACAGTTTATTGGGGGAAAAAAAAAGTAATTTTTCATTTTTACATCCCAATGTTAATAAAATCTGTGAAACAGCAGTAGGGTCAAAATACTCATTATATCCCTTGATATGTTCTGTGAGGGGTGTAGTTTCCAAAACTGGGTTACTTTTGAAGGTTTCCATTGTATTGGTACTCTAGAGGCTCTGCAAATGCAACATGGCAACTGAAAACTATTCCAGCAAAATCTGCCCTCCAAAAGCCAAATAGCGCTCTTTCCATTCCAAGCCACACCATCTACCCATACAGCAGATTATGACTACATATGGGGTATTGCCACATTCATAAGCTGTGGGGTGCTTTTTCTCCTTTAACCCCTTGTGAAAGTGAAAAATTTGGGGAAAAGTGACATTCCAGTAATTTTTCATTTACACATCCCAATGTTAATAAAATCTGTGAAAAGGCTGTTGGGTCAAAATGCTCACTATACCGCTTGATAAGTTCTGTGAGGGGGGTGGTTTCCAAAATCAGGTCAGTTTTGGGGGGTTTCCTTTGTACTGGTAATTTAGGGGCTCCTCAAATGAGACATGGCACCTGAAAACTATTCCAGCAAAATCTGCTTTTCAAACGCTCAGTGTTGCTCCTTCCCTTCCATGCGCTGGCGTGTGCCCAAACATCAGTTTACAACCACATGTGGGGTATTTCTGTGCTCAGGAGAAATTGCATAACAAACTGTGAGATGCATTTTGTCCTTTAACCCTTTCACTGCCTGGGGTCTCCGGAAATTTTGCACCTCTGGTAGCCAGAGCAATTTTCACAGTTTTGAGATGGACAAATCAAACCTAAATTGCAACATTAAAAAATCATCCAACCTCCCCTATACCTATATATTTTCTTAAAGTAGACACTTGCAGCATTGTCAGAATGCCATTTGGTACTGTATGCGAACAAGCACCTTCATGCAATTTTGATTTTAAAGTGAATGTTTTATAAAAAAAAAAAAAATGTAAATAAATGTATATTAGTTGCTAAAAGTGGAAACCAAACAAAAAGTTATATGCACCAAACCTCCTAAAAATAAGAGTTCAACATGTGCCGAGTTCATTCATAGGCCTACACCTGCATGCACATGTCTTCAGAAAATCACTAGAACTGAGCAAAAATCTGTTTTAAAGCTGGAAATGTTTAAAAAAAAAAAAAAATCATCCTATAAAATGTAGGGATTACACACCGTGGAAAGCAAGTGAACCCCTAAACCTTTTTTTGAAAGTAGACAACCTGAAGATTACATGTGTCTCAATTGGTTATTAATAGCCACATCCACCTTCATGTAACTTTGTGACCAACACAAATAATTTTTTGAAAAAATGCACTAAAACATATATTTGCACTTAAAACTCTTATTCAGTCTTACATTCACACACAAAACACATTTAAAATAAAAGATCAAGGTGTACACATTTTATATATACCACAAACATCAACTACCACAAGAGCTCGTATTCTCAAAAACGCTGACACAGAAGACCAGCAAGATTTTGCTGTTATTCACTAATATGTTAAAAATCTATACTGCACCTAGCAAACTGTGACTGTAATACCAAAATCTAACTTTTTTGAGATTGTACAGCAGACCGTATATAAAAACACAACTTAATATGTCATATATACAACCACCTTCATGCAACTTTGCAGCAAACAGAGATTGTAAGCAAAAATTGCGCAAAAATTCAAATTTGCCCCTAAAGTGCCAGCTCAAGCAGTCCCTTTCTGAAAACAAAATGTTTTTTCCAAAAAGTGCAATATGTGAGGAATTCATACATAACACACACACACATATATATATATATATATATATATATATATATATATAACAAGTGTGCATGTTAAAGAAACGCCAAAATCGCAGAAATGCGCCATCCATTTTGTGCATGCAAATTAAATAGTTTACACAAAAATATAATTTTCTATCCCCCCTATAAAAATTGTAGCAACTTGTATGTTAATCCCTAGTGATCGTTATTGCTATTATTTTAGCGTGTAACGGATAACATTAGAGCCGTATTTAACTCTATAAAGATCAGGTATGGACAGGACAGGGATTGGGTGAAATGTAAATTTTATTGATGACTTTGTGTAAGTGTTTGGTGCAACTCTTTTGGTGCTGCGACCTGTACAATGGTAAACATCTGCGTCACAGCGCCAATAAACTTCCTGGTTATGGTCAGAGGGGTATTACATAAGAATACCCCTCTAGTAAGGCTCAGAGGGGCATTACATTATCCCTCTATGTGACAGAGAGCAAAAGTATAGTATGCTCTCTGATTGATAGGAGAGGGGATAACATGGACAGAAGTCCCTGCGATCCCCCCCTTGGGGTCACATACAGGTTATGCGATGATGAGGATGATGGATGATGATGTTTCTTCTCATCTCTGTGCAGACTCCAGGGCTGCTCCTCCTCCTACCGCAGCTCTTAAGATGCTTCCTGAGACAGGAGGGGGGAGGACATTTTAGAGCCCCATATCTCAGGATCCTTTAGGTTTATTAAGAAGATCTGGGATTCATTTTAAAGATGATAATCTTCATGATATCCCTTACAAATTCGGAGCGAATAGCTGTTAAATACGCTGTCGGGAATTGAGATCTGCAATGTGATCTC
The DNA here is from genome assembly GCA_947044405.1 of Leptodactylus fallax. Taxonomy (NCBI): domain Eukaryota; kingdom Metazoa; phylum Chordata; class Amphibia; order Anura; family Leptodactylidae; genus Leptodactylus; species Leptodactylus fallax. Next base: position 1,040,945 of record CAMRHE010000148.1, on the reverse strand, counting down.
AATGTCGAATAGCGTTTTCAACAGTGAATCGCTCCTAAACTGTAAGGGCTATTATGAAGATATTGGTATCATTTTAAAGCTGAGATTATCATCTTTAAAATCAATTCCAGATCTTCTTTAATAGACCTAATGAATCCTGAGATATCGTCATTAGAAGTAAGGACATATTAGATAAGTGGCTACAGAAGTGCCACCCTGGGAGGAAGTATAAATACGTGGCTGGCAGGGAAAGGGTTAACTCTTTGTGATTGTGTTAATTTTAGGGCTAAATGAATGTGTTTTTGAAAAAAGTCTAAATTTCACCTCCTTATTGTTTTAATTTCTGTGAAATGCTTAAAGGGTTAACAAACTTCCCAAATGCTATTTTGAATTGAGGGGTGCAGTTTTGAAAATGGGGTGATTCATGGGGGTTTCTAATATATAGGCTTTTATAATCCCGTTCAGAGCTGAAGTGGTCCCTAAAAGATTAGTTTTGGAAATTTTCTTGTAAATCTGGAAAATCACAGTTACACTTGTAATCTTTATAATGTCAAATACATTAAAGGACAATTAAAAGTTGCTGCTGATATAAAGCAGAGATATGGTAGATAATATTCATTAACCCCTTAAAGACCCGGCCATTTTTCGTTTTTGCATTTTCATTTTTCCCTCCCCACATTTCAAGAACCATAACTTTTTTATTTCTCAGTTCAGAATCACATGATGGCTTATTGTTTGCGAAACAAATTGTACTTTGTAATGTCACTATTCAATATGCTGTGCAATGTACTGGGAAGCTGGAAAAAAATTCAGAATGAGGTGCAACTGGAGAAAAACTGCATTTGCGCCAATTTCATATGGGTTTAATTTTTAGGGCGTTCACTGTGTAGTAAAATTGACATGTTACCTGTATTCTGCAGGTCAGTACGAACACAGCGATACCAAATTTATATAGTGTTTGTAATGTTTTGATACCTTTTTAAAAAATTTAAAACTTTGCAAAATCGAAAAAAAAAATTTGTGTCACCATATTGTGACGCCTGTAACTTTTTTTTTCACATTTACATGTATGGCATCTTTTTATGCGGGACAACATAATGTTTTTATTGATACCATTTGGGGAAAGATCTGATGGTTTGATCACTTTTTATTCAATTTTTTTATAGGAGGCAAAGTTTTGAAAAAAACTCTATTTGGCCATTTTGATTTTTTTTTCGCCGCTGCGCCGTTCACCGTATGGGATTAATATTTTAATAGTTCGAGCATTTTGGAGCGCGGGGATACCTAATGTGTTTGTGTTTTTACTTTTGTTTATTTACTTTTATATCTGATCTAGGGAAAGGGGTGTGATTTGAACTTTTGTGTTTTGTTTGTTCTTTTTTTGTTTTTTAATTTTTTTTTTTTTCTATACTTTTAAAAACTTTTTTTTCTTTTTTTTTACTTGTATGATCAGACCCTCTAGGGACCTTGAAACCTAGGGGGTCTGATAACTCATACTATCCACTAATATCTAATGTAATGACAGACCTGGGAGCCTTCAATAGGCTCCCGACTGTCATGGCAACCGATCGCCGCCCTCCGATGACATTCTGGAGGATGGCGATCGGGGAAAAATTGCGGCGCCCATTGTCCCTGTGCAATTTGGACGCCGCGGTCCCGTTTGACCGCGACATTTAAAGGGTTGACAGCCGCAATCAGTACAGGCACCGATCGCTGCTGTTAGTGGCAGGTCCTGGCTGTATTATACAGCCGGCATCCGCCGTGTATGGAGAGAGCTCAGCTCCTGAGTCGCATGACGATGTATGGAGAGAGCTCAGAACGTACTATTACGCCCTGGGTCGCTAAGGGGTTAATGCATTTGTGTGATATGACTGTTTGTTTGAAAAGCAGAGCATTTCACATTTTGAAAATTGCTATATATATATATATATATATATATATATATATATATAAACATATAATGTTTTTTTGTTTTTTTTTTCAAAATTTACTTTTAGTAATTAATTTTTTTTTTTTTTATAGAATAATCTTTCAGACCCATGGTGCAGTTTAGACCCTTTTGAGTCCTCAGAAGAGAAGCCCTTTAAAAAAGGTAAAAAACTACATCTTTATTTTCTTATGTTGTGTTTTGATACTTTTATCTGAAGTGTGTGTTTGTTTGTTTTTTTGTTTTTTGTTTTTGTCTTTTATGTAAGGCAAGCACTATACAATACCTCGAGGAGTAATAGATGATTTAGCCAATAACAAGAGAAAAAGGAGATTAACATCCAAGCTACAAGACTTCATGAAGTGGTTCACCTCTTCATGTGAGTATAATTTTGCACAAGTAGAATATTATGGTTGAAGAAACAATGTAGAATAAAGTCTCCATAATGTTAGGAATTCATCCAGATTTTAGGCTTTGTTCTCGCATGTAGCTTTGTTGCAGGAAAATACCACTTCAGACCTCAAATCTTCAAGAAGTATAATTCTTTATTCACCTCGAGGTGGAAGAGTACAACACATTGCACCATCGGCAGTGCAACGATTTTAGTGTCTCAAAGACATACAGGGCTTGGCTCTCCTTTTATACAATAAAATCCCCATTTATGACATCATTCTAACTTCCTATTGGAGGAATTTTAACATCAATCACTACTAGCATTAGTATGATTCTCAAACAAAGGCTTACCCATGAGCTCAGACAGATGTTTATCTCTAAGGCCTGTCCACTATTTCAATATATCACAAGGCATTATGGGAAAGGAGCTGGGGAGCTCATGCGCCCTCTATTGGATGTAACAAATCCTCAATTTGCTTTTGACTCACCGAGCCTTGAGACAGCAAAAGGGATTTTAGCCAAGCCAATTTCACTTATCTGCATACAGCGCTGTTTCCGGATCGTTGTCCTTCATCAGTACAGAGCAAAGTGAATTGGCTGGCTTAGTGGGAGGCAATGAGTGGGTTAGGGACAAGAATCTCTCACATTGAGGAGAGCACCAGTACTGACACTATTTCAATACTATTTCAATAGTCAAAGATGACCTTTGACATCAGCTAATTGCTACCCCCACCTAAGGAATGTCTCAGGATATATCATTTCTTCTCCCTCGGAGACATTCTTGCCAGTGCCAGACATCCTCATCCAGCCACACTCTGCTTTTTTGCTGCTCCTCCCTCTGGAGGACTGCCTTCTACAGACTCCTGCTGCAAGAAGCCCTCGTTCAAGGTCAAGCCTGCCTGGCAGTCCATCCCAAGTCCTCAAGACCTTCCTCTTTAAGTTCTAGGACTTCCCTTTGTGCTTATCTGCATGAAGGTTTTCCCACACTCGGGGCTCCTCGGGTGGGTGGGGGGCAGTGTTGTGGCCGCCCTTCTTCCTGGAGATCTGGCTTGCCAGCGTCGAAGACACCTGCGTCCGAGAGGTGGCGTCCACTGGATACTCCATGTTCCCGGGTTGACCGCCTTCCTTCCTTTTAGGCAAAATTTAGCAAAATCTACTGCACTCACACTTGCAATATCAGCGTAGAAAAACTTTATTATAGCATCAATAATGATTTAAAAATATGCATACATATATACAATATAGACTATCAAATATACTCAGTTAGCCTCTTAAAGGTATCGCCTGATTTCTTCACTCTTCCACTATATATATATATATAATTCCTTAGTGATGGCAGCATCAGAACAGGTTAGTAGATTAATATTAGTGATGTCATACGGACATTTCGGTGTGGACCTTTCTCAACAGACATCTAGAAGTAAATAATAAAACATTACTAAGATGTTAGTATATATGTCTCATATTGTCACAATCATCCATTGTTTAACCTTCCACATATGAACCTGATATAACAGACATATGTATGTGTGTGTGTGTATATATATATATATATATCTTATATATAATATATATATATAATATATATATATATATAATATATATATCACGACCCAGTTAGCTAATAGATAAATAGTATATCATATGATGCTACTTTATTATCCATCCAAAGATCAACAATTGTCTGTTCTAGTGCATCTCACCACAGTATATCACAAAGAAAAACCTCATAATCAGCATCATTGAGATCAGTTAGTTCAAAGCATTAGAGGCAAAAAACTTAGCTCACGCCAATTTGCATCAGCTTCCATGAAGACACATGTAGATCACCCAGTATATAGACTGTGACTCAGTCCCATATGCTTAATAAACAGTCACCACAATTGCAATAAAGATATAATCCTGGTGTATCAACTCAACTTAAAACGGTGTTCCGCTTCACTTAGCTGCCATAGTCCCTGTACTGGTATTTATCATGTTAAGAAGACGCCTGCTGATGATGTCATAGAGGGCTCGCACCCTCAAATGCTGATCACGTGACTGCTAAAAGGGTCGTGATCAGATAACCATATGTCTATAAAAAGATACAGGCAGGCTGAAACTGCATTACACTTATAATAATTTCCTAAAGGATAGTGCTCTCAAGATCACTATTCTGAATGTCAATATATACTGTACATTGGGTAAGTCCATACACCAGGCATATTAGGAACAATGCTATACATGGCAAACTACTAGTTAAACATTAAACAGCAATTTGATATCTAGAGGGCTGGCCATGTGCATAAAGTTAATATTTAAAAGTTCAACAGCAATCTGTCATCTAGTTAACTAGTTATGTGTGTGAAATTGATGTTTAACAATATCACAGCTATCTGGCATTTGGTTAGCTGGTTATGTGTGAAATTAATATATAGAAAAAAATTTAACAGCAGTCTGATATCAAGTTAACTGGCTATAAAGCCTCAAATGACTAAATCACTAAATCTGTGTGTATACTTTGATACATTCCTTGGAGCAGTTCTCAATCCCAGATCCATACATAGAGAGTCTCCTGGTGATTACGGTCTTTTGAGGAGGGCCGCAGACTGGGGGGCTTTTCTAGGCTGCCTTCTCTCCGGTGATGACTCAATCTACTAGAGCTGTCTGAGCCTCCTGGGCTATTCTGCATCAGGCTTCTGCAGCACAGGTCTTCAGGGTTACCTCCTGGGTCTCTGTCCACACTTTTTCTAAGTTCTACCAGATCTATTCTGTGGTCTCTGTCGCTGCGAACTTGGGTCGTAAGGTTCTGCATGCGGCTATGCGCTAGGTTGCTCGCATGGCTGTGTACTTCCCACCCTCTGGCACGGCTTTAGGACGTCCCATGGCGAGAAAAATGGATTTTTGTACTCTGTAAAAATCCTGTTCTCGTTGTATTCATTGGTCGCACAGATCCCACCTTTTTTCTTGTTGTTCCTGTCCCAGGCTGTATTTGGTTCGTTTTCAGGCTCAGGACTTGGTGGTTGGTTCGTTCCATTTTCCTAGTGTCATCCTCCTAGTGGCCAGGTCTGTACCCATGGTGTTGTCCTCCAATGAATATAACAAGAAAATGATTTTACATGAGTACAAAAAAAATTTATTTTTGAAAAATACAAACCATTGCCTTTTCCTCAATGTTTTATTCTTGCAATGTGTGGATGGAATTAAATGACTGTTAAACACTGTTTTTGACACTTGCTGCATTTTTGGTTACTGTGAAACGCATTTCCATCTAAGATGAAAAATTCTTATTCAGTAAGAGGTTTCTGAGATGAACAGCACATTGCCACCCTTGAGCATGGATTGTGGTTTGGAAATGCAGCTTAGCCCCATTTCAGTGAAAGAAAGGAGCTATGTTTTTCATATCTTCTACAACCTTAGTGTGTAGAGCTTCTTTAAATCCATTAAATTGCCTGTATGATGAATATATTACGTTGTACGGAATAAAGATTCATGTTCCAACACTTACTCATTATAGAGAATGTCACCAGAACCCAATCCCATAGAGAGTGCAGTTTTTGTCAGTATGCAAATGAGATCTTTAGAGCGACAAGGGCATTGCCATTTACCGATTTTAGATCAGGAGCATCAGCAATGCTTTCGTGGCTTGAAATAACTAATTTGCATATTGAAATAAACATTAAATTGGTGCCTTTGGTGTACAGAGAGTACTAAAAGGAAAACCCAGGTTAGGGGTCAGCTAAACAAAACAATCTGTGGAGCTGGGTGGATATGTTGTGTTCTGGTGAAAGACTCTCTTTAATACAATCAAGAAAATAAAATGTTACCACTTAATTACAATATTCATTTGATTATTTTAGCCTGGGATGGTGCAGAAGCAGTAAAGTCTAGAAGGAAAGGTCCGACATTTGCAGGTATGTTTATAGTATATTATCTGTGTTAAGAATGATCTAGAACAAAACTGGATTTCTTTCCCATAACAATCAATAACAGAGCAGCTTAAATTTTTCGCATAGAAATGGGCCTTGCTCATAGCAACTACTCAGAGCTCAGCTTATTTTTTTTTATATGTTTGATATTTGATAAGAGGCTCAATGTTTCTCAAATAATTAAGGATTTTCTTTAAACATGCATTGTCATTTCAAAAAAATATAAATAAACAAATATTACAAATGACTGCAAGAAATATAATCCTGCTTTCCCTGCTAAACTTTCACTTTGTCATTTCAAAATGGACTGCAGGGCACATGTTTCAGATTATACATGTTTAGGGAGAGGGGAAGAATGAGCAGGAGCTAAGGGTGGTTGTAGAGGAGACAGGCTTAGACTGATGTTTGGGCTAAATAAGAACTTTGTGTGTGAGACCTAGTACTTGCACTGAAACAGTGTATTCATGTCTATATATCCCATATGGTGACTAGAATGTTTCTGAGTGAAAGTTAGTGAGCGGACTCTCCTGTACTTACAGTGAGCAATGTATAGCAGCTAGTTTATATCAACCAGCTCAGGGAAGAATCGTGATAAACACAAAATACAAGATATATAATGACCTGAACATATTTGCACACGGCAGCTTATCCTAAAGCCCCTAAAACAATGGGTATGCTTTAAAACAACACATTCTGTAAAATAAAGGCAGCCCGATCGCTGCAGGTCCTGCTTTTGAAACTCCGGGGCAACAGTTGATTACATCCTGGTTGGCTATATGTTTCTCTTCCACTACCCAACCATTTCAATGATTGACTGACTGACCATGTCACATATGAATGGGTCACGTGTGCCAAAACATGTTACTTTGTTAGCTGATCTCTACTTTGGCTCATAGAGAAACCTAACTTTTCTAAAACTTATTTTTTTCATTACTAAACTGATATATTTCAGCAGTGTTGTAATTTTTTTCTCTAGCCCCTACCATTCCTGAGCAATCAATACTGTTATTTGTTGTGCCTGATATGCTGTTTAGGCTCTGTACTGTCAGGAGGGCAGTGTCAGGTAGGAGCACACAAGGGGTGTGACGCTGGCTGACTCTGTTTGGAGCCCTGATTCACGCCCCCTGCCTGACAGTACCCTTCTGACAATAGAGAGTCTAAATAGCACATCAGGCACCAAAACTACCTGTGCTTGTTACTCAGGAATGGTGGGGTTAGAAATAAAAAACACTGCTGAAATCAGTGGAGTGGCACCTATTAACAAATGGAAAGAACTTGGTGACTGGTCCTCTTTAATAAAATACAGGATAGTAGTATTCCAGGGCTTTCATTTTGTTAACTTATTCTTAGCTTAGGTCATTAATATCAGATTGGTTGAGGTCAGGGTCCTGCTGCTCAGCTACTTGTAGGGGTTGTGGCCCTCAAGCCACTACATGATGTACAAAACTATGCCTGGTATACAATGAAGGCTAGGGGATTGCCCAAGTGCTGTGGTCCCCTTCAGTCAGCTGGTCAGAATCCATTCATTTCACTAAATGTTAAGAAGGGGGTGATAACTTGAACAAGAGTTCCAGTATTACTCTAGCTCTGTTTATCATTGGAGGATTATAATAAAGTATACAGTAGATGAGTGTAATGAGAGATTCTTCATCCTGAAATATTTGTATTGGTATTATCTGAAAGCTGTCATTCAGGAACCAAGTTTGGGGCAATCATTAAAGGTCACAATGTATTACATATGTCCTTGGTAGGGAAGTAGTTCAGTGTTATAACACAAGCCTGTCGTGTTATTTTGCAGACATGGAAGTGTTGTATTGGAAACATGCCAAAGAACGTCTTGCTGCACAGAGGCAACTGCAGAAAAGAATGGTAATTACATTTTTCTGTATAGTAAATGATGAAATGAAAGGACAAATGAAAATATATCTAATTTTTTTTAATAAGCGTAAAAGAGTATGGATTACACTGACAGTAGAGATATAGTGAACAAGTTGTAAATGAAAAACCCTACCTACAGCTATGTATACTGGTGGCAAGGTTTAATTGTGTCTCATGTACTCATCTAGTAACCTCTTCACATTTCTATCAGGGGCCACAATTTGTAAAGGTGGCAGAATTGCTTGCTGAAGACGAAGTGGTAAATCATGTGGATGAAGTACGTGATGCAGACTATCTGGATCATGACGATGGTGCAGGTCTGTGTGTAAAAATAACAAACAACTTATGAAATGGGCTACAGACTTCTGTTTATATACTGTCTGCTGGTAAACTTAGTTAATTGAGCGCTGGTTATTTCCAAATATCTGCTATCCTGACAAGAATCGTGGAGCCTTCTCTATAGTGGATAGGATGATTCTTTTGGATCAGTTCTTTGGCTGCAATATTGCTTCAAAGCAGTTTGAGAACTCCATTCTTACAATTTCATAAAAGTATGAGGGAGTAAATCAAGCAGCCTTATTATTATTCCTTAGCATGGTTATATGAATGCAAATATAGCGACAGAATTCTGCTATGTAAGAACACCTAAACATTGCTTGAGGCGAACACAGGTGTAGGTCTTGATGAGGGAGCCAGTTGCAGGGATGGAAACCCCAGCAATATCTGAACTCTCAAGACCAGTGTCTAACCCTGAGCTATGGTCAGGCAGTAGTAGGTCACTAATGTCTGCATAGAGAGAAACCTGTGATAAGGTACTGGGAAGCAACCAGGGTAGCCTAGACAGATGGGAGGTGTCCAGAACCGATGGTCTGCTTCTAATAGGTGGCCTAATGAATATACACCATTACTGAGTAAGAAGAGTAAAGGGGAGGCCCTTTCACCATTTTGCTTATTCTTGGTGTGTCTGGAGGTTGGAAGTTAGACATTTATTTGTACGCCATGCTAGCACTCTATGCCAGTTCAGGCTCAGATTAGTATGGTCCATAAGTTCTCTCGGAATGTTACATTGGCACAGTTCATTGTAACAGGAACTGAAGAAGGTACACAGCCATGCAGCCTATAAAGACACATACAGATATCATGAGAGGCACAAAAAGCGTTGGTGACCGTAACCCCTACCCGTCTGAGACATTTTTCAACTTTCATTTTTGACTCCCCACCTTCCAAACCCTATAACATTTTATTTTTCCGTTCAGAGAGCCATATGAGGAAGGTTGTTCGCTTGGACTCAGGGGCTCAGAGGGATTCCCCTAGGGAGGCAGGCTAGGTTTTTTTTTTTTTTTTTTTTTTTTTTTTTTTTTTTGCCAGAAGAAGTCTTCTGAGGAAGTGGCCAAGAGGGAAGCAAATAGGACTCTAATAGAAAACTGAATCCAGCCCTTCCAGGGAACTGCACCTCCCCCATAGAGACAAAGGGGAGGGAACAGAGCGTTAATCAGAGCTCAACCTGCAGCAAGGGCCAAAAGGGGTTGCAACACAAGAAGCTATTCTGAGAGAGGGGATGCAAAAAAGCAGCCCTCAGCTTCATGTAAAAAAAATATCAAGCTGAACTGCTAGGACCTCATCACTGCATGCCACTGTGTCTTGAACTAAGTAACATTATTGGTAGGCCAAGGTGCTAGGCCAGTCACATCTGTAGTGAGGGAAGCATCTTAGTCCAGACTAACACCCACCAGCTCCTACGCTACTGCAAGGGTAGTGAAGGGTCCAGAACCCCTGTATTACAGTGAGGTGTATATCCCAGAGGGCTGCTCCCCAGTTCTTGGCACCAATCACTATTGCTGAGCCCAGGGCAAGGACCAGTAACTAAATGTGCCTGTAGGAGGAAGTGGGCTGAATATGGGAGAAAGGCCTGATGAAATGAAACTGGAGTCAGAGACTTCAGCCAACTTGAGCCTGTGGCAGAGATGGGCAGGGAGGAGGGGGCCACTGTAGCAAGGAAAGGGTTGCACTGGGAGTACAGATGAGCAAAACCTCCAGTGGATCAATTGCCTCAAGAGGGCAGAACGTCACTCATAGCAGGAGGCGGAGGGCCCACAAAAAAGGCCTGATGTGCACAAGTAGAAGCTGTAAGGGGAAGCCACCCCCCAAACCCTAAAAAAAAACAAAAAAAAAAAACAATTTGTCATGAGCGGGAAAGTAAGGCCCCTCTCACCCTCGTAAAAGTCCATTCCTAATCTGACAGAGAGTAGAGAGAAACTCCTAGTGACAGATGAGAAAGTCTGAACTGCAGGGAAGAAGCAGGGCTGATTGAACCTAGGCTCAGCAGAAGCCAGCGACTGAATTAGTTTAGCCATGCTTAGGCAGGGAGGACCCTGTTGCAGAGGGTAATGGAGAAAGAGGACAGAGTGGGAAGGGCCTGAGAGCTTCACAAGCATTGGATAAGAGCCCAGGGACGCCCCAGAAGTGACAGTAAGGGCACCTACCTGGAAGAATAGCTGGGATTAACATGAATGGATGCTGTGCTGCATCATGTGGGAGCTTGGAGGGGAACAGTTCTGCAGAAGGCTGTGTACTTGGAGGGACATTAGGGGGCTAGCAGCGGGAAGACGGGCCACAGGAGATAGGGCCTAGAAAGTAGGGTATCCAATGAGTAAAGCATACTTTTCTGCCCAATGACTTCAGGTTCTCGCAGGGTTACCCCTTCGGTAAACTCACACTGAAAATGAGATTACCAGCATTCCAGCTGCGGCTGCAGACAAGTAGGGGGACTGAGTGAATATCAGTGAGGAGACTTTCAGTCGCGTGTGGTGGACTTACTATAACTGGACTATAATGGACTTCACACAGACGTGCAGTATTTCAATATGTTTATTAATCACCGGATCGGTGTAAAGGTAAGCAGGTAAATTCAACAACTTTGTTGCAGTATATCACAGATGTTGTAAAATATTCATGTAGTACAGTAAGTAGAGTAATCAGACTCTCAGTATTCCCAAGATCCTGAGTGGTTTACCGCGTTTTTTACAAGTAGCACGTACCGCTAATATAGCTGATTACTAGAGATATCCCTTTTATATTTCTAATTTGGATCTTGGGAGTACTAAGTCTGATGAAGGTCAGTCTTGACCGAAATACATTTTACCATTTCTCTACTTACTGTACTACATGAATATTTTACAACGTCTGTGATATATTGTCACAACGTTGTTGGATTTACCTGCTTACCTTTACACAGATCTGGTGATTAATAAACATATTGGAATACTGCACGTCTGTGTGAAGTGCATTATAGCATCAGTGAGGAGAGGCACAGGCATGTGTAAGGATACCCTAGCTGTCTGACTCCTAGCACCCACAGGAGGGTACAACTAATGTGGCAGTACACACTGTGGACCGTCCTGTAACCTGAAAGAGGAAATAAATTTAGGCAGAGCCAACATTTTAATTTCCTAGTGTCAGCCTCTTAGTGGCCAGGCCTATACCCATAATACAGTGTCGTCTAATGATATAAACAAAAAAAAGTTGCGTGAGCTGGTGTAGGGAGGAGGAGTCAGCAGTTGGGTGGTAGGACAAAAAAGCCTGCATAAAGTATATCTGGTATGTTAATATGGAGTTGGTGTTTTTTTTGTTTTTCTTTTATAACATGATGCAATTTTTGTGTGTTTTGTCACTTTTTTTGGCAAGGTTTTTAGCTCCAACTCACTCTATGGACCTGGAAACTTTTTTTTTTTTTCAAGGCTGAAGGTCAACTTGTGCTTTTTAAAAAAAAAAAAAAAAAAATAGAATCAACTAGAAGAAAAAAAAAATGATCCTGACTCCCATTTAAAATGTATGGGAGTCGTTTTTTGAGGCGGATTCTGTCTCAAAATCAGCCTGCAAAAAACTGATCATAGTTTGGAACAGTAGGACGAATCCTGAATGGAAGATATCAGACTGGCAAGAAACAGCGATTTCACAATTCTAACTCATCACTTCAAAGAGCCAGGATTCTCATTTTTGTTAATCAAGTTAATTTGATTGCACAGCCCTAGATGAACAGAAAATATCAATTCTGGAACAGAGGTTTAGGGTTTATGGCGTTTATCATGCAAGATAATAACATTCTCTTTATTTTTCTGCATATAACAAGGGGAGTAAAGTCTATCTTTACTTTTTCTGTCTAACCACTTAGGCTGTTTGTTGCCTTGACATTCTGGCCATTCAACCGCTTAAAACCTGCAGTCAATGCCATCTAGCTAGGCATAAAATAAATGAACAAGCGTTCCAAAAGAAAACCCCAGTATGTACCAATGAGATTGCAAGTCTTTATTAACAAGTTTGTGTTACCCCCCCCCCCCCCCCTTCCCCTCCTCTACGGTCATCTGAAGTCACAGGGACTGGAGAAAAAGAAATCCACTCCCCTCTCCCTTGACATTGTCAGCAGCATGTATTTCCTGCATATAACCTGAAGTGAGAGTTGCTAGTATATGCAGCTCCCACTTCAGCTAGAACTTGCTTTGGTATTGCTTTAGTCTTAGTTTCTTTAAAAGTAGCCTCAAAATTATATGTTGCAGTTTATACAAAAAATTTATATACATCATCCTAGTGTATGTCCTTGTTTGAACTCTATCATTCGTACACACCAAAAAAAAATAAAATTCAAATTTTCCGCATCTCCTATGAATCTGTGGAGAGTATGCCCATGAATTTATTCTCATTGTGTGTCAGTCCATGGGACGTGTGATTGGTTCCATTCACTATAATGGGTTCATGTGTTTTGTTTTTTTCTTTTCGTGGACATCGTTCAGACAAGAATTTCTACAGTGAACGTGCCCTAAAGCCAAGATTCTTTGCGGCTCTGGCGCTAGAGCCTTTTTAACATCTGTATGGGGTTTACATTTGTCCTTTTGTTACCAGATACATGCCAGTCCAGACTGTAATCTATTGAAGGATCCACTAATAAACTTTTAATAAAACAGTCACTCATTCTGTATGTGTAAGAGAATTAAATGCATATGGTGATATACAAAGTATGTCTTTTATATTGTATGTGAACAGAAATAATTTTTATATTGTATTTTTATTTTTTTTTCTTTGGACAGAGTTCTCAGATCATGAAGATTTAGTTCTTAACATTCCAGCTAGTCTTCGTGAAGAACCAGCCTGTGCGGATGTTGGTAAGATAGATATAGCTATAGAGAGAGAGAGAGAGAGAGAGAGGGGATATAGATACCTACCTATATAGATATATATGCGTCAAATGTTCATCCTGGTTTTATCTGTAGTGGTTGAGGTGTTTATAATAAAAGGAGACTTAACAATATACTTTATTTCATAAGCAGGAACAGGTTTGTAGTGTTTAAATGTGTTTTAGTATTGCAACCATAGGACACTAATTGAGTTGACCTATAGACACTCAGATATAGTGTACTGCGTTCTAGCATGAGGGGAAGCTATAATTCTGCCCCAAATTCCAGAAATACAAGTGAATGGTAGGTCCCCATAGACTTTCTATGGGAGTGTTACCTTAACTTCTCTTAAGCGACACTTGAAAATGCCTTGTACAAAACCCTCATATATAATTTGATGGCTTCTGTCTCCAATGTGGGAGCTGCTTGTTTAGGTTGGACAAATTAATGTAAAGCCACTTTTTGGGTTCTTATAGGTTATTCGCCATTTTGTTTTTGGCAGATCCAATGGACCTTCAGGACCAACTAACATATGAGGAACTTGTGAGAAGAAACGTAGTAAGTGCAAAATTTAATGCACTGACTTCTTTACAGGGATAAAGGGATTACTATATATTAAAGTTCTCTACAGATCAGAAACTGACTTTTAGTTGGAATTTTAAGGCTGGTTGAAAAGATATGTTCAGTATTTTCATGCACAGCTTATTTTGCTGCAGAAATTTCAGAAATTTGTTCCATTTACCTGAATGGGGTTTTTAGTGGCAAGCACATGGATTTCTGCAAGCACCTTTTTCAGTCATAGAAATTTCTGAAACTGACTGTGCAGCGTATTAAGGCATCCTTTACGGGATGTTCCAATTTATTTTAAGCCTTCCTATGTGTTTAAAAAAGCAAAAAAAACATCAAACTATATACTAATCTGTTCGTTCTCAAGTGATCTAACGGAGGGTCTCTGGTCTTTGTTTAACCTCAGCATGTGCACGAGCACTTCGGACAATAAGTGGCTGCGTTTCAACAAAGCATCACTGCTCAGCAGCTGATTGGATGGCTCGCTCCTATGATGGCCTTAAGTCAGGAATAATGGGGACCTGAAGAGAGACTTGAGCGGCCACCATAGCCACTGGGTCTAGACCCGGAGCGAATGCCCGTGGTCAGCGTTCACTTTAGGCATTGGTTTTTGTAATGATCCTACTCGTCATCCGTGTGCAGTCTGTCTCTCCTGTTTTTCACAGATTCACTGCTAGGTGATGCTGGAAGAGAAAGACAACTATATATGTTTGTTGCCTGCTAATACAAAAAAAAGGCATGTGGATCAAAAATTTTAATAGATTAGAATGTACAATTTTTTTTTTTTTAAATGGTCCTCCAAAATGGATCATTCACGTAAAAGCAGCCTAAGGCTAAGGCCCCACGTGGCGTCCCGCAGAAAAAAAAAAAGCGCTGCAGGCTCACATCGCGGCGGCGTTTCCGTAGGTATAATTGACATGCTGCGATTTCCACGTGTCCGCAGCACGGTTTTTCCGCAAAGTGGGCATGGGATTCACTAGAATCCCATCCACTTTGCTCTGACTGTAAAGCGCTGCAATTTTTTCCGCGGCGTTTACGCCACGTAGGGCTTTAGCCTTGGGGAGATTTTAATTCTTAAAGTGATTTATTGTAATTTTCAGGATGATTCAGTTTAAATGTTACAGATGAGCATGGTGATTTTTATTTTATTTTAGGAATTATTTATTGCAAATTCTCAGAAGTATGCACAAGAAACTGTTCTTTCCTTGCGTGTGCGAGAGTGGGAGGATAAAATGGGACCACAACTTCAAGAACAGGTACTAACTGTCTTTGCAGCATATGCTGCTGTTTGGTTTTAGGTTTTTGTCTTTACCGAATTGAAACCTAACTAAACTTTTGAACGACCCTTGATTTGCTGATACTATTTGTTATTAATAAATCTCTTGTAGTACATTTACGTTAGGTTCACACATGCGTTCGGGTTTCCATTCTTCAGGTCCGCTTGGGGACTCCAATAAACGGAAACCCAATCCGCTTAAAAAGCAGACCACATAGAATATAATGGAGTCCTTCTGGGTTTCCACCTGAAAAATGCTTGCAGGACTTTTCTCTCCACATTTTTCAAGCGGAATGAGGAACAGAATTCCTGAGTGCAGATGTGAACACAGCCTTAGTAAAGTTTGGTTCCTTTTTGTGAAATCCTGTTCCTTATTCTTTCCCTGTACTCCTAGTGAAAGCAGTGTACACTTCCTAAATAGACACACAAGAGAAAAGAATAAAGTAGTTAAGGATATATTACATATTAGTATAAATTATATTACAAAATATATTGACACACATACTGCCAGAAAATAAAGTTGTTCGGTTACGCTTTAAAGCAGAGCTCCATTTCCATGGATACAAAATATATATATATATATATATATTTTTTTTTTTTTTATAGGTTTTATTTTGCATTTTGAATACAACCATGAAATTTTAACACCTTTTTGACATCTGCCATAATAGTACAATAGATGCCAGGTCTTTATAAATAATAATACATTTTAGTTATATATTCCGCAGCACTGTACAATGTGTAGGGTTCAAGTACAGACAAAAAAAATACATTACAAAGAAATAGTCAATTCATACACTGGGACTGAGCACCCTGCTCGCAAGAGCTTACAATCTATGAGGTAGAGGGGGGGTAACACAAGAGGTAGCAGGGGCGGCATCAGAGGTAGCATTGCTTATACAATGGTCAAACGATTTTGTAATAGAGGTTACTGTCATTACACATATATAAAGCTGTATGAGCCATCACTAGTCGTGTCTTTTAACGTGCAGATGGTGCCTAGACATATAAAGTTAGGGTGGGTTCACACTTGCGCTTGAGTCTGTCCGCTGCCAGTCCAAGTGAAAATCTTGGGAAACTGGATAGGGACAGGTTAGCGACGCATTGCTTAAAAACCCATTCATTTGAATGGGTTTTTAAAGCAATGCGCGGGTGTCCGATAGCACTCTCTGCGCTGCGAATCCAGTTTTTTCGTCGGAAACAAAGTCGGACATGCAGGACTTTGTGTCCGACGAAAAAAACGGCTTTGAGGCGCAGAGGCTGCAATCGGACACCCGCGCATTGCTTTAACCAAATGAATGGGTTTTTAAGCAATGCGTCGCTAACCTGCCGCTATCCTGTGCCTAACCAGTTTCACGAGATTTTCAATTGGATTGGCAGCGGACGGACTCAAGCGCAAGTTTGAACCCACCCTTAGTCTGATACGGCATCATATGCTGTGAGGTAATATGGGAGCGTGAACAGAGGGTACGTTTTAGGGAATCTAACTTTGGAAGGGTTTACATTAGGAGTTCTGATAGGCCTGTCTGAAAAGATGTCTTTTCAGAGCTAATGCCCGTTATCAGAGGGGAAGTGGGAGGGTAGGGTGGGCATCAAACAGCAATGCCTGCAATCCAAGTAAAATTTAGCCCCCCGGGGCCGATCCCCACTGACCCCATACATTTTCCATTACAGGGAGGCTCCCACGCGGCGAGATTGTGAGAGCTGTTCTGTTCCTAATGAAGCCTCACTAGCTATGACCAGTCTTAATAGCTATATAACACATCTCCCATGGATTGCAATACAGTTGTATTACAGTCTATGGGCCATGCAATCAAGATTGCAGGTTCAAGCCCCCTAGGAGGGGGAAGGGGCTAATAAAATAGTAAAAATTAAAGTCTTTAAAAATTTAAAATAACCTAAAAATTCAAATCACCCCCTTTTCGTAGATTTGAAATAAAAATAAGTAAACAAAAAAAAAAAATTATACAGTATATCCCTGTGTCCAAAAGCACCTGGTCTACAAACATATCTACCGTTGGTGACAGTCAGTAGTGTCCATACAGTGGGTACGGAAACTATTTAGACCCCTTTAAATTTTTCACTCTTTGTTTCATTGCAGCCATTTGCTAAAAGCAAAAAAGTTCATTTTATTTCTCATTAATGTACACTCAGCACCCCATCTTGACAGGAAAAAAACCAGAAATGTATATTTTTGCAAAGTTATTAAAAAAGCTGAAATATCACATGGTCATAAGTATTCAGTATTCAGAGTATTCAGCACAGTGGCCTCCATAATCCTTAAATGGAAGAAGTTTGGGACCACCAGAACTCTTCCTAGACCTGGCCATCCAGCCAAACTGAGCAATCGTGAGAGAAGAGCCTTGGTCAGAGAGGTAAAGAAGAACCCAAAGATCACTGTGGCTGAGCTCCAGAGATGCAGTAGGGAGATGGGAGAAAGTTCCACAAAGTCAACTATCACTGCAGCCCTCCACCAGTCGGGGCTTTATGGCAGAGTGGCCCGAAGGAAGCCTCTCCTCAGTGCAAGACATATGAAAGCCCGCATAGAGTTTGCCAAAAAACACATGAGGGACTCCCAGACTATGAGAAATAACATTCTCTGGTCTGATGACACGAAGATTGAACTTTTTGGCGTTAATTGTAAGCGGTATGTGTGGAGAAAACCAGGCACTGCTCATCACCTGCCCAATACAATCCCAACAGTGAAACATGGTGGTGGCAGCATCATGCTATGGGGGTGTTTTTCAGCTGCAGAGATAGGACGACTGGTTGCAATTGAAGGAAAGATGAATGCGGCCAAGTACAGATATATCCTGGAAGAAAACCTCTTCTAGAGTGCTGTGGACCTCAGACTAGGCCAAAGGTTCACCTTCCAACAAGACAATGACCCTAAGCACACAGCTAAAATAACAAAGGAGTGGCTTTGGAACAACTCTGTGACCATTCTTGACTGGCCCAGCCTGAGCCCTGACCGCAACCCAATTGAGCATCTCTGGAGAGACCTGAAAATGGCTGTCCAACAACGTTCAACATCCAACCTGACAGAACTGGAGAGGATCTGCAAGGAAGAATGGCAGAGGATCCCCAAATCCAGATGTGAAAAACTTGTTGCATCATTCCCAAGAAGACTCATGGCTGTACTAGCTCAAAAGGGTGCTTCTACTCAATACTGAGCAAAGGGTCTGAATACTTATGACCATGTGATATTTCAGTTTTGTTTTTGTTTTTTTAATAAATTTGCAAAAATATACATGTCTGTTTTTTTTCCTGTCAAGATGAGGTGCTGAGTGTACATTAATGAGAAATAAAATGAACTTTTTTGCTTTTAGCAAATGGCAGCAATGAAACACAGTGAAAAATTGAAAGGGGTCTAAATACTTTCCGTACCCACAGTTGCTATTGTCTGTTACAAGATTTTAGCATCAGACACTAGCTGAATCGTCAGAAATCCGTTAAAATTTCCATTCATTTCAATGGGTTTTTATATTGTCCGTTTGTGTCAGTTTACACCCAATTTGTGTCCGTTATTTTTTTTAACATTGAAGTGTATGGGTAACAGACAGTTACTGTCTGTTGTTTTATGTCCGCTTTTTTTTTTTTTTATCTGCGCATGCTCAGAAAGCAGAAACAAAAAAAAAAAAACGGACCGTGTTAAACGGATGCTAACTGCTGCTTGTGAAAGATCCACAGTGCGCCCACACCGCGTTGGCCCACACCTGAGACCTCTTTCATATAAAACCACACTCACCGCCAGTGAGTGCCGGGTTCACAAGATAAATACAAGACAAGCTTTCTAAATTTTATATATTTATTAATCCCTAAATGGGTCGGTATTAACATCTAACACATGCAGTTCAGAACAGATATGTAGATATATGCAAGCATTAACAGTTACTAGTTACAAGATACAGTACCATAAAATAAAAGGGCAGAAAAGTGAAATAATTACTTTACCACGCATCTCCTTGATGTGGTTCTATAGTCCAACACTCATACATGCTCTGGCATGTGTGAATAACCAGTGGAGACTCCTCTAGCATGTAGCATCAACACAACAATCCAGACTGCATGCTCCTCACAGTATGTCCCAATAGTCTCTCTGTGATCTCTTGTAGTCTGTCTGTAAAAACTCTGTTTTCTCCTGTAGTCTGTGATGGTCTCTAATAACTCCCCCACTGGCCTCTTACCTCATCTTTTATACCCTTTATGCCACCTCCCAGAATGAGGTCACCAACAACAGCAAGTCTGATTGATTAACGCACTCAAGTCACGATTCTTTGTATGGAGATGAGACCAAGTGAAATGATACAATGTTATCAACCATGTCTGATCTACCAGCTCAGGCCGACCAATGCATATTTGTTTGATCACTCAGGGCTGTGTAGGAATTCAATGGAGCCCTGCTGGGATGGATACAAAGCCCTATTGTTCCAGTCCGGCCACTATTGGCAATATACCTATGAGTAGGCTGCGCACATTATGAATGAATACAGGCTAAGAGGGAGATACGATACCCAGAGATCAAAATACATCTCTGAGTTATAGCCATATTTAAGCAGAATCATCACACTGCTAATGTCAGGGTTTTTTTTTTTTAACTGATCCATTAATTTAATTTAAATAAAAATAGTTAGGAGTGTCAGAATATGGAATTAAATCTTAAAAAAAAACAAAAAAAAAAAACTGGTATCCCCAGAAAAACACTGACTCATATAATACAGGTGGCATGTCATTTCGGCTGCATAGTGAACGCCGTAAAAACAAAGCCCGTAAGAGTTGCACAAACACAATTTTTATCCAATTTCACCCCATTCTGAAAAATTCTGTTATGACCTGCAAAACCTTGCGTTTTATATTTCGCTGCATCTGGTATAGTGTTAGAATTTAGATGTTTTTGGGTTTTTTGTTGCAGGAAGAACGAGGAGCTTTTGATATTCATGATTATGGAGATCGCCTTGTGTCACAATTCAGTAAGGTAGGAGAGTGGAGATCCTTTGCAAGTCTAATGGCACACAGGCAACCCTATGAAATTTGCAGATACATGTTGGCATCTCTACAACTGGTAAGTGTCCAAAAGTACTTTCTATTCCCTTAACAAAATGACAAAAAAAATCAGGTTTTTAGTTTAAACAGTGTATCCAAAGTTTACAAGTGTTGCTACTTGTTGCCCTGTCATTGCATGCGCAGCCCAGTGAACCTGTACGGCGCATGCTCTGGACATGAGACTTCTGCAATCAGCATCACAGCAGGGAAAATACATGAGGCTGTCAATCAGTGGTTGGAGTTTTAGTGGAAGGGGCAGCACTGAAAACTGGGGGCATTGAGGCTTTTTAATGTCCCGATCAAACAAGCATAAACCCTCAATTATAGAGACTATTTGATAGGGTGCGCTTTTAGGTATTGGGGCTGCTTTAGTAGAGAATATTTTAATGACATTCCCTTAAAATACAGTAACACTTATCCTTTTGAACTGAACCTTATCATCTTTGCAAACAATACCTTTTGATACAGATATAACAGGCTACCTTAGTTTATACATACCCTATACTAGTCTCTAGATCAGAACCTGAAAAAATTCAGACCTGAGTTCAAAATAAATTTGGACTCCTATAAAACTGCAGACAATAAGACCTAGACCAGACTAAGACAAGCTCCAGAACCTCAAAATAACTATCTCCCCCTGCAGTGTGTGAGTAAACACTGAAAAGTACAACTGGCATACAGGACAAAAGACAAGGTACTAGGCACTGCCCATATATACTGAATAAGTGTAGATGCTAAAAATTACTTCCAAAAAGAGAAGTGGTGCTGTGCAGTATTGGTACAAAGTGTGTGTAAATAATATACATATATATTTATTACTAGCAGAAGGACCCGGCTTCGCTCGGGTATATTTCATTTTTTGTTTGTGTAGTGGCCCCATAAGAATTGGCACTGGCCTATTTTGTATGGTGGGTGTGTGTGTGTGTGTGTGTGTGTGTGTGTGTGTGTGTGTGTGTGTGTGTGTGTGTGTGTGTGTGTGTGTGTGTGTTTGATACGTTTAGATTTATAAGAATGCTGACATCCAATATGGCAGTGCAGTATAGGTACAGTCTATTTATGGCTGTGGTGTTATGGAAACCTGGTGAATTAAATGTGAAGTTATATTGGCTAATACACATCATACGACTGAATACTTAAGGACCTGCGAACTGCTATTGACTAATACAGGTCATAAATAGCTTGGTTGCTATGGAAACATGTTGTAAAGCTGTTTGTATGTGAAGACTGAAGAACCTGTTAGTTTCCATCTGTCCATAAATGTCATGTGTATCTCAGTTTGGTTATCAGTGAAAAACCATATGTAGAGCTTTAGTTAATATTTTATACCAATTTTACTAAAAGGGTTATCTGATAGTTATAGAAATTAAATTAGCTGTAGGACATGTAAAAAAAAAAATAAAAACATGCTATTATATCCTTGTTGCTCCAGCAACAATGTTCTAGTGTTCAGCAATGATCTGCTGCACATCCATGACTGCTGCATCCAATCACATACCGTACATGTTGGTGTGACCATGAGGTAAATTGTCTGCAGCAGGCACATGCCAATTTGTGGCGGCATTATTACTGGAGCATTGCTGCTGAATTAGCACAGGATTTAACATGTGAGTAATGTGTGTGTGTGTTGTTGTCTTTTTTTTTTTTTTGTATTTCCTTTAGCTGCTCAGATAAACACTTTTTCATTATTTTGGTAATTTGTATACATGCAGCACAAATACAGAATTCAGAGTTTCAACAAAAATTTTAGAATAACTGAGCAATCTCCAAAAAAAAAAAAAAAATACTGTTAGTCAGCTTGTTACTGTATCATGTTATTACATTTGTTTGTCAGCAGGCTTAGGCCACAATCACACTAGTGTTATGTGACCATTCAGGGACTCCGTCCTCCATTCTGCTTACAATATGCGGAGAGAGAGGTCCTTCAAGCAGGACTTTTCTCTCCGCCGATTTCAGGCAGAAACCCGGCGGACCCAATTAGTCTATGGGGTCCGTGGACCTGAAGAACAGAAAACTGAACGCTAGTGTGAACCTAGCGTTTAAACTGTTTTCCATGAAAAATTGACTCTCAGGAAATCTATAGGTAACTGGAATTCTCATTGTCTTCCTTACTTTATGTTTATGTCAAACTTACTTGCTATGTTCACAATTTACTTTCAAGCATTGCAGACGTGAATTTTTTTTTTCTTTTTAATTTCTCTTCCCCCCCCCCCCCACTAGGCCAACGATTACACAGTAGAGGTGTCCCAGAAGCCAGGAATCCAAGAAGGATTGGATACGATGACTCTACGTCTTCTCAGCCAACAAAAGGCACATGAGAGATTCAAGACTTACACTGCTCCATCTGTTGCTGAGCACTGACATAGTCCATCCTTTTGACTACCGTATTCCTTTATTATAGCTATTGTTTATATAAAACAGACTGCATTTGCCACAAAAATGTGATGCTTTATTCAGCTGGTATCACATGGCTACCAGGAGAAGAAAAATAAACAAAACACACTGCAGAGTAGAATTATAGTGAGTGGATGGATGTGTGCTGGACTCAACGGTATATTTGCATGTAAATTAATGGACTTCCCATCTTTTCCAGAAATGGCGATCAGGCATGTCACTTGGTGAAGTGCTGTGTGTATTTAACCAAAGGCACACAAATGGTTTTTATTACATTCTGTACATACACTTTTAAACCCATATTTTGTACAGTCTTCTCTGGGCTACTGTGTCCTTTTTAAATTTATGTATAAAATGAATCTATTTGCTACTATTTTTGTGGATTTTTTGTTTGTTTTTTTCCCCTAAATTGGTAGCTGAGCATGCCTTGACATGTATCATCATATAATTGCCCTTGTTAGAATAAAAGTAAACCAGTGTACACAACTATAGAATTCTAACTGGGCCTATAATAAATAGACAAACGGTGGTGAAAATAAAAGTATAAATTGATTCTAAACTTATTTCTCTCTTTATAGCCCTAACACCATGCAATATAATCAGGGGATGGGAAGTTGTGTATGCTGGAGAATAAAATCAGTGGATCAAAAGGTTACTCTTCAAATATTGTATATTCAATCACAATAGTATATAAGTCCCTATCTGTAAGTTAGCAGTAACAGGCATTCCCTACATTCTCTAATATTTTAGGAAAACACAGCCTGCTTTCTTGGCATGAGTTAACACTCCAGTTTCCATTTGCATCAGTTTTGATACATCTAGAAAGTTTCAAGTCATGCAATACTTTCCTACTCCAACAGAAATGAAGGAGAGAACAGCTGACATTTGAGGCGAAGGCCCCACGTTGAGTAAACGCAGCTTTTTTTTTTTTTTTGCAGATTTTGTTGCGGCCTTTTATAGAGGACCTTTCACATCCTCATGTATATGCTGTTTTAAATACCGCTAGAAAGCAGACAGCGCACTGAATTCAGAGGAATACTGTCAGGGAGGGTGTACCTCACAGCGCAGCTAGACTGTCAGAAACGCCCTTCTGACGATGGGGCACAGAACTACCGGCACCAATGGCTCCAGCCCCGGGCCACATAACGGGAAAGCAGACAGCACGCTGAATTCAGCGCGCTGTCTGCTTTCTAGCGGTATGTAAAACAGCATATACATGAGGACATGAAAGGTCCTCTTTAAGCCAAAGCCAATAATGGCTACAAAAGGAATGGAAAATATAGAGGAAGTTCTTGTACTTCTAACTTTTGCTCCATCCACTCCTGGCTTTAGCCTGTTTTTTTTTGTTGCGGTTTTTTGAGCCAAAGCCTCATGTTGCAGAAACACAAACTCACTTTCATAGAAACGTTCAGTTGCTCAGATATACACTGTGTGCAGAATTATTAGGCAAATGAGTATTTTGATCACATCATCCTTTTTATACATGTTGTCCTACTCCAAGCTGTACAGGCTTGAAAGCCAACTACCAATTAAGTAAATCTGGTGATGTGCATGTCTGTAATGAGGAGGGGTGTGGTCTAATGACATCAACACCCTATATAAGGTGGGCTTAATTATTAGGCAACTTCCTTTCCTTTGGCAAAATGGATCAGAAGAGAGATTTGACGGACTCTGAAAAGTCAAAAATTGTGAGATGTCTTGCAGAGGGATGCAGCAATCTTGAAATTGCCAAACTTTTGAAGCGTGATCACCGAACAATCAAGCATTTCATGGCAAATAGACAACAGGGTCGCAAGAAGCGTGTTGAAAAAAAAAAAAGGCGCAAAATAACTGCTAATGAATTGAGGAAAATCAAGCGTAAAGCTGCCAAGATGCCATTAGCCACCAGTTTAGCCATATTTCAGAGCTGCAACGTTACTGGAGTATCAAAAAGCACAAGGTGTGCGATACTCAGGGACATGGCCAAGGTAAGGAAGGCTGAAAAACGACCACCTTTGAACAAGAAACATAAGATAAAACGTCAAGACTGGGGCAAGAAATATCTTAAGACTGATTTTTCAAAGGTTTTATGGACTGATGAAATGAGTGACTCTTGATGGGCCAGATGGATGGGCCCGAGGCTGGATCAGTAAATGGCAGAGAGCTCCACTCCGACTCAGACGCCAGCAAGGTGGAGGTGGGGTACAGGTATGGGCTGGTATGATCAAAGATGAACTTGTGGGACCTTTTTCGGGTGGAGGATGGAGTGAAGCTAAACTCCCAGACCTACTGCCAGTTTCTGGAAGACACCTTCTTCAAGCAGTGGTACAGGAAGAAGTCGGTATTGTTCAAGAAAAACATGATTTTCATGCAGGACAATGCTCCATCACATGCATCCAAATGATCCACAGCGTGGCTGGCCAGTAAGGGTCTAAAAGAAGAAAAAAAATAATGACATGGCCCCCTTGTTCACCTGATCTGAACCCCATAGAGAACCTGTGGTCCCTCATAAAATGTGACATCTACAGGGAGGGAAAACAGTACACCTCTCTGAACAGTGTCTGGGAGGCTGTGGTGGCTGCTGCACGCAATGTGATCGTAAACAGATCAAGCAACTGACAGTATCTATGGATGGAAGGCTTTTGAGTGTCATCATAAAGAAAGGTGGCTATATTGGTCACTGATTTGTTTTTGGTTTTGAATGTCAGAAATGTTTATTTCTAAATTTTCTGTTATATTGGTTTACCTGGTGAAAATAAACAAGTGAGATGAGTATATATTTGGTTTTTATTAAGTTGCCTAATAATTCTGCACAGTAATAGTTACCTGCAGAAACAGATATCCTCCTAAGATAGCCAAATCAAAAAAAAAAACCCACTCCAACTTCCAAAAATATTAAGCTTTGTTATTTAGGAGTCTTTTGGGTTGATTGCGAACATAGTTGTTGTTCAATAATAAAAATCTCAAATACAACTTGCCTAATAATTCTGCACACAGTGTAGATATAGATATTCTTGTATAACTAAAATTGTAGTGTAGTTATAGTCAAATGGTGGTAAAAAATCCATCTCGAGGGACAAATGATCAGATTATAGGTATTTTCCCCTTCCGTCTCTGTGGAGTGGGGAAGGGGTAGCAGCATGACAAACACAAATAGCGGTGCTGCTGCATCTAGTATGTGTTGTCTATCATCACAGCAATGCTGTTCCATATTGTTGGATAATGTACTCCATGCTCTTGTTTCTATGTATATGAGCAGGCTCTCCGCTGTAGTTTATGGGAAACATAGCAGCTAGTCTCCACCCAATAGCTCAAAGACTAATGAGAATAAGATATGGAGCCTGCAGCAGGGGAACTGCTAAAACATAAGCTATAGGTTGGAGTGGCCAGATAGCGATCTTCCTCATATATATTTGCAACAAGCCACACTTACAGAAAAAAAAAAAGTCAAGTTTTACATTGAGGGCATATCTTTGGCGCACAGCACATCGTTAATTCTGCAAAAAGTAACAAGCAAGGTGCAGAAGTACACAAAGAAATATGGGCCTGGGTAGAGACACCTCTGCCTGACTAATATAACTCATGCCAGAAAACTGGTGGAAGGTATATCTGAAATCTTTGCTAGTTCCTGACCAGTGAAGATATCAATTGTCATGTGGAAGTGCACCTGATTTATTAAGCAGCTGGAGCCTTTTAATTCAGATGTGCCTTGCACCAGTCAGGAAAAAACAATTAGGCAATGTTCACACCTCTGTAGCAAATTCTGTTAAAAAAAAAAAAAAAAAAAAGCCTGACTTATCTTATAGCTTTTGTAAATATATGTTGGCAAGTCTCAAATATAAGCTGCTGGAAGCTGTACTGTAAAAACCTTTTCTCATAGTCTATATGGTCAGATTATAGGAATTAATTAAAAAATTCAAACTGCACAAAGTTTTGTTTTTTTTGTGTGCATTTTAGTAGGCAATACAGTGCAAAAAATGGAAGCTAACTGGTGACTGCCATATAAACCGTGCCCTTCTAAAAAGTCTAGTCTGTCACTACATTTTTTTTTTTAATGTTGCCACTGCATACTGTAACCTCTTTATTGATGACCACACGTCGTTGTGTGTATCAGCCATTATACATACAGAATGTCAGGGTCAATAATATTTTTGCCATCTTTCAGCCACAAGCATTGAATGATTTCTGATATTGTGGCATTCAAGGTGTAAAAAAAAGTAGTTTTTCAGTTGAAAAGGACATTTACATAGTTTATACAGGTAAATCATAGTCATACAGGTAAAGATGAGTCAAAAAAAAAAAAAAAAAAATACCCAAACTTTTCAGACAAATATGGGTAGAAAATGTATGGGTGACAGAACTTGTCAGCTGAATATTGACTTGTAGGTCTTCATGTGTTGCTTGACACTTTCAGCAATTTCCTGATCATTTTTACTCCGATTATAGTAATCAGTGAATAGTCCATCAGGATTCAGCAAATATATAAGGATAGTGTGATCAACAATATAATCATTATCTTCATCCCGAGGTCCTGTACTGTAGTATACACGATAGGCTTGAGCTACTGCCTTGATCTGCTCCTGGGTGCCGGTCAGCCCCTTGAGACGTGGGTGGAATTCACTTACATACTTTGCTAGTGCTGCAACACTGTCACGCTCTGGGTCCACGGAAATAAAGACAGGAAGCACAGGAGGCAAAGTGGGGTCTTTGTCCAACAAGGACACTG
This sequence comes from Leptodactylus fallax, assembly GCA_947044405.1. Lineage (NCBI taxonomy): Eukaryota > Metazoa > Chordata > Amphibia > Anura > Leptodactylidae > Leptodactylus > Leptodactylus fallax. The sequence continues at coordinate 1,013,710 of CAMRHE010000148.1, read as the reverse complement.
CAGTACTCAACTTTTGCAACTCATCTGGACAGATATCAGGACAATGAGTAAAGCCAAAGTACAACAACACCCAATTACTTCTCAAGTCTTTTTTACAGCAAGGCTGGCCTTTATGATCTGTAAGACTGAAGTCTCCCTGACCAACTGCTATGGTACGAAGCTGCTCAATGCGTTCCAGCTGCTTCTTCTCCTGTTTCTCCCACCGCAAATATTGCCAGATTCCCACTGCAGCTCCACCAATAATGCAGCTAACAAGCACCCTTGTTCGTAACGATATTGGAGCTTGGGAGTGTCCTGACTGCTGCGAATTCTGTAATGGAGGTGATGTGGATATTTCTCTTGAAGTGAGCAACCATTTTATCTTCTTTGTACAGTCCATTGTTGTCCTGACTTGATTTATAACCCCATGATTTAGGAAAAGACATGGAGATGATTTACAAATGCGCTGTATATGCCGCAGCATCCTACAGATGAGAAGATATCAGTGTTAGCACAAGGTATAATGAAAATCTAAGATCAAAGAGGGCTGCTGTCCACAGTTTGGGGAATGAGTATGCCACACAATCTATATTGCAAGTGAATACAGTTGTGTTTCAGTAGTCAACAATCCACAAGACCTGCTAATGTAAATACATCCTAAGGCATTGCTTCCCAATCTTTTCAGACTAAGGGCACCCCTGGGAAAAAAAAAAAAAAAAATCCTGAAGCTCTTCTACCAAATGTTTTTGGTAAAAATGATCTAAAAACAAAGAGAGAATGTGTCATGGCCTGGGGAGGTTTCCAAGGCACCCCTATTAGGAATCGCTGTCCTAATGGGTTGTTCAAAACAAGTTTTCCATCACAGCAATACGTTAGAAATTATATATATATATATTAGTCAACAGAAAGCCCAACTGCAATACATTTTAATGGGAATATATCACACAACCTGTTCTTTCAAATTTTTATTTTTTTACTTAAAACCAGATGGGTCCCAGTCCTTCAACCCAACAGGTTGGAGTTTATTTGCGACACTAAACAGCCACAGATACTCATTTGCAGGGGGTTCAGTATCCCAAATTGCTCTGTTATTTAAAAAAAAAAAAACACCTAGGCTAGGTTAAGACCCCAAGTAGCGAGCCGCAGCTTTTTATCTGTAGCGTTTTCCTCTGCGAACTTTCTGCTTCTATTATACCTATACGGAAAACATCAGTGTTTTTTAAATTTCAGTATTTCTACTGCAGTATTTTTTCTGCAATGTGTGGCTGGGATTAGCCAGAATTTCATTCACTTTTCTGGTACTGTAAAACGCGGCATTTTTTTCCCGCTGCATTTCTGAAACATAGGGTTTCAGCCATATACTTTCTTAGAAATGAATCTCACCTGACTCATCTCTGTTGCTCCAGGTGCCTGCACGGTTCTTCAGTGAAGCTGGGACTGTACACCCCGGTTTCACTGTGTACACTTCTGAGGTCTGGCGCATGCGCACTGAAGCCAAGGTGTACTCCTGGCTTCACTGAAGAACTGCGCTGGTGCCAGGAGTAGAGCTGCGGGCATGCAATGTCACTACCCTTGACATCCTGGGTCTCTTCCTGAGGCTGCTGATTGACCTCAGCGGTCACATGACCACTAATAAGCGGAAGGGATCCAGAACGTCACAGACTACATGCAGTTTCACTCTGAAAAGATGGAGTAGCAGGCCTGGACCGATGAATATGATTTTTTTTTTTCACCTCCCCCTGACCTAAAAAAAAAAAAAAAAAAAAATAATTTGCTTGGACAACCTCTTTAAGAGTAAAGCGTGCTTGACCACTGAAGTCCACAGCAGTTCTGCAGTGTGTGAATTTACTCCTTCTCATATAAATATTATACTAAATCTTTCACGTTGCTTCCAATATATGGTACACCTCAAAAAGACACAATGTAACTGTGCTACTCCTCATGTCATTGATGAGAAGTGTCACACAGCCCGCACACCTCCTCCCTAGCCTCCAGACAGGCAGATCTCTAGTAGATCCCCACAAGGCGATCAGTGCATGGATCAGCCAGTATACAGCCCGTACAGAACAAGTACAAACCTCGTGTCTCCCACCTCAGGAGGTTACAACGGGTCGTGTCGAGACCGAAGTAGTTCCTGGTTTGATGTCACGGGAAGGGGCGGGGTCTCAGATTACTGGTCTATGCGGAAAAGCGGAAGCAGGAGTAGTGTAGTTTAGGAAGAGAGGGAGTGTGGTAGTTGTGTATGGGATACCGTGCTGCAGGGGGCCGAGGGGGAGGGTGCTGATCGGTTTTAATTTTTTCATGGACTGTACCTTAGAAGATAAAAGGGATGATTGGCGTTTAGGTCGTACTGTATGGGGGTGGGGGTGATATTTTTACATGGGACTGTAGAGTGGTTATGGGTTGGAGGCAGAGGAGTTCGCATATTGCACTGCATTTTAGAGGGGGCTGAAGAGAGAATTGTTTACATGGAATTGCATGTTGGAGGGGTTGAAGAGAGGGTGATGTTTATATGGGGCTGAGGGAGAAGGTGATGTTCACATGGGGCTGAGGGAGAAGGTGATGTTCACATGGGGCTGAGGGAGATGGTGATGTTCACATGGGGCTGAGGGAGAAGGTGATGTTCACATGGGGTTGAGGGAGAAGGTGATGTTCACATGGGGCTGAGGGAGAAGGTGATGTTCACATGGGGCTGAGGGAGAAGGTGATGTTCACATGGGGCTGAGGGAGAAGGTGATGTTCACATGGGGCTGAGGGAGAAGGTGATGTTTACATGGGGCTGAGGGAGAAGGTGATGTTCATATGGGGCTGAGGGAGAAGGTGATGTTCACATGGGGATGAGGGAGAAGGTGATGTTCACATGGGGCTGAGGGAGAAGGTGATGTTTACATGGGGCTGAGGAAGAAGGTGATGTTCATATGGGGCTGAGGGAGAAGGTGATGTTTATATGGGGCTGAGGGAGGAGAAGGTGATGTTTACACGGGGCTGCATGTTGAATGGGACTGAAGGGACCGCGATTACATTGGACTGCCCATGGGAGGGGCTCAATCATATGGGTAATGTTCACATGGGATTGCATGGTTCTGGGGCTAAATAGAGGATGAATGATTTTGTTTAGAGGGATATTTGTACAAGGGCCTGCATATTGGAGGTGGCTGATGGTAGGAGGCATGATATTGTTTTACTCACTTTATTATTTCTCTGCCAAGTCCCATCTAGGGCTCAGAATCTAAATTCCCTATAAGTAAGTCTTTTATATTCATATGGAATTGTATGTTGGAAGAAAGAAGTTTTTATCAAATGACTATATGTTGGATTAAGGCTAGGTTCACACCTGTGCAGGGTCTCTGCCTGGGGATTCTGTTCACCATTCCGCTTTAAAAATGCTGAGAGAAAAGTTCTGCAAGCAGCGCTTGTCTCTCCGCATTTTTCACCCTTTTCGGGTGGAAACGGCGGACCCTATTATAGTCTATGGGTTCCACGGATAACCGCTTTTTTAAGTGGATTAGGTTTCTATTCGGGGGGTCTCCAAGCGGACCCCTCCCCCGAACAGAAACCTGAGCGCAGGTGTGAACCTAGCGTCACCTGGAGAAGAGTAGTGATATTGGTTACATTGGGCTGCATGTTTGGGGGCTAAACGGACAAGGAGTGTTGATGTTCACATGAGACTGCATGTTGGATGGTGGAAGGGAGGCGTTGGGTTTACATGGGACTGTCTGCTGGAGGTAGTTGAAAAGAGAAGGGTGATGTTTATATGGGAATGAACTTGACGTCATAAGAATGGGGAGGAGGCCACAGTGTTCTGCGGCCAGGGGCGTACCTTCCATGAGGCGTTGGCTTCATGCCCAATTGGTAGGTATCTATTGTGTTATTGCAATAAGCAGCTGCTGATACTTTTTATTCACCTGGCTGCCACCGTCTATAGGCGGCGGTACATTTACATAACGACGCTGAAGAACGCCGAGATGATACGTACAGCATCTTGGCGTTCTTCAGCATCAGCTACAGTGCACCCTGGAGGTGGCAGCAGAGGGCAGCAAGGACAAGTGAGGAAAAAAAATTATCAGTTGCCACTCTGTGAGGGGGTAAAAAGGGGGGCCATTCACTGCGTGTGGGCTTTAAAAAAGGGGGGTTATATACTGTATGTATGTAGTGGGTCAGATACTGTGTGTGGGCCATAAAAAAGGGGTCAGATACTGTGTGGATGCCATTAAAAAAAAGGGGTCAGATACTGTGTGGGGGCCGTAAAAAGGGGTATTGTGGAGGGTCCGTAAAAATCAAAGTTCTATACTGTGGGGAGCAAGAAATGGGGTCATGTATCGTGTACTAGGCTAAAAAAAGAGGGTTGTATATTTTGTGGGGGCCAAAAAAAAAGGAGGTGTTATACTATGTGGGGGCGAAATAAGGGGATTTTTTGATCTGCCAATGAGGGGCGTGTCCTAATTAGGGAGGCCCCATCATGCAACCAAAGATATTTGGGTGGGTGTTTGTGTTTTTTTTTTTTTTTTTTTTTAATAGAGGGGGAAGGGGGCACCTTTCTATAGTTTGCCTCAGGCAAACTATGAACCTAGAGAGGCTAGGTTCAGTGTCATACTCCCACGATCACATATTGATGACCTATCCTATCCTATGTAAATTTCCACAGGTTGTGCTGTGTTTTATTTTTTTAAGCCAAAGCTAAGAGTGGCTTCAAAAGGAATGGGAAGTACAGTAATACCTCGTACACTCGCGTTTCCGAATTTGCGAATTCACAGATTCGCGATATTTTTTTGGCAACTAACATATATAGATTTTGCTCTTTTTTTTTCAGATCTGTGAAATTTAATTAAAAAAAAACACCTTCGCTATTGGGTAGTAGCGTCCTGTTCGTTACGTACCCGGTAATTAGTTTCATTTTACTGTGAGTGTATAAGAAAAATGAATGAATGTATTAATATACAGTACTGTACAGTATACTTTAGTATACTGTACAGTACTGTAGGGTAAAGTTTATTGATATTTAGGGGTTAAACATTAGAAATCGGCATTGTAAGCGCTTCTAAGCGCTTGTACCAAACATTCGCGATTCCTCGCGATCCGCGACCCGCTCTGTAACCTAACCTCGCGAATGTACGAGGTATTACTGTATAAGGAAAGCATTTTTGGAAAGTATGGTATTCATGGGTTGATTATGTAATCCATATAATTTTTACTCACACATGACCCATTGTAATATTGAAGGTTTCTGCTTCTTATAAACACCTGGAAATGTATTAAATCTTCATAGAAAGTAGGTACAAGAAAAATTTACAGAATAATAGATATACAGTGGCTTGGAAAAGTATTCATAGCCCTTGAACTTTTTCACATTTTGTCACCTTACAACCACAAACTTAAATGTATTTTATTGAGATTTTAGACCAACACAAAGTAGCACATAGGCAAAGGCAAATTTGAAAGCGGTTTCATTGAAAGAAGTGTTAAGAGGAGGTTAGTAAAAGGTTTGTAATGGCCATATATAGGACTATTCAAACTTTTATTGACTAGTCCACTGTGTCGGTGGGAGCTCCCAGGTAAATGTCACAACTATCATCTTTTATAACTAAGGACTTGCTAGACACTATGATAACTTAAACAAATATATTTCAGTTAGCACCTATCAAGACATGGCCTTGTTAAAATTTTTCATAGCACATATATCACCCCATTAATGCAATCCTAATGTAACCCCAAATTATATATTGCTAGCAGAAGGACCAGGCTTCGCACGGGTATATTTCATTTTTTGTCTGTCTCCAGACCCCATAAGAATTGGCCAGTTTTGCACTTGATGGAAACCTGGTGTAAAGCTGTGTGTATGTCTAGACTGAAGAACCTGGGATTTTCCATTGGTCCATAAGTGTCATGTGTATCTCAGTTTGGATATCAGTGAAAGATCTGTGGTTGTTATGGAAAACCTGGAATAAAGCTGTGTGTATGTGACCTTGTGTAGCACTGTCATCCACAGCGCCCTGCCCCTTTAAAGCTGACCCACAGCAGTGAAGAAAAATGGCTGGGTTGTTATGGAAACATGGAGTGCAGCTGTGTGCATGTGGCTGACAATGCCTTGTCAGATTGGAGATGGGCTTGGGTCTGCTGGGTTGTTTCAGCAGCTCGCTGTTGTCTGTGACATACCTTGTCAGATTAGAGACAGGCTTGGGTCTGCTGAGAGTTTTCATTAGCTCGAGAAGCAGCCATGCGTTTTGCTGTAGGGGGCATGAGTAGTTTAAAAACATTTCAATTTATAAGAATGCTGAAATCCAGTATAGCAGTCCAGTCAGTGGCGTAAATACCGGGTAAGCAGTGGTAGCGGCTGCCACAGGGCCCGGGACATTAGGGGCCCCTAATGTGTTTTGTTTTTTTTTTTTTTGTTTTTTATAGGCCGTTACCTGCTGGTGTAACACCAGCAGGTAACGGGCCCTATTTACTTACCGATCCCCGCTCCTGCTCACGGCCATCTGCGCTTCACCTTCTGCAGAGGCGGCTGTGAGCAGGAGCGGGGATCAGTAAGTAAGGCCTGCGTGCTGTGAACCCCACACACACTGCTATCATTATACTCTGGGGTCTTTTCAGCAAGCTTCGGGCCTCCTTGGGGACGTCCCAGATGTCGGTGGGCCAGTCCGATGTCATTATGCGTTGCGATTCATGCCTGGCTCACGTGCCATCTGATCCAACATTGAAGAGGTAGCGGGGGAGTGCGCATAATACTATATGTAGAGGCCACTATGATACTGTGTGCAGGGACCACTATGGGGACTAATAGTGTGCAGGGGCCACTATGGGGCATAATAGTGTGTGCAGGAATGCAGTTTGTGTAGGGGGGGTCCCATGTCAAATGTTCGCCTTGGGGCCCAGCCATTGCTAGTTACGCCACTGAGTCCAGTATAGGTACAGTCTAGTTATGGCTGTGTTGTTATGGAAACCTGGTAAATGAAATGTGAACTTATATTGTCTGATACACGTGATATGACTGAATATTTAAGGACCTGCGAAATGCTATTGACTAATACAGGTCCTAAATAGCTTGGTTGCTATGGAAACCTGTGTGCCTGAGGAGACTAAGCGCCTACGAGCTCTTATTGGCTGATAAGGGACATGTGACCGTGTGTATGGCAGTTGGAATATGAGTGAAAGGCTTGCAGGCTTGTATTAGCTAATGTTGGTCATTTTTTGGGAATACTGTATCTCAGGAATGGTAGGTCCAAGAGAGCTGAGACCCAGTCTAAAATATTCCCAGACACCTGATGTGCATGTGTGCCAAATTTGGTGAGGATTGGTCCAGTCGTTTGGTCACGCATAAAGAACAGACAGCACAATCTCTTAGACAGAAACTCATTTTTATATATATGTGTCAGCAACAAAATGCAGATATTAAACATAATTTTTGCCGTGGACCTCGATTCAAGACCATCTTGCTCATAACTTTAACATTTGTGTGACTGACACCTGAATGGGCAGTTTTTAATATCCTTTCTGAAGCACTCTACTATACTTGGTACTCTCTTTCAGAAAGTTATAACCTGGTTATATGGGCTAGTTCCACACGAAAGAGTATCCTTCAACATTGGGTGAATCCAACTCTAGTCTCTTTCACTCTGGTCCTGATGAAAATAGAACATTCCTTTCATATGGACTGGTTGAATACCACCTTAAATAAAGACAAGTTTACAGGACCTTTTTCAATCCTGGAGCCCATTCATAAACCAGAGACCACTGCATATTAGGAAATCATTACATGTTTTAGATAGTGGAAGAGTGAAGAAATCAGGCGATACCTTTTAGAGGCTAACTGAGTATATTTATAAGTAAGCTTTCAGGAGTGCTCGCTCCCTTCATCAGACATGGTGTGATACAAGAACTGAAAATTAACAGATTTTTATACACATGGTTTTCAAAGCATTTTAGAGTCCTTAAAAAAAATTGCAATCTAAGTAGAGAAGTTATTTACAACAGGTCAAAAAAACAGTCTGGAAACTTGTGGTGCGTGACGGAGGGATCAGTAATTCTTGCTGTTATCTGTTTGCTATCAGGAGGTGATTTGTGTCCCCCACAGGTCATACATAGTGTGATTTGAAGCTGGCATGAATATTGAGTTCAGTTCATGGTTCAAACATAGTGTGACATGAAGCTGGCATGAATATTAAGTCCAAATTGCAGAGTTTGAAATTTTTGCATAAATTTGTACTCCATTTCTTTCCTTTTCTCCTGTGTCTTAAAATGTCCCATTAAACCACAACCCGCAAATCTTCAATAGAGTGGTTTTCTCTGGAGAAATGTGCGGCCACTGGGAGATCTGTTCTGCTGTTATTAATGGTGGATCTGTGTGAGTTCATTCGTTGACTGAGTCTCTGCCCTGTTTCTCCCACATAGAGGCCTGTGGTGGGACATTGCACACACATTATGAGGTACACCACATTGGAAGACCTGCAGGAAAATGTCCCCCTAATTCTGTGCACCTGTTGTGACTGTGGGATAGGTACACTGTCAGCGGTGTGGATGTGCTTGCAGGTCATGCACCTTTTATGTAGGCAAGGTGAGGTGCCATTTTCAGTTGGGGCCTTCAGGGCACTCCGGACGATAATGCGCCTCAGGTTTGGTGGTTGTCGAAAGGAGAGGAAAAGGGGGACTGGAAATATGTCCTTGAGTCTGTTGTCCCTATGTAGCACAGGTTGGAGCTCCTTGGCAATCCTTCGTAGGATCTCCAGCTGTGGGTTGTAGGTGACAACTAGGGGCACTCGGGCATCTTTCTGGGTCTCTCTATATGTGAGCAGACTGTCTCTGTTAATGGCTGCTGCTTTGTTTAATTGGTTGTCTGTCACTTTTGGTTTGTATCCCAATCTGAGAAATTTCATCCTCAGATCCAGGAGGTGCTTGTCCAGGTCTGTTTTGTCGGAGCAAATACGATTGTATCGTATAGCCTGGCTGTAGATTATAGATTGTCTTGTGTGCTTGGGGTGGAAGCTGTCGTTTCTCAGGTAGGCCGTTCTGTCTGTGGGTTTGTGGTATATTGATGTGAGTAGCCGGTGGTCTTTAATGTATATTGTGGTATCCAGAAAGTGGATTTCACTCCCTGAATAGCTAAGTTTAAGGTTGATGGTCGGGTGAAAGTCATTGAAGTCATTATGGAATTGAAGTAGGGCCTCCTCACCTGCAGTCCAGATGACAAGGATATCATCGATATAACGAAGGTAAATCATAGGTTTGGTGGCGCATGTTGATAAATATGTTCCTTCCATTTCTGCCATAAAGAGATTTGCATATTGGGGTGCACATCTGGTCCCCATTGAAGTTCCCATTCGCTGTAGATATAGATCCTCTCCAAAGGTAAAATGGTTGTGGCTAAGGATGAATTGTATGAGCTGCGTTACTGGTTCTGTTGGGAGGTTTTGTTTTGCCAGGTGTACCCGACATGCTGCAACTCCATCCTTGTGGGGAATGTTGGTATACAGGGATTCCACATCCATGGTGGCCAAAATGGTACCCTCAGGTAGAGGGCCCAGGGCATTCAGTTTGTTAAGAAGGTCAGTGGTGTCCTGGATATAGCTTGGAGTATCCCTGACAAGGGGTTTTAGGAGATTTTCCACCCAACCTGAGATGTTTTCTGTCAGTGTCCCAATGCCAGAAATGATAGGCCTCCCAAGGTTGCCATCTTTGTGTATCTTTGGGAGCATATAGAAGCAGCCCGGCCTGGGATCTTGTGGGTTAAGTCCTTTTACCTGATTCTGGATCTGGACTGGAAACTCCTTGATCATACTCTTTAGTTCTTTCATATAGGCATACACAGCATGGTGCTGCTTGGCGCTATTGCAAGGCCGATAACCCATTGTGTTGATGTGATGCTTTATTCTTTCCTAGCAGGTAGCGACACGGGGAGGTAAGGGGATTGGAGTTTTTATTATGTTTTATTCTTGTTCATTCATTTTATTTGTTCCTTGTTTTGTACTGTTTAGATTTTTAGTCATGTGGGAGTGCACTCTCATTTACTGTATATAAACTTTAACAAAAAGAGTATTCAAAAAAGGTTTGTACTGGATTAATAATGTTTGCACTTGAGAAAGGGATTTCATCCCAAAACGCATCGTGTGTCATTCCAAAGAAATAAAGGATTTTACTTTTGGACCAGCACTCTCCCTGCCTCTTCTCTTCCACACATCTGATGATCCAGAAACAGATGGGTCAGGCATGCTGACAGGTCCTATCCCTTGGTTATACATATTTCATTGTGAACAATGCTTGGATGCTAAAGGAGTGACTGAGACTCTGTTGTTCATATGTTAGTAGTGACTCAAAATAACTTGGAATAAGTCAAAGGTTGATGTTCAGACAGTTTTGAGCAAAAAGAAATATATATTATATTTGAACATCTAAAACGTAACAGAAGATACTAAAATTCTCAAAAATGTAATGTATGTTGTACTAACACAATAAATGACTCTACTGCTAATAATGAAAAATGATATTGATCATCAACATGGAGGCGGAGTAGAATTCCGCTCATACTATGTACCCACTATATTGGCAATCGATATTTGCACAGTATAGATGTAGATTCAACCGGGGGTCTACACGTCTCCCATTCTAAACAATACCTCTTATCCGTAGTGGTCTCTCTATCAGTAGGTGAGGACCATAGGTCAGCCTACGAACCTTAATGAAGCCAGATTATGTATTAACCCTTATTTGGCTAGACAACTTGTCCTTATTCACCTCTGTATATATCGCTAAATAAAGCCACTTATGAGTTGGGGAAGCTAGTATACAATAGTTGCTAGATGCCCAATATTGTACATAGCTAGAGCAGGAATTTGCTCCTATACGCCGCTATGCGCATCGACTCCTAAAGAGCTCTGCTCCTAATGGTGCTATATGTCTACCCCTATGCATTTCATGTAGGTAAGCTAACAATCATCAGGGTGGTATTGCTGGCCAAGTTTCATAAGGAGCTTAAAAGACTAAAATAAGGCTAAGTAAGCATCAAAGGCAAGAGGTGGCCACCAGCTAGTGTCACCACCTTTCTGTCTGCAAGTTGGTGTTGCTTCATTCTTATAGCAATAGCTCTGCCCCCTGTGGGCGTGTATTATCATAGGGAGGGCCAATCGGACATGTGCAGGACTGCTACGGTCTTGCCTCTTGTCCGTCCCATCCTGCCAGTGTCACAATGTCACGAGGGGCTAGACAAACGGGGCGTCTCTGCGTCATGCTAGTGTCTTAGGAAACTACAGTGGCTTGGTTGCCAGCTAGGTAAGTACACAGAGAGAAGGATACATGCTGATGATCATGCGTATGTGTTCCATTCATATGATCTCAAAGGACATGTCCACCCCATCACTCCACTGAAACCGCCCTAACCAAAGTCACAAATGACCTACTAACTGCCAAAGCCAAACAGCGCTACTCTGTTCTCCTCCTTCTTGACCTTTCCTCTGCCATCGACACAGTTGACCACTCTCTCTTGTTACAAACGCTCTCATCATTGACATCACAGACTTGGTTTTTCCTGGATCTCTTCATACCTCACCAACCGCACACTTAGCATCTCCCTCTCACACACCACCTCCTCACCACTCCTTCTCTCTGTAGGTTTCCCTCAGGACTCTGTCCTGGAACCCCTACTGTTCTCCATCTACATCCTTGGCCAACTCATTTAAAAAATTCCGAGGATTTTAAATACCACTGTAACACCAATGACACTCAAATATAACTACAGTCATATGAAAAAGTTTGGGCACCCCTATTAATCTTAATCATTTTTAGTTCTAAATATTTGGGTGTTTGCAACAGCCATTTCAATTTGATATATCTAATAACTGATGGACACAGTAATATTTCAGGATTGAAATGAGGTTTATTGTACTAACAGAAAATGTGCAATATGCATTAAACCAAAATTTGACCGGTGCAAAAGTATGGGCACCCCAACAGAAAAGTGACATTAATATTTAGTAGATCCTCCTTTTGCAAAAATAACAGCCTCTAGTCGCTTCCTGTAGCTTTTAATCAGATCCTGGATGAAGTTATTTTTGACCATTCCTCTTTACAAAACAATTCCAGTTCAGTTAAGTTTGATGGTCGCCGAGCATGGACAGCCCGCTTCAAATTATCCCACAGATGTTCAATGATATTCAGGTCTGGGGACTGGGATGGCCATTCCAGAACATTGTAATTGTTCCTCTGCATGAATGCCTGAGTAGATTTGGAGCTGTGTTTTGGATCATTGTCTTGCTGAAATATCCATCCCCGGCGTAACTTCAAATTCGTCACTGATTCTTGTACATTATTCTCAAGAATCTGCTGATACTGAGTTGAATCCATGCGACCCTCAACTTTAACAAGATTCCCGGTGCCGGCATTGGCCACACAGCCCCAAAGCATGATGGAACCTCCACCAAATTTTACAGTGGGTAGCAAGTGTTTTTCTTGGAATGCTGTGTTTTTTTGACGCCATGCATAACGCCTTTTTGTATGACCAAACAACTCAATCTTTGTTTCATCAGTCCACAGGACCTTCTTCCAAAATGAAGCTGGCTTGTCCAAATGTGCTTTTGCATACCTCAGGCGACTCTGTTTGTGGCGTGCTTTCAGAAACGGCTTCTTTCGCATCACTCTCCCATACAGCTTCTCCTTGTGCAAAATGTGCTGTATTGTTGACCGATGCACAGTGACACCATCTGCAGCAAGATGATGCTGCAGCTCTTTGGAGGTGGTCTGTGGATTGTCCTTGACTGTTCTCACCATTCTTCTTCTCTGCCTTTCTGATATTTTTCTTGGCCTGCCACTTCTGGGCTTAACAAGAACTGTCCCTGTGGTCTTCCATTTCCTTACTATGTTCCTCACAGTGGAAACTGACAGGTTAAACCTCTGAGACAACTTTTTGTATCCTTCCCCTGAACAACTATGTTGAACAATCTTTGTTTTCAGATCATTTGAGAGTTGTTTTGAGGAGCCCATAATGCCACTCTTCAGAGGAGATTCAAATAGGAGAACAACTTGCAATTGGCCACCTTAAATACCTTTTCTCATGATTGGATACACCTGGCTATGAGGTTCAAAGCTCAGTGAGGTTACAAAACCAATTTTGTGCTTCAGTAAGTCAGTAAAAAGTAGTTAGGAGTATTCAAATCAATAAAATAAGGGTACCCAAATTTTTGCACCGGTCAAATTTTGGTTTAATGCATATTGCACATTTTCTGTTAGTACAATAAACCTCATTTCAATCCTGAAATATTACTGTGTCCATCAGTTATTAGATATATCAAATTGAAATGGCTGTTGCAAACACCCAAATATTTAGAACTAAAAATGATTAAGATTAATAGGGGTGCCCAAACTTTTTCATATGACTGTATCTGGCCCAGATGCTGCCACTCTACTTTCCATCCTTTCTACTTTGCCAATCCCTTCACTGGTTACCCTTCACCCAATGAATAGAGTTTAAAAAGCTAATTCTGACATACAAGGCCATCCACCTCCTATCCCCTCCATACATCTCTGACCTAATCTCCTGCTACCTCCCCACATGTAATCTACATATATTAAATTTTTTGCCTTTCTGCTGACGTAGCGGTTCTCGGTCTAATCGATATTCTGACCTGTTATGTCAGTGTAAAGGACCTGCCCCCCAGCCCTATTGTACTCACCATTTCCTCTTTTGAGATCTGGACCCGATACGTCATCCTCCTTTTCTTTGCATGTGCTGACTCCTCCCCCCCATGTATGCGCAATAGTGCTGGTACTACTTCGCAGTCTAATTCTCAACTACCCCTGTTGCTGTTTATCATTTCAAAGTTATAGCCCCATAACTGTTATTTACCAAGTTAACATCAACATTGCTAGATTGTGGCCCATAGGCTTCTCCTACCCTCCTATTACAAGAGGGTTTAAACGTGGCATTGGTTCCCATGTCTCCCATACTCTTTAAGTATATCCCTTCCCCAATGTTAATTTTGTTTACATTGTTTGCTATTTCTTTTGGTTTTTTTTTGTCTTCTTCATGTTTCTCCTACTGATATTGCCTCATTACTTTTATGCCTGTACAGACCTTGGGGGGCTCTCCCCTACCTCTGACAACATTGGGCTTCACTGCTCCACTCTCTAGCATGTCTATTAGTAGTCCATGGTATTACTCTTTTATGTGTAAAGTTATCTCCCATAATGTGAGGGTTTTTAACTCTCCACAAAAATGGCATAAGGCCTTTTTACAGTATGACAGACTACAACCAGATATTATATTTATCCAAGAAACACATTTCACGGCTACCTCTATTCCCAAGTTTTTCCACTCTCTCTACACTCTTCTACTGTAGGTCACGCACCTAACTAGACTAAAAGTAGGGATGTGGCCATTTTTTTTTCTTCAAAATAAGCTATATTGTAAAAATAAAAGGATGACATATCAGAATAAATGCAAGAGGTCAGTAATATCTCTTGGTAATATACATAAATTACAGATAGAAGTAATTACCAAGATAAAATATCAGATTAACATAATGTAGAATCAGGCATCGACAAGTTATATTGTGTCAGGGCGGTCGTAGGGTCACATTTCGAGCAGATGTACATTTGCCCTTTATCATCACCCATGCATACCATTATACAAAACAAGTAAAAACAAAAGTAAGTAAAACTAGTAACCTGTCTGTCATCATGGAATGGGAGTGACTCGCCTGAGTCATCTGATGTGAGCTAATAAGGTAATGTTAGCAATGACTGATCACCGAGGCAATCATACTGTCTGCGACACTAGGGAAACCAGGGGCAGATTGTGGGGGCAGTTTGAGGTGGCCAGGGGTACCTTTCAGGTGTTCTGTGTAAAACTAGTTGGTATGGTAAAACTTAGTCATGAGGTCTCTCAGTTCCTCTCGGCTCAAAAAAAGCATTTGTTTTGATTTCATGCATCAGGTCTCATAATAAAGTATTGCAAAATGATTAAACTGGAAAATATTGAAAGTCTTGGTGTGGGAAAAGGGAGAATTCATCTGAGTTCAGCTAAAGACTTAAGACGCCCCTCCGTCTGATGTAAAAGATGACAAATGTGGGTAATACTTTTGTTTTTCCAAGAGTTAAATAACTTGCTTGTCATACCTTCTGGAAATCCTTAGTGATGTCAGAGCAGGAGGTGTTTCGAGAACTGAAAGGATAATTATTTCCTGCATAATTCTTTTCATGCCATCATACTGTCACATAATAGGACCAAATGGCTAGTGATTGCAGGTAGTTTTGTATACATGCTATGTAGCTTAATGACCAAATCATAGGGGGGATAGCAGTGCGGCTTCTAGAGCATAGGTAGAATAGTAGTTGGTTTTATGTACCCAGTCTATGATATGTCGCCCCAGGCATGCCAAATTATAGTTATGTATGTTGATGGGGGGGGGGGTGGGGGGGGGGGGGGGGGGGGGGGTTGGGGGGCCGGGGCCCGCCCCCCCCCCCCCTTCGTGTCGTCATATTCACAAAATCTGCAATATGTTTTCACAAAATCTGTGTTGGAAAATACTGGGTGTGTTTAGCTGGGCCATTTAGAAATAATAAAATATCGACAAATAAGGCTGTTTTCACTACCAAATTCTTGCATGTATTCCCTCAAACAACGACGTCTGTTGTAAATTTCTAGGTAGGGGTTCTAAGGTCAGATCAAAATAAAGAGGGGAGAGTAGGCACCCCTGCCTGGTCCCCTTATGCAATGGCAATAGAGAAGATTGCAAGCCTGGAAAAGATATCGCTGCCTGTGGTGAGGAATATAAGGCTCGGACAAATAGCCAAAACGGTCCTAAAATATTATATTTGTTGTGATGATTCCGCTTAAATATGGCTATAACTCAAAGCTGTATTTTGATCTCTGGGTAGCGTATCTCTTTCTTAATTCTATTTACTCATAATGTACGCAGCTATAATCCTAGGTGTATGGCCAGTAGTGGCAACATTGTGACAATAGGGCTTTGTATCCATCCCAGTATGGCTCTATTGTATTCCTACATAGACCTGGGTGATCAAATAAACACACCTGCATTGTTCAGTCTGGGCTGTTAGATCAGATATGGCTGATAACATTGTATCATTTCACTTGGTCTCAGCTCCATACAAAGAATCTGGACTTGAGTGCATTAATCAATCAGACTTGCCGTCGCCGGTGACCTCATTCTAGGAGGTGGCATAAAGGGTATATAAGATGAGGTAAGAGGTCAGTGGAAGGAGATTGTGCTGGGACTACAAGAGATTACAGACAGACTTCCACTGAGAGGAGACTATGAGAGACTATTACTGAGAGACTGAGATGAGAGCATGCAGGCTGGAATACTGTGTTGATGCCACATGCTAGAGGCCTCCACTGGTTATTCACACATATCAGAGCATGTGTGAATATTGGACTACAGAACCACATCAAGGAGATGGGGGGTAATTATTTCACCTTTTTTCCCTTTTATTTTAAGTACTCTATCTTGTAACTAGTAACTGTTAATGCTTGTATATATCTACATATCTGTTCTGAACTGCATATGTTAGATGTTAATACCGACCCATTTAGGGGTTAATAAATATATAAAATTTAGAAAGCTTGTCTTGTATTTATCTTGTGGACCCAGCACTCACTGGCGGTGAGTGTGGTTTTTATGAAAGAAGACTCAGGTGTGGGCCAACGCGGTGTTGGCGCACTGAGGATCTTTCACATTGGTGGAAGCGGTGGGATCTTAGGATAAACAGCGTGTGTTGGTGACCTTTATCACTCAGACGCTGGGGATTGTAGTAATCCTATGAGACAAGCTCGGTATTAAAGCAAGCATTAAGATACAGTGAAAGTTTGATACAGTGCTGTTCCCCTCCCTTACTCTTTGTATTCTATCCTATCTTTTATTTGGCAAATACCAGTGGATGGCTAGTGGGCTCAGAAGCAGATCTCCAGAACTGCAGAACCAGGCTTTTGGAGATCCTGAGCGTATGGCTGAAATGGAGGCAGCCACAGCCATGCAGAGAATCGAGCAGAGTCCTGATTTTGGGGCTAGGCCAGGAAGTGCGGTCCCAAGGATTACTTCACCAGGAGGGACCAGTAGCCCCAGCGTTGTCGGGGGGAATGGCTTCATACTGGCAAATGGCCCTACGGCAAGTAGGCACTAGTGACCCTAACACATACCTGCAGGTGATGTGCCGCTTTCAGGAGGCCGCAGAACGGCAGGCTGATCGTGAGGCAGCAGAACGGCAGGCCGATCGTGAAGCTGCAGAACGAGAGCGGCAGTATCAGCTTGAGCTCAAAAGAATGGAGCTCTCCCAGCAGGCACCGTCTGTCACTGCACACACTCCAGAAGCCCAAGTACCAAGGCTCCGATCCGAGGACTTTCCAATCCTTGAAACAAACGGGGATTTGGACTCGTTCTTGCAGGCCTTTGAGAAAGTGTGTAAGCAGTATCAGCTACCACAGACGGATTGGGTCCGTTACCTGGCTCCCCAGTTGGGAAAAGCCCTGGACACTTATGCCAATTTGCCAGTTGACCAGGACTATGAGTCCGTTAAAGCAGCGCTGATCCGGAGGTACCAACTCACGCCGGAGCTATACCGTCGAAGGTTCCGAGGACTGCAGAAAAAGCCTTCAGAGAGCCATGAGGATACAGCGGCCCAGCTGCGCGTGTGGTTCCGGGAGTGGACGGAGGGCAAGTCCGTCACCTCGCAAGAAAGCCTTGCAGACCTCATGCTTCAAGAGCAGTTCTTGAACATTTGTACCGAGGAAGTGCAAAAATACCTCTTGGACTGAGAGCCCAAGGACCTTGAAACAGCCGCAGCAATGGCGGATCGTTATGTTGCCAACCAGTTGCCGTGGAAACCTGCCAGCGACGGCTGGAGGAGGGGGTAAGACACAATCTGTCCCGGGGAATCCTGAACCAAGCTGGAGGTCACCACAGCCCTCTGCTTCCATGTGGGGTAGGCCAAACTCTGTCCCGGGTGGTTCCTATACGTCCCCTGCCCCTCGAGCTCTGAGCTCCCCGGCGACCTCTCTCATACCCCAGGGAGAGATCAGGCGGTGCCACGCCTGTAACCAAACGGGACATTTACAACGAGACAGCCCAAACCGCCCTAGGAACCCCCCTGCTCCCCAAACTACAGCGGCCGGCCCATCTGTGTATCTGGTTGCGAGGGAGGGGCCCCAGCTTAATGCTAACCGTCAACAGGTCACTGTGGGGGACAAAGTGGTGATGGGATTCCGGGACACTGGGGCAGATGTTACGCTGGTACAACCAGATTTGGTCCCCCCAGACAGTATTATTCCCGGGAAAACTCCGACCCTACGGGGTATTGGATTGGAACGTTTTACTGTACCCATGGCTTGTGTTCATTTAGACTGGGGTGCAGGAAAAGGAATGAGGACTGTGGGACTATTGACTGATTTGCCTGCTAATGTACTGTTGGGAACTGATTTAGGACCTATGATGTCCCAATATGGGGTGGGGAGCACCCCAATTTACTGTGATAAACTGTCTATGACTAATGTTGATAATGTGTCTGTCATATCTGTAGAGAGGGCCCGTAACCCCCTCTCTGAGATACTTCCCATGGCAGTCTATGTAAATGCTAATGAGTTGCCTTCAGCTGAGAGCAGGGAAGATGCAAATGAGCTTCCTGCAACCCAGCTCAGCAAAAATGTTATTGATGCTTTGTTCACCAGTGAGACCTGTTCTGTAGACACACCCACATCTGCGGGGGCGTCTCCCTCCCAGCTTGTTAATATGTCTACTGCAGATCTCATTGAGGCCCGGTGTGAATTAACAATTGCTAATGAAGGTACTGTCAATGTAATTGCCAATGCTTGTTGTGAAAGTGTACAGGGTAGCTCTTCTGAGTCACTGGAAGCGACTTCTACTATTTTGCCCAGTGCATCCGATAAGCACCCAACTGCTGACCATGTTCCAGGTGGTCAGGTAGGCTATGGGGATCTCATGGCCGATCCAGATGAGGGACGGACTGCTGGTAGTGCGGTGTTAGCCCACAGCCAGAGTGCTACAGGGGTGGAGGGCGTTCCGACCCTTGAACCGTTGCCTACACCACCTGGAGTCGGTGCTGAGACCGCCATGACTAGCCTCACTCCCTTGAAGCCGGAGGAGTCCGGCCGGTATGAGACATACACGTCTCTTCTGTCCAGTTCTATTCCAGGAGTGCCCATGGCCCAAGTGCAGATGGCATGGGGTAATGGAGGTGTGATCCAAGAAGAGGGTATGTCCAAGGTATTACCTGTCAATGTATTGTGGGGGGATGGTTTGGGGAAGCATGATCTCAGTCATTTGCCCAAGGTATCACCATCACCCACCCAAGTACAGGAGGAACAGGGTCCAAACATACCTGTGCCAGAACCAGAGGTACCCCTAGGTTTGGAAGCAAAAGGGGAGGTGCATAATCCCCTAGAACGCTCCCAACTAGCGGCTAGTGTGAGAGAGACCCTGAGAGACCGCCGGGATGGGGTCTCTGAACTGGTATCCCAAAGACTTGAAGTTATGATTTGTGGCTCCACAGGGTGCCAGCACTCAGAAAGCGGACCCAGAACAGGCAGGAGGTAGCCAAGTGTACGTGGATCAGGGCCTGAGCCTTAGAAGTGTCCCTAGTCAGACTAGAGAGCCAGAAGGGTCCGGCAGCTATGTAACATGCACCTCTCTTTTGTCTCACTCCAGCCAAGAGTTCAGAGATGCTGTCCAAGCTGACCCTAGTCTGGACATATTGAAGGCGCGTGGCGCTCAACCACCCTCGGAGTCTGACAAGGCCCGAGTCTGCTGGGACCCCGGGGGAGGTGGGGAAGCCTTGGGGCCAAAGCCTGAGAAGCGGAAGCGGCAGAGGTGCTCTCAGAAGAGGGGCACAGGCCCCTACTTCCTACAAGCCCCATCTAAAGGGGGAGGTGTGATGATTCCGGTTAAATATGGCTATAACTCAAAGCTGTATTTCGATCTCCGGGTAGCGTATCTCTTTCTTAATTCTATTTACTCGTAATGTGCGCAGCTATAATCCTAGGTGTATGGCCAGTAGTGGCAACATTGTGACAATAGGGCTTTGTATCCATCCCAGTATGGCTCTATTGTATTCCTACATAGACCTGGGTGATCAAATAAACACACCTGCATTGTTCAGTCTGGGCTGTTAGATCAGATATGGCTGATAACATTGTATCATTTCACTTGGTCTCATCTCCATATAAAGAATCTGGACTTGAGTGCATTAATCAATCAGACTTGCCGTCACCGGTGACCTCATTCTGGGAGGTGGCATAAAGGGTATATAAGATGAGGTAAGAGGTCAGTGGAAGGAGATTGTGCTGGGACTACAAGAGATTACAGACAGACTTCCACTGAGAGGAGACTATGAGAAACTATTACTGAGAGACTGAGATGAGAGCATGCAGGCTGGAATACTGTGTTGATGCCACATGCTAGAGGCCTCCACTGGTTATTCACACATATCAGAGCATGTGTGAATGTTGGACTACAGAACCACGTCAAGGAGATGTGTGGTAAAGTAATTATTTCACCTTTATTCCCTTTTATTTTAAGTACTGTATCTTGTAACTAGTAACTGTTAATGCTTGTATATATCTACATATCTGTTCTGAACTGCATGTGTTAGATGTTAATACCGACCCATTTAGGGGTTAATAAATATATAAAATTTAGAAAGCTTGTCTTGTATTTATCTTGTGGACCCAGCACTCACTGGTGGTGAGTGTGATTTTTATGAAAGAAGACTCAGGTGTGGGCCAACGCGGTGTTGGCGCACTGATGATCTTTCACACTTGTCCATGGCCAATTCCAGCCACCGCCAGTGGACATTATCAAATAACTTTTTGGGATCTAGTGTGAGTAAAGCCCGCTTGTCTGCCAGCCATCATCGGAGCTTTACCACATTTAATATCGTCAGCACCATTCTAATGTTAGTAACCTCTGCTCTTCTCCTAATAAATCCTACTTAAGATGGCGTTACAAGATTTGGTAATATGGATAAGCGGTCAGCCATAATCTTCACTATGAGTTTTAAGTCTTGATTAATAAGTGAAATGGGCCTATAAGACTCTGATGGTAAAAGGTCCTTCCCTGGCTTGGGGAGTATTTTAATATTTGCCGTGTTTGCCACCTGGGGGATAGGATTGCCGTCCAATAGTGTTTTAAAGTAATTTGTCAAAGGGAGAGCTATTTCCGGTGCCAACATTTTATAAAATTCTTCCGGGTAACCATGTGGTCCCGGGGCTTTGTGGTAGTTTAGCGACTTAATAGCTTCCTGCACCACTTTCATTGTAATATCTGCATTTACTTGTTCTACATGGTCATTATTAAGATTGGGGAGGTTTAGGGAGTCCAAATAGCAATTTCCTCCTTAAAGGGGTTTTCCGTGCAAAAAATGTTTTTTTTAAAAAAATGTCTGTTAGTGCTATTAATGGGTTAATAAATGCACCCATATACCTTTAGCTGTGTTTTGAGTGATTTCTGGGTATCTCTGGGAGCTCCTGGTATCTTCTGCATTTGTTTACATGGTTCAGCTTCCTGCTATGTAACTTTCACACTAACCCCTCTCACCTTACTCCCCCCTCCTTCCTCTCTCCCTCTCTCCTCTCTCTCCCTCCCATATAACCCCTCCCTGTCTATCTAGCTATCCCGCCCACTACTAGCCCTTCCCTACTTACTCAGCCCGACCACATTATATACTTACCTCTCTTCCTTCCATGGCTTCTTCTTGCAAGTCGGCCCCTCCTTCTTTACTTATATTGCAGGTGCGTGCTCTTCTCCCAGCGTTCCTCTGTGCTCTGCACGACGGTCCACCTCTACTGCACATGCGTGGGAGCTGCGCAGTAGAGTTGGATTATCGGCAGCAGTGCACAGAGCAGCGCTAGGAGAAGCGGCAGCAGTCAGAAAAGAAGTAGGAGCCATCGCGCAAGAAGAAGGCTGGAAGGTATAGTATGATGGAGTGGATGTGGGGGGGGGGGAATAGTAGTAGTAGAAATGAGAAAACGGATCATCACCGGATAATCAGAAAATGTCCCTGGGGCGCCCCAGGTATATGGGTAAATATACATTAATTATGTTATTTAGAAAGTAGGAGGGGGGAGGGGGTTTAGATTAGTGTATTTCCATTTATCCTGGACAACCCCTTTAAGTATCAAAATGAGACGGTTCACTATATAAGTGCTCATAATGTCTTTGAAAACCACATAAGTTTTTATTTGGGTCATTTTGAATTGTACCTGATTCATCTTTGATCTTGGTCAGGGAACTGTGCGAGCACATTCCCCGGCCAGGTTAACCAGTATTCTCCCTGCTTTGTTACCATGTCAGAACAACTGTGTTTCTTTCAAAGATCTATGAAAGCTTTCTTTACGGGTCACCGTCTCTTTATATTGTGTGCAGGCAGTTTTTCAGGCTACCAATTTAAAGTGGGTCAGACTGATATGCATTATAAGCGTCTGTAGGAGTATGAGTATACTGTAGGGGTAAGGGCCGGTTCACATATGCGTTTTCTATACGCATAGAAAAGCGGTTTACCTAAGGAAACCTGCGGACCCCATAGACTATAATGGGGTCCGTGTGGTTTCCGCTCGGCTTCCGCACGAAACATGCGGAGAGGAAATTCTCTGCCTTGTCTAGATGTTTTCGGCAGTCTTGCATCCAGTGCTCGAGTAGGCGAGGGGGCTCCCAAGCGCTTACATGGTGATGAGTAAGGCGTGGTAGGCAGATTTCTCCAGTCCAATGGTGCAGATTCAGCCAGATGCGTGTCGCTGAAACAGTGTATAGTGCCATTGGAGTAAGTGACTTGTAGGGTAGCAGGGCATAATTGCTATGCTGACAACACCCAAATATATCTCTCTGGACCAGACATTACCTCTCTGTTGTCCAAAGTCCCAGAATGTCTAGCAGCCATAGCCTTCTTTCTCTCCTCCCGCTTTCTCAAACTCAACATGGGCAAACGGAGTTCATAATCTTCACCCCTCCTCACACGGCCCCACTACCTGATCCATCTATCAAAATTAATGTATCCACTCTCACCCCAGTCCCACGGGCCCGCTGCCTTGGGATAACCTTAGACTCTGACCTATTCTTCAAGTTGCATATTCAAACCCTCAACACCTCCTGCTGCCTCCAACTCAAGAACATCCATCGAATCCGCTCCTTCCTCATCCCTGAAACTACAAAGATGCTAGTCCACGCTTTCATAATCTCCCGCGTTGACTACTGTAACACCCTTCTCCATGGTGTCTCAGCTAACACTCTCGCCCCCCTCCAGTCCACCTTAAACTGTGCTGCTCGCTTAATACTCCTCTTCCCCCATTCTTCATCAGCCGCTCCCCTCTGCCAATCCCTTCACTGGCTACCCGTTGCCCAGCGAATAGAGTTCAAATTACTAACGCTGACATACAAAGCCATCCACAACCTGTCCCCTCCATATATCTCCGACCTAATCTCCCGCTACCTGCCCGCACGTAACCTCCGATCCTCCAAAGACCTCCTACTCCACTCTGCTCTTATTCGCTCTTCACACAATCGTCTCCAAGTGCATCCCCCATACTCTGGAACTCATTACCAAGACACATAAGACTATCCCCCAAAGTCACAAGCTTCAAGAAGGCCCTGAAGACTCACCTATTCAGGAAGGCCTACAACCTCCAATAACACTACTGTTTCCATACCACCACCTGAACAGCCTCTACCCCCACCTTCTGTCTCTATCCCTCTTCCCTCATAGATTGTAAGCCCTTGTGGGCAGGGCCCTCTATCACACTTTGCCAGTTGGTCACTGTTAGTATTATATCTGTTTTGTATATCTTGTGTACAGTATGTAAACCCTCTAATGTGAAGCACCATGGAATTAATGGTGCTATATAAATAATAATAATAACACCTCCTTTTATGACGATGTAGTTCTGTGCATATTGCAGCAAAGGTCTTGCGATGTTTAGATAATTCCGCAAAATAGTCAGAACAGCAGGACTGGTGTTTCTTCAATGCGTGGCAGCATCGTAAATCTCCGATAGGCTCTAAGTATGGCCCGTTTTTCGGAATAGCTAAGGTAGGTACTGGTCTGGAAGCTTGTTCTTTATCTGGGCCGATATGGTGTACTCTCTCAACTTTGTAAGGCCCCTCCAGTCCCAACAGGCGAGGCAGCTGTATGGAGCAGATGTGGAATAGGGCACTTGCTGGAACAGATTCCGGTACTACATGTTGGAGCCAGCAGTTGTGTGGCCATTTTTGTTTGTAAATCAATCCCCATATCTGTTGACACTATATCAGTGGACCTCCAGGGACAATACATTATCATACTATACCGCCTTTATGATCAATCGCTCTGCTTAGTTAACTATTAAGCCCCTAATGATTCCCTGGTCACTTTTACAGGAGTTCTGTACTACTCTGGGCAGCTCGCTTCTGCCAATTTGGTTTGGTGCAGTGACTTTAATTTTTCCCTTAACGCAATGTTAGCCAGTGATGATTAACCTTTTGAGCTCCGTGTGTCAAAATTCATTAAAAAAAAACCTAGCTTAACTCGGTTGCCGTGTTACATTTACAAATATCCTTAAGGCTAAAGCCCCACGTTGCGGAAACGCAGCTTTTTTTGTTGCAGATTTTGTTGCGGTTTTTTGAGCCAAAGCCAGGAGTGGATTGAGCAGAAGGAAGAAGTATAAGAACTTTCTATATATTTCTCATTCCTTTTGTAGGCATTCTTGGCTTTGGCTCAAAAAACCTCAACAAATTCTGCAACAAAAAAAGCTGTGTTTCCATAACGTGGGGCCTCAGTCTAAATTTGTAATATTTGTAGCTCTAGTAAAAAAAAAAAGTAATAATTTTGATATATGTATTTATGAAATAAGCAAAAACAAATAATTATTTACATTAGTGACTTTTTTTTAAAAATCTGAGTTTATTAAGAAAATACCACAAAATAAAAGGTACAAACAGTCAATATAAACGGTTTCTTTTATTGGTTTTAATATTGTTTAACGCTGAGAATAAGGTCTCACAAAAATATTTAGAGGGAAAAATTGTGAGTAAAGACATCGCTAGATTTTTCAGCGCGCTAAAAGTGTCTGGTAATTGGTTCCAAGCACTCCAAATTTCATATTTGTAGTTCTTCTTAATTCTCCAAGTGATTCCTTTCCAGATTCTCAAGTTTCGACCTCAAGTTGACAAACACTTGAGCCCAGGTACTGTCTTGAAATTCTGCAAGTTGCATCTCCAAATCATCAATTTGCATCCACTGGAAACCATTTAATTCCAAAGTACTGTAGACTACTACATCCGTATACTTAATTATTTTTATTGTCTGTTCCAAGCTTCTAAATTAATTAAATATTTAATTGAACTGGTCAAGTAACGAGTTTACAATATGCTGGTTCTTTGTATGCATGGGTTCCATTTCATTTTGTACAGTTGTGCTGAGCTTCTCAAAATACTTTTTTAGTTTCTAAATCTCGCTTAAAAATGTTAAGTTTACTTTCAAAAGCTTTTATGTATCCAAACATAACATCAACACTTTTGCCAAAACCTTGTAACTTTAAGTTCAGTTCATTCATATCAGAGAGATCTGTAAAAAAAAAAAAAAACCATCAGTGTGCTAACCCACTTATGATAATTGAGCTGAGGAAAGAAATACTGTAATTTCTATAAAGCACACCACAAATCACTCAAGTACATTTTCTCTGCTCAGCCATCTCACATTATTGAACATCAGCAGTCCACTGTAGGTTGAATCAACTTCCTGTAAAAGTTCAGAGAATTCTCGCTTGTGAAGGGGTCGAGCAGTTATTAAATTCACTATTTTTGTTAAAACTGATATTATATCATTTAATACTGTGAATCCTGCTTTGACACATAATACCTCCTGATAGATAATGCAATGAAAAGGCACAAGAGGATGCGCAATAGCTTCCATAAACAATTTCACAATTCCGCTTTTTTCCCACCACATTGGATGCCCCACCTGTCATCACTGACACAACTTTAGAGATATTATGGAATGTTTTTATAGCAACCTTTTACTTCCTGATGTACTTATTGGCACTGATTCTAACTTTCTTAACTCTGCTCTCGTTGTGAGACCATCAGGATATCGAGTAATAATGGCCAACCAAGCATTTGATGTGACATCAGTAGTTTCATCAAGAGAAATCGAAAAATATTTACAATTATTTAAGTCTCCTTTTAATTGATGCAGTATGTTTGTTTTCAGTCTCATTATTATGTCTTCCACGACATTTCTACTGAGTGGTAACTCAGTAATTCACTTAATAATTGCATCTTTATTCTGCATATAGTGAAATAGAACTGGTGCACATCTTAGAAGAGTTTCTTTAACCCCTTCCCAACATCCACCGTAATAGTACAGCGGATGTTGGGTGTTTAAATAGCAGAGACCCGCCGCTAATACCCACAATTAACCCCTCTGGCGCCTCGGTCAAAGTTGAGGGCGCTGCCATTTTGCCGGGGATTGCCGGTACCCGGAGCAAACTCCAGGGCCGTCGTCCCGTTACTATGACAGCCGGGAGCCTGTAGCATTGTAATGCATTGCATTAGTGATCAGACCCCCTTGGGTTCAAGACCTCTAGGGGGTCTAATAAATGCAAAAAAAAAAAAAAAAAATATTAAAAGTTCAAATCACCCCCCTTTCCCTAGAACACATATAAAAGTACTTAAATACTGTGAAACGCATACACATTAGGTATCCCTGTGTCCAAAAATGCCCTGTCTACAAATCTATAAAATTATTTTTCCCATACTGAAGATGCCGTAGCAGGGAAAAAAAAATCAAAAGTGCCAAACTGCCGTTTTTTTCATTGTTTTGCCTTTGATAAAAATTTGAATAAAAAGTGGTCAAAACAATAGCAATTCCCTAAAATGGTATAACTAAAAAGTACACCTGGTACCGCAAAAAAGACACCCTATGCACGACTTTTAGAAAAAAAAATTTTTTTTGCACAGTTATGGATTTTTGTTAAAGGGTTAAAATGTAAATAAAACCATATAAATTTGGTATCCCTGGATTCGTATCTTAACATAGAATACAGGTGACATGTCATTTTGGCTACAGAGTGAACGTCGTAAAAACTAAGCCAATAAGAAAGTCGTACAAATGCACTTTTTCTCCATTTTCCCCCCCATTCTGAATTTTTTTTTCCAGATTCCCAGTACATTGTACAGAATAATAAATGGTATAATCATGAAGAGCAATTTCTCCTGCAAACATTAAGACCTCATATGGCTCTGAGAGCAAAAAAATTAAAAAGTTATGGGGTTTGGAAGGGGGGAGAGTCAAAAATGAAAATCGAAAAATTCCTCCAGCGGGAAGGGGTTAATAAATTCTCCTTCACTGAGGTCTTTTCCATGCTGAGCTATGGCGTGAGAAATGCAGAAACTTGCATATGTTAAATTTGTAGAGCCTCTTACAAATTTAAGGATGGAATTTGATTGACTCTTATAGAGAGATAGCTACCTGGAAATGTATTCCTTCCTTTCATCCTCACTTTTTTTTTGAAGAGCTGGCAATGATCAGTTTCAAAATGTCTATTGATATTCCACATTCTGCTTACTACCGTTTCGTTACACAGTATGCATAATGATCTGTTGTTTCTGTACATAATGCCATACATCTCGGTCCATTTGTCTTGAAAGGGTCGGCTACTGTTAATACCACTTCCTTTATTTTTTTAATCTTGCTTTTTTATTTTTTTGGGTTCTCCATCACAGGGCTGCAACAATAAATAAATATAACACTTAGGGGGCGTTCACACTACCGTTGGTGACCGTCAGTAGTGTCCGTTGCTATTGTCCGTTATAAGATTTTAGCAACGGACACTAGCTGAACCGTCAGAAATCCGTTAAAATTTCCATTCATTTCAATGGGTTTTTATATTGTGTCCATTTGTGTCCGTTTACACACAATCCGTCAGAAGTCTGGTTTTTTTTTTTCGTGGACAGAAAATCCTACATGCAGGATTTTTTTGTCTGTTAGAAATAACGGATTTTTAACGGACAGCAAGTGTCCGTTATTTTTTTAACATTGAATTCTATGGGTAACGGACTTATAACGGACAGTAACTGATAGCCATCAGTTACTGTCCGTTATTTTATGTCCGTTTTTTTTTTTTCTGAGCATGCTCAGAAAGTACAAGGAAAAAAAAAGAAGTTCATCACCAAAAAAAATATAAAAAAAGGTGTTCAAACACCAAAAAAAAAAAAAAAAAAGTTTTGCACTCCTGTGCACTGTACCTCCACCAGTCAGTCTGAAAATCTACCTCTACTGTTTCACTATATGTTTAACTAAATTTGTTTTTCATGACAGTGATTTTTGAAGAAAAATTTATATACAATAAAATATTTTAATAAAGTTTTTTTATTAAAACAAATGTATTTTTTTTATCCACAAAATTACAAACAGAGCCAAAAGGATGAACAAACACGCTTTCTTTAACCCCTTCACGCATTCTCACGTACATGCACGTGGGAGAATGTGGTTAGTTACCGCATCCCCACGTACAGGTATGTGACGGTGATCGAGCGGGCTCAGAAGCAGAGCCCGTGCGATCACCGCGGGAGCCCGGCTGTATTTGACAGCCAGGCTCCCGCTGAAACAGCGGGGACCAATGATAACACCAATCCCCGCTGTTTAACCCTTAAGATGCCGCGGTCAGTGACCGCGGCATTTTAAGTGTTTGCTAGCGGCACTGACTGCCGCGGACGGCATCTGGAGAGGGTGTCAGCTGTAACTGACAGCTAACACCCTGCTCCTTAACCTCCGATCGGCGCCCCCCCCGGGGGGTTTTATCCCCTTGGAGCCGCGGTCAAACATGACCGCGGCATCCAAGGGGTTCTGCCATGTTGCCGCCCCCGGCACCCCCCCGCGGCGAGATCGGGGGGTGCCGATATCTATAATATGCAGCCCGGGGTCTGGCCAGTGACCCCAGGCTGCCTGAAGCCCCCACTACCTGATTGATCCTGCCGGGACCTATGTAAATCAGCCTATGTCTGCATAGGCTGAATTCCTGTATAGACTGCAATAAACGTGTATTGCAGTCTATAGTGTTGAATCAGCGATTCAGGTGTCCTAGTGGGACATATAAAAAAAAGATAATATTTATTAACTTATTTGGGTGGTATGACTATCTGTTTGAAAAGCACAGCATTTCACATTTTGAAAATTGCGATTTTTTTTTTCCAAATTTCCTATTTTTTTTTATAAATAAATACAAAAATATTGATCAATGTTTACCACTAACATGAAGTACAATGTCTCACGAAAAAACAGTCTCAAAATCACTTGTGCAAGTTAAAGCGTCTTAAAGTTATTGCCATATAAAGTGACATATGTCAGTTTTGAAAAATGAGGCCTGGTCTTTAACGCACTTTTGGGCTCAGACCTGAAGGGGTTAAAGGTGGTGTCAGGGGAGGGACCCTCGGTGGAAAAAGTGTATGTTTACACTTTGTCCACTGAGGGCCACCCCCCCCATGACACCACCCTTTAAGAAAGCATGTGCAAAAGACAAAATCAGGCAAAAGAATGAACAAACACGCTTTTTTAAAGGTGGTGTCAGGGGAGGGACCCTCGGTGGAAAAAGTGTATGTTTACACTTTGTCCACTGAGGGGCACCCCCCCCATGACACCACCCTTAAGAAAGCATGAGCAAAAGACAACTGAGGAATAAAAAAAGTCTGTGGCAGTTGCAAGCATTGAAAATGGAGCAGTCTGTATGCTGAGTAATAAAGTCTCTCATTTTCAGTGCTCAGGACTTTAATCATCGAGACTTTTCAGCACATTTGACTGTCCAAAAAAAGTAAAAAAAAAAAAATTCAAAGGAAAAAACTTACACTCTGCCATCCTGCCAATCCACCCAACCTGCGTTGGAAAGAAAAAAAGCTGCAAAATTGTCCCTCATGCGGCTGACAGCTACTGTAGATCGTGGGCTAGATGCATCGAGACCATGTAACTCAGACTCCAGTTCCTGGGTGTCAACTGGCAACGGTTCCCTTGTCAGCAGGAAGTTATGGAGGACCACGCAGGCTTTCACAATGTCATCCACAGATTCTGGCTTCAGCTGGATAGCAGTGGTAAAAATTCGCCATTTCGAAGTGAGGATCCCAAACGCGCACTCCACAAGTCTCCGGGCTCTTGATAGTCTATAGTTGTAGATTCTTTTCTGGAAGTTGAGTCCACAGCTGGAGTACGGTTTCAGAAGGTTTCCACACATTTGGAAGGCCTCGTCGCCAACAACCACAAATGTCATAGGAGGTCCATCAGTTCCAGGAAATGGCTTTGGTGCTGGCAATCCGAAATTTCCAGAATAGATTCTCTGTCCCATGTCAGAGTCCTAGAAGATTCTGGAGTCGTTGGTGCGGCCGTATGCCCCAATGTCCACAGCCAAAAATTGATACTGGGCATCAGCAATGGCCATCAGCACAATGGAAAATATTTCTTGTAGTTGAAGAACAGGGAGCCACTTCTTGCAGGTTTCTGGATACGGATGTGCTTTCTGTCGACTGCTCCTACACAGTTTGGAAAACGTGTCACCTCCCAGAACTTTTCTGCAATGTCCTTCCATTGTTCGGTAGATGGATGTGGGAGAAATTCTTCACGCAGCAAATCCCACAGGGCCTGGCAAGTATCCCGGACGATGTAGGAGATGATCTACTTGCCAAGGCGGAACTGGAAGTGCATGGAGGAGAAGCTCTCGCCTTTTGCAAGATACCTTGAAAAAAAAAAAAATTTAAAGTAAGTGTAAATATATAATATATATATACACACACACACACACACACACACATTGAAATACAGCGTTGATACTCACCGAAGGGTCACTGTCAAGCGCTCCTCTGGTGTAACGCTTCTCCTCAAGTGGGTGTACTGCCTCTGGTGTCTTGTTGACAGCCGCCGAAGAAGTTCATCAAAGCTGGGAATGGACATACGCAGATAATCGTGGAAATTCTCTGGATGTTGTCGCAGTTCTCCATACAGGCTTGAATATACTCCCCTTGTCATGCGGGCAGATGTAATGGGATGGACCCAGAAGCGTCGCCTTTGCTGCCGCCTCTGCCTTCTCCACTTCGCCCTCAGCCGGATCACCTCTAGGTCAAATAAAAGAGATGGAGGAATCATTTTCTAAAAATGACAGCAGCACCACAAGAAGAACTGGAACACAGCAACTATACTCTCCTCTCCAAAGTTGGCTCCAGACTGAATTGTCAGCTCTTCTTCCTGCTTTTACATTCTGTCGTCATTCTGTGTTTATGGCAACCAATTAAGAAAAAAAAAAACGGACTAGAAATTAATGGACATAAACGGATGGATTACTGTCCGTTTTTTATGTATTTTTAACGGATTGAGTTTAACGGATCCGTTAAAAAAACGGACATGTAGGTATCATTTACTGTCCGTTTGTGTCCGTTATTGTATCTGTCCGTTGTTTTTTTTTTTTTTAACGGACACCTTCATAACGGATTTCCAACGGTAGTGTGAACCCTACCTTAGCCTGAGGATCCGAAAAAGTCAGGCTGAAAGAGGTGAAAGTATAACATGCATAACCACAGTGTATAAACGCAGCAGCACGTTTGTGCAGTGTCCTATTGCTAAGGACGTGTGCAGCCCCTCTTAGTTGCGATTGTTAGCGCTATTAGTTATGCTAGCAGTTGCTAAGGACGTTGTCGTCTGCCCAGGAATGACCCGTCCTAGTCTCTCTGTTGCCTGAAGCGAACTATAGAAAGACGCCCCCCCTTTGGTTGAATGATGGGGCCCACATTATTTGACCCACACATACTATAACGCCCCATTTTTTTGGCCTCCACACAATATACAAACCCCTTCTTTTGGCCGACTACACGATACATGACCCCCCTTTTTTTTTTGCCCACAACACTATACCTGACCCCTTTTTCTGGCCCCCTACACAGTATACGACCCCCTTTTGCTGGCTCCCCACATGGTATATGACCCCCTTTTTCTTACCCACCACATGGTATAAGACCCCCTTTTTCTTGCCCACCACACGGTATATGATCCCCTTTTTCTTGCCCACTACACTGTATATGATTCCCTTTTTCTGGCCCAGCAAACAGTATATGATCCCCTTTTTCTGGCCCATCACCCGGTATGTGACCCCTTTATCTGACCCATCACATAGTACAGTCATGGCCAAAAGTTTTGAGAATGATACAAATATTAATTTTTACAAAGTCTACTGCTTCGGTTTTTCTAATGGCAATTTGCATATACTCCAGAATGTTATAAAGAGTGATCAGCTTAACAGCAATTACTTGCAAAGTCAATATTTGCCTAGAAAATGAACTTTATCCCCCAAAACACATTTCAACATCATTGCAGCCCTGCCTTAAAAGGACCACCTAACATCGTTTCAGTGATTGCTCCATTAACACAGGTGTGGGTGTTGATGAGGACAGGGCTGGAGATCAATCTGTCATGATTAAGTAAGAATGACACCACTGGACACTTTAAAAGGAGGCTGGTGCTTGCCATCATTGTTTCTCTTCTGTTAACCATGGTTATCTCTAAAGAAACACGTGCAGTCATCATTGCACTGCACAAAAATGGCCTAACTGGGAAGAGTATTGCAGCTAGAAAGATTGCACCTCAGTCAACAATCTATCGCATCATCAAGAACTTCAAGGAGAGAGGTTCCATTGGTGCCAAAAAGGCTCCAGGGCGCCCAAAAAAGACCAGCAAGCGGCAGGACCGTCTCTTAAAAGTGTTTCAGCTGCGGGATCGGGCTACCAGCAGTGCAGAGCTTGCTGAGGAATGGCAGCAGGCAGGTGTGAGTGCATCTGCACGCACTGTGAGGCGGAGACTCTTGGAGCAAGGCCTGGTCTCAAGGAGGGCAGCAAAGAAGCCACTTCTCTCCAGAAAAAACATCAGGGACAGACTGATATTCTGCAAAAGGTACAGGGAGTGGACTGCTGAGGACTGGGATAAAGTCATTTTCTCTGATGAATCCCCTTTTCGATTGTTTGGAACATCTGGAAAACAGCTTATTCGGAGAAGAAGAGGTGAGCGCTACCACCAGTCTTGTCTCATGCCAACTGTAAAGCATCCTGAAACCATTCATGTGTGGGGTTGCTTCTCAGCCAAGGGAATCGGCTCTCTCACAGTCTTGCCTAAAAACACAGCCATGAATAAAGAATGGTACCAGAATGTCCTCCAAGAGCAACTTCTCCCAACCGTCCAAGAGCAGTTTGGCGCTCAACAATGCCTTTTCCAGCATGATGGAGCACCTTGCCATAAAGCAAAGGTGATAACTAAATGGCTCAGGGAACAAAACATAGAGATTTTGGGTCCATGGCCTGGAAACTCCCCAGATCTTAATCCCATTGAGAACTTGTGGTCAATCATCAAGAGACGGGTGGACAAACAAAAACCAACAAATTCAGACAAAATTAAAGCATTGATTGTGCAAGAATGGACTGCTATCAGTCAGGATTTGGTCCAGAAGTTGATTGAGAGCATGCCAGGGAGAATTGCAGAGGTCCTGAAGAAGAAGGGTCAACACTGCAAATATTGACTTGCTGCATTAACTCATTCTGTCAATATAAGCTTCTGTTACTCATAATATGAATGCAATTATATTTCTGTATGTGATAAAAACATCTGACAAACACACATAAAAACCAGAGGGCAACAGATCATGTGAAAATATAATATTTGTGTCATTCTCAAAACTTTTGGCCATGACTGTATATAACACTGCTTTTTTAGCACCCCACAGTATATGACTCCTTACTTATGGCCTCCACACAGTAGATAACCTCCCCTTTTTTTACCCCCCACACAGCATATGATCCCCCTTTTATAACCCCCACACAGTATATGACCCCTTTTTAAAGCCCACCCACAGTATATAACCCACTGTAATCCCTCCTTCACCACACACAGTAGTGGCCGATACTTTTTACTCACCTGTCCACGCTCCAGTCCTTCTGCTGCCTCCTCCAGGGTGTGCTGCAGCCGATGATGGAGAATGTCGGGACGCTGTAAGTAGCGTCCGTGCATTCTTCAGTGTTGTGACATCAGTGTAGAGCTGCCTAGAGGAGGCAGCGGAGGGCGGCCATAATAGGAACGTGGACAGGTGAGTAAAAATTAGAATTAGGCCCTACGATTGATACCCTCAAGAATGGTAAAGCCCCAGGACCTTATGGCTTTTTGTCCCTATAAATACAAAGCTATGCTTTCCCCACACCTCCTAGAGATGTTCAGCTATATTATGCAGAGGTGCAAATTCTTCCAAGATATGCTTAGTGCATCTATAACAGTAATCCCAAAACCTAACATAGTACTACCCCAGCTAACTACAGACCAATTTCACTTTTAAACCTAGATATCAAAATCTTTTCCTGTATCCTGGCCACCCACCCAAATTGCCTATTGCCCTCATTAATCCATTCTCACCAAGTTGGATTTATTCCTGGCAGGTAAGCCTCGGACACTGTGCGGAAACTCTGCAACATTATCCATTGGGCCAACACCTACCGAATGCCTATCTCACTTTTAGCCCTCAATATTGAAAAAGCCTTTGTTAGCCTGTCCTGGGGATACCTTGCTCAGGTTTTCCGTTTCATTGGTATCACAGGCCATTTTCAATGTGCACTTTATTGTGACCCCATTGCATACTTGAAACTCCCTTCAGATACCCCGTCCCCTGTACATATTCGTTGCAGCACTCTCCAGGGATGTTCTCTATCCCCCATGCCTTTCGACCTTGCTATTGAACCCCTAGCTATAGCGCTACAATCCCGACATTACTTGTGTTTTTTATTGGAGGGCATGAATATAAAGTTAGCCTTTTTGTGGACGGCATGCTCCTCACCATTACCAAACCTCTAATCATGCTCCCAAACTTACTTAAAGGGGTTTTCTGGGCAATAAATAATTTTTCAAAAAAGTTCTGTTAGTGCTATTAATAGGTTAATAAGTGCACCCAAATACCTTTAGCAGTGATTTCTGGCGTTCTCTGTGAGCTCCTGGCATCTTCTGAATTTGTTTACATGGCCATCTTCCTGCAACTACCATGATGCATTGTGGTTTACTCAGAGCTGACTCACACTACCTCCCTCTCTCACTCCCTACCCTCCCTCACACACTCCCCCTCCCTGTTTCCCTAGCTAGCCCGCCTACTACACCCTCAGCAGCCATCTTTAGACGTTTAGTTCTCACTCGCTCACTCAATTACCTTCTTGTTTTGCTGTAATATTATAATCACCTCTGTATATTGTCATTACAGTCACACAGAGAAAGCTTCAGGACAACAATGGATTCTTTATGTTTTTTTTGGCATTTGGTAAATATATATATAAATATGCACATATACTGTACATACATATACAGAATAATATGCTCCACAGTGGCCCCTGCACGGAATAATGCTTCACATTGGCCCCTGTACGGTATAATATTCTCCACAGTGGCACCGCATAGTATAATGCTCCACAGTGGCCCCTACACAGTATAATATGCTCCATAGTGGCCCTTGCACAGTATAATATGCTCCACAGTGGCCCCTGGACAGTATAATATGCTCCACAGTGGCCCCTGCACAGTATAATATGCTCCACAGTGGCCTCTGCTTGGTATATGTCCCACAGTGGCCCCTGAAGAGTATAACACTCCACAGTGGCCCCTGCACGGGATATTATGCTCCACAGTGGCCCCTGCACAGTAGAATATACTCCATAGTGGCCCCTGCACAGTGTAATATGCTCCACAGTGGCTCCTGCACAGGATAATGCTTCACAGTGGCCCCTGCACAGTATAATATGCCCAACAGTGGCCCCTGCACAGTATAATATGCTCTACAGTGGCCCCCACACAGTATAATGCTCTACAGTGGCCCCTGCACTGTATAATATGCTCTACAGTAGCTCCTGCACAGGATAATGCTCCACAGTGGCCCCTGCATGATATAATATGCCTCACAGTGGCCCCTGCACAGGATATTATGCTCCACAGTGGCCCCCTGCACAGTATAATATGTTCCACAGTGGCCCCCTGCACAGTATAATATGCTCCACAGTGGGTACTGCACAGGATAATGCTCCACAGTGTCCCCTGCATGGTATAATATGCCCCACAGTGACCCTTGCAGAGTATAACGCTCCACAGTGGCCTCTGTACAAGATATTATGCTCCACAGTGGCGCCTGCACAGAATAATGCTCCACAGTGGCCCCTGCACAGTATAATATGCTCCACAGTGGCCCCCGCACAGTATAATGGTCCACAGTGTCCCCTGCACAGTATAATATGCTCCACAGTGGGTACTGCACAGGATAATGCTCCACAGTGTCCCCTGCATGGTATAATATGCCCCACAGTGACCCTTGCAGAGTATAACGCTCCACAGTGGCCTCTGTACAAGATATTATGCTCCACAGTGGCGCCTGCACAGAATAATGCTCCACAGTGGCCCCTGCACAGTATAATATGCTGCACAGTACCCCTTGCACAGGATAATGCCCCACAGTGGCCCCTGCATGGTATAATATGCCCCACAGTGGCCCCTGCATGGTATAATGCTCCACAGTGGCCCCTGCACAGTATAATATGCTCCACAGTGGCCCCCACATGGTATAATGCTATATAGTGGCTCCCGCTCAGTATAATATGCTCCAAAGTGACCCCCATATACGGTGCTATATGACTCTATGGAGGCGCCGGCCAGCACAAAGTCTTTGTGATGTGTACCGGCCAGCACCTCCTCTTTGATCCCCCCCCACCAGCCCCATGTCACTTACCTTCCTTTCAGGTCCAGATCCGGGATGTCATCAGCGGCCGACAACGCTTCTTTGTGACGTGTGCCGGCCGCTCACTGTATTGTGCATGCATGGACAGCTGGCACTCGTAATGAAGAGGTGGTCCTCCATCGATGACGTCCCGGGATCCGGATAGCCACAGGAGGAACAGATAAGTATAATGGGGCTGAGGGGGAAGGGGCGGGCTTCTTTCCAGTGACGTCTTGGGGTGCGGATATCCCTTAGACTGACACCCTGGGAAGTCAGCGGAAAGTCAAAAATGTAATGTATGTAGGTCACATGAACATAAATACCTGATCTGTAGGGGGCTGACCCCGGACCGATCAGCTGTATGGAGCCACTTCTGGCACCCATCCTGTATACAATACAGTCCCAGAAGCAGAAAGCTCTGTCCACTGTATATTAGCCGGGCAACTTCATTGCATCTCAGCACATATTGAAGTCAGTAGGAGCTGAGCTGCAGTGAAAGTGCGGGGCGACTAAACAGCTTTCTGCTTCCGGCCCTGTATTTTGTACACAACGGGCGCCGGAAGTGGCTCCATACAGCTAATGGGGCCATGTGTCAGCCCCCTACCGATCAGGTATTTATGGATAGGCCATAAAAAAGGTTAACCCTAAACAACCCCATTAATATGCCTCACACAGTTTAATGTTCCCATCACAGGATGTTAGCCTCCATCACTGCTCCCACACAATATAATGGCCCCATCACTGTTCCCCATACAGTATGGGGGACCAGTGCAGAGACCACTGTATTGG
This sequence comes from Leptodactylus fallax, assembly GCA_947044405.1. Classification (NCBI taxonomy): domain Eukaryota; kingdom Metazoa; phylum Chordata; class Amphibia; order Anura; family Leptodactylidae; genus Leptodactylus; species Leptodactylus fallax. The sequence continues at coordinate 976,206 of CAMRHE010000148.1, read as the reverse complement.
TTGCCATTAAAAAAAATTGGCCCAGACAACCCCTTTAAAGAGGTTGTGCATAAATTGGAACAACCAGGGAGGTGTAAAAATTTAAAAAAAAAAAAAAAAAAAAAAAAAAAAAGCATACTCACCTGTCCCCAGCACCCCGTTGTCCCCCCGCCTGTGTCTGTTCGGTCTAATGGTGGCCCTTCATTTCTAGAAATCCTGTACCTAATTGGTCTTAGCGGTCACATGAGGTGCAGAACTCCCAGCAAGAAGGCGCCGGCATGAGACTGAATGGACATTGGCAGCGGACAACGGAATATGCTTTTTTTTTTTTAATTTTATTTTACCCCTCCTGGTTGCCACATGGGTTGCTCCAATTCCTGGACAACCTATTTAAAGGATTTATCCATCTTTCTAATATTGATTATCCTTAGGATAGGCCATCAATATTACAACTGCGGGGGTACAACAGCCAGGACCTTTGCAAATCAGCTATTCCAGGTCAATGTGGCTACAGGTAATGGCAACAATTCTAGGAGCCACACTGTTCACTTGCCATACAGAGTGTAGCTTAGTTTAGTTGTAGTTTAGGTAGTGCAGTGGTGCACATCATATGGCGGGTGAGCAGCATGGCTCCCGACATGATATTTCCTTAAGCTGTCCTGTCTCATACAGCTGATCTGCAGGGGTCCCGGCGGTGGGCCCCTAGAAATAATTCCACTGGTGAGCCCTAGACATACCACTCCGACACTGCATTCACAGGATGGCCCATGACTATTGGGCCCATCGGTTTCCTTTACGGAGTCCGTCTTTCTGCTTGGTCTTAAACTTGCAGGCCTCCACTTTGCACCCTATAAACTAATGCAATATATTTTTGAGGATAAAGTGACGTTTTAGTAATTTTTAACTTGCACATCCCAATGTTGGCAAAATCTGTGAAACAGCTATGGGGTCAAAATGCTCACTATACCCCTTTATAAATTATGTCAGGTGTGTAATTTCAAAAATTGGGTCACTTTTGGGGGGGGTTTCCTTTGCACTGGTACTTTAGGGACTCTGCAAATGAGATATGGCACCAAAATACGATTCCAGCAAAATCTGCTTTTTAGTCACCCAGTGTCACTCCTTCCCTTCCGTGCGCTGCCATGTGCCCAAACATCAGTTTACTCCCACATGTGGGGTATTTCTGTGCTCTGAATAAATTGCATAACAAACTGTGAGATGTATTTTCTCCTTTAACCCTTTGTGAATGTGTTAATTTAAGGACTAAATGAATGTATTAGTGAAAAAAAAAAAATGAAATGTCTAAATCAAATGTCCATATTGTTTTAAATTCCTGTGAAATTCTTAAAGGGTTAACAAACTTCTCAAATGCTGTTTTGAATTATTTGAGGGGTGCAGTTTTGAAAATGTGGTGAATTATGGGGTGTTTCTAATAAACAGGCCTTTATAATCCCCTTCAGAACTGAAGTGGTCCCTAAAAAATTAGTTTTGGAAATTTTCTTGTAAATCTGGAAAATCGCTGTTACACTTGTAAGCTTTATAATGTCCAAAATAAAAGAAAAGATGATTAAAAGATGCCAATATAAAGCAGAGATATGGTAGATAATATTTATTAATGTATTTGGGTGGTATGACTATCTGTCTGAAAAGCAGAGCATTTCACATTTTGAAAATTGCGATTTTTTTCCAAATTTCCACCAAATTTCCTCTTTTTTTTGTAAATAAATACAAAAATGTTGATTAATGTTTCCCACTAACATCAAGTACAATGTGTCAGGAAAAAAAAACAATCTCAAAATCACTTGTGTAAGTTAAAGCGTCTCAAAGTTCTTGCCATATAAAGTGACACATGTCAGTTTTGAAAAATGAGGCCTGGTCCTTAACGCACTTTTGAGCTGTGTCCTTAAGGGGTTAAAGCAGCCCTAAAAGGCACTGTCATTAGCTTGATACCAATTTTCTTGCTGATAAACTCCTTTTAATAGAAAGTTTTGCATTCTACTTTTAATTTATAGCACCAATGGAACTATAAAATGATCCTCCTAAAAATGTAATATACAGTGGGGAAAAAAAGTATTTAGTCAGCCACCAATTGTGCAAGTTCTCCCACTTAAAAAGATGAGAGAGTCCTGTAATTGACATCATAGGTAGACCTCAACTATGAGAGACAAAATGAGAAAACAAATCCAGAAAATCACATTGTCTGATTTTTAAAAAATTTTACAAACAGACCTGTAACTTCTTAGGCTCCTCTGTCCTCCACTCATTACCTGTAGTAATAGCACCTGTTTGACATTGTTATCAGTATAAAAGACACCTGTCCACAACCTCAAACAGTCACACTCCAAAGTCCACTATGGTGAAGACCAAAGAGCTGTGGAAGGACACCAGAAACAAAATTGTAGACCTGCACCAGGCTGGGAAGACTGAATCTGCAATAGGCAAGCAGCTTGGTGTGAAGAAATCAACTGTGGGAGCAATAATTAGAAAATGGAAGACATACAAGACCACTGATAATCTCCCTCGATCAGGGGCTCCACGCAAGATCTCACCCCGAGGGGTCAAAATGATCACAAGAACGGTGAGCAAAAATCCCAGAATCACACGGGGGGATCTAGTCAATGACCTGCAGAAAGCTGGGACTAACGTAACAAAGGCTACCATCAGTAACACACTACGCCGCCAGGGACTCAGATCCTGCAGTGCCAGACATGTCCCCCTGCTTAAGCCAGTACATATCCGGGCCTGTCTAAGTTTGTTAGAGAGCATTTGGATGTTCCAGAAGAGTATTGGGAGAATGTCAAATGGTCAGATGAAACCAAAGTAGAACTGTTTGGTAGAAACACAACTCGTGTTTGGAGGAGAGTGAATGCTGAGTTGCATCCAGAGAACACCATACCTACTGTGAAGCATGGGGGTGGCAACATCATGCTTTGGGGATGTTTCTCTATAAAGGGACCAGGACGACTGATCCGTGTACATGAAATGGATGGGGCCATGTATCGTGAGATTTTGAGTGCAAACCTCCTTCCATCAGCAAGGGCACTGAAGATGAAACGTGGCTGGGTCTTTCAGCATGACAATGATCCCAAGCACACCGCCAGTGCAATGAAGGAGTGACTTCGTAAGAAGCATTTCAAGGACCTGGAGTGGCCTAGCCAGTCTCTAGATCTCAACCCTATAGAAAACCTTTGGAGGGAGTTGAAAGTCCGTGTTGCCCAGCAACAGCCCCAAAACATCACTGCTCTAGAGGAGATCTGCATGGAGGAATGGGCCAACATACCAGCAACAGTGTGTGCCAACCTTGTGAAGACTTACAGAAAACCTTTGACGTCTGTCATTGCTAACAAAAGATATATAACAAATATATTCTTTAAAAATCAGACAATGTGATTTTCTGGATTTGTTTTCTCATTTTGTCTCTCATAGTTGAGGTATACCTATGATGTCAATTACAGGCCGACCTCATCTTTTTAAGTGGGAGAACTTGCACAATTGGTGGCTGACTAAATACTTTTTTCCTCACTGTAATAGATATTGGCATCCCTTGATCTCGCCGCAGGGGGTGCCGAGGGGGTCATTTACATGGCGGAACCCTGGGGGTTAATTGAGTGGGTGTTAGCTGTCAGTTACAGCTAACACCCGTTCCCAATGCCGCCCACTTGATAGTACGTCCCCGGCCGATGCCGCGCACACTATCACGTCCATTTACGAGAAGCACCAGGCACCCAGGATGTGATAGTACGTCCAATGTCGCTAAGGGGTTAATGATGCAATTCTTATTCTGCATTAGGGCTCCATTTTCATTAAAATCTGTAATTTATTCTTATGTAAATTAGCTGAAAGGGGCTTTAGGGGCATTTATTCTCCTGCAAGGCCTTTGCTCTTCTCTAGATAACTGCCATCTTTACTCTGCCCACCATTGCTTGAGTGATATCTCACACCCTGTGCTCATTGTCTGGATCAGTTATGACAAGTGCAGTTCTGACTTACTGCACATATCTGATGACATCAGGCTGCATCTGGAAGAGTAGGAGGGTGGCTTCAGAGAGAGGCACCTGTAGACAAAGTAAGCAGTGTGAGGGTTTGATACCAATATACCTGTTAACGGACTCCCATTATGTATTGAGAAAAAAAGCCTTTTTCCAGGCTAAAAGTATTGATGATGTAACTTAAGGATAGGTCATAAATATCAGATTGCGAGGGTCTGACACTATGCACCCCCCACTGATACAGCAGCTAATACACAGAGAATGGAGCAGGAAGCAGACAGCTCTAATGTCTGTGCAGTGGCCAGACCAGGTTACTGCAGTTCAGCTTACATTCACTGGGAGCTAAGCTACAGTGGCTCAGTTCAACCACTACAAAGAGATCAGAGCTTTCTGCTTCCTGTTCAATTCTCTGTGTATTGCTGAGAACAGTTGATATAATCTGATATTGATATATCCTAAGGACAGGTCATAATTTTAGTCCAGAATAAACCTTTGAGTAATCTTCCTTCCCTATTCCTTAATGACTTTTGGTTCTTATCCAGTAAACACAATGCAGACAAAGGGTTTTGTATTTCTTTATGTATAAATAATATTCAGCTGTTTACTTGCAGCAGCACTCAGTTTATTTAGTGCCATAAGAAGAGATTGTTTAACAATATTATCATTCGATTATAGGGCTAAAACATATAAATCCCAGAGAATTCTTTTGATTCAACCTTTAAGCCGGGGGCCCGTTGCACACGGCCTGATCATGTTGTTCTACATTTCCTTACACTAAGATACATTTCTTATCCTAAGATATTCTTTCTACTCTGCCCCTCAGAACCTGACCCCTTCACCCAAAAGGTAACCTGTACTCCATGAAATTAGTATCTGCATATTCAGATACTGGCTGGTGACAGCTCATACAGCTTCAGTAAAATGATCTTAAGGGGCGTTCACACTACCGTTGGTGACCGTCAGTAGTGTCCGTTGCTATTGTCCGTTACAAGATTTTAGCATCAGACACTAGCTGAACCGTCAGAAATCCGTTAAAATTTCCATTCATTTCAATGGGTTTTCATATTGTGTCTTTTAGTGTCAGTTTACACCAAATCCGTCAGAAGTCCGTTTTTTTTCTGCGGACAAAAAATCCTACATGCAGGACTTTTTTGTCCGTTTTGAAAAACGGATTCTTGACGGACAGCAAGTGTCTGTTATTTTTTTAGCATTGAAGTTTATTGGTAACGGACTTATAACGGACAGTAACTGATAGTCATCAGTTACTGTCCGTTATTTTATGTCCATTTTTTTATCTGCACATGCTCAGAAAGCAGAAACAAAAAAAAAAACCGACAGTGTTAAAAACGGACACTAACTGATGCTGTGTCCTTTTTTTTTAACTGATCCATTATTTGGATCACTTAAAAAAAACGGACCCATTAACATCAGTTAGTGTCCGTTAATGTCTGTTATGATAGGTGTATGTTTTTTTTTTTTAACGAACACCTTTATAACGGAATCCAGTGGTAGTGTGAACCCTGCTTTATTAAAAGATGGCTGGTCCATTGTACCAAACAATCCCTCTTAACTCTTGTGTCATCTCTATTTTCTCATAGATTGTATGATCTTGCAATCAGGGCCCTGATTTCTATAGCTTGATATATTAATTATTTTGTTACATTGTAATGTCTAAAGCTATATTCACATTTGTGCTGGAGTTTCAAGAACAACAGAGAGGTAGCACTATCTAGCGTAATATTGTCTGTTCATGTACCCTTGACAAGTGCTGTGGAATATGTTGGCACTATGTAAATAAAATGATTTGTTATTATTTATTATTGGTAAAATGAGGTATTCCGGTTGTTTTTTTTTGTGGCATACTTTAACATATTTTTTTGTATTGTAACAGTTGTATTTTTTTTCAAATCTAATACAGAAGTATAGGAAAATTGCTTCAAAACCACCATACCTAGAGCAAGAAAATACCAATAAACACTATCAGGGGAAATCAACAAATCCCCTATGGCAAAAAAGTGGCATAAATAAGTCGCAAATACTTGATTTGCGACATTTTAACGTTACGTGCAAGTAAAATATTCACAAGTGGCTTTTTTGAAACTGAGAGGGTCATAGGTAGGGCTCCTGTCCCCGCCATTTTTATTATCATTTATGCCACAAAAGTGGCGAGAATTGCATTAGAATTTATGGCTGCCCCAGAGCTGCCATAGATTTGTACCTAGTTCCAAGGGGGCTGAGGGGAAATGCCTAATTCAGGGGACTTCAAGACCAGACTAAAATATGCTAGTCTTGATGAATCTCCCTCATGTTTGAATTCATCCTAAGGGTATGTTCACACGGAGGAATTTGGCACTGAATTTGAGGCGGATTCCGTCTCGAAACCAGCCTCTATTCAATAGGAGTCAGATGCTAATTTTCCCTCTAGCTGATTTTTTCAGTTAGAGGAAAAATAAGCGTCATGCAGATTTTGCTTCATAATTCCCATTGAAGTGAAAGGGAGGCAGAAAATACCGCCTGGCAGGTGCAGAAATTCATGAGGAATTTGGACAAGTGTAAAAATCATCTTCAAATTCCAAAAGCTAAATTTTTCAGCTAGGAAAAATTCATGAAGCTGATTTTTCAGGCAGTAAAATTTCCGACTTCACATGGCAACATTTTGAAAACAGAAAAATGGTTTGCCAGGTGGGCATATCCTCTAAGTAAAATATTGTTTTCCTTGTTTACTTCATTCTATGCACCAATACTTTTAACCTCTTCCCGATATCAGCCGTAATAGTATGGCAGATGTCGGGTATTTAAATATGGAGGCCGCTCAGGAGCTGAGCGACGCCATAGCCGCTGGGTCTCTGGGTGTCAGAATATGGCAACTTTTAGAAAAATTATTTATTTGCAAAGTTTTAGATTTTTGTTAAGGTGTTAAAATGTACATAAAACTAAATGTGGTATCACCGGAATTGTACTGAAATTTTTTGTTTTTATCTGTCTTTTTGTTCTGCTTGAAAATGGGATCTTTTGTGTATGCAGACAATTCCTTTGTCTATACAAGAGAGGAAATTCTGCAGCTCAGAGGCACAGCAGGACGGCATACCATCTGGTCACACATCCCCCGTGAGATTTGGAGAAAGAAAAAGCGGGTGAGGGGATGCAGAGCTGGTACTCTTCAGAGGATTAAAAAGAGGCGTTACCGACCAGCTGTTCCCTCCATCATCATGGGCAATGTGAGATCTCTTGCAAACAAGATGGATGAACTAACAGCGCTCACCAGGCAGCATCAGGAGTTTCGGGCGTGCAGCATGATGCTACTTACAGAGACTTGGCTCACTGAAGTTACTCCTGACCCTCTGGTCTCCTTGGATGGTTTTAAACTCCTTCGGGCAGACAGGACAAGGGAGAGCGGTAAGAGGAAAGGAGGAGGGCTGGCAATGTTTGTGAATAATAGATGGTGTAATCCTAGGCACATTGTGATTAAGGATCAAACTTGCTGTAAGGACATTGAACTATTAGCTGTGAGCATGAGACCTTTCTACCTACCAAGGGAACTATCACATGTCATCGTGATAGCTGCATATGTCCCCCCCTCTGCGAAAGCTGACGCTGCCTGCGAGGTCCTACAAGCCACGCTGAGCCAGTTACAGTCTCAGCACCCCCAGGCCCTCTTTCTTCTGTCGGGTGATTTCAACCATGCCTCTCCATCATCCACACTGCCCAGTTTCACACAGTATGTAACCTGCCACACAAGAGACAACAAAACACTGGACTTGTTCTTTGCCAACGTGAGGGAGGCATATAACTCATCAGCCCTACCGCCCCTGGGAAGATCGGATCACAACCTAGTACATCTCCGACCTGTGTACAAGCCACTTGTACGTAGAGAACCAGCTGTCACCCGCACAGTAAGGATATGGTCCGAGGAGAGTGATGAGGCTCTGAGGGATTGTTTTGACACAACCACATGGGAAGTTCTGCAGGATTCTTATGGGGAAGACATAGAAGGACTCACACACTGCATAACGGACTACATTAATTTTTGTGTGGACAACACAGTACCCACAAAAGTGGTGAGGTGCTTCTCCAATAACAAACCATGGATTAACTCTGATATAAAAACACTACTTAAGGAGAAAAAGATGGCATTCAGGACAAGAGATAAGGAGGGGTTGAGGGAAATACAAAAGGAGCTGAGGCATCAAATCAGGCAGGGAAAAGCCAGTTATAAAGAAAAAATGGAAAAGCAAATGGAAAGAAAAGACATAAGGGGCGTCTGGGAGGGGCTTAAGTCAATTTCGGGTCATAAACAGTCTGTCTGCCAGATTGAGGCAGATGTTAATTTGCTTAATGAACTAAACCTATTCTTCAACAGATTTGATCACACACCAGCTCCTCCCACCCCAGTATGTCCTTCAGCTCCCCCCACCACAATGACTTCTCCCCATGCGGCCACTTCCCAACAGACCAGTAAATCCAGAAATCCATCTTTATCTGGCCACAGTCTGACCTTCACACGGGCCCAGGTGAGGAAGGAGATGAAAAAGATCAAGGCGAGGGAAGCCGCAGGGCCAGATGACATCAGTGCAAGGCTAATTAAGACTTGCGGGGACCAGCTGTGTGGTATAATTACATATATGTATAATATGAGCCTAAGGCAGGAAATAGTCCCTGAATTATGGAAATCTTCTTGTGTGGTACCAGTTCCAAAGAAACCCCACCCTATGGACCTCAACGACTACAGACCTGTAGCACTCATTGATTGGTTCTCACACATCTCCGCCCTCTAGTGAGCCCCGCTATGGACCCACTCCAGTTTGCTTATCGGCCGGGCATTGGGGTAGATGATGCCATCATCCATCTTCTGCACAGGGCTCTGTCTCACCTGGAGAAACCAGGGAACACAGTGAGAATAATGTTCTTTGACTTCTCCAGTGCTTTTAACACCATACAGCCCAGGTTATTGAGGGACAAGCTGGGTCTTGCTGGAGTGGACCACCACCTCTCCAACTGGATCCTAGACTACCTCACAAATCGACCTCAATACGCGAGAGCCCGAGACTGTGTGTCAGGTACAGTGATCTGTAATACGGGGGCACCTCAGGGTACGGTTCTCGCCCCTTTCCTCTTCACACTGTACACTGCAGATTTTAGGTGCAACTCATCCAGCTGCTACCTACAGAAGTATTCTGACGACTCTGCAATAGTGGGTCTCATCACAGATGATGATGACAGGGAGTACGGAGAACTGAACCAGCATTTTGTGGACTGGTGCCACCGGAACCACCTGAAGATTAACGCGGGGAAGACCAAGGAGATGGTGGTGGACTTCCGTAAAGGCAGAAGCCCTCCTAAACCAGTGGACATCCTGGGGACGGGCATCGAGATTGTGAACACCTATAAGTACCTGGGTTTGCTCCTTAATAATAAGCTGGACTAGGCAGATCATATGGAGGCCCTGTACAGGAAGGGCCACAGCAGGCTCTACCTGCTTAGGAAGCTGAGAGCCTTTGGAATCCGGGGGGCACTTCTTAGAACTTTCTTCAACTCGGTAGTGGCATCAGCCATCTTCTTTGGAGTGGCCTGCTGGGGGAGCAGTATATCAACCAGGGACAGAAATAAACTTGACAAGCTGATTAGAAGGGCCAGCTCTGTCCTGGGGAGCCCACTGGACCCAGTGCAGGTGGTGGGTGACAGAAGGATACTGTCCGTGGTGAGCTCCATGCAGAAGAAGAAGTCCCATCCCATGCATGAGACTGTGATAGCGCTGGGCAGTACTGTCAGTGACCGACTGCTCCACCCTAGGTGTGAGAAGGAGCGCTATCGGAAGTCTTTCCTCCCCACCGCGGTTAGGCTGTACAACCAACACCGACCTAAGCGGAGATCATTACACACAGAGAACTGAAATATCTCTCTGCCTGTTAAATCCCCCCCCCCCTCTGCTACGCCCTATCTGTCTGTCTGCTATTAATGTAATGCCTCTCACCTTGGAACATTCCTGTACATGTTGTATTTGTATTTGTATCTGCTTATCTTTGCTGCTGTAACACACTGAATTTCCCCATTGTGGGACTATTAAAGGACTATTATTATTATTATTATTATTAAAAATAAAATACAAGTGACATGTTATTTTGGCTGAACAGTAATGCTGTAAAAACAAAGTCCATAAGAATGTCGCACAAATGCACTTTTTCTCTAATTCCACCCCATTCTGAATTTTTTTTTACAGCTTCCCAGTACATTGTACAGAATAATAAATGGTTCCATTATGAAGAACAGTTTATCCTGCATACATTAAGCCCTCATATGGTTCTATGAACAGAAAATTAAAAAAAGTTATGGGGTTTGGAAAAGGGGGAATCAAAAACGAAAATTAAAGAAATGTCACCAGCGGGAAGGGGTTAATTGCTGTCATGTTTTCATGACTGGCTGGAGTGACTTCTTATCGGAGTTACCTCCCACAGAAATTACAGTTAACCTAACTAACAGTGCATTTTACAACTGCAGTGACGTTGTCTTTCTTAGTATTATCTTCCATAGTTTAGAGAAAGTCCCTAGAGTTCCTCAAAAGATGAGAAAATTCCACACATAGTTTTACTTTTGGTTCTATATGTAGCATTGAACCATCCATTACAAGATAAATCAGCATGGTTCTTCACAACTACACATGGCACCAACCTGAAGAGGTAATGAATGAAAACCATAACTGTTGAGCCTAATACTGACAACCTTCAGTAATGTATGCATGACTTTTCGGCACATTAGATAAAAAAAAAGAAATAAAACTGCTGTAAGTAGGGTCTTAAAAACAGATTTTGTGAACATGGCTTTAGCTGTATACATTTACTGAATTCAAAAATTGTAGGCTGTGAAAGGGTTTGTCCAGGATTATAAATTTTAATACAGACGGCAAAGAAGAAAAAATGCAGTGATACTTACCTGCATCCTCCCTCTGTTCCTGCGCTGGGCAGGTTATCACTTCTGCTGCTTTGAATACAAAGCGGCTTCAGTGGTGACCACTGAGGGACCACTGCAGTCAGTCACCGCTCTCAGCAATATACACCTGGGAGCAATGTTTGGCTGCAGTAGTCCTGACTACATGATGTCACTGTTTAGCTGTCTGTACAATCAATATGACTTTTTTTGTTTTTAAAAAAAGTTGCAATTTTTTTTTTTTAAATGTTGCAATCTTACTCCAGTAGAAGAATGGAGTAGAAAATAGTGTAACATACTAGGACATAGGTTTTAGACTTATACTGTAGATGTACCATATTTATCAAACAAAATTTGGCACAAATTATACTATAGCAGACTCCAGCAAAACTGACTTTAACAATTCCCCTCATTATCTTTCCCTAGTTTTAAAATAGAGTTAACCAACAAGTGAGTCTCTGTAAATTCGTCAAACTTCCATCAACAGTCATGTGATCATACCGATGACTCACGTGAAAGGCAGTTGCCTACTTGTACAACAAACTAATAGGTATGAGATGATGAAACAACAAGAGAACATAAGCATCTAGCTATAGAGTTTGTTGGACATTCTTATTAGCTCGATCCTTGCAGCTAACATTTGGTACACTCATGCCAAATTTCTAGCCAGCGATAGCTCTCACAAGAGCCATTTCCTACATAGTAATGCCTTGTGTAACTTTCTCTATGAGCTTCAATGATTTTACACACCACTCTGCCAATAACAATAAATTTTATGGTGGCACATTTGATGAAGATCAATTGATAAAAAATAATGTTATCTATGATCTTGTTTTTCTTATTATTATTATTTTGCTTACTTATATAGTGTCATCAAGACTGAGCCACAGTGCTGCCCATGTTTCATTAATTCTTTGTTATTTGGTTGCCCTTTTACCACTTGCAAATATAATTTACCCAAAGGTGGCTGGGGATAACATAAATTGACAAAAGACCCATTATCTACCTGTTCCATTTGATCCCTGACAATCTTTGTTTATGCAGTATCCCCCAATAGGGCCACTACAAGTAGTAAACTAGTATTTACAAGTGTTGATACAGTATATAACATGTTTTACAAGGTTTACGTTGTTTTACACTGGTTTTTGCACTTCTCCAGCTTTGTGCTGGTTACTAAAGAGTTAATCAGCCATTCCTATGCTGTTGTGCAAACGGGAGTAGTTCCTGCCTTTAGCCAGTTTTGATTTAGTTTTTATTTTCCTTTAGTTGAGTGCAGTAGTTTGTGGAAAAGCATCTTCAGCTCTAGAGGTTAGTTAGTGGTAGGTAGGCCACAACAGGCAGTCCCATGCCAATGGGTCGGTTTCCTTACACCATCAAACACACCTCAAAACCCCATAATGTAGTAGACTTACAGCAGGGAGTGCCCCTGGAGATCCTCTAACATCACTCGTGTGACCTCCTTAGTGCTGCTTTAGACAATTTACTTGGCTGTAGCAATGATGTTGTAGCATGCAGGAACTAATGGACATAGACAAGGACAACCAGCTATGTTTATTGGTTGACTGGCAATTAAAACTGAATTAGACTAAGACCGTACATAGCGGGCCGCTGCAAAAAAGAGCTATGGGAAAAACTGCGGCGGGGACGAGCGCGGTTTTTCCCCCATCGCTTCTCACAGAAAGTCTGCAGAGGTTTCCTCTGCAGACCTCCTGCTTCTATTACACGTATAATGAAACCATTGGTGTTTCCGTAGGTATAATTGACATGCTGAGATTTCCAAAACCACGGCAGTTTTGGAAATCACAGAGTGTCCGCAGCGCGTATTTTTTCAGAAGGTGTGGATGGGATTCTAGGGAATCCCATCCACCATGCAGTAACTTTACGGCATGTGGGGCCCCAGCCTTACAGTGAAAAGGAAATAAGGTAACAAACGATACAGAATACTTTATGTAGTATCTGCAGTACAGGTGAGAATGCCTCATGTGGCTCTCACTCTCCTGCAGGGCTTTCCACACTAGCCTGTTTCGGTCGGCCTCCCTGGAAGCTCTTCTGTAATCCCACACGTTTCCTCTGCTGACTCTCTTCCTCCAACAGTAGTGATAATCCTGTAAACTCCTAATGGATTGGCGATCGGATACAACTTTCCTGTCTACCCATGTAACCACTGCACAAATCTGGCCGTACACAAGAGACTACTGAGGACAGTAATCAGCTGCAGAGGTAACATGGGTAAACATACAGCAGAGTGCATCAACGCAGTAACCCTGAACAATGTGGAGTTTAAACAGGTGATGTGATCCTATCAGCAGGATAGGAGCACTTTACAAATCAGAGAAATGTACTGTCTGTTTTGGGACAAGGCATTATGGGAAAAGGAGCTGGGAAGCTCATGCGCCCTCTGTTGGATGTAACAGATCCTCAATTTGCTTTTGACTCACTGAGTCTTGAGACAGCAAATGGGATTTTAGCCAAGCCAATTTCACTCATACATTCACTCATACATGCATACAGCGCTGTTTCGGGATTTTTGTCCCTCATCAGTGCAGAGCAGAGTGAATTGGCTGGCTTTGTGGGAGGCAATGAGTGGCTCAGGGAAGGGAATCTCTCTCCTTGGGGAGAGCACCAGTGAAGGTGTGTAGAGTTTTGAATTGCCTTTTGCCCTCTACTAAGCATCTACATATCGCAAGCGATATGTAGATGCTTAGTAGAGGGCAAAAGGCAATTCAAAACTCTACACACCTTCACTGGTGCTCTCCCCAAGGAGAGAGATTCCCTTCCCTGTTTTGGGACCTGTCAGTTCTTCCTTGTTGATTTTTGAATTCTGTAATTGATGGAACTTCTAAAAAAAACGGGATAGAAAAAAAATTTTCCAAGTAATTTTTACAAATTTCCCCAATAACAATGATTCACTGTCTGCCTCTTATTATAGATATCACCAGCTCATTTGGCACATCATGTGTCTGTAGTCAGAAAGTGCAATTCTCTGCCAAAACGCTCCCTTATAAAAAATGCTGTGTGTGCCCTGGGTATTGTGCAACTTCTCTAAACTGTCAGACACATTCTAACAGTACATTTTAGGAGCATTTACATTTCCCTTTTCTTCTCTATCTGTTCTCAGAACGCCATGAAGACTTGTTTAGAACTTTTCTGCACACAACTTTCCCTATCATTCCCACCCCCTGTGTTATAGAAAAGGCAATGGGAATAAAGCCAAGAATGCCATCTCCAAACCATTTTAAGTATTGTAAAAATGCCACTGACCCCAAAAATGCTAAATGATAGAAAAATAAAAGGTTTTCATATAGAAAACACAATCTTTGTCCAGTCGGCTTATAAATGATGGTTTGTGAAGGTGTACGATCACCTGTGGACCATCAGAGATACAGCTCCAGTTAGATAAAATGGAAAGTCCAGCACCATCAGTTGAAATCCACTTTATTTTCTTACTTTAAAAGCAGCATGTTCAGCAGACGACTAACTTCAAGCATGTCATGGCTGAACATATGCAACCAAAATGTATTGAGAGCTTTACACTACTTCTCACTGGAGTAGGGGTGTGTGGGTATACAGGCTGTTGTACAAAGCAAGGAGACAGAATGGGGGGGCACTTCCAACAGATATAGTCATGGCCGTAAGTGTTGGCACCCCTGAAATTCTACCAGAAAATTAAGTATTTCTCCCAGATAATTATTGCAATTTACACGTTTTGTTATACATATGTTTATTTCCTCTGTGTGTATTGGAACAACACAAAACACAGAAAAAAAAAAGCCAAAAATGGCTTTAATTTCCTATAGATTTAATTTCATGCAAAACTCCAAAAATAGGCAGAATTATTGGCACCCTCAATTCAATATTTGGTTGCACACACGTTGGAAAAAAATAACTGAAACCAATCCATTCCTATAACCATCAACAAGCTTCTTACACCTCTAAACTGGAATTTTGGACCACTCTTCTTTTGCAAACTGCTCCAGGTCTCTCATATTTGAAGGGTATCTTCTCCCAACAGAAATTTTAAGATTCATTCATGGTCACTTCAGAACTCTTCAACACTTGATTTCCATCCATTTCTGGGTGCTTTTTGAAGTATGTTTGGGGTCATTGTCTGGCTGGAAGACCCATGACCTAGGATGCAAACCCAGCTTTCTGACACTGGGCCCCACATTGCGACCCAAAATCCTTTGGTAATCTTCAGATTTCATGATGTATTGCACGCAGTCAAGGCACCCAGTGCCAGAGGCAGCAAAACAACCTCAAAACATCTTTGAACCTCCACCATATTTGACTGCTGGTACTGTGTTCTTTTCTTTGTAGGCCTCATTCTGTTTTCAGTAAACAGTAGAATGATGTGCTTTACCAAAAAGCTCTATCTTGGTCTCATCTGTCCACAAGACATTTTCTCAAAAGGATTTTGGCTTACTCACATACATATTGGCAAACTGCAGTCTAGCTTTTATATGTCTCTGTGTTAGCAGTGGGGTACTCCTGGGTCTCCTGCCATAGTGTTTAATTTCATTCAAATGTCAACAGATAGTTGGCACTGACTGATGTTCCCTGAGCCTGCAGGACAGCTTCAATTTCTTTAGAACTTGAGGCAGCTTATCTGCCATCCGCACTATTCTGCGTTGCAACCTTTCAGCAATTTTTCACTTCAGTCCACGTCCAGGGAGATTAGTTTCAGTGTCATAGGTTGTAAACTTCTTGATTATGTTGTGCACCATGGACATGGATATGTAACCTTGCGATTGTTGATATTTTTCCACCATTTTGGTTTTCTTCTCCTCTTTTTTTCTTCACTTCTCCATGCTTAGTGTGGCACACACAGACACACAATGCAAAGATTGCATCAACTTCTCTCCTTTTTATCTGGTTTCAGGTGTGATTTTTATATTGCCCATCACATTCTTGAAACAAAGTTATTTACTGTTAAATATTATTAGAGTGCAATATTCATGACCTGTAAGGGTTAATTGTATTCTGCTGACAAAACTCTTGTATCTTATGGTACATGGGTGTGGTTAGGGTATACTATTCTAGTATTGTCCAAATACAGTAGTAGAACGTATAAGGATGTTGGGAAACACCCCCTCTCATGAATATAAATGATTGACAGGCACACATGTCTGGGTCTCTTTCGGCCTGTCTTGCTGTTTTGTCTAACACCTTGGAAGGACGGCAGAATTATACTACAGAAGACCAACACACATTGATGAATAAGCATGAACCAAGATGTCTGCAAGAGAACCATCTTGAAGAAACCTAACGCTGAACTTCTCCTATGATGTAAGACATTGACTGATATTTCCGTTATGCTGGAAGTTTTCCCTGTATCTGTTTTTCCATGAAGACTTTAATAAATTTCCATGTTTTTATAAGAAGCTGAATCCTCCAATAATGTTACCTTATGGGTCAACACGTGAGTAAGGATTTCATTCAATTGTAAAGTATTTTACAATTAACAAGATATTATTTTACATTTACCCACAATTTTGAAAAGGTGCCAACAATTTTGTCCAGCCCATTTTTGGAGTTTTGTGTGAAACTATGGCCAATTTGCCTTTTTTTCTGTTGTTTTTTTTTGTTGTTCCAATACACACAAAGGAAATAAATGTGTATAGCAAAATGTGTAATTGAAATAATTTTCTGGGAGAAATACTCAATCTTCTGGAAAAATTTTAGGGGTGCCAGCACTTATGGCCATGACTCTATATCTCAGCCATTATATAACCTAAAGCTAAGGCCCCACATATCGGGCCGCAGCAACAAAGCACTGCGGGAAAAACCACAGTAGCAATGTGTCACAGTTCTTCCCGCATTGCTTTTCTTGTGGTTGCCAACCAGGACTGCACTTAACATAAACATAGAAAGGTTCCAATAAGAATCAGCCACAAGCAAAAACAGATGTTCCACAAGATGCAGCCATTCCCTGGATGTACCAAAGAGCTTATTTGCATACAGATTAAGGCTAAGGCCCCAAGTAGCGAGCCGCAGCCAAAAAACACTGCAGAAAAGACAGCGGCGGAAATGCATCACGTTTTTTTCCGCAGCATTTTTCACATAAAGTCCACAGAGTTTTCCTCTGCAACTTTCTACTTCAATTATACCTATAGGGAAACTGTTGGCATTTCCGTAGGTATAATTGACAACGATTTGGAAATCACAGTGTGTCTCCTGCGTGTATTTTTCTGAAATCACAGCGTGTCTGCTGTGTGTATTTTCCTGCAATATGTGGATGGGATTTGGTACATACACTGCTATGGGCACCGCCATGTTGCGGCTCCCCTCTGACCCAACGGTCACGTGATCCGCCAGGATCAGCGTGTGTTAGAGCTCTATAAGCTTCTATAATAACGTGCAGGAGGCTGTATTCCTCCTGCAACTGGGGCTAAAGGTCTATTATGACCTTATGGGGACACAATGTAAAAAAAATAATGAATAGAAAAGTAAAAAAAAAAAAATATGTAAATAAAATTAAAAAAATAAATAAAATAATACGCCAATAACACGCCCTTATTTAAAGGTTATAGCCCCACCACTGACAACATCATACAAAATAAAAATTACCATAACGAAAAGTAAAAACTATTTTAAAAAGTTTTTTTAGTAGTACTTTGTGTTATTAAATTAAAAAAAAATGAAAAGTGAAAAACAGACACGTTTTCCCACCTCTTTTCTTTATATTTTTCAGGATATAAAAAAAAAAAAAAAAAATTAAAACACATGCAAAAATAAAAACAACATAAAAGTAAAGCCTTATGTGTCACCGAAAAAAGACGCAGAAATTAGTTGAATAATGCATATGATAAAAATGTTACAGCCCTCAAAACTGCACATACAAAAAAACCTGAAAATGTGTCTGGTCCTGGACCAGAAATTGGCCCGGTACTGAAGTGGTTAAGCAGTATACAGATTTCAGATCTCAACAGAGAAATAAAGAGATTTTTGTACTCACTGTAAAATCTTTTTATCGATATTTTCACTGGGGGACACAGCACCATGGGTATAAGACCGGCCGCTAGGAGACTGCCACTAGGAGATGAAAAGAACAGTTGGCTCCGCCTCCGGGCTACACCCCTCTCACAGACACTGTGCTTAATCAGTTTGTACCACAGCAGTAGGAGAGAGAGACAAAAAAATAAATAAATAAATAAATAAAAATAACATGGAACCAACCACCACCAACATCTCCTGAACCCAAAAAGAACCAAAACAGCATGGGCAAGAACAACAGTAAAAAACAAGGGTGAGATCTGTGTCTCCCAGTAAAAACGAGAAAAAGATTTTACAGTGAGTACAAAAATCCCTTTTTTCTCACCTATTTCACTGGGTGACACAGCACCCAGAGAGTGGGAATTACATAGCTATGCGAACCACCTAGCGCACAGCCACTTGCAGAACCTTACGACGCAAACTGGCATCAGCAGAGGCCACAGAATGGATCTGGTAAAACTTAGTGAAAGTGTAGATGGAGGCCCAAGTGGCAGCCTTGCTGACCTGGGTAGCAGAAGCTAGATGCCGAACAACCCAGCAAGCTCCAACAGCTCTCCTAGAGTGAGCCATCACACGGAAGGGCAGAACCTTACCCTTAAGCTGATAGACCTCTTAGATCGCAGACCGGATCCATTGGGAGATGGTAGCCTTGGAAGCAGGCAGGCCCTTACAAGGGCATTCAGGAAGGACGAACAAAGCTTCTGAATGACGGAAAGTGGAGACAAATAGACCCGAAATCTCTGGACAACATCCAAGCAGTGAAGAGAACGCTCAAGTGGATGCTAGGGGTCTGGGCAGAAAGATAGTAAGACGATGTCCTTGTTGATGTGGAAGGAAATAAACACCTTAGGAGAAAGGATGGTGATGGATGGAGGACAACCTTATCCTTGTGAAGAACCAGAAAGGGAGGCTTCCAGGAAAGGTCAGCTAGCTCTGAGACCCTGTGAATGGAGGTGATGGCCACCAGGAAAGCGACCTTCCAGGACAGGAGGTGAAGAGGGATATCCCTTAAAGGCTTGAAGGGGGTTGCCTGAAGCACATCAAGGACAAGGTTAAGATCCCACAGTTCCAAGGGTGGATGGTAGGGGGGGCACAGTCCGCCACTCCCTGTAGGAAAGTGTTCACCTGAGGCCGGAAGGCCAGGGTCTTCTGAAAAAGAATAGAGAGGGCAGAAACCTGTCCTTTAAGAGAAGAAAGACCTTGATCCAGACCGTACTGGAGAAAATTCAGGATCCTGGAAAGAGAAAAGGAGAGTGGATGAAAATCATTACTGTCACACCTGCGGACGTAAGCCTTCCACATGTGATGGATCTTAGCTGACTGGGGTTTCCGGGCCTTAAGCATGGTTTGGATAACTGGCTCTGAAAACCCACGATGCCTCAAAACCTTGGCTTCTACAGCCACACTGTTAAACGCAGTTGAGGTAAGTGGGGTGGAACAGCGGTCCTTGGGACAGGAGGTCAACCTACAGAGGAAGAGGCCAGGGAGCATCTTCCAGTAGGAACATGAGATCAGTATACCAGGCCCAGCGGGGCCAATCCGGCCCCATCAGGATGGCTGGAACCCTCTCGGTCTTGTTTATTGAGGTCCCGAGGGAGAACAGGAAGAGGCGGGAACAGGTACAAAAGGCATTAGGGCCGAGAAGGGATTCACCAGAACATTGGAGACACTGGCTTGAGGGTCCAGGGAATTGGCCACGAAGCAGGGAACCTTGTGGTTCAGGCAGGTGGCAAAGAAGTCGACTTCGGGCGTGCCCCACCTGAAGCACAGCTGGAGAAAAGTGTTTTGATGAAGCTATCACTCACCCGGGTCGAGTTTTCCTCAGCGTAAGTAGTCTACCGCCCAATTGACCATGCCTGGAATGTGGAACAGTGAAAGAGACAGAACGAGACGCTCCACCCACAGAAGAGAGAGGGAGGCCTCTAGAAAGGCCACATTGCTCCTGGTGCTCCCCTGTAGGTTGAAGTAGGCGACCTAGTAGCGAGTTGATGGTCTGGACTCTGACCAAACGCCCTTGGAGGAGAGAGGTGCAATAAGACATGGCTAGGAAGATGGACCCCAGTTCCAGAGTTAGATCTGGAGGAGGTCTCAGCTTTGGACCACAGGCCCTGAACAGTCAAGGCACCGAAGACCACTCCCCAGCCATAAGACTGGTATTGGAAGGATAATCTGCCAAAGGTGGGGGGGAAGGATTTCCCCTGAGAGATTCGTAGAAAGAAGAGCCAACAAAGAAGCTCTCGGCGAACATGGGGAGGCAGGAGAGTGAGTCGGTCGAGCTCGAGTGGAATTGAGCCAAAGGGAGAGCCTTGAAGGTCAAGACTCTCGTGCCCAGGACTCACAGGCAGAAGTGAAGAGAGCACGGAGGGATCCTTCGAAGGTGGGATACACCGGATCGGGGAGCCAGGATCTTGGACTCCAGGAGGAACAACTTGCCCTGGAGTGTATCAAGGATCATGTGCTGAGAAGGCCTGAGGCAAGACTGTTAGCTGCTTATGGGCCAGCCAAATCAGCAAAGGGGGTCCAAGGTGATCCACAAGCTGCTCAGACAGTCTATCCTGGAGGAAGCCTGCACGCGGAGGACGTCCAAGTACAGAATCAAGGTACTCCTTTGGAAGGAAGGATGGCCAGAAAGGACGCCATCACCCGGAAAAAAACTCAGGGAGGTGAGCGTTGAGGAAGTCGATAAGCCTAATAAGCTTTTTCAGGTCGAGGATGAGACAAAGAAAGCTGTCCTTTATGAAACGGGGATGGGGATAATGATGCCCCTGGCCACTGAAGAGTGGAGGCGGCCTGGAGAAAAAACTTCCGTTTTAAAATGGAGGAGAACTCAAAAAGCCAGTTGATACTACCTCTCGAACCCAGGAGAAGTAGGCGCTGGCCAGCCAGGCCTCCAGGAAGGAGAGCAGCTATTCCCTCACACAAGAGAAGGAAGACCTCAAGCAGAGAAGGACTTGGAAGAGGAAAAAAACCTGGGTGGCTCTCATGAGACTGCCAGGAAAAAATGGGCTAGCAAAAAGAGAGCGGCCAGAGGAGAGAGGTTGGCACTGAGAGTCCTCTGGGGGAGGAAAGAGCTTCTTCCTCCTATAGCCACAGAGATGAGTAGGCTAGGCTTCGAAGAAGCATCATACAGAAACTGGAGGCGTTCAGGATTAGAGACAAGCAGCTGATTGCCCTGGTCAATGCTCCTGGAGAGGGGCAACACAGTAGAGACCCCATGGAGCTGTTTAGCCCAGGAAATGCAGGTTTTGCTGACTGAGAAGGCACAAGAGAAGGCCACAGGGAGGAGCCATCTGCTCCAATGGAGGGAAAGTCCAACCAGAAAAAGGTGGAATTTCTGAGGGAGGCTGAATCCTCTTCTAAAGGCAGAATCGTAGTCTGGGAGAACCTAGCTATCTCGGGGTCCACCATGGTAGACTCTGATCACTTGGAGACACGCTGGTCTAGAAAAAAGGACGAGCGACTTCCAGAGGAAGGAAGGGGATGGCTTGGGTGAAGCGACTGTTTCTTCAAGATATAGTCCACTCCCCAGTGTTGAGGAAGGCCAGAGGAAGGCTGCGAATGTGGTGGAAGGAGAACCTCTTGAGAAATAGGATCCATGTTCTCTGCGATATGTAGAGCATCTTAGAATTTACGTCTGAGCTCCTGCGTAGCAGTGGATATAGATGTGCCTAACTGATATTCCGGATCGGAGTCAGAGGTGTTCCCGGTAGAAATAGACCGTACAAGAGGAGACAGGGTTCTGCCTTGAACTGGAACGATGAGGTTGCCCAGGAAGGGGCCTAGAAGTCGCCAACTGATGCAGCCATTCCAAAATCTCCACCACAGTTTAGTTATGTCTGGCAAGAGTGCCTATGGCCCGAGTAAGGGAGGCTGCCCAATCCGGGAGAGAAATCAGCCGAAGAGGGGCCGGGAGGGTTGGAACTGGCTTAAGCTTTAACGCATCATGGGTGTCATCCTTACGCAGAGCGTGCTAATCTTCTCTCTATCTATATGTGCTGTGGAGCAAGCACTGGAAGCAGAGAGGACAGATGGGCTATACCGGCTCCATGATAACTATTAGTTACAGCGGGCACACGTATAAACATGGCATGACCAGGGGCGGGGCCCAAGGGTAAGATGGCTCTACATGAGAGGACATGGCAGAATGGACCCAAGGAAAAATAGGGGTAACCTAAAAGGCCACAGGAAACATGTCCAATCGCTGACTGCTGCAGAGAAGGCTGCACAAAGAGAGATCCCCAGGTGTTATGTCTCACCAGGAGCAGAAAAGAACCTGTGAGAAGAGCATCAGGACTGCAGAACAGAAAAAATACACTTTAAATGTATCTGAAGAGAGCAGAAAGGCCCTTCCCTGGAGATTCCCGTCTTAAGGTAATGGGCAGAGGAAGGGAAATTTCCCAGGACTGCCCCCTGGCCAATGGGAAGGCCTAGGGGGTGTTTGGAGGCCCGGGAAGCTGGGAAAAAGGGCAGGCCTAGTTGCGGCCTAGTTCCCAGCCGAAGCCTGGGACTAAATTAGAAGTGGAAGCCGGCAAGGGCTTTGAAAGGCCCACTGGAGACCTAAAAAAAGTACAGATGGTCAGGACATGGGCCCCCAATAAAAAAAAACATGGGCCCCCCGAAAAGTAGCCGCTCATATGTGGCAAGAAAAGGCCCAGGGAGTGTCACAGAAAAAGGGGCTTATTTGCTAAAATAGAGGCCCCCCCATATTAGGATGACCACCATGGCCCCAGGAAGGAGCTGTAGTAGTGGAGGCCCTGGAAGAAGCCCTGGACATACCCGGGGGTGATTGAATTTAGATTTGAGGAATTCTCATACTCACACATCTTCTATATACTCACCCCTCGTTGAACCTCGCACATAGGAGTGGTGTCACCGGCAATCTGGCCGCTGATGTAGTGAGTGGGGAGGGTGGACTGAGTGACCGGGGAGGCGCTCTTTGCAGAGCGCTGCACTCACAGGGGGTAAAACTAGTGTGGCATACACACTGAAGACCCCTCCTGCACCTGAAAGAAAAGAAAAATAAAATCGATGTAAGACAGAAAGACCTGAGTCAGGTAGTGTCTACCTCCTATGGACACTAGGTTAAAACTGATTAAACACAGTGTCTGTGAGCAGGGTTGGACTGGCCCACCAGGAATCGGTGAATCCCCCAGTGGGCTCCGGTGAATCCCCCAGTGGGCTCCGAGCCCCAACTATTAGTTCTCATTTTTCCAATGCAAAGGTCAGGGGCCCGATCTGGCCTCTGACCATCCCGACTGGGCCCCTGACCAAACTAGGCAATCGCCCAGGGCCCCCACAACTTAAGGTGCCCCCTGCCTCTCTCCCCTCTCTCACTTACCTACGAAGGCTGACAGCTCCTCCCGGAGTGAGATGTTTTAGTATGTTTTTTTTTTTTTCTTGTGGGGAGGGGGGGTTCACCTCCCCCAGACTAATTATAAAAAAGAAAAAAATTATACTGGACAACCTCTTTGTGGCACATTAGGGGGGCCAATTAAAAGGGTTGTCCAGGCATAATTTGTTATGGTTTGTCCTCAGGATAGGCCATAGATACCTGATCTGTAGGGGCTGACCCCGGACTGATCAGCTGCATGGAACCACTTCTGGCGCCAGTCCTGTACACAATACGGGGCCGGAAGCAGAAAGCTCTGCTTCTGTCCCTGTATTGTGTACAGAACGGGCTCCGGAAGTGGCTCGGTACACCTGATAGGGCCGTGTGTCAGCCCCCTACTGATCAGGTATTTATGTCCTATCCTAAGCATAGGCCATAAAAAAGATTAACCCTGGACAACCTCTTTAATATGCCCCACACAGTTTAATGTCCCCCCCACAGGATGTTAGTCCCCATCACTGACCCACACAATATAATGGCCCCATCACTGTTCCCCATACAGTATGGGGGACCAATGAAATGGCCATAAAAAAAAATTTGACCCAGACAACCCCTTAAAAGAGATTGTCCATAAATTGGAGCGACCACTGTGGCGGCCGCCAGGGAGGTGTAAAAATAAAAAAAAATTTCAAAAAAAGCATACTCACCTGTCCCCAGAACCCCGTTGTCCCCAACCTGTGTCTGTTCAGTCTCATGGCAGCGCCTCATTTCTGGAAATCCTGTACCTAATTGGTCTTAGTGGTCACATGAGGTGCAGGACTCCCAGCAAGGGGTCGCCTGCACGAGACTGAATGGACAATGGCAGCGGACAACGGAGCGCTGGGCACAGGTGAGTATGCTTTATTTACTTATTTTTTACTTTACACCTCCCGCCAGCTACATGGGTTGCTCCAATTTCCGGACAACCTCTTTAAAGGATTTATCCATCTTTCTAATATTGATGGCCTGTCCTTAGGATAGGCCATCAATATTACATCTGCGATGATGCAACAACCAGGACCTCTGCAGATCAGCTTTTCCAGGGCAGTGCAGCTACAGGTAATGGCAACAATTCTAGGAGCCACGCTGTTCACTTGCCATGCAGGGTATAGCAGTAGGTTTAGGTAGTGCAGTGGTGCACATGTTATGGCAGGTGAGCAGCATGGCTCCCGACATCTTATTACCTTTAGCCGCCCTGTCTCGGTACCGCTGATCTGCAGGGGTCCTGATGGTGGGCCCCTAGAAACAATTCCACTGGTGGGCCCTAGACATCCCAGTCCGACACTGTCTGTGAGAGGGGTATAGCCCGGAGGCAGAGCCAACTGTTCTTTTAATCTCCTAGTGTCGGCTTATACACATGGTGCAGTGTCCCCCAATGAAATAGGCAAGAAAAGGGAAAGAGTTAAGAAGCATAGGATTTCACAGAAAAGAGACAACATTTCTTTAATAAAGTATATTGCTATTAATATGTATTAATGACATAAACACTGCCAGAAAATCAAAAATTGTTTGAAAGTTTAGTTACATTTAAAATAATAATAATAAGATAATTTAAAAACAATTCTAACCAACGCACACATCTTACATTTGAAGACTCCGTTGCAGTGACTACTGAAAATCGTCAAATGAAAAAGTGTCTGGTGTTTTAAGTTTAAAACAACTGACACCTGAGGGATCCCATTATAGTCAACGGTCTCCGTCGGGCACCACCCGTGTCTGCTGTTTTAGTGGTCCATGTGTCCATTGTTCTGGTCCTCTGGGTGCAAGACCTTTTCTTGTGCCAAGTGTGTGCCACAACCCCCATTCTGCGTCTTGCTTGTCACATTGTGTGAATACAAGGGGGAGGGGTCAGGGGAGCCTTGGCTCAACATATTTATTATTACTCATGCCAATTTTTTGCCATGAGTTATAATAGAATTCTATGCCAGTTCCTGCGCAAAACAACGCCTTCTCCACTTCCGTGAAAAGGAGGCGTAGTAAAGGGCAGGGAGGGGATGCGGCCATTGGCCGCCAAATTTATCATCATTTATGCCAAAAATCTGTTATTTTTAGTAAACGGATCTTCAGAACAGGGTAGCACCAGCTGCATCCTACCCTTGGTCCAACTGCTCAGCTGTCTCCAATGTTCCCATTAAAATGAATGGAGTAGCGTGCAAGCTGCCCGATTATCACTAATCGCAAATAAAACAGCAAAACAAAGCTTTTAAAAATATTTTTAAAAAACTGAAAAATTATTAATAATTCAAATCACTCCACCCCCTTTGTCTAGATCTCAAATA
Organism: Leptodactylus fallax; assembly: GCA_947044405.1. Classification (NCBI taxonomy): domain Eukaryota; kingdom Metazoa; phylum Chordata; class Amphibia; order Anura; family Leptodactylidae; genus Leptodactylus; species Leptodactylus fallax. Next base: position 950,677 of record CAMRHE010000148.1, on the reverse strand, counting down.
AAAATAAATTAAGAAAATCGAATAAACAGATTAGGTATTCCCGTTTCCAAAAATGACCAAACTACAAACGTATAAAAGTATTTTTCCCATTAGATGAATGTCGTAGTGGGAAAAGAAAATCAAAATGGACAAATCACCAGATTTTTGCCATTTCGCAAAAAAAAATTAAATAAGCAATCAAACATCAGACATTCCTTAAAGTTTTGGGGATTTTTTAAGGTGTTAAAACATAGCAAAAACTATATAAATTTCATTCTACTTAATTGTAATGACCCGCAGAGCATAGGTAACATGTCATTTTGTCCACACAGTAAACACCGTAAGACCAAAAACCAAAACGGCAAACACAGTTTTTCTCTAATACCGGCCCATTCTGAACTTTTTTCCAGCTTCCAGGTACATCATATGAAATATTAAATAGTACCAATACGAAATACAAGTTGTCCTGCAAAAATTAAGGTCTCATGTGGTTCTGTGAATAGACTAAAAAACGTATGGCTTTTGGAAGGTGTGGAGTAAAACATGAAAATCAATGTCTGTGGCAGGAGAGGGTTAAAGAGGACCTTTCATGTCCTCAGAGATGTGCATTATTACTTGCCGCTATAAAGCTTACAGTGCGTTCTGGTTTCCTGGTATGCGTCCCATTGCTGGAGATATCGGTTCTGTTAGTTTCGGCACTGATATCTCTCCACTGTCAGAAAAATAAGGCCATACAGCTTAGCGTTATTGCTGGGCTGAGGGGAATGCCCCCCTGACAGTACAAGGCTATGGAAGAGTACTGTCGGGGGGGCATTCCTCACTGCCCAGCGATGACGAAATTAATGACACTGATTTCTCCAGCACGGGGAGCATACCGGGAAAGTCGACAGTGCGCTGAATTCTGCACACTAAACATAGGCCAAATATGCCATAGGACAAACACTGCCTTACGCTAGGTTCACACCTGCGTTCGGGTTTCCATTCGGGAACTCTGCTTGGGGACCCCCGAATGAAAACCTAATCCACTTAAAAAAGTGGTTACCCTCAGAAAAACGCGGACCCCATAGACTATAATGGGGTCCACCAGGTTTCCACCCGAAAAGGGCGTTAAAATGCAGAGAAACAAGCACTGCTTGTGGGACTTTTCTCTCTGCATTTTTAAAGCGGAATGGGGAACGAAATCCCCCAACGGAGACCCAGCACAGGTGTGAACCTAGCCTTATTAAATATGGCCAGCCTGTCTTTCTTCTAAAGCTGGGAATAGCAAGCAATCTTCTTGTTTTCTGAAATGATGTTTCTATAAACCCAAAAGCAATGCGAGCACCTGCACACAGTCTGATTTGAATCGGTACAGCCTGAGAAAATAAGATGAGCTCATATGGACGCCGCTTTTCCCCTCTACTGATATAACACTATAGGCATGTGAGCATCCCTGAAGCCAAGTCACCTTCATGCAGGAGGGAGGGGTTCGACTGCTTTCAGTATCTGCCCGGGAAGTGCGTTATTTCCTAAGCTCTTGGTTATTGTTTCCTGTGGCAGCCGTATGACAGGACGTACATATGACTTTGTGACACTATTATAGTAAACCACAGCTGTATAAGGTAATTACTGATAAGAGAGCAGCACAGGGCGCGAAAGTCATACGACAGCAGCAGCGTCTTGTAGGCGCTAGGACCCGCACTCATATCACTGCGCAGCTGCGGAGGAGGACTTGAGTGGCGTAGCTGGCTGGCAAGTACACTATTGCTGCGGGGACCACCGGCTGTGAAGTAGGCATTAGGACCCCGCACTCATATCACTGCGCAGGTGCAGAAAAGGACTTTAGCAGCGCTGCGAGGACCGCCGGCTGTGAGGTAGGATGTGTAAGCTGCACAGTATACATATATAGTCTGTCACACAATCGACATCACTATAGCTGACTTCTCAGGACTACAGAAAAGTTTTTTGTAAGTTTGTGTGTGTGTCATTGCCTGTGTACACGTATGGAGCTGCAGCCAAAAAGCGCTGTAGTGGCAGAAACGCATCACGTTTTTTTCTGCATTGATGTTCACAGAAAGTCTGCAGTTTTCCTCTGCGAACTTTCTGTCCCTAATATACCTATATGGAAAACGCCAGCATTTCCATAGGTATATTTGATATGAATAGAATTTACAAAAACGTGACGGTTTTTCAAATCGTATCATTTCTGCTGTGAATATTTTTATGCAATGTGTATTAGGCTGTGTTCACACGGAGGAATTTGCTGCAGATTTGGGGGAAGAATTCACCTGCGAATCCAGAGCAGATTCCTTCTGGACTCCACCTGCCATTGGTTTCAATGGGAGGCAGATATCGCAGAAGGACGCGGAAAAAAGAAACATTGTTTTTCACACTGAGTGAACATAGTGAAAACCTTTTTAGGCAAAGGCCCCACATAGTGAGCTTCAGCCGGAAAATGCTGCTGAAAAGACAGTGTCAGAAACACATTGCGTTTTTTTTCTGCAGTGTTATTCACAGAAAGTCTGCAGAGTTTTCTGCCAGCATTTCCGAAGGTATAAGTGACATGCTGTGATTTACAAAAATGCTCCAAATTCTGTGGACAGTAGCAAAGACAGCATCTAAGGAGTTAGGGGGCTCTCTATCAGCCCATTTGGGATGGGGATGGAGATGGACTGCCATGACAGAAGGTTTCCTAGGAAAAGTCCCACATTTCTTGTGTACATAAGGGTATTAGACAAATGGCCTAATAGTAAGATACTGACAAACAGGGATAATAATACACTGCACAACATAAGTGCAGTGTTTTATCATATGTAAGTGATCAAAAGACATTGTGGAGACTTTTCAATTACAGGAATAACACACAACAATAAATAATAATACCTCCCTTTCTCACTCACACCCCATCCCTTTTTCCCTAGCTAGTTCGCCCACTACTACAACCCACCCCCCACCCCATCATACTTACCTGTCTTACTGTCCGGATCTTCTGGGCATCAGACGTCACATGTTCTGGGCGGCCAGCACCTCCTCTTCTTGACGTCTGCCAGCCGCCCCATGCCTGTGCAATAGAGCCAGAGTGCTGACATGCGCAGTATCCAGCACTGCAACTCTATTGCGCAGGCGTGGGCAGACATCAAGAAGTGGAGGTTCCAGCTGCCTACAATGAAAGTGATGTCCCGTGCCCAGAAGATCTGGACAGGAAGACAGGTAAGTATAATGGGGTTAGTATTGGTGATGTTCCGTTCCTGGAAACGGGCAAACGGAACGTCACCGGAAAATCAGAAAATGTGCCCCAGTGAGCTAGGTAAATGTAGATTTTTGATAACTTAAGTAATTCAGAAGGTAGGCGGGGGGGGGGGGGGGGGTTAAGCTTAGATTAGAGAGATCAGTTTATTCTGGACAACTCCTTTAAGGCGCACATACAAAAAGCCCCATTAGTGGCCTCCACATGGTATGATGTCCTGTTGGTGCCGTCACACAATATAATGAGTCATTATACTGTGTGGGGGGCACTGAAGTAGAAATTATACTGTATGTTGGCACTAACAGGAAATTGTACTGTGTGGGGGGGGGGCAATAAGAAGCATAATGATACTTTGTGAGGAGCACTAATGTGGCATTATACTGTATGGGGGGGCACCAAGAAGCAATATACTTTGTGGGGCACTAAAGTGTTATTATACTGTGTGGTGGGCACTAAGGAGCATTATACTGTGTGGGGGTCACTAACGGGGAATTATACTGGGTGTCTTTAGGCATTAATGAGGTTTTCTGGGCCCGAATCAAGTTTCGACTTTTGTCTTACCCACAGGTGTTGGACCCCATACATCAATACAGTACTAAAAACCTCTTTAAGGAGCTTTATACTGTGTAGGGTGCACTATTGGAGCATTATACTGTTTGGGAGGCACTAAGAAGCATTATACTGTCCCCCACAAAGCATAATACCAAATAAATCCCTTGACAGTGGTTAGAGCTAACCTTAACTTGCTAAACTTACTGCCAAACTGCAGTTCTTTATCAGTAATACATTACCATAACAACAGCAGGGATTGGCAATCGTAGTAGAGGTGAGTAGTTTCTCCCGGCGCTGTCATTACGGCAGACCACAGTCCGCCTGCTAGATTATCTTCTCCCCTGCACTTCACTGATCTGGCTGATTGGTGTGGGACAGGTGCGGAGAGAGTTGTGCAGATGTTCTTCTCCTGGTCTGCGAGGTACTGCTCTAACCTGCTGACTTTGGAATATAAGATGCAGAAATTTATTAGCAGGGTTTTTCCTTGCAAATTAGTGTGTCTTATAGTCCAAAAAAATGGTACTTATTTTGTAATAAGCAGGTTGTTTCTGCAAACTGATGTACTAGTACATCACAAAGGGAAAGGTTTTATTGCTGTGATCCCTTCTAGGCTTTCACTGCACCATTGCTCTTCCAGCCCCCCACTGTGCAGGGAACTGCAGCCAGATCCATTCCTCTGAATGGGAACATACGACAGGTCCTTGCACACTAAGGGGCTAGGGTTCTGCTGTGCAAGGAGAAACAGTGAAGGTGACACAGTACTGAACTAGTGCTTTGTCCCCTTCATTTAGGTTCATTTAGGGGTCCTTGAGGTTGTACCCTCAAGGTCATAATGTGATAACATATTATGGAACTGTCTCATCACTTTAACAGATGTTCTTTAAACAAATACATTCAGTCTTATTACATGAGTAAGAAGGCGTTCTATGTCTCATTAGGGAGATGTTACCCTTAGGCAGTGCGTTGGCTTATTAGACCATGTATGACCTGCTAATAATAATCTAACAGGAATTTTTTTGTCATGTTCTCAGAAATACAACTTGTTCTGTGACATTTAGTAAGCTAGTCTTCAATGTACACACCCAGTTCTTGCATAGGTATGCTGGAGAAGCTAAGTTTCCGCAACGTGGGTCCATATCCTAAAGGAGTTTTCCAGGGTTTACATACTGATGACCTACCCTTGAAGAGGCCACAGTATTCAGGTGAGCGATATGGCCTCATCACTGAATACCAACCACAGCACCGTACATTGCGTTTGTGACCAATGAACATGATGTCATCAGCGCATGCTGCAAAAATGGAAGTGTCACGACCTCTTCTAACAGCTGATCTGCGGGGCCCTGCGTGTTGATCCCCCACCGTTTACATATTGATTACCTCTTTTAAGCATAGTGATATGTAAATCCCAGAAAACCTCTTTAGGCTGAGGCCCCATGTGGCGTAAACACGGCAGTTTTATGGCAAAAACTTCAGCATTTTACAGTCCCTGAAAGTGAGGAATCCCATCCACACATTGCAGAAAAATACCCATAGCGGAAATGTTATGATTTTCAAAACTGTCGAGTTTTTGGAAATCGCAGCATGTCAATAATATCTATGGAAATGCTGGCGGTTTCTGCATAGGTATAACTGAAGCAGAGAGTCCGCAGAAGAAAACTCTGCGGACTTTCTGTGAAAAGCACCGCAGGGAAAAAACGCAGTTTTTCCCGCAGTGCTTTTTTGTTTTTGCCCGCTACGTGGGGCCTTAGCCTCAAAGGGGTTTACCTACCAAACGAGAACAGGAGGACCTTTCTTTCACTGCACATTCAACCTGACCGCAGCCATGCTGAATGTGTTTGTGGCTGGTGGTGAACCAGCCAAAGTAAAGTGGGAGTGCTGGAGATAGCCGAAGTACAGCATTCAGCTATTTCCAGCGCTCCCATCAAAGTGAATTGTAGTGCCATCCACCACCATTCATGCCCATATTCAGTCTTGCTGCTGTTGCTGAATGTGCAATGGAGGAAAGGTCCTTCCGTTCTTGCTTCGTGGGATAACTCCTTTAAGTCTCAGTCCATCTGGAAAGGTAACCTCCACAAAGAGACACAGTACCCCTTGTGACCTACATATGTATGTTCACCAGTATGTACTCCCTTTATTTAGTCAGACTTCATTAACTACCAGTAGTACTGTTTAATATAAGGTAACATAATATCCCATAAATGGCATATAATATACAGGCAGTTCTTAGATATATACTTTACATATTGATCCTTTTATGGAGAACACTGCTGCCTGTCACAAAAATGCAACATTAACAGATTTGTTATTGTATATAAATTGTATATAATGTTCTTTCTATTACATGTTTCAGGGTTGTTAAAGCTTTGCAGTGCTTGCATATGAGAATTTAGAAGCAAAAAGCCTAAAATATTTTTCAGTTCCAGCCATATTCTCTCACTGTTCCTCTGTACCTCATCCAGACCATACATTGTGAAAAAATCTTGTAACTGGAAATACAAAGTAGAGCATGGACCGTACCAGCACTGATCAGGTGAGATTCTTCTTTAAGGCTGAAGCCCCACATTGCAAAATGCTTCATTTTACAGTACCTGAAAGTGGATGGGATTCTGGCTAATCCCAGCCACACATTGCAGAAAAAAAATCTGCAGCGGAAAAGCTACGTTTTCAAAAATGCTTGCGTTTTTGAAAATCGTAACATGTCAATTATACCTGCGGAAATGCTGGTGTTTTCCATATAGGTATAATAGGAGAAGAAAGTCCGTAGAGGTAAACTCTGTGAAATCGCAATGAAAAACGCTGCGGAAAAAAACATGATGCGTTTCCACAGCTTTTTTTTGCTGCGCTTCACTACGTCGGGCCTTAGCCTTAATGATCAAATATCATTCCTCCTCTGACTTGTTTCCTCCCCAACCCCCTTTTTATATAAACTTGCATTGATTCTAAAATTTATCCTGAATCTATCTTGCTAAAGCAAGACAGATGGAAGTTCACAGAGTTATCAGTATACAGATTACAGCTTTACATAGAGCTGAGTAAGACAGTTGAAAGGCTAATGCAGCTAAATAGGAAGTTTCTATGTAACTCCCAAGTGCTTTATTCACATAAATACAGGTAGTGTACAGTATTTCTCTATATTTTCCTATATGAGTTATTGAGCAGATTCTTCTCTACTTTCTGCATGCTCTGGATTTGGAGATATCATAGAAATTGAGTCTTCACCCACCAGCTTCAAGACGTCTTGAATTTAAAAATAAGGCCCACAGAGAGATAAGCTACTAACAAATGCAGAATTCAAGTCATATAGTTCTGGCCATTATATTACATTAATTGGCAGAAATAGAATTATTCTTCTTTCACACCCACTGTTCTATAGATTTATGCAAAGTTTGTTAAAAGGTTAGCTACTTTTTAAGGATACCTCTAGACAGATGTAGTTTGCAGCAGAAAAATCTGCTGCGGAATACATGTAGACTGTTTGCAAATTTTGCTGCAGAATTGCATGGAATTCAACCTTGTTATTGAAAGAGGTAAAAGTCTGCAATATAAATTGATATGATGCAGTTTTAAGTAATGTCCGCTGTGAACAATGACAACACCAGTCATGGATGTTTAACCACTTGGATGCTGCAGTCTGTTGCAACTGTGTCATCTATGTAGTTAGATTTCCTGGGGGATGTCAACTGTGGACCAGTTGGTTTGTGCGCTGCATTGTAGAGGGATACTGATTGTTTGCTGTGACAGCTGGGAACCTTTGGAAGGCTCCCAGGTTTGTCATTATGGGAATTCTATTACACACTGCCACAGTCAGCATGTAGTAGAACAACAGTAATCTGACAATATACTGTAATATATACTGCAGTATATTGTATGAACGATTAAATGCCCCAGGGTTTAAACTTCCTGCAGGAACTAAAAGTAAAAGATAAAAAATGTAAAAAAACAAAAATCTAAATCTAAAATTGTGGAATATTAAATAGTGCTTAGAAAGTACAATTTGGCTCACAAAAAACTAGTTCTCATATGGATGTGTTGACAGAAAAATAAAAAAGTTCTGGCTTTTCGAAGATGGAGAAGAATAAACAAAAATGCAAAAAACAGAAAATTGCTAATTTTATGCTGCAGATTGCTTAAAGAGGACTTATCACCAACTATAAAATGCTATGACATGCATCATTTGATTGTCATTCTGCCCCTGAACAATTTAGCTTTTTTTTTTTTTTTTTTAAATCCATCCATCCCTTCAAAAGATACTGCACCTACGATGTGCCATTTTTTGGCATTTAAAGAAAAAAATAAAAAAAACTGTCCACCTGTCCAAAAGGCATGGCCCATGGAAGGTTATATGCAAATTAAAAAAAATAAATAAAACTTTATCACCCACTTAGAGAAAAAAAAGCTAATTTATATATAATCTTCCATGTGCCATGTGTTTTTGATAGGTTGACAGTTTTTTTTTTTTTTTGTTTGTTTTTTATGCCAAAAAAATAGTACAGCATAGATTTTTGAACAATAACAAACACTACACCATAAAGAGGGAAAGAATACAAGTCCATTTACTGACATGCAGATATTAGACAGGAAAATGAAACATAATGAAGGAGTGCTAAAGGCAAAGAGTGTGATAACCAGAGCATATTAAAGACAGACAAAGTGGGGTACACAAGATACAGAACAAAATGGAGGGATTGGGTAGGAGGGGAACAGGGTAATCCATAAGCTAATGTTCTAAAGGAAAAAAGAGTCAAAAGGTTCAAATCTGCAGGGTCTATAATTTGTGAAGGGTCCATGTGTCCCAAGGTTCCCAAACAAGTGGAAATATTTCCTCCTCATTGTGCAGGAGCGCCATTAAATGCTCCAGCGTCCTACATTACCATATTCTAGTGTACAGCTCCTCAAGGGATGGAGGAGGGGCACGTTTCTAGTGTTTCACTATAAGATAGTGGGCTGAGGTGAGGATATACAGCACCAACTGGTGGATATGTTTGCGTAGATGATCAGGAGGCAGTTTGAGAAGGAAAGTCTTGGAAGACAATGGGAAGCAAATTCCCGCAACACATTCTATCTGTGTCTGGACCTGTCGCCAATAGGGTTTAATTAAGGGGCAAATCCAAAACAAGTGAAAGATATCAGCTGGTTGGGCACCGCACCTCCAGCAATTATCTAGTGGCGTTAAAAGAGTGAAGAAGTGCTAGGGTGTGGTACCGATACAACAGCATTTTGTAAAAGTTCTCTTTATATGTAATACAGAGAGAGGCCGCTCACCTCCAGATTATAAGCCACGATATATCTGATAATTTTTCTCCCAGGTAGCCCTCCCATTTCCTCATGTATGTGTGCTTGGGGACCCCTTCTGGGGCTGGGTCCAAGAGGATTCTATAAATTTCTGAAATGAGGCCTGCTGTAGACGAATCAGTCTTGCAGAGTTTCTCAAAGTCCTGTGGGTACAGGAACCTGTGGACCTCGGAAAATAAAATGGGCTAAATGGTTAATCTGAACATATGAAAACTCAGTACTAGCAGGGAGGTTAAATCTTGACCTTAGGTGCGGGTACAGGTTTAACTATAGGAGGGAATTAGGATTGTTCGGAGCTAGCCAAACAAACCGCAAGATAGAACCCTGCAAAGACCAAAGAACCATCAAAGGAACCGAGATCAGAAGGGTTTCAACTAAGTTAAGCAATTTAGGTGAAACAGTCATTTTAATTGCGGATATCCGGCCAAAGACCTACAAAGAAGCTTGGAGGTGAAGCAGTTTAGGTAGGAGAATTCGGATAGGCAGGGTCTAAGCAGAAAGCCACCGCCAGAGGTTCAATGCACAGGATAACTAGGAAGTCATTTAGAATTTTATACTGGGTGACAGGACCTCTTTAATGAGGACCTGTCACTCTATCTCACATGGGTGGTAAGGGGCTCTACTAGGAATTTTACCTTGGGGAGGAGCTCAGAGATGGGAGTGGGGCCTCTCTATGTCCGACAATAAATAGAGTAGGAAAAGGCAGCATGCTTAGCGCATCATGCAGATTTTTGCTGTTAAACTCCCCCATTTTTTCTACACACCTACAATATACCATATGTGATTCATAAATAGTAAATAACTAATTTAGCACATCCCAAAATGAATAGAGGCAACACCCACACTCCTCTTAAAAAAAAAAAAAAAAAAAAAAAAAAAAAAAAATATCACACGGTGACATGTATCAGTCCAACAGAAACCAAAAAAAAAAAAAACATTTTGGGCTTGGGTGAATCATCCTTGAGTAAGTTAAATACACACATTCAGGGTTGTATATTTTTGAAATGTTTGCACAAGGTCACACAATTTTGCATTACACCTATTGTCTATACCATATATATAACACGAAGGAGGATACTGTACAATCATGGCCGTAAGTGTTGGCACCCCTGAAATTATTGCAATTACACATGTTTTGTTTTATATTTTGAGAAAAAAAAAAAGCCAAAAATGATATAATTTCACTCAAAACTCCAAAAATGGGATGGACAAAATTGTTGGTACCTTTTCAAAATTGTGGGTAAATAACTTTGTTTCAAGCATGTGATGCTTGTGCATACTCTACTGTGGTGGATAAGCTGCCCCAATCAAGTTCCAAAGAAATTCAAGCTGTCCTGCAGGCTCAGGGTGCATCAGTGTCAGCGCCAACTATTCGTCAACATTTGAATGCAATGAAACGCTATGGCAGGAAACCCAGGAGGAACCCAGTTCTGACATAGAGACTTAAAAAAGCTAGACTGCAGTTTGCCAAAATGTAAGTAAGCCAAAATCATTTAGGGAAAACGTCTCGTGGGTTGTTTTTCTGCCTCTGGCACTGGGTGCCTTTACTGTGTGCAACGCATCATGAAATCTGAAGATAACCAAAGGAATTTGGGTCACAATATGGGGTCCAGTGTCGGAAAGCTGGGTTTGCGTCCTAGGTCATGGGTCTTCCAGCAGGACAATGACCCCAAACATACCTCAAAAAGCACCCAGAAATGGATGGAAATAAAGCTCTGGAGAGTTCTATAGTGGCCAGCAATGAGTCCGGATCTAAATACCATTGAACACCTGTGGAGAGATCTTAACATTTCTGTTGGGAGAAGGTACCCTTCAAATATCAGAGACCTGGAGCAGTTTGCAAAAGAAGAGTGGTCCAAAATTCCAGTTGAGAGGTGTAAGAAGCTTGTTGATGGTTATAGGAATGGAGTGGTTTCAGTTATTTTTTTCCCAAGGGTGTGCCAGTTGAAGGTACCAGTAATTTTGTATAGCCCATCTTTGGCGTTTTGCATGAAATTATATAATTTTAGGCTTTTTTTTTTTGTTTTGTTTTTGTTTTGTTCAAATACACACAAATGAAATAAACATGTGTATAACAAAACCTTTTTAATTGCAGTAATTTTGTGGGAGAAATACTTCATATTCTGGAAAAATTTCAGGGGTGCCAACACTTACAACCATTACTGTATATAATGAGAAGGAAGGACATTGTACATTAGAAGACATGCCACTATATAATAAGGAAAGCACTGTCTGTATGTAATAAAGAGGACACTGTATAGAATAAAGCAGACACTGTATATAATGAAGTGGTGTACCCTGTATATAATGATGAGGAGGGACAGCACTATATGTAATGATGAAGATGACACTATATATCAGGGCTGGCACCAGATTAATGTGAGCAATTAGTCACATACAAAATGGCTACATATTCCACCAACATACAGTCACCAAATAATACCACTGTACAAGGAGCAAATACTATCACCATAGTCATACATATTACGGTCATACTGTTACTGAATAAAACCCACTATATCAAGAACCATATTACCAATAATACCACTCATAAGGGCCAAATAATACAGCCAGACATTGAACACATAATACTACCACATAGTGATTATATTTAGTCACTATGTGGTAGTATTATGTGTTCAATGTCTGGCTGTATTATTTGGCCTTTATGAGTGGTATTATTGGTAATACCATTATACTGATAAACCCAGCCTTACCACCATACAATGACAATATAGCAGTAGATACCAGCTCTATAGAGATGTTCTGCAGACTGTAAATGAATATAGTTACATCCTGTGACTTATCTGTGACATCTGATTGTAGTCATTCAGTTGTCCTTTTCTTTCTTTATCCGAGCCCGAACCTTATTGATGATTTTTACTAACCACAACTTGCCCCTGCAGAATTTGACACACAGACATATTTGGCTCATTGCTATAAATCCTGACCAATATAATCTCTATAAATCCTGCCACTTTTCACTGCCACCCATAGTGTCCCCTTTAGACTCTTCACAATAAGTGCCATTTCTAGTGTCCCCATACAGTAATAGTGCTCCTAAGCTCCTGTTAGTGACCCCACTCAGTACTAACCTCTTTTTATGCCCCCACTAATACCAACACTCAGTACTGATACCTCTTTTGCTCCACACTCAGTAATAATACTCCAAATGAATCACAGCCCAGTAACAATGCCCCAGCTACACCCTCACTCAGTAATAATACTCCCAATGCACTGCTACTCATTAATAATTCCCGAACTGCACCGTCACTCAGTAATAATACTACCAGCTGCACTGCCACTCTAATAATGCTCCCAATGCACCACTGCTCAGTAATGATACTCACAGCTGCACTGCCGCTCAGTAATAATACTCCCAATGTATCGCCATTCAGTAATAATGTCCACATTCAGTAATAATGCCCCATGGCATCCCTGCTCAGTATTATGTCCCCTCATGTGGACCACTCACTATATATGTGTCATTATGCTCCCACTTACTCCTACAAGTTTCTCCCCATTCTTTAACCCTTTCCCTGCCACCCATGTATTTATACGTCCGGACAGGGTGGCACCATAGTAGCACATGATGTATGTAGTACGTCCTTGCTACTAATGCCGATTCTTATGTAATACACCTCTGAACATAACCAGGAAGTTTATTGGCGCTGTGACCCAGACATTTACTATCATCCAGATCGCAGCGCCAAAAGAGTTGCACCAAACATATACACAAAATCAGCAGTAAAGTTTACATTTGACGCTGTCTCTATCCTGTCCATACCAAATCTTTATAAAATAAAATAAGCTGACCGCCTCTCTAGCAATATCTGTTACACGCTAAAATAATAGCAATAACGATTATCACTAGAGATTAATGTATAAAACACTTCTGACAGATGGAAAAGTTCCATCAGTCAGATAACACATTTTCACCCATTGAATGTCACCATATAAAATCCCAGTTTTTGGCAGCTTTCAGATGGGTATAATAGCGTTTTTTTTTTTTTGTTTTTGTTTTTGTTTTGCACCCACTGTACAAACAAAACACCGGGTCATCAGATCTAGAATTATGGCTCTCTTACACCAGTAATGATGAACTGCAGGAACTTCAGAGGTTGTGTCCATAGTATGTGAGCAATACCATGTTACGCCAATCTGAAACCGGCCCTAGTTATCACTTTAGTTAGGTATAGAGATTATAATTATTCATTAGAGTTACAATTTTTATAGGTGGATAGAAAATTATATTCTAATGTAAACCCAGATTTAATTTGCGCGCACAAACTTGGTTGCTGCATTTCTGCAATTTTTGGCTTTTCTTTAACCCCTGCACCTGTAAATTTATATATATATATATATATATATAATAACACATACATGCACAGTGAAGAAAATAAGTATTTGATCCCTTGCTGATTTTGTAAGTTTGCCCACTGACAAAGACATGAACAGTCTATAATTTTAAGGGTAGGTTAATTTTAACAGTGAGAGATAGAATATCAAAATTAAAATCCAGAAAATCACATTTGTATAAATTTATTTGCATTTTGCAGAGAGAAATAAGTATTTGATCCCCTACCAACCATTAAGTGTTCTGGCACCTACAGACCCGTTAGATGCTCTTAATCATCTCATTACCTGCATTAAAGACAGCTCTTATATTGTCACCTGTATAAAAGACTCCTGTCCACAGACTCAATTAATCAGTCAGACTCTAACCTCTACAACATGGGCAAGACCAAAGAGCTTTCTAAGGATGTAAGGATGTCAGGGACAAGATCATAGACCTGCATAAGGCTGGAATGGGCTACAAAACCATAAGTAAGACGCTGGGTGAGAAGGAGACAACTGTTGGTGCAATAGTAAGAAAATGGAAGAAATACAAAATGACTGTCAATCGACATCGATCTGGGGCTTCATGCAAAATCTCACCTCGTGGGGTATCCTTGATCATGAGGAAGGTGAGAGATCAGCTTAAAACTACATGGGGGAACTTGTTAATGATCTCAAGGCAGCTGGGATCACAGTCACCAAGAAAACCATTGGTAACTCATTACGCCGTAATGGATTAAAATCCTGCAGTGCCCGCAAGGTCCCCCTGCTCAAGAAGGCCCATGTGCAGGCCCGTCTGAAATTTGCCAATGAACACCTGGATGATTCTGCGAGTGAATGGGAGAAGGTGCTGTGGTCAGATGAGACAAAAATTGAGCTCTTTGGCATTAACTCAACTCACCGTGTTTGGAGGAAGAGAAATGCCTATTACCCAAAGAACACCGTCCCCACTATCAAGTATGGAGGTGGAAACATTATGTTTTGGGGGTGTTTCTCTGCTAAGGGCACATGACTACTTCACCGCATCAATGGGAGAATGGATAGAGCCATGTATTGTAAAGTCCTGAGTGACAACCTCCTTCCCTCCGCCAGGACATTAAAAATGGGTTGTGGCTGGGTCTTCCAGCAGGACAATGATCCAAAACATACAGCCAAGGCAACAAAGGAGTGGCTCAGAAAGAAGCACATTAAGGTCATAGAGTGGCCTAGCCAGTCTCCAGATCTTAATCCCATAGAAAACTTCACTTATGGAGGGAGCTGAAGCTCTGAGTTGCCAAGCGACAGTCTCAAAAGCTTAATGATTTAGAGATGATTTGCAAAGAGGAGTGGACCAAAATTTCTCCTGACATGTGCGTAAACCTCATCATCAACTACAAAAAACGTCTGACTGCTGTGTTTGCCAACAAGGGTTTTGCCACCAAGTATTAACCCCTTAAGGACCCAGCCCAAAAGTGCGTTAAGGACCAGGCCTCGTTTTTCAAAACTGACGTCACTTTATATGGCAATAACTTTGAGACGTCTTAACTTACATAAGTGATTTTGAGATTGTTTTTTTTTGTGACACATTGTACTTCATGTTAGTGGTAAACACTAATGAATATTTTTCTATTTATTTATAAAAAAAAATAGGAAATTTTGATGGAAATTTGGAAAAAAAATCGCAATTTTCAAAATATGAAATGCTCTGCTTTTCAGACAGTCATACCACCCAAATACATTAATACATATTATCTACCATATCTCTGCTATATATAGGCATCATCTTTTAATCGTCCTGTAATTTATTTTGGATGTTAGAAGGCTTACAAGTGTAACAGCGATTTTGCAGATTTACAAGAAAATTTCCCAAACTAATTTTTTTAGGGACCACTTCAGTTCTGAAGAGGATTATAATGGCCTATATATTAGAAACCCCCATAAGTCACCCCATTTTCAAAACTGTACCCCTCAAATAATTCAAAATAACATTTGGGAAGTTTGTTAACCCTTTAAGCATTTCACTGGAATTAAAACAATATGGAGGTGAAATTTATACATTTCATTTTTTCCCACTAATTCCTTAATTGAGCCCTAAAATTAACACATTCACAAAGGGTTAAAAGAGAAAATGCATCTCACAGTTTGTTATGCAATTTCTTCCGAGCATGGAAATACCCCACAAGTGGGTGTAAACTGATGTTTGAGCGAATTGCAGCGCACGGAAGGGAAGGAGTGACACTGGGCGTCTGAAAAGCAGAGTTTGCTGGAATAGTTTTCAAGTGCCATGTCTCATTTGCAAAGCCCCTAGAGTACCAATACAAAGGAAAACCCCAAAAAGTGACCCCATTTTGGAAACTACACCCCTCACAGAATTCATCAAGGGGTATAGTGAGCATTTTGACCTTACAGCCGTTTCACAGATTTTGCTAACACTGGGATGTATAAATGAAACATTACTAAAATGTCACTTTATCCCCA
The DNA here is from genome assembly GCA_947044405.1 of Leptodactylus fallax. Lineage (NCBI taxonomy): Eukaryota > Metazoa > Chordata > Amphibia > Anura > Leptodactylidae > Leptodactylus > Leptodactylus fallax. The sequence continues at coordinate 934,833 of CAMRHE010000148.1, read as the reverse complement.
AAGTTTTCATTTTCACAAGGGGTTAAATGAGAAAAAGAACCCCACAGTTTGCAAACAATTGCTCCTGAACACGGCAATGCCCCATATGTGGTCGTAATTTGCTGTATGGGTACATGGCAGAGCTCAGAATGGAAAGAGCGCTATTTGGCTTTTGTAGGGCAGATTTTGGTGGAATAGTTTTCAGGTACCATGTCGCATTTGCAGAGCCCCCAAAGTACCAATACAGTGGAAACCCCCTAATAGTGACCCCATTTTGGAAACTACACCCCTCATAGAACATATCAAGGGGTATAGTGAGCATTTTGACCCTACAGCTGTTTCACAGATTTTATTAACATTGGGACATTAAAATGAAAAATTACTTTTATTCCAATAAATCATCAATTTAGCCCCAAATTTTTCATTTTCACAAGAGGACAAAGGGGAAAAAGCACCCCAAAGTTCGTTACACAATTTCTCCTGAACACCAAAATGCCCCATATGTGGTTGTAATCTGCTGCATGGGTACATGGCAGGGCTCAAAATGGAAAGAGCGCTATTTAGCTTTTGGAGGGCAGATTTTGCTGGAATAGTTTTCAGGTGACATGTCGCATTTGCAGAGCCCCTAAAGTACCAATACAATACAAACCCCCAAAAAGTGACCCCATTTTGAAAACTACACTCCTCATAGAATTTATCTAGGGGTATAGTGAGCATTTTGACCTCACAGCTGTTTCACAGATTTTATTGACTTACGGACGTAAAAATGAAAAATTACTTTTTTCCAATAAACCGTCCATATAGCGACATATTTTTAATTTTTGCAAGTGGTTAAAGAAGAAAAAACACCCCACAGTTTGTTACACAATTTCTTTTGAACACAGAAATGCCCCATATGTGGTCATAAACTGCTGTAGGGGTACATGGTGGGGCTCAGAATGGAAAGAGCGCTATTTGGCTTTTGGAGGGCAGATGTGGCTGGAATAGTTTTTGAGTGCCATGTCGCATTTGCAGAGCCCCTAAAGTACCAATACAATGGAAACCTCTCAAAAGTGACCCCATTTTAGAAACTACACCCCTCAAGGAATGTATCAAGGGGTATTATCATTTAGAGCCTAAAAATGCTTCCCAAAAATTAATGTACAAAGTGAAAATTAACGTTTTTAAAGAAATATCCAATTTCAGTGCCTAATACGTTGCGGCCACTTTGTGGCATCAGAGACACGAACTCCTAAAACTATTAAGTGGGCTATCCCGGGGACAAAAAAAATTAAATATGTGGGTATAAACTGCTGCTTGGGCACACAGCAGGGCTCAGAAAGGAAGGAGCACTGTGTTTTTTTAGCTTTTGGAGTACTTTCTGGTCGCCATGTTATTTTTGCAGAGCCCTGGAGGTGCCAGTAAATTGGAATTCCCCAAGAAGTGACCCCCATTTTGTAGGGGCAATTTTAGGGTCTCTGCAAATGTGACATGGCATCCAAAAAAACAACAATCTAAATATGCGCTCCAAAAGCACATAGCGCTCCTTCACATTTGCGCCCTGCTGTGTGCCCAAATGACAGTTTATGCCCACATGTATGACACTGGTGTACCCAGGATAACGTACTTAAAAATGCCATATGTGGATATAAACTGCTGTTTGGGCACAGCCGGGCACAGAAGGGAAGGGAGCGCTATTTTGGTTTTTGGAGCACAGTTTGCTTTTTGGACACCATGCCACTTTTGCAGAGCCCATGAATTGCCAGTAAAGTGGAATCCGCAGACATGTCGCCCCATTTTGGAAACTACCCTTCAAGGGATTTATCAAGTGGGGTATCGAGCATTTAATTTCCAGAAATGAATGCGCAGCTGATAATGAAAAGTTAAAAATGAAATTTTTCTATAGATACACCATTTCAGTGCCCAATATGTTGTGCCCAGTTTATGTCTGCACAGACACACACTCCAAAAACTGGTGAGCGGGGATCCCGGGCACAACAGCTTTTGGAGCGTTCATCTCTGATACAAGCTGGGCACAACATATTACGCACTGAAATGACGTATTCCTGAAAAAATTGTCATTTTCACCTTTCACCATCAGCTGCGTATTCATTTATGGATAATAAATTATAGCAACACTTGGGGGTTAAAAATGCTCACTGTACCCCAGGATAAATTCCTTCAGGGGTGTAGTTTCCAAAATGGGGTCACATGTCAGGAGATTCCACTGTACTGGCATTTCAGCTCTGCAAAAGTGCAATGGCGTCCAAAAACCAAATAGCGCTCCTTCCCTTCTGTGCTCGGATGGCCCAAACAGCAGTTTATACCCACATATGACATTAAGTACGTTATTCTGGGTACGACAAGTGTAATACATGTGGGTATAAACTGCAGTTTGGGCACACAGTAGGGCGCAGAAGGGAAGGAGCGCTATGTGGCTTTTGGAGCGCAGATTCAGATGTTTGGGATCTGGATGCCTTGTCATGTTTGCAGAGCCTCTAAAGTACCAGTAAAGTGGAATCCCCTGGGGATTGACCCCATTTTGAAAAGTGCACCCCTCAAAGAATTTATCAAGGGGTGTAGCGAGCATTAGTATCCCAGACGTGACTGCACAGCGGATGGGGAAAAGTGAATGAATATGTAAGCTGTGCGTAGTACATTGGGTACACTAAATTCCCTACTATTTCCCCAGTAGTTCCTATTATTGGGGAGGTCACTCTGGGGGGTTAATGGTGCCCCTTCTAATAGTTCCTCCTTATGTACTGCTTCTCTACAACAGTGCCCCTTTTCTATAATAATGCCCCTATGTGTCCCTTCTCTATAATAATGCTACTACGTGTCCCTTCTCTATAACATTGGGAGCTAATTGGTACATACATGTCAATTGAATTTTTTTTTTTCTTAACTGACAGTAAATAACATTAGTTAAAAAATTGGACATGTCCTATTTTTGTCCCTGCAGGGTACTACAAGAACCTAAAGCAAGGAATCATAGCCAAACACGCCTCCTGCGCCGCAGCATGCGGTTGGAGGATGGTGTCAAAGTCCGAACAGGCGCGGACATTACAAAAGTGTTCTGTAATTCTTCTGTAGTGCTATTATTTGTCTCAGAATGAAGTCGGTTGTCTTTCCACAGCTTTTGCTGTATTCTGGCAAAACCCTGTTCAAGCTCACGAAGCTTGGGGCGTTCCTGGGATCCCTGTTGGTGGAACACTGTTTTACAGTATATGGGTACATTCACATCAAGTTATATTTTATATATGACAAGCTGACATATCTTATTCTTTGCAGTTCGGGAACTCACTTCTACATTATGCAGCCCATGCTGGCCATATAGACGAAATTTGTAGACTGTTACAGGATGGATATAGTGTACTGAGCCAAAATGCGGTATGTATTTAGTTACAATGGTGTGTAAAGCTATAAATTAATGTATAAAGAGAATTTAAAGGAAACCTACCACATTACTTCAAAAATCACTTATATGGTATTTTAGGAGATGTTAGTGGTATAGTGAACATATCTTTTTTTTTTTTTATGTCAAAGGGCAGTCTTGTGGCCAATAAAATCAACCTTTAGGCCAGGGCCCCACGTTGCGAACACGCAGTGTTTTGGCTGTGGTGGAAACACTGCAGCCAAAAAAATGCTGCATTTTACATTAACTGCAAACTAGACGGGATTCTGGCTAATCCAACCCACATATTGCAGAAAAAAAATCAGCAGTGGAAATGCTGCGATTTTGAAAAACTCTCGCGTTTTTGCAAATTGCAGCATGTCCATTGTACCTACGGAAACGCTGGCGTTTTCCGTATAGGTATATTAGAGGCAATAAATCGCAGAGGAAAACTCTGGGGCACGTGTATTAAGCTATTTATGCCTTTTTTGGTGTAAATTGCGCCTTTTTGAGGTCGTTTTCTGCGCTACGCTTCATTTATGAAGCATTTGTGCCTTTTTTTTTCACGCTGTAATGCTGCTCTCGCCACTTTTGCTTTTTGGCGAGAAAAGGGGCATGGCCTAAATGGAGATCCTTTTCATGCTATATTTATGACTTTGTCTCTTTTAAGAAGGTGCAAAAAAGACACAAATGCCCTCCAGGCCATGGACAGCGTAAAAGAGCCCTTTAGGTTAGAATGCTTTAGAAAAGGGCAATTGCACCTTTTTGACCAAAAAGGGAAAAGTGCACATGGCCAAAAAAGGCTCATCTAAAATAACTAACATGTGCACAACATTTAACAAGGAGATGCGCTGACTTCATAAATAAACACCACAGTAAAAGTAGTCTAAAAAAAGGCGCACCTGTAAAAAGTGTGGCCAAAAAAGGGGCAGATGATAAAAAAACCCACTGTGGACTTTCTGTGAAAAAAGCTGCACCGCTGTCTTTTCCACAACGTTTTTTGGCTGCGGCTCGCTACGTGGGGTCTTAGCCTTAATCGGTACATCCAGGGAATGGTTGCATCTTGTGGAACATCTGTTTTTGCTTGTGGTTGATTTTTATTGGGACCTCTCTATGTTTGTTAAGTGCAGCACTGGTTGGCAACCACAAGCAAAATTAGGTGGTTCAGCAGGTATAGCCACACCCTGGGTGCACCAGACAGCTGATCTGCATACAAATTAAAGTTCATTTTCTCGACAGGACAATTGTTCACACGTGGTTTTTGAGGCAGTGGCTTTCAGGAAAACGTACTGTGTGTTCATCATGTGTAAATGGGTATTCTCATCTTGTCATTCATGGCTATAGCTTGAGGATAGACATCAGACATTCTTGAGAACAGAGCTCTGTTTGCAGCCACAGTGAAAGAAGAGATGGCCGCATGTAGGCAGGTCTCTTCATTCACTTATACTGGACTTCTGATAATAGCCATGACTTTTAGACATGAGCAGCAGCTAGAAAATACTCCTGAATTTTTATTTTATGGGGAATGATAGTACATTAAAATTTCTCCAAAAAAAAAAGCATCATTGAATTGACCACCCCATTATCTAGTCTAGATATTTTGTGCCAGATTTTCAGTTTCACATATATTATTTACACTGGCCTTCTTTCTACCCTCTGAAAGACCACTTTTCATTGCAATTTTAGGTGGTCATCACCATCACACAGAGGTTTCACTGTATTGTCTAATTGCTTATTCAGAAGACAGTGGCCCCATACAAAGTAACAGATCTATTCACACAACCGTTTATTAATGGTCTGTGTGACCAATGCATTAAATAATAGAACTTGTTATTTCTTTGGCTGTTTTCATGAATCCCTCAATAGAATCAAGTCTGAGGGATCTGTCAAAACGGTTTGCCCTCAAATGTACACTTCGCTGTGGAAAGCGTACTTATTCATGGCCAAGCTAAATTCACATATGTGCCAGAGTTTCCATTGAACATTCCGTCGCAATGTAGGACTTTTTCCTCCGCCGGTTTCAGTTTTAACACAACTGACGGACCCCATTATAGTCAAAGGGGTCAGTCGCACTCCATATGTTACCACTATTTTAGTAGTCCACCTCTCCATTGTTCGGAGCCCCCAACAGACCCCAACAATGGAGAAGTGATGCTAGTATGAACCTATTGTTACTTTAAAGAGCTCTTTATGTGAAAATCACGCCAATAAGCTGTAAAACAGGCATAAGCAGGCGACCCTAGTGTGAACCTAGCGTAACACGTCAGGTATGCTGCCATATCCTTTTTAATTACTGTTCTACTATCTGTGCTCCAGACATGTGTGTCTGCAGTGCCTAGCTTTTACACCACTGTTCCATGAACAGACACATTGTGCTGTTGGTTGTTTTTTAAGCAGATGGCCTCCCTTCTGTTGATCATACCTACCATGTTTTTAGCCTGGCTTTCCCTTGTGGTTGAGCTTTTCCATGGCCTACCTCCTGCCAAATTTGCATCACACCATATTCTCTGCAATCGGCAAGGCTTCCTATCAAGTGATGATGTTTTTTACCTCATCTTTCTCTTGAATACTAACTTTACAGTAGAAGTGTAGTGGATAATATTTAAAGAAATCCCAATCACACACTGCATAACTAAACCCGCAAAGCAAAGTGCACACATGTCAACTATTGCTGTTTGCTTTTCTGCCTTGGCAATACAGAGCTTAAAAGTCAGGGCCATCTACTCAAGAATCATGCGAAAGCTGTAGCCGAAACCAGCCATCTTTAAGGGGCCTTAGCCTAAAGCAATAAACAATATCAGCCTGAATCTGATACCTTTGGATGTTAATAAACTCATATACGTGTGAAGTCCAACAAACCTATACAGGTGTTTCTGTACTTTTGGACATATAGTTTATGATGACTTACCACATCTGAGCTGTTCCTTTGTTCAGTCTTCCTATGCTGGGTATTAAGCTATTGGCTGTCTTTGGGATTTGACATTAATTTGTTTATTTCATTTTCTGATTGTTTTGCATGTGGCATTATTTTAGTCATTTCAACTGACATTATTGGCTTTTTAGTGCCAGCTTATTTCTTTTTCATTTGTACCCCAATATGATCACTGACACGATGCTTAGCTCTGACCTCTGGTGAACAGTACCCCAAACCACTGAAGAAGGTTATAATAAATGTCAATGCCTTCTGTGGAAAGGTTTAGTCCTTTGGACACTTATGCTCTTACTAAGTTTTCATGGGTTACCTGTGCCCTTACTTGAACTGGGGTGTTATACTGCAGTTGTAAATTGCCCTTTGTTAAGCTTTATACTTTATTACTTTGTGCCCATTCAGACATTTGTCCTTTCCTGCCCCATTTCCCTAACTTTTGGTAGTATCACTGTGGTATAGATTTATACTTACTGGGGCCTATTTATGAAGATTGGCCAGATTTAGGGCCGAAATGATGATAAATTTGACAGGGCTCATTTCCTCACCATCTGCATTTCCCTCACCAAGGTTATCAGTAAAAATGGCAAGGACCACACAGTAATTAAAACGTTATGTTTTTTGGGCAAAAAAAATTGCTACATGGACATGTATCTTCTTGCTTTTTTCAACTATGACTTACCTGTGTAACCTGTTTCTTGGTTCTGCCCATACTTATTCTCATCCTGTTTCCACTTCTGCTTTGTTCGACCTTTTGTCATGCTTTGTAATTTATCTTTATATATGATTGTTTACAGAAATGGTTTGCTTACTGGTCTAATTTATAATTGAATGCAGTCATGTGAAAATATCTATATTAACAAAAAAATCTATAGCAATTAATATCATAATTTACCATGGGGAGTGATTTATAAATCATTCTGTATCCACTTTATACACATGTATTTGTCTCGTTCCATACAGAGTGGTCTTACTCCTCTGCACATGTCAGCTTTTGGTGGAAATGTACAAGTACTAGAAATGCTTCTGTCTTCACAATCAATCAACGCAATCAATTCAAGAAGTATTAAGGTATGAGCCATGATCTATAAAGCCTAGGTAACAACCATGAGGAATACAGTATATACTCTGGAGACACTTTTATATCTTCTAAAGGATCTGGATCCCACATACTGTATGAGAAAGATCAAGTACGATGCCAGGAAAATCTCCAGGCATCACAACAGGCAATAATAATTTACTGGGCCAGAAGGCCAGTACAGCAGAAGGCCCCAGTGCCTGAAAAATATTAGGGCTCTTTACTGCTGAGCAACTGATTTGCCAGTTTATTTATTGTGGTCATAGCTGTGTTTTTCTTTAACTTTCCTGTTTTCTTTCACAGAGCCACGGCGTTAAAGGTCACTCATTTTTCAGACAGCTTAGTCTCATTCAGTATAGCACTTGTATCACCCTGTAATGCACTTTATTTAAAAGGAACCTGTCAGGTGGTTTTTCCACCTTAAATTGGTCCCAGCATGTGTATCATCGTGTGATGACTTTTCCTATGGTACCCTCCCTAACATTTGTATTGCTGAAATGTCAAGATTTTAAAACCTTACATTGACATATGCAAATTTACCTTAACTAGTCAAGGGGGCATGCAGTAGCTTCATCTAGTCCTGCAGTCATCGTAGTAAATCATGCCTGTACTGCGTGATTGACATGTTTCTCACTATCTGACATCATTCTGATACCCTAAAACTTTTTAAAAGCTTACAACTTAATATTTGAGCAACCGCAAGCTTAGTGAAAAGCACCTTAGGAAAGATTAATTGATTCTTGATTCTGCACATGCTGTAAAAACGATTTGACAGGTTCCCTTAAAAAATTTTGCTGTTTTCTGTGTGAAGACCTTTCTAAAGTTGCTTCCACTAGGTGTCTCCCTTCTAGATAATTTTCTGTTCACTCCCTGATACTAGGGAAGTTCCGTCCTTTGTTATTATATTCAAGATGTGTTTACAATGAGTGGAGGGAGGAGGAGCTGGTTTTCTTCACATATTGAGGGGAGGGGCTGGTTCTCCTCACAGTCTCTACATGTCTGCACACAGAAGGCACTGAGAGGATTTTGCAGGTTATACAATGTAAGGAGCGTTTACTATGTACTTCTCTCTACTTCTGACTAGCTGCTTGTGCTCTTGCTGATGAGATTATGATTTTCCTTAGTTTTCTGTGTCATGGATATGTTTATCTGCATGATGACTTGCATTTGAAGTCCAGTGTCCCTGGATCTCCTATATTATTGCAACATGGGCTTTTCTCAGCTATTTGTTTGCTATTTTACAGTTACTTCTGGCAGAATTACATGCACATAAACCAGTAGTAGTAGCAATAATGGATATGAAAGGGGCACACAGCCCCTTATTGTCCACGCGCACACAGTCTGAGAGAGAGATTAAAAATCCACTGCAGCCATAATGGGGGTATTAGCAGCCAAAAACTGATAGGACACCATGTATGAAGGCTTATACAGCTAGAGAACAGATTGCCCAGCAAGACCATACCCATATTAACTTTTAATGAAAATTCAAGGAACCCTTTAATGGGTTTATCTCTAATAATATGTCATAGTATTAGTATATGCTATAAGTCAGGGGCAGACAAAAACAGAACACCCATGTGTAATAAGGAAAGAATCTGGACTCCAGCAAAGTCTATACATAGTGGCATTTCTGACCTGGGACTGAGTGGGAATTGTACAGCCAACAGTAAGAGAACTACAAGAACTACAATACAACCCGATACATAAGAATGGTGCTCAGTTGAAGCTCTCTGTAAAGTGTCTGCTTAGGAGCAGCAGTGTGCACAGTAAATGATAGAAGACCTTGCACTAACTCCATCAACTCCAGTTCTTAGCACCTATTAATAGGTGCTGCTCCACTTATTCCATCACAGTAGGAATTTTTTCTCTAGCCCCCACTGCTCCCAAGCAATCTGTGCAGTTAGTTTTAGTGGCTGATATACTACTTTGGCTCTGTACTGTCAGATGGGCAATGTCAGGACAGGAAAGAGGTGTGATACAGACCTCCAATCAGAGGTGGACAGTGTTGAAGCTCAGAATCACACCCCTTGCCTGCCCCTACCTGACACTGCCCACCTGACAGTATAGAGCCAAAATAGCTTGTGAGGCACTAAAGCTAACTGTACTGATTTGTTCTGGGATGGTGGGAGCTAGAGACAAAATTCTGAGGCCAGGTTCACACTTGCGCCGGGCTCTCCGTTGTTTCGGTCTGCCAGGTGACCTGAACAATGGAGAGCTTGTCCGATAAAACAGCGATCACACATGGACCCCTTAGACTATAATGGGGTCTGCGGTGGAGTCTCTATACTGGAGTCTCTATACTGAAACCAGCGGAAAAAAAAGGTTTTTTTGGTGTAATCTCCTATGGAGACTCCGACACAGATGTGAACCTAGCCTAACATGTCTGAATCAATGGAGCAGTGCCTATTAAACAGCTGGACTTAGCAGATGTGGTTAAAGGTCCTTTTTAAAGAAATTATGTGGTGTCCAGTGTCAGGAAGTGATTGAATCCTGCAGGTTTCACAGCTGTGTCTCAGCATTCTTGCTCAGTGTCTACACAGAGCTTTTTCTGGTGAGCCAAATATTGGAAATACATTTAGTGTCATCTCACTCCAATCTGCGTCCAGCTCAGCTAAGCTCTTAGGGTTGCCTAAGACATCAAGTCTGTTGACTTTTCAGTAGCAACAAACAGTATTGTGAATACAGTTCTGTCATATAACAAAGACCATAACTCAAAATCAATGCAAAGTAAGTAATTCTATGTAAGTTACTCATTTTTAAAGTACAGTGTTTTTTTTAATGCACGTTATTTCTGCATACTGTATAGATATGTGTGTGATTTTCACAGACCTATAGATGGGCAAAATGCACCAAAATAGAGTGTGTCTCCATTTCTTGTTTTACAGACCAAAGGTCAGTGGACAAAAATGGATATATGCAAAGACCTGGTTTAAAATCAGTAGGATCAAATTCTGTCCATGGAACACAGGGTAAAAAAACAGATTAATTAGGGGCTATAAGTGGCTGCCAGATACTTTTGGCCTTCTTTATTTCTGGAGGGAAAAACAGAAAAAATCATGCCCAGTTGAGGTCTGCCAAGTCCTGTCCAGCTTTCAAGAGGAAATAGCTATAAATCTGTAATCCGTTAATGTATCTATAATTTTATTTAGGACTTTACCCCCCTTCATGAAGCTGTTCGTGGTGGAAGTATTGAAACTGTTAAGCTTCTGATAGAAAAGGGAGCTGACACAAACCTCCAAGACCAGGTATGGGAGTCACAATGAGAATAGTAGTCTGTTTGTTTAGCTTTTTATTTATAAAGTTTATTCAACTTTATTAACCTAAAATGGGAAAACACTTTTAGGTTGAGGCCACACATTGCAGAAAACCTGCTTTTATGTTGCAGATTTTGCTGCGTTTTATTTTTTTTTTTAATCCAAAGCCAGAAGTGGATTCAGCTGAAGGGTGAAGAATAAGTACTTCCTTTTGTATTTCTCATTCCTTTTGAGTCAAATTGAGTCAAAGGCTTAGACTGTGTATTATTCAGGCTAGCCATCAAGTATTCTAGGTTGCGGTCATCCTCAACATGACAAGGAGGTCCAAATTAGACGTGGGGGTGAGAGATTTCCAGCGCAGGGCAATGAGAGTTTTGACAGCTGTACAGAGATAAGCAGAAACAGTCTTGGGGTCAAATTAAGCAAGTAAGTCTATTGTAGAAGTACCCGCTCGGCACAACCTCTCAAAGGCAGTAGAGGTAGTAACCCTTATAGATTCAAACAGAGTAAACATAAAGTGGGTCATTTGTCAGTAGGTGCATAGGAGCAAGCCACAGCTTCTTAATCTCCACCCATTTCATGTAAGGCTGTGGAGCGGCCCAAAAGGTGATGCACCGCAGGTGGGTGACCCTGTAATAGTGGAGAAGGGGTGGAACTGATAAGCCCCCGACCCCTCTCCCCGCCAGTATCACGGATCGAGGGACCCGATTCCACTTGGCGTTCCAGATGAATTGGAATATGGCCCTCTGTAGATCACGAAGATCAGAGCAGGAAACTGCTGTTGGGAGGGTCTTGAAGAAATATAGAAGCTTCAGGAGGGACTGCGCCTAGATGGGACAGATGTCCAAGACAGAGACACAGTCACCAGAACATGGTAAGACCAAGAAATGAGGCCAACTTCCGCCCCAGTGAATAAGTGAATGGTTAGGGCCTTACCAAAAAATAGTCTGTTCTAGTGTGGAGGTTATGGGGATGAAAGAAAAAGGTGTAAAAGCGACCTGTGGGGTTGTCCATGCACCACTAGTCATAGAGGGTATGGGACCTGATCAAGCAACGGAAGTCTCCAGCAAACCTAGTCTGTGAACCCAGTGGAGGTCTGTCATACACGGACAGCCTGTCCACTCGTTCAGAAAAAAAATCATAGACGTTGCAAATAAGAGCATGGACATTGCAAACAACCACACAGACATCAATGGGATGATAGACTGCAGGCAATCTCTGAACCTAAATGGGAGAGGGAAGAAGAGACAACGGAGACAAAGACAGGTTGGGAAGAATATAGAAACAACAATAAAACACAGCATAAGCGGGGTTAAGATTCCCACAATCAAGTACAGTGCTGGCCAAAAGTATTGGCACCACTGCAATTATGTCAGATAATACTCAATTTCTTCCAGAAAATGATTGCAATCACAAATGCTTTGGTAATAATATCTTCATTTATTTTGCTTGCAATGAAAAAACACAAAAGAGAATGAAAAAAAAGTCAAATCATTGATCATTTTACACAAAACTCCAAAAATGGGCCGGACAGAAGTATTGGCACCCTCAGCCTAATACTTGGTAGCACAACCTTTAGACAAAATAACTGGGAACAACCGCTTCCGGTAACCATCAATGAGTTTCTTACAATGCTCTGCTGGAATTTTAGACCATTCTTCTTTGGCAAATTTCTCCAGGTCCCTGAGATTTGAAGGGTGCCTTCTCCAAACTGCCATTTTGAGATCTCTCCACAGGTGTTCTATGGGATTCAGGTCTGGACTCATTGCTGGCCACTTTAGAAGTCTCCAGTGCTTTCTCTCAAACCATTTTCTAGTGCTTTTTGAAGTGTGTTTTGGGTCATTGTCCTGCTGGAAGACCCATGACCTCTGAGGGAGACCCAGCTTTCTCACACTGGGCCCTACATTATGCTGCAAAATTTGTTGGTAGTCTTCATAATGCCATGCACACGGTCAAGCAGTCCAGTGCCAGAGGCAGCAAAGCAACCCCAAAACATCAGGGAACCTCCGCCATGTTTGACTGTAGGGACCGTGTTCTTTTCTTTGAAGGCCTCTTTTTTTTTCCTGTAAACTCTATGTTGATGCCTTTTCCCAAAAAGCTCTACTTTTGTCTCATCTGACCAGAGAACATTCTTCCAAAAAGTTTTTGGCTTTCTCAGGTAAGTTTTGGCAAACTCCAGCCTGGCTTTTTTATGTCTCTGGGTCAGAAGTGGGGTCTTCCTGGGTATCCTACCATAGAGTCCCTTTTCACTCAGACGCCGACGGACAGTACGGGTTGACACTGTTGTACCCTCGGACTGCAGGGCAGCTAGAACTTGTTTGGATGTTAGTCGAGGTTCTTTAGCCACCATCCGCACAATCTTTCGTTGAAATCTCTCGTCAATTTTTCTTTTCCGTCCACATCTAGGGAGGTAAGCCACAGTGCCATGGGCTTTAAACTTCTTGATGACACTGCGCACGGTAGACACAGGAACATTCAGGTCTTTGGAGATGGATTTGTAGCCTTGAGATTGCTCATGCTTCCTCACAATTTTGCTTCTCAAGTCCTCAGACAGTTCTTTGGTCTTCTTTCTTTTCTCCATGCTCAATGTGGTACACACAAGGACACAGGACAGAGGTTGAGTCAACTTTAATCCATTTCAACTGGCTGCAAGTGTGATTTAGTTATTGCCACTACCTGTTATGTGCCACAGGTAAGTAACAGGTGCTGTTAATTACACAAATTAGAGAAGCATCACATGATTTTTCAAAGGGTGTCAATACTTTTGTCCACCCCCTTTTTATGTTTGGTGTGGAATTATATCCAATTTGGCTTTTTGACCATTCTTTTTGTGGTTTTCCATTGAAGACAAATTAAATGAAGATATTATTACCAAAGCATTTGTGATTGCAATCATTTTCTGGAAGAAATTGAGTATTATCTGACAGAATTGCAGGGGTGCCAATACTTTTGGCCAGCACTGTAAAACATGAGCAGGACTAAATATCCTGGCATGGGGCAAGTAATGAAAGTCAGGTATAGCAACTAGACTAGGATCAAATGAGAACTCAAAGGGTAAACACAACTGGTCTGGGCCCTTAATAGGAGGGGACAGTTGTAAACTCCAGGCCAGCACATAAGCAAGATTTATGGGCTAAAACAGGAATGGTGAAGACAGGACATAGGAATATGCTCCTAGCCACCACCGTCTTAACGGGTGGCATCGGGAGCGGATGTTAGCTGTAACTGACAGCTAACACTCTGCTCCATAACCCCCAGGCCAGAGATGAGCTCCGATCTGGGGTTTTAACCCCTTAGATGTCATGGTCAAACATGAAAAATGAAAAAATAAAAAGTGAAGTGTATTTAAAAAAAATTAATAAATGAATTGTTTATTACAAAAAAAAAACCTAAAAATGTATAAAAAATAATGCATATTTGGTATCACTGCGTCCATAACAACCCATACTATAAAACTGAAACATTTAACATGCACGGTGAACTTTGAGGAAAAAAAACAGAAAAAAATGCCGGAAATGATCATTTTTCGCCTTACAAAAAATGCTATAAAAAGTCATATGTACCCCAAAACAGTACCAATAAAAAGCACAGGTCATCCCGTAAAATGTGCTCAACCAACTCTGTCAACCCAAAAATAAAAATGTTATGCATCTCAGAAGATGATGATGCAAAAATGATTGTTTTATGTCCCCAAATGGGTTTTTGTTCTGCAAAATTAGTAATTAATAAGTAACACATAAAAAAAATATATAAATTAGGTATCACCGTAATCATACCGACCCATATAATAAAGGTAATATGTGACTTGTGCTGTATGCTGCACAGAAAAAAAAAATGTAAAAAGCTATTCCAGAATTGATGTTTATTTTTAATTCACCAAGAAAGAGATAATAAAATTTAGTCAATAAGTTATAGGTACCCAAAAATGGTGTCAATACAAAATGCATCTCATAGTGAAAAAAACAAGCCCTTATATGGCTACATCACCATAAAAAAATAAAAAAAAATTATAGCTTGTATAATGTGAAGACAAAAACCCCCAAATCATTAGAAAACCACTGACTGCAGCAGGAAGGGAATGTATAAGCTGTGTGAGAATATATCAGGGCACACCCCAAATTTAGAGTTTACAAGGGAAAAGAAATCAGAAGTGACCCCTTTCCCAATCATAGTATCTACTGGGGAAATAGTAGGTAATTTGGTGTTCCCAATGTACTCCGCACAGCTTACATATTCACTTTTCACCTTCCGCTGTGCATTCACTTCTGGGATACTAATACTACAACCCTTGATAAATTCTTTAAGGAGTGCAATTTTCAAAATGGGGTCACTCCCTAGGGAATTCCTCTTTACTGGTACCTTAGAGGCTCTGCACACATGACATTGCGTCCAGATGCCAAACATCTAAATCTGCACTCCATAAGTCACATAGTGTTCCTTACCTTCTGTGTCCTGCTGTGTACCCAAACTGCAGTTTATGCCCACATGTATGACACTGCTGTACCCGGAATAACGTACTTAACGTATATAGGTATAAACTGCAGTGTGGGCACAGAAAGGAGTGAGTGCCATGTGGTTTTTGGAGCACAGACACTTTTGCAGAGCCCTGAAAGGCCAGTAAAGTGGAATCCCCTGAAATGTGATCTCATTTTGGAAACTACAGCCCTGAAGGAATTTATCCAGGAGTACAGTGAGCATTTTAACCTCCAAGTGTTGCATTAATTTATTTTCCAGAAATGAATACGCAGCTGATAGAGAAAATGGCAATTTTTTCAGGAATACATAATTTCAGTGCGTAGTATGTTGTGTCCAGCTTGTATCAGAGATGTACCCTCCAAAAGCTGTTGTGCCCAGGATACTCGCTTAACAGTTTTTGGAGTGTGTGTCTCTGCTGACACAAGCTGGGCATAACATATTGGGCACTGAAATGGCGTATCTCTGGAAAAATTTCAATTTTCTGGAAATTAAATGAATGCAACACTCAAGGATTAAAAATGCTTGCTATGCCACTTGATAAATCCTGTCAGTAGTGTAGTTTCCAAAATGTCACATGTCTGCGGATTCCACTTTACTGGCAATTCAGGGGCTCTGCAAAAGTGGCATGACGTCCAAAAACCAAACTATGCTCCAAAAACCAAAAGACCGCTCCTTTGATTCTGTGCCCAAACAGCAGTTTATACTCACATATGGCATTAAGTATGTTATCCTGGGTACAACAGTGTCATACATGTGGGCATAAACTGCAGTTTGGGTACACAGCAGGATGCAGATGTGAAGGAGCATTATTTGCTTTTGGAGCGCAGATTTAGATTGTTGGTTTTTGGATGCCATGTCTCAATTGCAGAGGCCCTAAAATTCCCCTACAAAATGGGGTCACTTCTTGGGGAATTCCAATTTACTGGCACCTTCAGTGCTCTGCATGAACAACATGGCATCCAGAAACTCCATCGAAATCAATAATCCTAAAGCTAAAAAGCACAGTGCTCTTTCCCTTCTGAGCCTTGCTGTGTGTGCTCAAAAAGCAGTTTACTTCCACATATACAGCTTTTTTATACCTGGAATAGCCCACTTAATAGTTTTAGGAGTGTATGTCTCTGATGACACAAAGTGGGCACAACATATTTGGCACTGAAATTGCATATTTCTTTAAAAATTTCAATTTTCACTTTGTACATTAATTTTTGGGCTCAAAATGATAATACCCCTTGAGAAATTCCTTGAGGGGTGTTTATTTTTCTAAAATTTGGTAATTTTAGAGGGGTTTCCATTGTACTGGTACTTTAGGGACTCTGCAAATGTGACATGGCACATGAAAACTATTCCATTAAAATGTGTCTTCCAACAGCCAAATAGCGCCCTGTGTACCCACAAAGCAGATTACGACCACATATGGGGTATTGCCATGTTCAGGAGAAATTGTTTAACAAACTGTGGGGTGCGTTTTCTTCAAATGCTTGTGAAAATGAAAACTTTGGGGATAAAGTGACGTTTAAGTAATTTTTCATTTACACATCCCAATGTTAATAAAATCTGTAAAAAGGCTGTGGGGTCAAAATGCTCACTATACCCCTTGATAAATTCTTTCAGGGGTGTAGTTTCCAAAATGGGGTCACTTTTGGGAGTTTCCATTGTATTGGTACTCTAGGGGCTCTGCAAATGAGACATGGCACCTGAAAACTATTCCATCATCAGTTTACATCATAACATCAGTTTACACAAACATGTGGGGTATTTCTATGCTCAGGAGAAATTGCATAACAAACTGTGAGATGCATGTTCTCCTTTAAACCCTAATGAATGTGTTAATTTTAGGGCTAAATTAATGTATTATTGAAAATAAATGAAATGTCACAATTTCACCTCCATATTGTTTTAATTCCTGTGAAATGCTTAAAGGGTTAACAAACTTCTAAAATACTGTTTTGAATTATTTGAGGGGTGCTGTCTTGAAAATGGGATGATTTATGGGGGTTTCTCATATATAGGCCTTTATAATCCCCTTCAGAACTGAATTGGTTCCTAAAAAAATTAGTTTGGGAAATTTTCTTGTAAACCTTGAAAATCGCTTTTCCACTTGTAAGCCTTCTAACGTCCAAAATAAATTAAATGACGATTAAAAGTTGATGCCAATATAAATATAAAATATAAATATCTCAAAATCAATTGTGTTGAAGCATCTCAAAGTTA
Source organism: Leptodactylus fallax (assembly GCA_947044405.1). Taxonomy (NCBI): domain Eukaryota; kingdom Metazoa; phylum Chordata; class Amphibia; order Anura; family Leptodactylidae; genus Leptodactylus; species Leptodactylus fallax. The sequence continues at coordinate 917,536 of CAMRHE010000148.1, read as the reverse complement.
TTGCCATATAGAGTGACACATGTCAGTTTTGAAAAATGAGGCCTGGTCCATAAGGTACTTTTAGGTTTTGTCTCCAAGGGATTAAACAGAAGTTTCAGTGGACTGCAGGAGGACACCACCGAGTCACGTAGAATATGAGCCCCGAGAAGAAAGTCACTTGCACCTACAAGACCAGATGAAGTATTGCGAGGTTTCTTCAAGGAAACCCACTGCCAGGCAGGAGCTGGAGCTGGAGGGAGTGGTATGATTTCCCAATTCAGAAGTTCAGGCATAGGGAGACCCAGAGCTTCACAGAAGTTTCGGAGATCAGTTATACTACAGAGGGTGGCATAGCAGCCATCATGTCTGGCCGTGAGGCTGAAAGGGAAGCCTCAGCAGCATTGGAGACTGTGATCTCGCAGAGAGTCCAGAAGGGAGTGTAGGAGCCAGCTTTTCTGGAGTGCAATCCAAGATAAATCCGGGAGAAGCCATCAAAATCCAGAGACTGCAACAAATGATGTCTCAGGGCCTGGAATAAGAGCCTTTCGGATGTAGGGCTCTGTGGGTACGGTCAAGTTTTATAGAGTTGTCAGAAGGAGCATGGAGGACCTTATTGAATATGGCTTCCATATTTCATCATGGGTGGCTTCAGAGAGCCCACGTACTCTGATATTATGGAGTCTGCCCCTGTTGTCCAGGTCTTCAAGGTGCCTTTGATAATCACAGAGAGCCAACGGTGCTGTGCAATAGAGAAACATGGCGGGTGGCATCGTGGTCATCCTCTAAGACTTCCATTCTGTGAGATATCTTTTGTAAGTCTTGGCAGACATCAGCAAGAGCTATGCGGCATGTGTCTTTAATTTCAGCAACAAGTGACTTGAAATCATCCATAGTGGGTAGGTGCTTTAGAGATATTCACTCCACACACCAATGTCAGGGGGAGGTCACAACCTCTCTCCGAGTTGGTTGAGGAGGATCAGGAACGGGGACGAGAAGCAAACTGAGACATGCTAGGGGTGGCAGAAATCGTCCCATTTTCGCCCTCGGAGGCAGATCAGGCTGGAGAGGGGGCTCTGGACCTCTTGGGCAAAACAGAAGGCACACAGGAACCCCGCTGCGTTTTTGGAAGCTGTGGTGGAGGTGCTTCCCCTAGGGGGTGCATGTAGTACTGACATGGGGTCCCAGATGGAGTAGAGGAGGTGGTGCAGGAGTCCCTAGGTCCATAGATGAGGCAGCAGCAGCTGGGACCTGGAGGGTTCCGTGGTGGCTCCTGCACTCCAGGAGACACGGAGGAAGTGAGGGCTGAGACAAGGCTCAACCGGCCCGGTTCAGGGCCGGGACTGTCGGCAGGTGGAGAGGCCGTAGATGCAGGGGCTCTATCCTACCCACAATTAGTGGAAACTTGCTCCTGTTAGGGTTAAAGCAGTGTAGGGCTGGCTCCGAGAGCGCCAACAGCATCAGGGTTGTTTGAGGAAGAAGGAGCCACAGGCGCTTCCCCCTGCTTTGGCGCTGACGGCTGTTTAGCACATGGAGACTCTGCCTGTAGAAAGGCATCTAGAAGACATTGGCGGAGAGCGGTCCTGGGAGGGTTTCCGTCTTTCTGCCCTTGCGTGGACCATACTGAGTAGATGTGGGGGCCTGGTTCGGCGTAGGTCCACAAGAAGGAAAGTGGCTGGAGATGGAGCTCTGAAATGTGCGTGCTAGTGCATCATTTGTAAGAAATCCCCCTCCCCCTTCCATTTCTTTTCAAGCCACTTCTGACTTTGGCTCAAAGAAATGCAGCGAAATCAACAACAAAAAAACAGCTTTTCTGCAACTTATGGCTTCAGTCTTAAGTGGGGAAAAATAAAAATCATGATTGTGTGTTCCACGATGCAACGTTTTAGAGGCATTTTTTTAAATCAAGTTTTATTTATTAACAATGTTTTTTACATTTTACAAATACAAAGTTTTATGACACACAACACACATAAAGGAAATTACATATAAAACGAACATGGGCATTCTTTAATCCAAGAGGGTCCAGCAACATTTCTAATAGTATACAAGCCATTTAAGTGAGTCCTTGATGTGATCACAAAGTACCTTGTGGCTGCATTTTAAGATTTAACATTAGGATTACATTTGATACAGAATCCCTTTCTGGCAGCATTTATGGTCCACAGGAAATGTGGACATAGCTTTAACCTTTGTATGGAATATTTTAAGTTTTTTTCATTATTTTGTTATCTTTTTCCATTCTCTTTATTTTAGCTGTGTTTTTTTTGGAGAAGATCTTCATAGTGCTAAGAAAATAATTCTGTGTATTTTGTAGGAGGGTAATACGCCCTTACACTTGGCTTCCTACTTGAGGCCACCGTCTTTATCTTCTGCCATATGTCAAGTGCTTCTGAAAGGAGGTTCAGATCCAAACATCAACAATTTGGTATGATTTAATTCAAGTGATTTTTAAATGAAAAATTTAAAATTCGGCTTTAACCTAGTTCTGCATATACATGTATCATTAATAAACTTTCTTCACAGGCGGGAGAGAATTTTATTTTTGCTGTTTTGAGAGGAGCAGCTATGGAGGGATGTAAGGATTCAGAGCTTCTTATTTCACTTGCCCTCCAGCACAACCCTGACCTCTTAAATCGAAATTCTGTAAGTAAGAATATTACATCTTAGGCTGTGCTCAGAGTCTCTGTCGCAGTATCTGAATAAAGTCCTTCACTGAAGACTTTTTCCTCCAATGGTTTCAGTTTAAAAACAACGGACCTCATTATAGACAGTTAGGTCAGCCGGGCTCTGTGTGTAACCGCTGTTTTAGCGGTCCACCTCTCCTTTGTTCGGGTTTCCTGAAAGACCTGAACAACAGAGAAGAGACTCTAGTGTAAACCTAGCATTCCTCTTAAGAATTCTGTATGTAAAAATCACGCCTATAAGTTGTAAACCATGCATATGCATAAAAAGTTGCTATTAACTGCTATTAATGTAATGCCTCTCACCTTGGAACATTCCTGTGCATGTTGTATTTGTATTTGTATCTGCTTATCTTATCTTTGCTGCTGTAACACACTGAATTTCCCCATTGTGGGACTATTAAAGGACTATTATTATTATTATTATTATTATTATTATTATTATTATTAATATTAAAAACTGTAAATCAAGCTATATGAAATTGTATAAACTTGCTTTTCAACCAAAATTACCTTTTGATCCTAGTGACATGGTTTTGAAAAGATTGGGGGAATATCATTAACTTTGCATCACATAACATATTTGCGCTAGCATTGGCAACTTTTGAAGCCTCTTGCTAGTTTTTAATAATAACTAGAAAAATGGGCAGGGTTTAGCATGATGGCCGGGCCTTTGTAGACCAACAGATTTGCTATAACTTGTGCCACAAATTTGTCATGCACCTCTTAATGAATTTGGCACCTTTACTGTAACAGACTTTTGATTCAGGTCTCATGCACATCATGGAGTGTACAGCCCGAGTGTCTTCCCATGCTTGGTTCTGTTCCAATATTTTATAAGACATGCTTTCTAAATATCAGAACGGAGCATCGAAACACAAGACGGAAGGGCACTGGGCTGTACACTTGTGCATAAGGTCTAAGACTGGCATATAAAAATATAAAATGCCAGTCTTAAAGGGGTTTTCCGGGCAAAAAATCTTTTTTTTTTTCTTTAGAAAGGTCTGTTAGTGCTGTTAATGGGTTAATAAGTGCACCCAGATACCTTTAGCAGTGATTTTTGGGTTTCTCTGGGAGCTCTTAGCATCTTCTGCATTTGTTTACATTGTGTAGCTTCCTGCTGCCTTAGCTAATGCAATGCATTATGGTAGTTGTAGGCTCTCACACTATCTCCCTCTCCACTCCTCCCCCCTCCCTCTCTAACACCCGCTTTCTGTCTCCCTAGCTATCCCTCCCACTACTAGCCCTTCCCAACTAACTCAGCTCACCTCCCTATCCCATTATAGTTACCTGTCTTCTTCCTGTCCAGACTTCCTTCTGCGGGGAGCGGCTCCTCCTCTTCTTTGATTCTGCCAGCGCCTGTGCAGCTGTTCCGGCACTTTGCTGTAGCCTTCACTCCATCTCTACTGCGCAGGCGTGGGCAGCTCCTTCGGGCTCCCACGTTTGCGCAATAGATACAGCTACAGCGCAAAGGCGGGACTCAGGCTCTTTTGCGAAAGTGCGGGCAGACGTCAGAGAAGGAGGAGACATTTTCTGCAGGAAAAAGTCTGGAAGGAAGGGAGCTAAGTATTATGGGGTAGGGGTGGAGGGGGAGTAGTAGTGACGTTCTGTTTCCAGAAACGGCGAAACGGATAGTCACCAGATATTCAGAAAATGGTACTGGGGCGATCACGTGACCGTCCCAGGGATATGGGTAACTATACGTTTTTGCTGAATTATGTAATTTAGAAAGTAGGCAGGGGAGGGTGTTTAGATTAGTGTAGGAATTTATAGTTATCCCGCACATCCCCTTTATTAACTGTTACCTATTGTTTAGCTAGAACAGACAATCAGCGACTGGTTGTCACATACTGACAGACTCTCCTATCTGAAGGCTGCTGCCTAGCAGAGCAAGCAGTGATGTAATCAGTGACAGGTTTTACTTGTGCACATGCACGACACATACTCAACTGGCTGAATACCGTAGACAATACACATGCTGCAAGTCTAGAGAGTCTGCAGACAACAACCAACCAATAAAGTAATTACCTTCTAGGTTCTTCCCGCAGCACTTTTGACAGAAAGTTTGCAGAGTTTCCCTCTGTGGACTTTCTGCTTCAATTATACCTATAGGGAAACCACCGGCGTTTCCGTAGGTATAATTGACATTTCGCAGCGCATATTTTAACGTAAAGTGGGGATGGGATTCGCTTTGCTGTGACTGTAAAACGCTGCGTTTTTTTCAGCGACGTTTCCTCCACATATTAATGCTTGTTGGGAATTGAATTTGGCATTAGAAAGGTTAGCTAACCTGATTGAAGATTCAGTATTTTATTTTGAGATTAATTTACAATCAGGTAGATTTTTTTACCTTTTGTTATTTATCAAAATAATTTTGAAGCAGGTTATTTAGGATAGAGAATAATTAAATACATAAAAAATGGGATTTAAAAAAAAACCGGAAGATGTCTGGCATTTACTGCTAACAGTTGGGTCGCAGCATGTACAAGCACCCTGATAGTAATGATTATTTTTGAAATAAAACATTTTTGAATATTAGTAGAAAGATTTCTGGCCTTCAGCATTTGTGATATGTATGGTTAAAAGTTGAAATACTCTGGAACACACTGGTATAAGAATGTGGTACAGCTAGCGCAGCTATTAGATCTCCATTATAATACTCTGGAACAACTGGTGGAAGAATCTAATAGCTGCACTAGCCGTACCAGAACTCCACCAGTATTGTTTATACAATCATTTTTTCGGAACGTTTTTTTACCTTCTCAGTAATTGTGCTGTGTGAGTTTGGTGATGATGTAGATTTAATATTTTATTACTATGGTTCTTTCTACAAAATTTAGATGGGCCTCACTGTCTACGATGAAGCAAGAAAAATAACTGCTCCAATCAATATTATCAAATTGATCAAGAAAAAAACCCAGGTAGATTTTAAATATAGTATAGTATAAGCTTGACATAATACATATTATACAGCATGTTTAACATGTTCTCCAGCACAATGTATGGACCTGTAAAATTCATTTTAATAAATGCTTGCAATTTTTTTTATGTGGTTTTTGCAAAAACCACATCATGTTTTTTCCACCTCCCATTGATTTAAATGGCTTTTTCAAGGAGGAATATGCCTGAAAATAGATCATGTCACACTTTTTTCCCTCTAGCTGTAAAAATCACAGTCCAGAAGTATAGACAGTGAGTTTGCACAGGCAAGAATTTGCCATAATCTATAGAGATTGAAGAGCCCTTGTAAAATAATGCTGCTTCAGTTGCTTATGCCCCTATCTTGGCTGCTGCTGGGCATAATGGTTTTCTAATCCATAGGGAGTAGCTATGATCCTCTGGGGAAAACTCCCAGAGAGGAGCTCACATTGTCTAGGGTTAAACCAGATGCGGCAGCTGAAAAACACATGTATCCCATAAAACCATTATGTGCCCATTAACAGTGAACAATCATTAAACAATAAATTCTTCATGACGTAACAGAAATGAGTGGCAGCTGACTTGGCTGACACTAGGTTCACACCTGCATTCGGGTTTCCATTCGGGGGATCTGCTTGGGGATCCCCTGAATGGAAACCTAATCCGCTTAAAGAAGTGGTTACCCATGGAATCCCGCAGACCCAATATACTTTATGGGGTCCGCTGGGTTTCCACCCGGTTTCTGCCTGAAAAGGCTTGCAGCGCTTTTCTCTCATTTTTCAAGCAGAATGGGGAACGGAATCCCCCAGCAGAGAGCAGTCTAAGTGGTTTTCAGCCTGGCCTTGTCAGTCATGTCTGGCGTTGCACTAAAGAGGAACTCCCACAAAAAAGTCTAATCAGCTAATACATTAGTAATGAAGTTGGGGTAGATAGCATTGCAAAATTATGTGCTCTGTTCTGGTCCAGCCTTATACCATGTGAACCCTGCACTGTTTTGCCATTCAGCAGGATGAGATGGTGGGCGTTGGGGGAAGTTGGCGGTTGGGATGTGGTAAGGAGAAGGGGCAGAAGTTGAACTCTTGCACCAGGACCCATGAACCTTTAGCTATGCCCCTGATGGTGACTTTGGCAAATGCCCGATCTCTCACCAAAAATTTAAGTGTGACATCTGATTTAAAAATGGCAGATAAGGGGATACATTTTAAAGGTAATTTCCAGCAATCAGGAGAAGCTCTGACAGTACACCCTAAAGTGGATCCTTTCATACTTAGCCTTATTTGTCTAGGTAGTTACCTGATAAACGTTTCCTCACGAACAGTGTAGTTGCATGTACTTTATTTATACCCTTTCTGTCCTTGTTGAAGTGGAAATCATTACTGGAAGACATTAACTGGATTTCAGATTATTTCATAGAATTCCCTATGCACTTCAACTGTATAAAGTAACCTTCAGTTAAAATAAGGAAAAATGATATGCCTCAGTACTTTAAAATAAGCACTGTCATTGAACAGCACTGGAGCTGCACATTATAGCAACTTAGGTCCAAAATTACCACCACCACCACTGCCTTTTAGTGTGCATAAAGAGCTGCCTATGTCCTTATATGTCTAATCAGTACCTTCATTCTTGAAAAGATGTACTTTGAATGTTGCGCATGTTGTATATTCCAGTGACATGACATTCATCACATGGCACATTTAAGTGTATGGGGCGGAGCAGCAGTACCAAGCAAAGTCACCATACAATATAAGGTGCTGAGCTTGGTAAGCAGCAAAAGGCCACAGTTTTCTTCCAAACACTACGGGCTGCAGGCTCCTATGATCTGGGGGGTGCAGTGTGTTGGACGCCCACTGATCTGATATTTACGACCTATCCTAAAAAGCATTAACAGTCTTTCTGACTCAAAGGACGTAGTTTCAGCAAGGATACTTAATCGCAAGCCATCTTAAATCCCAGACATATGCTGTGGTCTTCCAGTTCCAGCAAAAATGCCGTGAAGTTGGGTATACTTTCATCTGTTAGTCATTTATGTGTAAATAGTAATCATAGTATTATAGTACTTAAAGCGTAAGCAAACTTTTATTTCTTGTTTTCATAAATCAGTGGTGCAGGTGAAGGGAGCAAACTTTGCAATATACCTCAGTAAAGAAAAGTGCCTGTGTCTTTAAGTATTTCTCCTATCTTTACTCCTTATCCGATTTCTTCGGCCCATACTCCATACACAAAGCAGATCAGTTTACAATGGGTTCTATAGAGAAGGGATGGGGGAAGGGGAGAAAGACAAAAGATATGAGGCCATTTACAGCAATAAATGAGTAATTTCTGACAAAGCAACTGTATTGTGAAAAAGAACTGTCTTTATATAATAATGATGGCTCTTTATTTGAGGAGCTCTCCTTTTCTTCCCTCTCTCCTCTCCATAGAGTTCTATTATACAGATTGATCAGTGGCAAAGGGAAGCAAAGTATATTACAAAGTTTATCTACGCCTGAGCTATGCATTTATGGAAAAATATAAAAGCTTAGTTACTCTTTAATCATAGTCTTTCTGTACTTGCTAATATCTTAACAAGACAAAGCCAAGTGTGAATTGATTGGTCTTCAAACATGGCACTTTATTCTATTTAGGAACAGCAAAATATGTTTCTAAACCAGCAATGCCAGAAGCTACCAAAAAATGTCACGTTGCAGTACAGCTCCAAGTCAGACGAATCTTCAGATAAGGTTCCTGTTATGGAAGTTGGCAGTTGGAAACCTGGTAAAAAGATTAGGCTCTTCATATGTGGACAAGCTGGAGTAGGAAAAACTACCTTTGCCAATGCACTGAAAGAGGTATTTTATTAAATTGCTCAAAGGGTATTTTTATCTTATAACATGATTGCCTGATGTATGTTGGTGTCAACTTCAGGACCCTATCCTATTCAGACTATAGGGTCTGTTTGTTGCTGAAGTCACTACGGAGTATAATACAGTGGTGGTCCTCTACGTGTAAGTCTATGGTTGTAAGGGGAGTGACACTGCATTGTATCTCTTTAACCCCCTTCGCTCCTTGTACTGGTTTGCATCATAATCCCCATATTGTCCCCCTTTGTTTGGATCACATTACTTGTGGCTGCAGGCACTGCAGAGGAGGACAGTGGCAGGTGCGGTGGAGAAAAAGCAGTACTGGCACTATCAAGCCAGTGGAGATTAGCAAGTTCTGAGCTCTATCACAATCTGCTACTGATGGTTGGAGAAAGCCTTCCCTGATGTGGTGGGCAAGAGGGACTTTATAGATAAGAATCCATCCAGGCACTACAGCATGACAGAAGAGAGGAGGCAGAAAGAGCAGGAGAGGTACGTGGTGGGTAGTGTGGTGTGTTGGGATGAGCTAGCGGCCATAGCAGCCACAGCCTGGATTGTCATCGGAACATTGAAACATAGTTCTGGTGTACTTGCCCAACTGTGTGAGAGTTTGCTGCCACTGTGGATGACAGTGGGGTTGAAAGCTTTGATTAGTAATATTTAAGCCACCATGCAGCCAAATACAAAGAATGTAGCTCTGAGCTGTGGGAATTCTGTGAGGTGGACATAACCACTCTCAGGGGGTCTCTCACCTGATTGATGCCACTAAACATTGGTTTTTGATGGCTCTGACATGTGCAAAAAGCTGATTCAGTGTATTGCAAAAGTACTGGGACAAAAATTATTACAAAAAAATATAAAATAGATCATTGGTGTCATTTGCTGGATTTTCTCCTTGTCAAAAGGTGTTCAAGCCATAAATATATTTTAATGGTCATATTACCTTTCTTCACTTACCAGACAGGTCCTCTGGCAATACTACAATATTATGTTACTGGTCCAAAGATTCCTTCTTCCACCAAAGGGGTGATTTGTTCACAAGCTGGTAAGGAACGTGAGTTGGAACATTACAGTCAATATTCTTGTTAAGATTATTAATTTAACAATTACCAGTTATTGTTTTCTGTTCTCAATCTTTAGGAACATCTTTGGTAATTTGGGATTTTGCAGGGCAAATGGAGTACTGTTTCACCCACTCTCTACTGCTCAGCACCAGTGGCCCCAATACATTGTACTGTGTGATGTTTAGTTTAGAAGGAATTGAGAGTGATCTCTATGGAAGACAGAGGTGTGCTCTTGAACAGGTATAAAACATTGTAGATCATTATATACCAAAATATTTATCCTAAATAACCTCTATAGATGGAGATTCTTGAGATGCAGAATCCATTTTTTAGTTTTTATCATTGTGGTAAAATATTTATATATTGTAGAGTCGAGAACTGCATTTTGATAGTATTTATTTGTAGCTACAAAGTGCATTTATTTTACATTGGAGTACATTAAATTAATATGAGTATTCTTGTAACAGAACTACCAGAAGTGTGATGTGCTTCAGTACTGCAGCTCAGTCCCATTCAAATGAATGGGGAGGAGCTGCAATACCAAGCACAATCACTATACAATGTATGGTGCTATGCTGGTAACTAGTGAAGAAACCACGGCAATTAACCCCTTAACACAAAATCACATACATGTACGTGATTGGGTGTGAAGGGTTGTATGGAGAGAGCTCAGGAGCTGAGCTCTCTCCATACACGGCAGGTGCCGGCTGTATAACACAGGCAGCACCCACCGCTGACAGCGGTGATCGGTGCCGACACCGATTGCAACTGTTAACACTTTAGATGTCGCGGTCAAACGTGACTGCGGCATCTAAAGTGGCCAGCCGCCACGGGCGCTGCCATCTTTCACCGATCGCCGCCCTCCTGAACTTCGTCGGAGGGCGGCGATCAGTTGTTATGACAGCCGGGAGCCTAATGAAGGCTCCCAGGCTTTTCATTACATTAGAGCTATTACACGATGCCAGAGGCATCTTGTCCCACATAAAAAGACGCCTTACCCAGCTCCATACACATAAATATAAAAAAGTTACAGGTGTCACAATATGGTGACAAAAATTTTTTTGTATTTTTTGCAAAGTTTTTAATTTTTTAAAAAGGCATCAAACCATTACAAATACTATAAAAATTTAGTATTGCTGCGATCATACTGACCCATAGAATAAAGGTAATATGTCATTTTTACCATATAGTGAATGCCGTAAAAATTAAACCCATAAGAAATTGGCGTAAATGCGTTTTTTTTTCCAATTCCATCCCACTCTGAATTTTTTTTCCATCTTCCCAGTACATTGTACTGGATATTCAAGGGTGCCATTACAAAGTACGATTTGTCCCGCAAACAATAAGCCGTTATATGACTCTGTGAACTGAAAAATGAAAAAGTTATGGCTCTTGGAATGGGAGGAGGGAAAATGGAAATGCAAAAACGAAAATTGGCTGTGGTATGAAGGGGTTAATATATCTTTCATAAAGAATTTCATAGAGGAGTATGGAAAAAAGAGGGGGAAGGAGGAAGAGAAGCTGAGTAAGTGAAAAGCAGAAAGACACAAATGTCCTGCTACAGGTAACAGTAGGATTTCTATTTCATCAGAACTTTATTCACATCAATAAAGATCAGCACACATTATTTATTTATTATGCGTACTGACACACATAGACAAAATTGTTGGTACCCCTCGTTTAATGAAAGAAAAACCCACAATGGTCACAGAAATAACTTAAAAAAGCCAGACTGGAATTTGCCAAACTACATGTTGACAAGCCACAAAGCTTCTGGGGCAATGTCCTATGGACAGATGAGACAAAAATCGAAATTTTTGGCAAGGCACATCAGCTCTGTCCCTACTGTGAAACATGGAGGAGGCTCTGTTATGTTCTGGGGCTGCTTTGCTGCATCTGGCACATGGTGTCTCGAATCTGTGCAGGGTACAATGAAATCTCAAGACTATCAAGTGATTCTAGAGAGAAATCTGCTGCCCAGTGTCAGAAAGCTTGGTCTCAGTCGCAGATCATGAGTCTTACAACAGGAGAATGACCCAAAACAAGCAACTATAAAACACCCAAGAATGGCTAAGAGGAAAACATTGGACTATTCTGAAGTGGCCTTCTATGAGCCCTGACCTAAATCCTATTGAGCATCTGGAAAAGGCACCCTTCAAACCCGAGACAACTGGAGCAGTTTGCTCATGAGGAGTGGGCCAAAATACCTGTTGAGAGATGAAGTCTCATTGACAGTTACAGGAATCGTTTGATTGCAGTGATTGCCTCAAAAGATTGTGCAACAAAATATTAAGTTAAGGGAACCATCATTTCTGTCCAGGCCTGTTTCATGAGTTTTCTTTTTTAAAAATTCTGTTGAAGCATGGTTGAAAAGCAATGTCTGACTTTCATTTGTTTTATCAGATTCAAGTTCTTTCTGTGACCATTGTGGGTTTTTCTTTCATTAAACAAGGGTTACCAACAATTTTGTCCACGTGTGTATATAGCGCCATAATATTCCACAGCACACATACAGATACCTGACAATTAGTGTTCAATATAAAGCTAAACTGGAGTGTGTAAATGGCCAGTTGATCTGACAGACATCTGTCTTATCTGATGGAAAACTGATCTGTGTGTCGTGTAAAAACAGATGAGAAGGATTGGTTCTATCTTATCAGAATATCTGTGTGTAATGGCCACCTTACTCCAATATTTGTAAAATTGGTCAGAAATCTGTATGTGTAAACCTAGCTTTACTGTTATCTGAAGCAGAATTTGTCTGTTTCTCTCTCACTTGGCCCCTCTTCCTCCCTCTCCATAGACTTCAATGTAACCTGACCTGCCTGTGTGCAGTTAGGCAGTCTTCACTAAAGACAGATCTGTCTAATGAATTGAGTAGTTTAGTAGGGAAGGGAGAACAGAAGATAGGGATGATAAGTGGAGAAAAAAAACATTATCAGACCCAGTTCACATCTGCGCATGGGTTTCCATTTGGGGAGTCCGCTTGGGGAACCCCCCCGAACGGAAACCTAATCCGCATAAAAAAAGTGGTTACCTTACAAACCGGTGGACTATAGTGGGGTCCGTGTAGTTTCTGCTCGGTTTCCGCACAAAAAATGCGGAGAGAAAAGTGCTGCTTGCAGAACTTTTCTCTCCGCATCTTTCATGCGGAGAGGGGGAACGGAATGGCCCGAACGCAGATGTGAAGCGGGCCTCAGGAACTCTGATCAGATGTATTACAAAGTTGCTTATATTCACTTGTACTATTGATTTATGAAAAAGTGAAACAGTTAAATCATACAGGGACTAACCTGAGCTGAATGACAATATACCACAGGATGACGTGCTGCCGTTAGAATCTTTTATACAGCATTAATGTGTATGTTGGCTGATCAGCAGCACATTTACACTGGCCAGTTGTAATAGTGGTATTGTTTCTAGGAGTCAAAAATGATGTTCCATTTACAAAGTATCTCAGTCTACATCCAGTTTCCTGCTTCATACTTTACTTTATGTTCTGTGATTTTCTGTTTTTATATATTTTATACATATTCCACTTTTCAGTTGATGTTTTGGCTCAGATTTCTTAGTATAACTCACAGTTCTCAGTCCAAGCCACATGTTATCGTAATTGGAAGTCACTTAGATACTCTGCCACCTGAAAACGGGACATTAATTGGTAAGTTACTTCTTTTCTGTGTATAGTAAGATATATACAGTACAACAGCATGCCATACAATTAAATCCATCAGCCAATTTCCTTTCATTGTAAAAATATGTATACATTAACATTCTTTTCTCACTGTGTTACATAGTTTAGCTGACTATGCTGCTCTTGGTACAGCAAAACAAAATATGTATCTTGGTAGAAATCTGTCAAATTTAAATCAAAAGGAGGGGGTTTATAACTCCTTTAAACATACAGAAATATTCAGCACTGAAGTGGTTCACGCACTTCAGGTTTTAGTAGAACCCATTGCAATCTAGGAAAAAGTTACAATGCCCAAGTACACCAATATTGCTCCCCTCTTTTTGGGGGGGATGATTTTTCCCCCCCCCCCAACAGACTCTGGCCCTGACCTGTGTGTATAGGGCTTACCCCCCCCCGGGGGGTGGGACATATATGAAAATATCAGTGCCTCCACCCAGGATAGAGCCCGTATACAGGGAGGATCTCTTCCTGGGCTTACCCTGGGTCGTTATTAGCCTTAATCAAGGCTCCTCTCTATTCTCACAGTCTGAGAATCATATAGATCCACATAAGGTTATTTCAGTGGCTTTTAAGTCACGGGTTTACTACATAAATATACTCAGAACACAGCATACTCACACCAGCGTCCTCAACCGTCTTGGTTTTCCCGGGTTATTTATGTATATGCGAGTCCGTGCACAATACCTCCAGGCAACAGGAGTGCAGGGGCCCCTGTGGTGCTGTGGTCCTCGGTTCTTCCAGGGTGACAGACAGCCGTCGGTATGTGTGTGTGGTGGTTCTTCACAGGCAGCAAACAGGGCGCGGTGCGGCGTAGTGCGGCCTGCTACCCTACCTGGTCCTTAACCTGCCAGCTAAACTACTAGGTGCCACCGCCCTCTCTGCTGTTGGCCTTCGGGCCTAACCTATCACTGCCCTGACTATATATATTTGTCCCTACTCGGTTACTGCTGGTCCTGTGGTTATGGGGGTAACACATACCTTACTCTCATCTCTGTGGTGGGAACAAGTGGCTTTAGGCTCCCCCAGACATAACTGTCTGTCTCAGCAGCTCTGCTCACATCTCTCCCCCCAGCAGCTCTGCCTCCATGTGTCTGACTCACTGCATTTACAAACCTTGCCTTGCCTGGGGTCTCTGGCCACTGCGGGGCGGCCGTCTTTTCTGTAAATGGCTGTTCCCTACTTTTTTTTGTTACAAAAAGTGTTTTTTTTTTTTTTTTCAATCGGGGGGGGGGGTTGGGGGGCCCACCCCCCCACCCTCACTGTTTTTCCCCTCCCCCCCCCCAACTCTTGCTCTGCTCCTTCATAAATGGCTGACTGTCATGGTCAGTCAGAAGCAATAAAGATTCTCAAGCTAATTAAAAATCTGATGATTGAATTACTGTGAAAGTAAATTTGCAACAAACTATTCATTAATTGTACAATAGTAACAATTTTTCGACTCCTCCCAAAATTCATCCCAACTCTATTACTCTGACTCCACATTTCTGATTACAATATGTGTTGAGTGTTCGATTGTGGAAAAAGCATATGATTTACCATGGCATTTCATTTTAAACAGGTATATTCTTCGCTATGTGTACAGTTCATTTACCAATGTTATCTGTCTTTTTATAGGCATTTTAAGTTTTAATACTGAAATTAATAATTGCTCATTAATTAGTTTTTTTTATTAATTTCTTTACAGCTAAACAGTTTTATGAAAATGTGATGAAGAGAGAGTATGAGCTGTTCAGCAGTTTCCAGTTGCAGTTTTTCTCTCTAAACTGCAAAAATATGGGTGATGTAAATGCTATAAGAGAACCTCTTTCAAAGACAGTTTCAGAGGTCTTGCAGGTAACACTGTATGCTAAGTTTTAAAAAAAAAAAAAAAGTTTTGCAAATGCAACTGCTTGCCTTGGCTGTAGAATGGTCACTCCTGATTTATCCTCCAAATCCCACTATCCTAGCTATTCCTAGGCATCTTATAGACTTACCTCCATTATATGAAGATAGGGGGACTTTAAATAGCACTACTACCAAAATTTGTATTCTCTGACCTGTTAGTAAGGTACAGTATTGTGCAAAATGCAGATTTAGAAAAAATGTTTTCTAAAACAGAAGTATTAATAGTTTATGTTAATTAACAAAATTGTGTAAAAATAAAAGTATAATCTAAATCAAATTGATACTTTTTTCTATTTTGCGTCGCCCACGCCACTTTCCTGAAAAGGGTGCCATCTGCCCTGCCAGATTTATCATCATTTAAGCAAGAAATCTGGACTGCTCATAAATGATGTACACCCTCTGCAGCGGTGCTGTGGATATGCAGACTGGCATTGACAAGTGTTGGGCATATGACACAACTGAGGACCCAAAAGGAGAGGATAACCCACAAATCCAGCCACCAGTAAAGAAAATTACCTTCACTGTAATTTAAATCATGTTTTTCCCCTGTCAGGATTTGTCAATGTTACTTACGTTATCACCTTTTAATATACATAGCTATAATAAAACTTACCTATACAGTTTAGTCCACTGTAAAATATCTTTTAATATTAACCCCTTCCCGACATCTGCCATACTTCTACGGCAGATTTTGGGTCTTTAAAGATGGCGGCCACTCCGTAATGTGCAGCGGAGTCGCGGCGCTAATGCCCGCAATCAGATTTCAGAGACACCACCACCCCCCCCAAAAAAAAAAAAAAAAGTCAAAAAAATTGCCCCCGGGGCTGATCCCCACCGGCCCCGTACCTTCTGTGTTGCAGGACAGCTCCCACACAGCGATATCGCAGGAGCCGTCCTGTTTCTACAGCAGCCGGAAGCCTTATTAAGGCTTCCAGGCCTGCTTTAGCAATATTACTGTTGACTAGTAACATAGCGAAAGTCCCATAGGCTATAGTCTATGGGACCTGCAATCAAAAGATTGCAGGTTCAAGCTGTCTAGGAATAGTTCAAGCTAATAGAATAGTAAAAAAAAAAAAATTTAAATATAAAAAAAAAAAAAATCAATAAAAACCTAAAAATTCAAATTGCTTCCTTTCCCTAGATTTCAAATAAAAGTAAATAAAAACAAACAAATTATACATCCTTGTGTCTGAAAAGAAAACGCACGGTCTACAAACATTTAAAAATATTTCTCCCATACAGCTAACGCCGTAGTGGGAAAAACCATCTAAAGAGCCAAACCGCCATTTTTCACCTTCCCTAAAAATTTTTATAAAAAGTGATCAAAACATCACATATTCCCCAAAATGGAATAACTAAAAAGTACACCTGGTCCCGCAAAGAAAGATGCTTTAAACATCCCCATACACGGAAATATAAAAAGTTACAGGTGTCAAAGTATGGCGACTCCAGAAATTTTTTTTTTTTTGTGCAAAGATTTGGATTTTTTTAAGGGGTTAACGCCTAGACATTGCTAATCTGGCTGTTTACTTTGCTTTAACGTGACTGCAGCATGGCATCGGATAAAGTCAAACACCTGTGATTTACAACTGCTCCTGTAGAAGTGATAAGTGGTAGAATCTCCATGCTGAAGTTACTGTCCTGGAGTTACACTGTGATAAGAGAAGCTTTTAGGACTTTAATCACTTTTATCAACAAAATTTAACTCTTTATAGTGAGCATAGTAAAGTAAAAGTGCCTTCCCATTCACATTGTGCTAGCAGAACTTGCTCCCCTGCCAGCCCCTCCCTCACCTACTTCCTGGATGTTTGCTCTTCTCTCAGCAGGGAGCCTAGCTAGAGATAAAACAAGCAGTTTACATCTCTCTACTATACTAAATTACTGGTTAATTTACCCATGGACCAGGGGTCCAGAAAATAAGCCATGCTGAATATAAAACCATATAAAACCTAATTATCAGTTGAAAAACTATATAAATGTGTAGCCCCTGTGATCAGAAGAACTAGAAAATCTAATTTTAATATGTTTATGTGCAATAGTGTGTATATATATATATATATATATATATATAATATATCAAAAACTATTTTGTTTTAGGTAAAAGCTAAATTTCCATTTTTTTCACATTTTATAACATTCTTCTGCTTCTAGCTAAAAAAATATTCAACTTATTTAACAAATAAGGCTACTTATTTGTCCTGAAAAAACATGGTAAAAATAGTTGAGATATGCAAAGCCATTAAAAAGATATTGCTGTGTAAAGCAATGCATCCCAAAGTGCTAAATTTGGCCTGAGCATTGGGGCATGAATGACACTTGGACTTGAAAGGGTTAAAACGTAAAATAAAATTATAGAAATTTGTTATCCCCAGAATCGTACCGACCCATAGAATACGGGTGACATGTCATTTTGGCTACACAGTGAACACCGTAAAAATAAAGCCCGTAAGAAAGTTGCACAAACAGTTTTTCTCCAGTCCCCCCCCCCCCATTCTGAATTTTTTTTCCTGCTGCCCAGTACATCGCCCAGAATTATAAAATGGTACCATTGCGAAGTAAAAATTGTCTCGCAAACACTAAGTCCTCATATGGCTCTGGGAACAGAAAAATGACAAAGTTATGGGGTTTAGAAGGTGGGGAGTCAAAAACGAAAATCTAATGCACCCTTTCACAGTTTGGCTTCAGTTAAGAGTTAGTTTGTACAGCCACCATTTTTATATAAACATCAAGTTCATATACTGTATGTAATAGGCCTTTTATGATTACAACCATAGAACTCATCAGAAGATGCTGTTCCTGAGATCTGTCAGCTGATAATGGAGCAGGTCTCTTATTTGCGCTCACAAACGGTAAGTGATGATGTGGAAAGGCTTCTTAATTTGTCTATTGTTTTTGTATTCTGTAACACTCAACAGGTGTGGACTGACTGTGTCAAATAACCGATTTGGCTTTGGGCCACTCATAAGGGCGTTGTTTAAGTAGCTCTCCTGGTTTTTCACCCTTTAATCTTTGTACCCGGAACTGGACTTTGCTGTAGGGAAACCGAAACCACCAAGTTGTTGCCTCTTGGACTGGTCCCAGTGTAGGTGACAAGGAAAGAGAGTGGTCAGGTTAGGGCAGGCAGCAAAGATACAGAAGTCAGGAAGAGGCTGGATCAGCAACGGGTAGTCAGATAGTTGTATATCTCTGTAGACATCGAACAAGGTCTTGAACATGAGTCGGGGACAGGTACACAGTGAGAACAGTCAGGACACAGGTAAATCTTACAGCAAGAATTAGCAAGCTAGGAACCTCTGCTCAGAAAGGATGTGGCAAGTGAAGTTAATTGCAGGTGTGCCCCTTGGCCCTTTGAGTAACAGGAAGGAAAGGTACACGCACCCTATATGCAATTCCAGCATCAGTAGCAGTGGGTAGGAGCAAGGACTACACAGCGCGGTAACCTAGTGACTGCGCCTGCTGTGAGAGGTAGTATCCTTACACATACATACAACTTGCATTACACATTTCATCATATTTTTCTTCTATTCTAGATACGCTTTCAGCGCTGGCAAGAGTTTGCTGAGAGGATTCAACAGGTGTTGCCAAATCCAGTCTGTTTAAGCACTCTTCTAACAGCTGTGGAATATCTGCATAACATATCTGAGGTATCATCAGCTCTGAATATATTTTAGCCTGGTTCAGTTTAACATAAAAAATGAAAATAATTGAAGGCTGTTATAGTTCCTAGAGTATGTCCTGAAAACATAATTTAGCTAAGTAGTGCAAAATATATCAAGTAATTCTTTAGGAATTGTAGATTTGAAATATTTAATTACCCTGCACAAATAAACTGGTACAGCATTTTCATTTCATTGATAAGGTTCACTGTTAAATATTAGTAAGCTATCAACTAGGTTTCTTTCCAGGAAATGTAGGATTATTGTATAAAATAGACTTCAGAGTAAAAGATTAATTGTAATGAGGTAGTCTGTCAGCATTTCATACTACCTGTGTTAGGGCAGCATGAATCTGATGACAGGTCTACTTTCTTTGCTTACAAACATAGTGAAGTAGTACAAAGCGTACCTCATATCTCAGGTATTTTAGTTTCAAAGAGTATTTATTAAAATACAGCAACAATAGAAACAGTACAAAAGAAAAACAATCAGTAGTACCAATACAATCCTGCAAGGTACATAAGGATGCAGGTTAATGTAAGTATAAAATACAATAACTGCTATTCTCAAAAGGATAAAACATACATAATATAATAAGGGGTAGGGGGATAAAATAAAAAGAAAAGGAGACATAAAACCGGGAATCATACCAGAGGGAAATAGACAGCACCAAGTATGTAAGAAGGCACAATGGAAGTGGGGGAGAGATCCTGATTGACTAGTGAGGGAGGAGAGTACATATTATTCCAATGCCCAATCATAGCTGAAGACAGTATGGCATACGAGACCTATTGACCCAGGGAGCCCAAATGTTGTCAAATAGCGGACGGGTATCTGAGATGATGGCGTTTAAATTTTTTGTGGAGCATAATTGTATCAATGCATCAAACGACATCGGTCAACAAGAGGAAAGACTTCCTCCAGTTGAAAGCCGAAAAGAGAAAAAAAACACAGCGCCAAGTGCCAATAGTGTAATAATGTTAAGGCAATCAAATATGGTCGATACAATGTAAAGGTTCTCACCTTGTGCAGTTGTGATGAGCTCACAACTACTTAGAGGGCATAACCGATGATTTCCAAATGGAAGTCGGACTCTTAGAGCAGCTGGGCACCTCCTTCACGTTGTACGAATCCAACGTCGCAAAGATCCAAGAAGTGGTGGGGTGATGTACCCCAAAAAACACGGGCGTACTAGCTGAAAGCGACATGGATCCGCAGCCATCAAGATTATAGCAACTTAAACTGGGCAAATTTGAAGCCCATAGGTTTAAGATTAAGTAGGAAAATGGAAGCTGATAATGGAAATGAGAGGCCAAAGAGTCACTGGATCATTCTATGTATGGCAATCCAAAACCAACGGGCATGTGGGCAGGACCACCAGATATGGAATGTAGTACCTAAAGCGTTGCATGCTCTAAAATAGAGGGGGAACATGGAAGGATAAATGTTGTGTAAGTGGTGGGGGACTAAATAAGTCCTGTAGAGAATTTTTAGAGAAGATTCCATAAGGGTGACCTTCCAACTGCCTTTGCTAATAGATGTACAGCAGTCTGACTATTGGGCTGGGGTTAAAGTAGAGTCAAGGTCTCATTACCAGGCCTCCATAAAGTCAAGCTTAGAACCACAAGGCGGGGCGTTCAATAAGCTATACAGTATATAAAGGAGAGAGAGCCACTGTCCACAGCCCAATGTAGACACAGTCTCAAAGGCAGTAGGGGAAATCTCAGTATTAGATGGGGCAAGGGAATGAAGGAAATGGAAAACCTGTGCAGTCCGAAACGCCTCTGAAGGGTACAGGTAGAATGTAACAGTAAAATAATCTTTTTTGAAGATCCGCCAGTTATAGAGGAAGTCGTTAAGATGGTGAAGCCAAGCGTGCCTCCACCAAACAAACACCTCAGGGGAAAAGCTTGGGGGGAAAAGGGGGTTGTAAAACAATGGAACTAAAGGCGAAACCGGGCTTTGGAACCCGTGCTGAAAGTGGATTCTTCACCATAATTGTAGCATGTAGTCAGTTTACCTTGGCAGCCGCGGGGACTGTATGGGTCACTGATTTCTGGGACCAAAGTAAAGCCTGTAAAGAAGCCAGGGCTACTAGAGCTTATTCCAATGCGACCCATTGGGAGCAGTTGGATACATTTTGTATTGAGCTATGTTGGGAGAGTCTAGCAGCTACATCATATTTGTAAAGATGAGGGACTGATAGCCTACCCATTCTCTTATGGTAATGCATAATATGCCTACGAATACTCTCTGTCCTCATCCATAGCCGAGTACTGTCAGAGGAGGCGTTCCTTACAGCCCAGTGATGACGCTGAGCTGTAAGGAACGCCCCCAGTTCCTCACAGCGCAGCTAGACTGTCAGGAATGCCCTTCTGACAGTGAATGGTGAAATTTAGATCCCCCGATATCTCCAGCCCCGGGGCACATAACGGGAAAGCCGACAGTGTGCTGAATTCAGCGCGCTGTCAGCTTTCTAGCGGTATGTAAAACCGCATATACATGAGGATGTGAAAGGTCCTCTTTAAGCTTATGTATAAATATAACATATATGTAATATTTATGTGACTGATTTACTAATGTTTATTATTAATTTTGACAGCTATTATTTCTGCCTCACTGTGTTTTGCAAGGAAAACACTCAAACTCAAAGCCTTGCCAAAATGTCCCTTCTGAAGTGCACTGTAATGTTACTCTGAGTCCTAGAAATCTGGCATCCAATTTAGTTATCTTGGATTTGAACTGGCTACTAACAGACATCTTTGCTGTGTTTGGCAATTTTGCACTTAGCCCAGCATCTGGAACTCATAAAATACGATGGAGTTCAGAAGAAGTTGCTGCTGCCTTGAACTTAACAAATGGTGAAGTTGATGGTGTCGTGGAGTTACTGGAAGCATTTCAGCTGGTTTTTAAGACACAAGAAGGTGAATTTGTGGTTCCTGGATGGCTTAAAAAAGGAGGACCAGAAAGACATGGGGGATGTGAAAGTATGCGAGGTATTGGCTATCGCTGGAATGATGGCAGTAGAGGAATATTTAGCCATTTTTTAGTGGGTCGACTTCAGATCCAGCTTATGTGTATGTTTGGAGCAGACAGATGCCAGCTTTGGAAGCAAGGAGCACTAGTAGTTACAAAGGCTCAGTTGAGGATTGAGGTCTCAGGAGACAGGAGAATTTTATACTTGATTGGGGGTTGGAGAGTGAAAGATGCAGAGGGAGACTGTTACCACCTCCTGGAGATGGTGGGGAAAGAACTTGAAATTCTTCTTAGGAACGGCCATGAGCAAAGCTATCAGAAACTTCACCTTTGTCCTACAGAGTTACGCAATTTAACTGTCACTTCTGAAGTAGCTACACTTGTAGGCTTTGACAGGTCAGCAGGTATTGTAGAAGAAATTAGTGGATTTAATTTTAATCAAATCTTGGAAGCCGAAAAAAAGAATATACCCCTTTGTGGTAAATGGAATGTACAGCCATGGGAGATATTGTTCCCACAGCATGACACAAGAATGTTAACCAGCCTTGGAATGAATTGTAGTACACGCTGGCTTGAAGGTGCTACACTATCAACACTTTGCACTTTGCTTGACACCAAAAGTCCCGTGGAGCTAAATTGGAAAATACTGGGAGAAAAGCTTGGGAAAGCAACCAACAGTACAGTAACAGAGATTGAAGATGAGGCAAGAAACATAGGCTTGTCACCCACAAACCTTATATTAAATAAATACCCTGTTCCGCTGTGTCGACTTAAGGAATGCTTAAATGAAATGGGCAGGGAAGATTGTGTAAGTGCAGTTGATAACATGATGTTGCAACTGAGCTGAAAATCTCTAGATATGTGATTAATAAATATATAGCAATATTTCTGGTCTCAGAATACTACATTTTTTTCTATAAGATCAGGTTTGTGTAGATTACAATACCTTATATTACTACATCTTCCTCTGTTACAAAATTATCTTGTGTATATATATTTTTTTCAACAATAGTTATAGCGGGGCCCCAAATGAGAGAGAGAGAGAGAGAGATTATAGTTCCTGCCTATAAATAATAGTTCCCACTTATAAATAATCCCCTCCTACAAATAATAGCCCCCTTATTAGTAATAGTCCCCCCTTATAAATAACAGTCCCTTCTTATAAATAAGAGTACCTCCCTTATGAATAGAACCCACTTATTAATAATAGCCCTCCTGCTAAATAATAGTTCTTCCGATGGCGTTATTAATAACAGTTATTAGTAATAGTAAACGTCACACCATGTTTCTCTGAAAATAAGATAGGGTCTTATAATATTTTTTTTTCTCCGAAAAAAGGGCTAGGGTTTATTTTCGGGGTAAGTCTTAATTTTTTCCATGAACAATAATCACACATTTGATCACTTTTTATTTCAATTTTTATCAGAGGCAAAACAGCAAAAAAACGTCAGTTCGGCACTTAAGAATTTTCTTCTCACTACAGTGTTCACCAGGAAAAATATTTTTGTAGACCGGACGTTTTCGGACACAAGGATACCTAATGTGTATGGATTTCACAGTAATTTTTTAGTTTTATATGTAGTCTAGTGAAAGTGGGGGGGGGGGGGGCTTGAAATTTTTTTTATATTTTTTAACTTTTTTCATTAACTGTTTTATTACCCCCTTTCCCCGGGGGCTTGAACCTGCAATCGTCCCATAGACTGCAATACAATAATAGACTACAATAATAGTAATATTCCTATGATAGGCCTGAGAACCTTCATAAGGTTCCCAGCTGTCAAAGGAACAGGTCGGTTCCCATGATCTTACTTCGAGGGGGGCCGGCCTGCAACAAGAAACGTACAGGGCAGTTGTTTTGCTTTGCTGGGGGGTCACGGACCGGCCCCAGGAATTTTTCATACTTTGGGGGGGGGGATGGTCATGCTCAACAATGCCCGCAATCAGAGTGGACCCTACGGGCACGGGGCCCACCGGGGGGATTCACCAGTACCCCGGTAGGCCAGTCCGACCCTGCCCTGGGCAGTTGTGCTACTTTGTGGGGGGGTCACGCTCAACAATGCCCACGATCAGAGTCCTTTAGCTCTGGGTCTCCTCTGTAATGCTATGGCGGTGGGACCGGCCCCGGGGCAGTTGTGCTATTTTGGGGGGGGGGGGGGCAAACTCAACAATGCCAGCGATCAGAGTGAACTCTGATCGCGGGCATGAACTCCGGGTCTCTGCTATACATTACAGCGGAGACACGGTATGGCAGCTTTGGTGGCCGATCTGCCGCAGAGCGGCCGTCATCTTTAAGGACCCAGCATCTGCCGTAATCGCACGGCAGATGTCAGGAAGGGATAAATTAGCTAGGGCTTATTTTTGGAATAGGGCTTATACTCCAAAAAACCTGGAAAATCTAGCTAGGGCTTATATTTGGAGAAGCACGTTATTAGTAATAGTTCCTACTTAATTTTAAGGGAGGGATTTAGTAGAAAAAAAAACTATTAATAATGAAGCCAGGGGAGCTATTATTTATAGAAAGAAGGCTATTTATAATGGTTCATCCTTAAAGGTCTCCCCCCGCCTTATAAATAATAGTTCGCCCTGCCTTATTAATAGTTCCTCCTTATAAATAGCCCCACTACCTTATGCAGTAAGTAATGGTTCCCCTACACCCTTATTAATAAAAGTCACTGTTCATATATAAGTGCCCCCTTAGTGTCCTTTTATTATTCATTAAAAAAAATCTTATACTTACCTTACCCTGATGAGCAGAGCAGCCGGAGTCTCCCTTGGCTAGTTCGGCACAGGTGGCCCGATACAATGATGGTAACACCTGCACCATGACACTATCAGTCTTCTATGGCATAGATTTTAGTAGTATAAAAAGTTGTAAGTGGAGCTCCCTATCCAAGTCATCATGCCAAAAGCTTGGTACGCGACATCCAAGGGGATCCTTTGGAGATGGGGGCCCTGGGTAATTGCAACTGGCCCTGCCTGTAACATGCCAGGAACGGGAAAAAAAAAATCAAGTAGGTAACAGGTTCATCAAACAACAAATGCAAATGAGAATCTATAGAGTTCAGCTATTGGCCTTTCCCTACAGTCCATTACACCTCCAGGACTTAGCTACATACCTAACAATGGGGTGAAAGGCAGGGGGGTAAAGGGAGGGAAAGAAAGTCAAAAGAGGTGGAATGGACAAATTCTGGGGAGATGTCTGGAAGATATCCCTGCTTCGTTTGTGGGTCATTCCAGTCAAGACCAATCGCCTTTCTGTTCTCCATCACTTCATCAACACAGCAAGGGCTTGAATCTCTACAATATGGAGCCATCAGGAACCTCTCTCCTTAAGGTTGTGGTTTCAGAAAGTTGAGGAAATATGAGTTATGGAAGATGTTGACTGCTTAACTGAAAAACTGTGATTAGGCCTTTTGGTAAATCCTGGCATTACTGTTCTTTTTACCAGGACACTCCTGAATATAAATCCATAATGTCCGAAACTTGAGTGATATTGCTTGGGGTAGCTGTGCCCCTTCTCTCCCCCACCTTCCCCTCCAGTCTGTTGCCCCTACCTTCCCCTCTTTTTTTTTTTTTTCTCTATTTTTCCCCTCTCTTTAATTCTTCCTGCCTTATCCCTCTTTTCTTTCCTCTGCTGTACTTCCTGCCTTCAGTGGCATCTTGGTTTTGTCTAGATTTGCAAGTTTTCTTTTTTTTTGTGTTGATATTTTAATATAACCCTATTTTGTAGGGGCCGTGAGTCCCCTCTTTGGGACCTTACTGTTTTCCCTGATGTTTTGCTGTACACTTGGAATATTTAAATAAAGAGTTTAGAAAAAACAAAAGAGTGGAATGAGGATGTTGCTGTATATTTTATTGGAAGAAATGCTGTTTCGGTTACTGTACCTTGGTACGATCTTAGCAATTCTGTTATATTTTGCTTAGCACAAGAGATTAAAAGGGTTATCCAGTTTTTTAAAAATATGGGCCAAACAACATGATGCATCAATACATAACAACACTTCACTTCCTAATATATATCCTGAGCAAATTCAGCACCGTTTATCTGCTTTATTTCAGGTCATTGACCGCAGATGTGACGTTTTGTTTACAAGCTCACTACCCCTCCCTGTGAGCAGTTCATTCAGCAAACAAAACAGCACAGTAGCACCTTTCCTCTTGAAGCTACTCAAGGCAACTCATTGGCTGGTTAGATATGCGGAGGAGAGCTGTTTCAAGGACTCAAGAAGTGACACTGTGATACAAGACAGAACTTGTAGTAGGGAGAAAATTTGCTCACAGGGGAGTGTGGAGAAAAGAGGAGTACATGGCATACCTCCCAACCGTCCTGCGGGACAGTCCCGGATTGGCGGGAGTTATGTCCCGGATTCAACTCATCTGCATCTAGAGGACGCAGATGAGTTGAATACAATGGTAAGTGAAGCAGGAACCTTCCGCAGACAGCTCCCACTTCACCACTGTGCTCCGGCCCCGGGAGCTGTAGGCGCAATGTGATAACGTCACTCACCTCGCGCCTGCAGCTCCGAGACTGAGACTGCAGACAGAGCAGCAGGGGAGCGAGGAGAGGTGAGTATCAGTGTTTATGTTAAACTGGGGGCAAATTGAGGAGGAACATGAAACTAGGGGAAGATGAAGGGGGGGCAGATGGAGGGGGAACATGAAACTGGTGGCAGATGAAGTGGTGACATTAAACTGGAGGGGTTTAAGAGGTACATTAAACTGGAGGAGCAGATGGAGGGTGACATTAAACTGGGGACAGCTGGAGGGGGACATTAAACAATGGGGGTTGCTGGACGGAGACATTAAGCTGCGGGCAATTGGAAAGGGACATTAAACTGGTGGCAATTGGAGAAGGACATTAAACCGTGTAGCTGGAGGGGAATATGTCCGCCTCTAGTTGCCACCAATTAATTGTACCCCTCCAACTACCCCCACTGTTTAATGTCCCCCCTCTAGTTTTCCCTAGTTTAAAGTGGGGCACCAGGAGCGGGACTTAATACTGTGGGGCAATTGGAGGGGAACATTTATAATGTAGGGGCATATAATGTTAGGGTGACTGTAGGAGAAATGTACTGTGTGGGGACACATAGAAAAATGGATGATAATAGGCGGAGTCAACGTAGAAGTGGGTGGAGCTAAATTTGCCACAGTGCATGTAGCGCACTGCACATTTTGTCCCTCTTTCTGTCCTTTGAAAGTTGGGAGGTACACTACTGTTCAAAAGTTTGGGGTCACCCAGACAATTTTGTGTTTTCCATGAAAACTCACGCTTTTATTTATCAAATGAGTTGCAAAATGAATAGAAAATATAGTCAAGACATTGACAAGTTTAGAAATAATGATTTTTATTTGAAATAGTAATTTTCTCATTCAAACTTTGCTTTCGTCAAAGAATGCTCCATTTGCAGCAATTACAGCATTGCAGACCTTTGGCATTCTAGCTGTTAATTTGCTGAGGTAATTTGGAGAAATTTCACCCCATGCTTCCAGAAGCCCCTCCCACAAGTTGGATTGGCTTGATGGGCAGTTTTTGCGTACCATACGGTCAAGCTGCTCCCACAACAGCTCAATGGGGTTGAGATCTGGTGACTGCGCTGGCCACTCCATTACAGATAGAATACCAGCTGCCTGCTTCTTCCCTAAATAGTTCTTGCATAATTTGGAGGTGTGCTTTGGGTCATTGTTCTGTTGTAGGATTAAATTGGCTCCAGTCAAGCGCTGTCCACAGGATATGGCATGGAATTGCAAAATGGAGTGATAGCCTTCCTTATTCAAAATCCCTTTTACCTTGTACAAATATCCCACTTTACCAGCACCAAAGCAACCCCAGACCATCACATTAACTCCACCATGCTTGACAGATGGCGTCAGGCACTCTTCCAGCATCTTTTCAGTTGTTCTGCGTCTCACAAATGTTCTTCTGTGTGATCCAAATACCTCAAACTTCAATTCGTCTGTCCATAACACTTTTTTCCAATCTTCCTCTGTCCAATGTCTGTGTTCTTTTGCCCATATTAACCTTTTATTAGCCAGTCTCAGATATGGCTTTTTCTTGGCCACTCTGCCCTGAAGGCCAGCATCCCTGAGTCGCCTCTTCACTGTAGACGTTGACACTGGCGTTTTGCGGGTACTATTTAATAAATCTGCCAGTTGAGGACCTGTGGGGCGTCGATTTCTCAAACTAGAGACTCTAATGTACTTGTCTTGTTGCTCAGTTGTGCAGCGGGGCCTCCCACTTCTCTTTCTACTCTGGTTAGAGCCTGTTTGTCCTCTGAAGGGAGTAGTACACACCGTTGTAGGAAATCTTCAGTTTCTTGGCAATTTCTCGCATGTAATAGCCTTCATTTCTAAGAACAAGAATAGACTGTCGAGTTTCACATGAAAGTTCTCTTTTTCTGGCCAATTTGAGAGTTTAATTGAACCAACAAATGTAATGCTCCAGATTCTCAACTAGCTCAAAGGAAGGTCAGTTTTATAGCTTCTCTAACCAGCAAAACTGTTTTCAGCTGTGCTAACATACTTGCACAAGGGTTTTCAAGGGTTTTCTAAACATCCATTAGCCTTCTTGCACAGTTAGCAAACACAATGTACCATTAGAACACTGGAATGATGGTTGCTGGAAATGGGCCTCTATACACCTATGTAGATATTGCATTAAAAACCAGGCGTTTGCAGATAGAATAGTCATTTACCACATTAACAATGTATAGAGTGTATTTCTGATTCATCTAATGTTATCTTCATTGAAAAAACTGCTTTTCTTTCAAAAATAAGGAAATTTCTAAGTGACCCTAAACTTTTGAATGGTAGTGTATGTTACACAGAGTGAGAGCAGGCAGATGAATCATGGGAAATGTAGTTTGTACACAGATTCACTGCATGTAAATAACAGTAATACAAGCAGCTGCTAGTAAAATAAAGCCAAGCAAAGTGTGTACAAGGGAACAGTGAGTATTTAGCGCTGCTGTGGATGTATTTGAAGATAATTTTTGGAAACTGGATAACCTCTCTAAGCTCCATCAGAATTCTACAAATTTGTTTATTCTGCTGTCCTCCCTGAGAATAACTAACTGACCTTCTTGAGCAACTGTCACTTAAAGCACATGACCCCCATTACATTGCTGTCTACAGTCCTAGACTAGTTAAAACACCAAATAGAAAAAGTATTAGTTTATTGGAGAGTTCACATTAGCATGTTATTGCATCATACAGCAATACGTCTCTCAGAGGATAAAGAACCACCAAAATTAAAGAGATTAATCTTGTTTTTCTATGATTTCCTTTAAGTTACAGTGGACCATGTTTGGGGCCCCTAAACCAGCAGCATATCCTTATGAAACTGGGAGTTTTAGGGCCCTGGTAACCATCAGTCATGACTACAGCAGCTCCATGCACGTCGCACATATGAGGTGTACACTACGTGCCTTCAGTGATGCCCAGCACATATACCATGGGCATAAAAACATGCTGTTGGCTTAGGGTCCCCTGTTGACAGGTTCCCTTTAAAGGGGTTACTTAGTACTATAATACTGAGCTCCACTTCCTCTTCTCAAGAAGTGACATCTTGTCTGTTGGTCACATGGCCATGCTACAGCTCAACCCCATTCATTTTTAAATGTGAGGTTCCCCATATACTATTATCTTTCCATTTTTCATACATTTATATGAATGCATTTATATCATAAAGAAGGATCCCCTGTTCCAATATGGGTATCATATAAAGCTGGTGTTAATAAATAATCATCAATTTTCTCTTATATAATCTAATATTTCTGGCAAGAAAAATTGTAACTTTGTGATGACTATTTTCTTTACCCCACACTAGAAGGTTATTGATTCAGTTTTTGGTGAGGAGTTCTTGACAGTTGTACAAAGGAACACAACAGCAGGTGAAATGCTCATCTTTATATTGTTAACAAGCACAGACCTACCTAAAGGAGTCAAGATGGGCTAGTAGGCTAGCTAGCATATACCAGTGACTCTCAACATTGCAGCCCTAAAACAGTACACCTGTTGTACCACCTACACAATACTAACATTCACTTTTTTGCCTCTTAATAGGTTAATAGTGATCTCAGAAAATAATAAAACTTATGCTCACTCAGGCCAGTTCCCACAATGAGCTAAGCAGCTGAGACCTCTTCTGCCCCATGTGTGGTCCTTCCATCTGGTAGGTTGCAGAGCTAAAGAGGTTCATGAGCTGCAAGGGGATGGCAGGGCAAGGATCTGATACAGTTGAAAGTGGTGCTTGTCCAGGAACACTGCTAATGAATCCACCTGAAGTTGTGGTTCTAGGGTGGTGAATGACAAGGACAACTGTCGCAACCCCTGTAGCATCACTACCACCAAAGAGCTCAAAGTTCAGTACAACTATTATAAGTAGTTTTCCACCAGATTTTACATCAGTGTTTGCATATACACACGTGGACAAAATTGTTGGTACCCCTCATTTAATGAAAGAAAAACCCACAATGGTCACAGAAATAACTTGAATCTGACAAAAGTAATAATATATAAAAATTCTATGAGAATGAACAAATGAAAGTCAGACATGGCTTTTCAACCATGCTTCAACAGAATTTTTTAAAAAAGAAAACTCATGAAACAGGCCTGGACAGAAATGATGGTTCCCTTAACTTTAATATTTTGTTGCACAATCTTTTGAGGTAATCACTGCAATCAAACGATTCCTGTAACTGTCAATGAGACTTCATCTCTCAACAGGTATTTTGGCCCACTCCTCATGAGCAAACTGCTCCAGTTGTCTCGGGTTTGAAGGGTGCCTTTTCCAGACGGCATGTTTCAGCTCCTTCCAAATATGCTCAATAGGATTTAGGTCAGGGCTCATAGAAGGCCACTTCAGAATAGTCCAATGTTTTCCTCTTAGCCATTCTTGGGTGTTTTATAGTTGCTTGTTTTGGGTCATTCTCCTGTTGTAAGACTCATGAACTGCGACTGAGACCAAGCTTTCTGACACTGGGCAGCAGATTTCTCTCTAGAATCACTTAATAGTCTTGAGATTTCATTGTACCCTGCACAGATTCGAGACACCATGTGCCAGATGCAGCAAAGCAGCCCCAGAACATAACAGAGCCTCCTCCATGTTTCACAGTAGGGACAGTGTTCTTTTCAAGATGTGCTTCATTTTTGCGTCTGTGAACATAGAGCTGATGTGCCTTGCCAAAAATTTCGATTTTTGTCTCATCTGTCCATAGGACATTCTCCCAGAAGCTTTGTGGCTTTTCAACATGTAGTTTGGCAAATTCCAGTCTGGCTTTTTTAAGTTATTTCTGTGACCATTGTGGGTTTTTCTTTCAGTAAACAAGGGGTACCAACAATTTTGTCCATGTGTATAAGTATTAAATGAAGAATACCGACCAACTCCCACTGTTTGTACTAAACTCCAGGCCTTTAGCCACAAGTCTGTTTAGTACAGAAACTGGTCCTACATGTGTCATAGTTCTGTTATTGCTTGCTTACTAATGGCTTAGTGGAGTCAAGTCAAAGTATGCAGTAATTCTATATTCTTAACCCTTTGTTGAGTCTACTGTATGCAAATATTAATAACAGCTTAATTTAGGGAAGCACTTCATGTAGGGCATAACAATCCTATTTCAACTTTACTATCCAATATATAAATACTGCTGGAAGACATAATCTCTATCAGGTTTATGGTCTATTAGAACCAGGTGAATCAACCGTACAACAGTGGCAGAACCAGAATGTATCTTTCAAGTAGTTGGAGGGGAATAATGTTTTGTCAGAGATGCAGCTACCTTACCATAATCTTAATGCGCTCTTTTGTGATCACTTCTGTTGATAACAGTAATGCTGACACACTGAACCTAAAGGCTAATGTATTATGCTAAGAAGATTACTACAAATCGGCTGGAGGTTGAGATTTAGACTCAGTCAAAAAAAGTGTTTAAGCAGAAAGTGTCAGATACAAGAAAACTACTAACTATTCAAGGTATAGTAACTTACTCATTTTTTGTTGCTGTTTTTACTGTGCTTATACTTTCTTACTTCTTTTAAAGAAACACAGAACTGATGCATACCTGATAAAAGCAACAGTATAATAGTGTTCAATAGGTATTTTATCCTAACCAAACACTAGAAAATACTTATGACACAGACTTTCTTGCCATATGAAAATACATCTGAGCACCTTAGATAGTGTTTACACATCACCTCATCTTCCTACATTAGTGTTCTATCACCTTAGTGATTCAATGTGGATCGATAAGTAGGTTGCTTAATCATTATTCATATCAGTCTTTAGTACATATTTTCTTGCTTTTAAGTTATGCAGCGCAGAGATACTCGGTGTCATTTAGATAATAGCTTTTTATTTTACAACTTTAAATGATTACAAACTCTGAGACTTATCACTGTTGAGATCTAGTAAAATCACTATTAATTTAATTGGTATTATAATTTCCTTCATCATTTCCACCTATTCATCCTAACTCTAATCAGTGGCATCATCCCCAATTCATTTAAAGAATCATCCGTCACACTCATCCTTAGAAAGGGCCATGCCACTAATGACAGGATATCAGACCTCCACCATTCAGAATAGGGGCCTGAAAATTCCCCTGAATGCTGCATGTGAATGAAGTGGTGGTATGAGCGCGTTGCCTGTGCTAGGTTTATACAACTTTGTTCTATTGATCTCTTTGGGCCCCAGTGGTCAGTCCCCCTGCGTTCAGACACTTATCCCCAATACTATAGAACCTGTTGAATTTTAGTTGCACATCGCAATATGACTTGTGTGTGACTTAACCCCTATAGACTTTAATGTAAGTCGCATATGAGTGCGATTTGTCTGAAAAGTTTGGCTTATATAGTGCCCAAATCAATTTATTGCATGTTACAGTCACCAGCAGCACTTCAGCCATCCATGCTTCACTGAAAAATACATTTAATCCACCATTCAAGCTATATTTATCTTGCCTTGTATAATACAAGGACGCCAGTCAGGAAATTTGAGAAATTTTGAGAATTAATACACTGTGCAGATGTGTTCTTGGCTCAAAATATCCAAAGATCACTGGCAACGTTCACCAGCTTTAAAAAAAAAAAAAAAAAAAAAAAATTCTTGTTATTCTTGGGCAAATCATTTTGAGATATCGTGAACCGAGAGGATAGAAAAGGAAGGACATATCTGTAAGCAGTCACAGATAAACTCAACATAGTTAAAATAGCTAGAGATTGAGCGTAGTAGCAATCCTACATAACATGTGGATAAGATTTATAGGGCACATATCAACTTTTCTGCCACTGTACATTGCAGCGGGTTAGCCACCGGTGAATTTACCCAACTTTTAAAGAGTTATTTCTGTATTTATTCTTTTATTTGTATAATGAATAGTAAATGGGAAGTCTTACAGTTCTCTTACAAAATAAAAAAGTTAGAATTAGTTACACAGTACTACTGCCTGTAGCAGCATCTCAGAATCATGTCTGTTAGTATCTATGGAGGCGCAACTGTTACAGTCAGCAATTTATTTTTTAATAACAACATAACAAATTGTGAATCACGTATACATATATACAGAAATATTATCTCCACCAGTGATTTCCATAATTCTTCTCCATTATTTCAGAAGCACAATTCTCATCACAGACATCAATACCATACAAATTCTACTACTAATAATTGGGGTCTGTTGGATTGCCATCATGGAAGGGACTTCCCTAGTAACATGGAGTGAATTGCAAATTAGTTAGAAGGGAGACACCTAGTGGCAGGCACTATAGAGAGGTTTTTCTGGCAGAAAGAAATAAAATTGTTTAATTAAAGTTCATTAATATTGGTCCAGAATCACATGCTCTATTAAATGAGACTAAGTTGTCTGAAAATTTTGTGACCATTTAATAGGAATCTATTACCTACCCCAAGCTGCCACCATCATCTTGCAGAGCACATTACAGTGATAAACCTCATGCCTTTGTTGTGACTTTTGTATGTCACTTTTGTAAATTTGAAGAAAAACAACTTTGAAAATGTATGCATATAATACAGATGGTGTACTGGGAGCAGACCTTCATCTCCCTGAAGCATTGATCTTACTATTCAGACTGCTACCATCTCCACCCCTGCAGTAAGAGTTGATCCTTCCACTTCTATGACATTACCCATCCTACTTGAGTGCCAAGAGCAGTGATCCCAAGGCCGAAGGTATTTTGTTTCTCTGTAATGTGGTGGTAGCAATTGAATATCCTTGGGAGAGTTGGTAGACTCCCTTTAAAGGCACTTTCCAGGTTTATGATAATAATGACTTGTCTTTAGGATAGACCATTAATATCAGATTGTGAGGGTTCCAGGTATCGGACCCCACCAATCAGTTTGAAGCGTCTACAGCATTTTGACAAACAGCTGATAGGTGGGGGTGCCAGGTGTCAGACCCCTGCCAATCTGACATTGATGACCTACTGTTATGGTTGAGATACAAGAGCTAATTTCAGGAAAAGCAGTAACTGACTGATAACAGCGAGCAGAAGAAAAAGCTGTTTAAAACTAGAACAGCACTGCAAGATAGAAACAGACCCCTAAACACCTTCACCAGCGCTAGCTGCAAGGCCAGTTGGTCTATGCTGAATTTGGGGGTCCGAATTATCACCACCAGAAACTGTACAGGAAATAAATGCTCCACTAAGTGAAACCAAACCAGAACCCAGATCATAAACAGAAGAATAATCATCCAGGCAAAGGGTGAAAACCAGGAGAAGTTGACAGGGGCAGAATCAGGAGACAAAACCAATATCCAATAAAAAGCCAAGGGTCAAATCCGCATGGTCAGTCTGAGTCAGCAGGCAAACGAATAACCAGAAAACAAGCCGAGGGTGAGAATGAAACAATCCAATACACATGATCAGGTTCGCTGCCAAACTAGAGAACTAAATTAGCAGGCACCTGGGTCAGGAGGAAGGGATTTTATATGTACCTCCTCAGCTGCTAATTGGACAAGCCCAGGTTGATATGGTAACCTTAAAGGTATTGCAGCTGAATTGAGAATCCAGACACCTATCCTAAGAATATGAAATCAATATTTATCCTGTCGAGCAAAAGGGTAACAATGTTTTGAATTTTTGACCTTCAAGCTCCATATCTCACCATACACTACAGCTTCGAACGTGAAACTACCATCATTTTATAGACAATGATCTTGGCTATCTCACAAATAAATTTGACTTGCAACTATTTAGCATATGATTAGTTATGCAGATTTTTGTCATGTAACTGCAGTCTTACTATTTTGCTCCGAAAAATCTATATTTACATTTTTATTATTATGTAAATGCACTTTTGGCTTTCAACACTGCCTGAATCCTTCTGGGCATGCTCTCAATTAGATTCAAGCATGTCTCAACCGAAATCTGATGCGAGGTCTCTTCTACACATTCCCAATGTTGGTGCATACTGGTCGACTCACTTGAGTCTGAATATAGCTTTTTCTTCTATTCTACCCACAAGTGTTCAATTGGTTTTAGGTCTGGGGACTGTGGGGGCCAATCCAACATCTCTACTTCATTGTCATTGAATAAATTATTTCTTTTCTAATCTTGACGTATGCTTCAGGTTGTTGTCCTGCTGGAACACTATGTCGTCCTTTTCATATCCATAGTACTTGAGTATACAAAGTAACTCATCTTGTAGGTTACTCAAATAAAGCTCAGCATTGTGACCGCCATCGACCCTGGTCTGGTATCCAATGCCTGTGGCTGTGAAACAACTCCATATCATCAGGCTTCCTCCACCAAACTTGACAATTCCTTCAATTTCTCAATCCGTTAGCCCCCTTTTCCCTTGTTTCTTCCAGATCCCAGTCTATTGACGTTTGTCTCATCGCTCCAAATTACGTTTCCAATCTTCTACTGTCCACTTTTCATACTTTTTTGCAAACTCGAGCCAACGCTTCTTATGGCGATATTGTAGTCAAGACTTCTTCACCTATTTTCAGGCCACCATTCCAGTCTTGTATAACATGGACATCTGTTATCTCACTAATACAAAGCATACGAGCCACCTCCAGTGTCGTGTTTGTTGCACAAGAACTGATAGACCTGGACATCCTGCCTGGACATCCACCTCTTGGCTTTTAAATGGATGCATGAACTTCATTTAGTATTCTTCCAACTGTCATGGCACAGTTTGACAATTTTCTTGGCCAAGAGACTACTATCAATGAGCTAGATGATGCTGTTTCTCTTTTTTTGGGAAATCTTCTTCGTGGCTGATCCTCTATTTGAAACAGTGACCTTCGCTTAGGAGTCAACCTAATAACACATTGAGCTATTAGGGAATGTGAGAACAGGTCATAATTTGTAGTATACAAGAAGAAAAAGATTTTTCCACCACCAGGAGCAAAACAGTAACAATGCAGTTATATGACAAGAATATGCATAACTAATCATATGCTAAATAGTTGCAAGTCAAATTTATGTATGAGATTAGACAAGATGGTTGTCTATAAAATAATGGTAGTCTCACGTTTGAAGCTGTAGTGGATGGTGAGAAATGGAGCCTGAAAGTCAAAAGTTTAAAATATTGCTCATCAGTGTAAGTCCCAGAAACTCTTTAAATGTATCTATTATAGAAAATATGATTTATATGATTTATCATACAAGATTATATAGAGAATGACTGCATCTATATTGTTTGATATCTGGGCCTATTTACATATAAGATTTTATATTAGGGATCATTCTTCTTACACTTTTGGATAGACTTCTTTCAGATGCTGTGGCTCATTTTGTTAA
Organism: Leptodactylus fallax; assembly: GCA_947044405.1. Classification (NCBI taxonomy): domain Eukaryota; kingdom Metazoa; phylum Chordata; class Amphibia; order Anura; family Leptodactylidae; genus Leptodactylus; species Leptodactylus fallax. The sequence goes on along the minus strand of CAMRHE010000148.1, from coordinate 881,074 downwards.
TGACAAGTTTTTGTCTCATAAACTTGCATCTTCTTCAGGACTTGTAGATGGTTTACCAAATATAGGGCAGTTTGTACTACAGTATATTATCTGAAAATTTGCCTTCTTTGACAATCATATGTTAACATTATTTGATAACAATATCTTTTCATCTTTCATTTAGTGATTGAACTTCTAATGCAGTACTTTGAAGACACTAGCCACTGCATCAAATGAGCTTAGCTGGCACCTCAGAGCCACATTTGTGCTATATCTGGAACAGTTAGAAATCAATTTGTAAACTTAATGGAACCAAGTAAGTTTTATGTATTGTAATTAACAAATCTGCTGTTTGCAGGCTCGGACTGGCCCACTGGGGTACTGGTGAATCCCCCGATGGGCCCCGTCCCTTTGGGGGGCCCTACTGGATCCCCACTGCTTTTTTAATAGGCAATGGAGGTCTGGTCATGGCCCCTATTAACTTACCTATGCCCGCTCCTGCTCACTGTAGACTTACTCTTCAGCCTCCAGGGGGCCCCCTTGCACCGCACATTACGTCATAACAACATGATGTGCGGTGCAAAGGTTCCATTGAAGGCTGAAGAGGAGGCCACGAACAGGAGCGGGGATCAGTAAGTGAATGCAACCACTTCTCCCCGATTCTGCGATCTGGTTGTTAAAAATACAGATCACAGAACCGGGAAGAAGTGGCTCCCCGACCCAGTTCTCCAACTCGCAGAGCAAGAAGCCACAAGCCTTCTGCTCTACCACTCACTGACTTGTAGGCCACAGGCCACATTGAGCCTGTGGTCTACAAGCTGCATATCAGTACTTACCTGTCTTTTCTCCGGCCCCTTACGCTCCTTCTTGCTCTAGTCGCACATGACATCACAACAGTGTGCTCAGAGCAAGAAGGAACAGAACCGGGGAGCAGACAGGTAAGTAATGACCTAATACTGCTATAAGGGGGAACAGTGAAAGGGCCACTGTATGTATGTACAATGTCCCAGCATTCTTCAGCGTGACGTAAATGTAGCACGCCTAGAGGAGGCAGCAGAGTGAGGCCAGGACAGGAGCGTGGACAGGTGACTATAAAGTATTGGCACTACTTATTGAAATAGCACAACATGTAGCTGGCAATTTAAAAAAAAAAATGCCGTCCCCCAAGTTTATTCCATGAGGTGTTGCCTGAGCCCATCACCTGAGGTCACCTCATGGAAGTTGTGCCCCTGGGGAGGTGTAAAATTAAGAAAAAGCATACTCACCTGTCCCAAGCACCCTGTTGTCTCCTGCCAGTGTCTGTTCGGTACCATGGTGGCGCCTTATTTCTGGAAATCCTGTACCTAACTGGTCCAATTCCTGAACAACCCCTTTAAAGGTCTCATGTTTCTAATATTGATAGACTGTCCTTAAGATATGCCATCAATATTACATCTGAGAGGGTCCAACAGCCAGGACCTCTGCAAATCAACTTTTCCAGGGCAGTGCGGCAACAAGTAATGTTAATTCCAGGAGCCACGCTACTCATTTGCCATATAGTGTTTAACGGTGGGTTTAGGTAGTGCAGTGGTGCACATCGGTGGGTGAGCAGCATGGCTCCTGATATGTTATTAACTGTTGCCGCCTTATCAGTTCAGCTGATCTGCAGGAGTCCTGGCTGTGGGAAGTGGGCCCCTAGAATCAATTCCACTAGTGGCCCTAGACATCCCAGTCCGACACTGGTTGTTTGTACTAAGTGTACAATGTCAACTGAGACCTTGTCATGTGATGTGCCATGGTGTTTATAAGTGTAACTCAAAGCTTATGTGCCCCATTGCAAAATCTTTAGTACACCCCTTAGATAGAATGTTTCATTTATCATACTGGCATTTTATGCGGCAGAGAGCCTTTGTGCCTCCCTTTTGCCACCAAGGTACAAGTGTGTGTGCAGCATCTACACCCTCTTTAGAAAGGTTTTCTAGGCTAAAAATATAGATGACTTTTCCTAAAGATAGTTCATTAATATCAGATCGGTGTGGCTTTCAAACTTTGGCACTATCATAGATCAGATGTTCTTAGCAGCTGATACACAAAGAATGGAGCAGGAAAGAGACAATTCTGTTCTTTTTGAGTAAAAGTAAAATACAGCTGCATTATTTGTCCTATTGTTAAAGCACTTTTTTTTTTTGTAAGAGGTTGTATGGCTGTTTAAAAAAACTATTTAGAAATGTTTCAGAATGGTGTAATTAAATGTAAAAAAATGTAATACTCTCCTCACAGATTGCCTACTGTTCCTGTTTCAGCGCTTTCCAGGTTCCTTGACACTGGGAAGTAGAGACCAGTGGAGGAGACCTGGGCAGTGCCAAGAGCAGTGGGGGGTTAGTGAGGTCACAAAATTTTTTGATTTTTTTTACATATTATCAGCTGAGCCCCCAAGTAGATCTTTAGTGTTGCCTAACTCCTCATGTAGATCTTTAACGTTTTCTGAAAGGTAGATTTAAAATGAAGCTTTAATTTCAGTCAATGATTTTTGTTATTCTCGCAGTGAGCCTCTTCTTCCCAGGCCATGAGCTCTCTGGAAGAACCACGTCCATCCTATTCACAGACCCGTGAGCGACTTGTGCGAGTTGTTCCTCCTCATTTAATATGTTCACTTACATGTGGAGGTCGAGATTGCCGCTATGAAGGTCCAGAAGATTGGACTGTGGAACAGCAAGCAATTCGAGGATTGTACTCATCTTGGTGAGAAGCTCCACAATAGTAATTCTACAGATGTAGCAAGGTTTAAAGGGGTTTTTCCATCACCTTCTCTCAACAGTTTGCCTCTCTCTCTTCTCACTTCCTGTATTTAAGCTGGAGGGCGGGCATTGATTGTTTGATGGATAGGGCACTATGAAGTATCTTAAAATATATATATATATATATATATATATATATATATATATATATATATATATATATAACATTACCATGTATAGACATTACATTTATCATGAGAGATTATTTAACATGATTACTAGAAATCTATAATAATGCAGATCAAATATGCACAGTAAACGTATACTATATTACAAAGGGTTGGAAAACACTTAGATGCTCCATGCTAACAACATTCTTGCAGTAAACTCAATGTTATCTTTTGTTTACAAAGAGAGATTCATACTGACCGAGCCTTTATCAGCAAACTGAAATAAGTCGACTTAATTGCCTGGACGGAAGAGTAGTAGATAACAGATCTAAATGTAATACAGAGAACTCAGGCCCCCTCCTCTCCAGGGATCAGTGAGTCACGTCATCCATCCTGGATCAGATAACAGGCCAGGTGCCTTGACAACAATGATTAAATAATTGGAGGAATAATTTCACATTGCAGGCAAATGAAGCAGCATTGCTAAAGCTATGTATTTAGGAAAACTCTTGAATTTACATAAGCTAGCAGTATAGATAAGATCTTTGAGATGGGAATACCCCTTTAACTTATAGGAGTTTGCCAGGCTACATATATTTGATTATTCAGCTTACCAAGTCAGATTAAAAACTGGTCATAGCAACTCATAGAACTTCTAGACTCCTGTGGCATAAAAAGACAGTGCATGGACAATCCCTTGGACCCCAGGACTGACAAATATAAAAACTTGATATGTGTCCTGCACTGAGACAAATCAATGAAAACTTCACTATTATTCCATTATTTAAAATCCATGAGAAGCAGTGAAAGACAATTTGCATGTTTTGAGGCATACTGGCCACTTAGCCATATTGCTATGACTTGAAAGGCATAATGTTTGTCGCAATGCTGGACACACCAAGTTTTTGTAAAAATATCCTGGATAGGTCATCAATATAAGATTGGTAAGGTTTTATTATCTGGAACCACCATGAATCAGCTGTTCTTAGCAGCTTTTATGCAGAGAATGCAGCAGAAAGAAGATAGTGATGTTCTTTGTGTAGTGGCCAGACCATGGTATTGCAGATCAGCTCCCATTCACTTGGTTCAACCACTACACATGGAACAGAGCTGTCTTCTTCACTGATCAGATATTGATTACCTATACTTAGGATAGGTCATCAATAATTTTAGCCTGGAAAACCCCTTTAAGCACTTTTATACATTCTCAGAATAAGGACTGTGCTACATGGTGCTTGAATGTGTAGAGGAAAAAAATATGGAAGCAACCTTGCAACAGCTGCAAAAATGTCAACCAGTATTTTTCCATAGGAAATCATTGCATTCACAGAAGTCCTGAAATTTTACTGTGAGTTGCGCATGACTGGGAAACAATGTATTATTCTGGCCTAATAAACGTTACACAGTACAATATGTGGGTATGTCTTTATTGTATGTGGAAATACCAGCATCTCTGCCTTGATGCATTTATTCATCTAATATAAAATAGTTTTACAGCTCATACTAAATGAAATGTGATAATTTACTAAAATACTTTGATACAGTCCAGAAAATGTTTTAACTTCAGGATGACACACATTAACAAGCAGAAGATGAACTACATTTTCCTGTTTTAACACTGTCCCAGTACATTACTATGTAGTCTGGGTTGTCACTTTATACGTATATTTGTATGTTTGTTAGAACATGTGTGTATACCTATAGCCGTATCCAAAAGAACTCAGCACTTCCACAGAGTAATGAGGTATTTTGTTCATAGCAGAAAATCCTCAATGAAATGACAATATCTTATTCTTACTTCCCCACTTCTGCCCTTAACCTGCCCAACTTCCTCCCTTTAACTTCATTACATAGATGCAGCCATACCATATCAGGCTATCCCCCTCACAGCACATGTCTGATGCCAGTGCACATCTGTGCACTTTAAGCCTTATGGGCTTATCCTGTATCCTCCTGCCTCGTGTCTGCTCAACATGTGACTACACAAGTATATGGGTTTCTCCTTATAGTGTATTTATAGATTGGTACTTGCCCCATCCTTGCAGTGGCATCACATAACGGTTATCCGCCTTTCCTAGTACGAGAAATCCTTGATCGAGCACAAGTGGTAAGACAGACACTTTCCTTCATTCCAGTTATACTTTATACCTGTTTGATATCTTTCATTCAGAACATAGCATTGTTGTCTTTTTTTTTTGTTTGTTTGTTTCTTACTCTCTTACTTTCTAGCTTCTGCCTCATGACTGGACTACTACTACTACTACTATAGTATTCATGCCAGTATATCTCACCTTGTTATTATGCCAACATATATTTCACATGTTTATCTTGTATATGACCAGTATTGACATAAGACTGATACGTTTCCTTAATTGTATTCTACTGCTCCACTCAGAGTGCAACATTCAGTCAACTTCTGTCTACATAGCCGGAGGGGATTTACTTTCTCACGGTGATTCTTACCCCTTATTGCTACATGAAACTCCAGTTCTGCCTCCATGATGGGCCTATATGCCATGAATCCTGAATGTTGCTGATTCACTCACATTTTGTTTCTAATGATGTGATCTATAGATACATTTTGATTGTTATTTTGTATATTGTAATGTCTTTTGTAATATTCTCTCACTGTTCATATTCCACAGTCTGATGAAGGTCCAGAGGGCTGAAAAATCACTTGTAATTTTGTTGTGGAGTTTCTGCTATGAATAAAATACCTGATTGTATTACTCTATGGGAGTGCTGATTTCTTTTGGATATATGCTATAGGGTTGGGACCCTACTCCAGCACCTTTGTCTTGACAATACAGAGTGCTGCACACATTTGTTCTCTATTGCTATACCTAAACCTATATTATACCTGTTGTTTTAGGATCACAGATGAAATTCTAGCAACAAGTCGTCCATCTACCCGCCTAATTCAGGACTACAATATCACAGAGCAATTTCAGAAGTAAGAGGAAGGAAGGATATTGTAATAACAGTGAATATTGTGAATACTTAAACCGCATTCAAAGCTTTCTGTTGTAGCATACTATATATTGTTCATAACCATTTTCCATGTGTTATGCCTGTTGTCCAAGTTCTGCTAAAGAATGGTTACAGACAACATAACATGACATGTAATAGCTTTTAATAACATGCATGTGAAATCATACACCTGTAAGAATGTGCATTAGAACTTTATGCCGTTATGTATGTACTCTTGTGTATTAGAAAATCTCTTTGTGTTCATTAAAGGTATGGTATACGGTCTCTGGTTAATGCACAGCTTCCTGGGGAACATGGCCACTGTGGAGATTCTCTTGATACCCAGAGTGGTTTTTCATACAAACCGCAAGATTTTATGGACTCTGGCAGTGAGTGCATTTTTGTAGTATGTTAGTCTTTGTGTATTTCTGTGTATTTCTATACTTTGTGTCATTCTGTAAATTTTAAAATGAATCTCTAGCATACATAGTGTATAGTTATAGATTCAAGATGGCGTTTTCATCTGCCTGTCTCTCCCATTAATTGTTTACCTACTGGAACCTATGTTGGTTGGGGAAAGAAATTAGAATAATGCTGCAGCCAGAACATGTACTGCGTGTTATGAAGTGCAGAATATTAAAAATAGAAAAAGCAATCCATGTGTGTTGCACCACCCCTCAAGCCCTTTGCTAGGCATTATGCAAACTATTGTTATAACATGCAGTACATTTCCTGATGCCCTAATGTGCAAGTTAATATACTGTACAAAGTACCAACATGCACATGTAATTATTAACTTTTATATTGAGTCTTCCTGTAATATAATAATTTGTGAGAAAGTATGCATGACCTATGTTATAGTTATGTAATTTAATTGTGTTTGTATACTATGTTGTGTTTTACATTTATAATTTGCTTCCTGTTGAATAACCCATGTTATTATATATGTGTTAAGCCCATTCCATCTTGCACTCTAATAGTACATGTAGATGTACACAAAAACAAACAGGTGCATTACTTTAGGGCAATTATAGTGTGGGCAGAATTTGAAGGTGACTGCTACATTATACAGCCAATACCCCACTTTAACAGCTGAGATTAAAAAGTTCCTAATAGACTGTCTGTCAATGTACCACAGGCAGTCATAATATATTGCACCAAAGAGCCATAGTGAAACTAAAAAAAAATTAAAATTTCAATAAAGATAACAAAAAAAACTGAAGTCCATACATATAATCAGTATTGCCACAAATTTAGCAACCTGCAAGTTAAACTAACCTGTCCATGTCCAACTTATCCCACATTGTGAACAGGTTAAAAAAAAAAACTTAAGAATCTGCCAAAATTGCTATTTTTGCTGCTCAAAATGGTACCAATGTAACGATACAATCTGTTGTGAGAAAAATCCTCCTAAGCCCAGCATTGATTGTTTAAAAACATTGCACTTGAAATGCAGAACACAAATACTATGGTATTTTTAGACTGGGGCCCCATGTGGCATAAATGCAGTAGTTTGCCTGTGGTGCGAAAACCACGGAAAAACATTGCACCGTTTTACAGTCACAGCAAAGTGGATTGGATTCTAGCGAATCCCATCCCCAATTTGTGGAAAAATACACTCAGCATACACGCTGCCATTTTCAAAACCGTTGCGGTTTTGGAAATTACAGCATGTCAATTATACCTACGGAAACACCAGCGGTTTCCCTATAGGTATAATTGAAGCAGAAAGTCCACAGAGGTGTTTCCCGCACTGCATTTTTTGCTGCGGGAGGCTACGTAGGGCCTTAGCCTTAAAGTGTTTTTATTGTGCAAATGAATAAAAACATTTACAAAAGGCCCAAGGAATAAAGTCATCCTGATAATGACTACTTTCTGCCTTTTGATGGTGGGTAGTGCTGGCCCTAACTCTGTAGTGATATCTTTTAGCGTTGCTGCAGAAATTCTGAACCTGCAATCTAACAGGAACAGGTCAGGTCTACGGCTGTCAGAGACACTTGGAGACCCTGATTAGAAGCAGTTTATTACTGATTGTGCCTTCACTTTTACGTGCAACATAGCACTGAATGAGGGCTATGTAGTGAATACAGGAAAAAGAGCCACTGCCTATGACTGAGGCCCCATGCTGTGGAAATGCAGCTTTTTTGTTGTTGCAAATTTTGCTATGGTTTTTTGAGCCAAAGCCAAAAATGGCTGCAAAAGGAATAGGAAATATATAGGAAGAAATTATACTTCTGCTCAATCTACTCCTGGCTTTGGCTCAAAAAAACGCAGCAAAATCTGAAACAAAAAAAGCCGCGGTTCCACAACATGGGGCCTCAGCACAAAACACTCAAATATGTCTGGTCATTATGGCCTTTTCAGGCCTGGTCATTAAAGTTGTTTTCCCATCTCCATGTTTCAGCAGCTTTGCCTGCTGTCTCTTCTTCTCACTTCCTGTATTCTTCCACAAGCTGGTGGGAGGGCTTTGCCTGTTTGATGAACAGGACACTATGAAGTATCACAATATAGATTTTGCCTTTACCATGAGAGAATATTATTATGATTACTAGAAATCTAAGACCCGGTTCACATCTGCGTTCGGGACTCCCCCGAACGGAAACCTATATGCATAAAAAAGCTGTTTACCTGGGAAACCCTTGGACCCCATAGACTATAATGGGGTCCATGTGGTTTTCACTCAGTTTCTTCATGAAGCAAGTGAAGAGAAAAGTCCTGCGGAAACCAAACAATTAGGGTGGGTACACACTTGCGGAAGCACTCCGTCCGCCGCGAATCCGACCTAATTGTCAGAAAACTGGATAGGGAAAGGTTTGCAACACTTTGCTTAAAAACCCATTCACTTGAATGGGTTTTTAAAGCAATGTGCAGGTGTGCGCTTACACCCTCTGTGCCGCGAAGCCGTTTTTTTCGTCGAACACAAAGTCTTGCATGTCCGACGAAAAAAACGGCTTCATGGCGCAGACAGTGTAAGCGCACACTGGTGCATTGCTTTAAAAACCCATTCAAATGAATGGGTTTTTAAGCAAAGCGTTGCAGACCTTTCCCTATCCAGTTTTCCGACTTTTAGGTCGGATTTGTGGCGGACGGCGTGCCGCCGCAAGTGTGAACCCACCCTTACCATGCTTCTACAAAACAAACTCCGTGTTATCTTTGTGTTTACATAGAGAGATAACAGACAAAAGCCTCCCAAAGCCTTTATCAGCAAACTGCAATTACACACGTGGACAAAATTGATGGTACCCCTCGTTTAATGAAATAACTTGAATCTGACAAAAGTAATAATATATAAAAATTCTATGAAAATGAACAAATGAAAGTCAGACATTGCTTTTCAACCATGCTTCAACAGAATTTTTAAAAAAAAGAAAACTCATGAAACAGGCCTGGACAGAAATGATGGTACCCTTAACTTAATATTTTGTTGCACAATCTTTTGAGGCAATCACTGCAATCAAACGATTCCTGTATCTGTCAATGAAACTTCTGCACCTCTCAACAGCTATTTTGGCCCACTCCTCATGAGCAAACTGCTCCAGTTGTCTCGGGTTTGAAGGGTGCCTTTTCCAGACGGCATGTTTCAGCTCCTTCCAAAGATGCTCAATAGGATTTAGGCCAGGGCTCATAGAAGGCCACTTCAAAATAGTCCAATGTTTTCCTCTTAGCCATTTTTGGGTGTTTTTAGCTGTGTGTTTTGGGTCACTATCCTGTTGCAAGACCCATGACCTGCGACTGAGACCAAGATTTCTGACACTGGGCAGCACATTTCTCTCTAGAATCCCTTGGTAGTCTTGAGATTTCATTGTACCATGCACAGATTCAAGACACCCTGTGCCAGATGCAGCAAAGCAGCCCCAGAACATAACAGAGCCTCCTCCATGTTTCACAGTAGGGACAGTGTTCTTTTCAAGATATGCTTCATTTTTCCATCTGTGAACATAGAGCAGATGTGCCTTGCCAAAAATTTCGATTTTTGTCTCATCTGTCCATAGGACATTCTCCCAGAAGCTTTGTGGCTTGTCAACATGTAGTTTGGCAAATGAAGAGGTCATCGCTGAGGCCTGTTATTGGCTACAGCAAAGATCTGCCCTCACATGGGACATCAATGCTGATGTCACCAAGGATCTGAAAAAGGAACATGGGAGCATTCGATGCTAAACATGGAGGGCCTGGGAGAGGTATTTTTTATTTTATGGATTTTGTATGTTCTCCCCGTGTTTCTGTGGGTTTCCTCCGGGTACTCCGGTTTCCTCCCACACTCCAAAGACATACTGATAGGGAATGTAGATTATGAGCCCTATATGGGACAGTGACTGACAATGTCTGTAAAGTGCTGTGGAATATGATGGTGCTATACAAGTAAAATAAATAAATAAATTACATTTTATTGCCACTATTTGCAGCACATAATAATTTTTTACAAATATATAAAAATAAACAAAGAGACTTTATACCCCTGGCACTATCCTCAATGTTGGTTGATACCTGCTGCAAGGAATTTATGTCACTTGCTGTGTAACACTCACCACAATATAAAAACAAGAAACCAAAGAAATTCCTTGTGCTCCACAAAACAAATCGGCGGATATATATAAAAAATAAATGGATCACAACCCTCAAAAGGTCAGACCTCAACACTAAAGCACTGTTATAGCTATAAGAACACTTTAGTGTTGTCTGACCATTTGTTTTGTGGAGCATATGGAATTTATTTAGTTTTTTTAATCTTTTAGAAAGCGTTGGGCAGGAGAATCTGTGGTAACTGAGCATTCCAAAACATCCTCAGTGTGTGTGTACTTTTCTCATTGTCAGTATCAATTTGCATGCTTGAATGGTATCCAGTATGTCACTTTATTCTTCACAGTCTCCTTCTATAATTTTGGGCTTCCTGATTTTGGGGTGGTCCCTGTGCCAAGAATTCTGGATGCAGTGAAGGTTATTGCATTTGCTCTGCGAGAGGGAAGAGTAGCTGTGCATTGCCATGCAGGACTAGGCCGCACAGGTATTATTTATAATACACTGGTATTGCATGGTATAGATAATAATTCACACACATTGATGGCCTATTCTTGCCAGATGCCAAAATAAAAATTCATTGTGATAATTGGTATAGGTAAAGTGGTAAGCTAAGTGGTCACTATGGGTTGATCCCTAATTTAGGCTTCGGACAACACAGAAATTGTGCACTGTTGTGCAACAAAAGATCAAATTTTCATTGTGATACGTTACAGAATAGTGAAAGTGAATGGGGTTGTGTTGCAACTTAATGGCTGCTGCAACTGTGTCACTACAGTTGCAAGAAATCCAGCATGGTTGGAATTCTTGCGGCTGTAGTGTTGTGGTCTCAGCAACCTTCAAGCCCCAACACAACTCTTTACATTTTCATTATGGTACGATATAGCATAGTGGAAGTGTGATCTATGGTCGCGACCATAGTCTCTGTGTAGCCCTAGCTTAAAATTCCTTCATTTGAGGATATACCTATAATTTATTGTGCTTGCTAAATAGATTATACGTTTTTAGACTACAATATGTGTATTTCAGTAAAGTGAGTTCTGAGTGAACATGTGTTTTGAATGAGGAGAGGGGAGTAAGTCTCTGGCAGCAATGTATTTTCCCAAGAATAAAAGAATTGGGCATGTGAAATTCAACCCCATATACTGTATATCCGATAGTTGTCTGTCCTTGCTGAAATTAGAGGGTTTAGTCATCAAGAATCAAATGTGTATAAGCACCTTTAGTTAAATAAATACTAGTGTTAACAGCTGTTTACTGACACTTACAATCTGTAATATCTGGTATACAAGGTTTTTAAAATTGTATGCTGGTCTGTTTTGTGACTGCTGTTTCCTGGCGTTTTAGTTCTGTATGTGCCTTAGTGACATTATTTTAATCTATTTTTTTCAGGGGTACTCATTGCATGTTACTTGATATATGCATGCCGTGTAAGTGCTTCACATGCTATTCGCTTTTTGCGTCTTCGTCGCCCTGGGTCGATACAGACAGGATCCCAAGTTTCTGTTGTTTGTGATTTTGCCCTTTTTCTAAGTTCACAATGGACAGTTTTCCCAAATGTACCTCCTGGCTGTCCTGCCTTTACATTACCTCAATACTTGGTCCGCCAACGCCATCTCCTTCATGGACAGGAAGCTCGGAGTTTCCGCCATCTTCCAAAGCCTGTGGTAGTTATATGTCGCAGGTTGTCCCAGCTAGCAGGTGGTAGGAGAGCAAGAGGCCCATGGGTGGAATTGGAAAGAGAGACTGCACATAAACTTCTACGCCAGGTCATTATAAGAGCAGCAAATGGCCGACAGTGTAAAAAGGTTCACTCACCAGTCTGCGATAGTGAAGATGCTGAACAGGAAAGGAAAGGAAAAAAGAGACAAGGACTTTTGCAAAGTCAAATCAGCTGTGGCACAGGAATCCTTCAACTTCTGCTGACAAGTGACACATCAGTAAGTAATAAGACTAAGGCCTTACTTATTGTAAGTGACAAGGCCTTATACACCAAGCCGGTATAGCAGCACACACACCCTCTGTTTTTAATTTGGAGCTTTAGGCACTCCATGTACAACTGAATTCTGCCCTATGTATGGGACCTCATTACAAAGTTATACTGCCTTAGAAGATCTATAATATGACAAACAATTGAGCATGTCAATTTCAGCATAAAATTTAAAGCTTATTAAAGCACTGTACATCTTCACAGTCCTCTGTGCCATTTTTGGCCCCATACAACTTGTTGTGTTTTTGTGCATAATATATCACTTGATTTGCCCAGGTGGATACAGTCAACAATGGGCCCTGTGAACCTGATCTGTTTAAAATGTCAGAATCTGAAACATCAAAGCAAAAAAATCCAGAGATTATGCAGAAAAAAGTAGAAACCAATGGCCCACAGGTAAGCTATGCACATACACTATATTTGTGAGTAAATTGTTTTTACAGAGTTTTCAGGAATACAGATTTTTAATCTTTTTCCAAGCAATAAAACTTATGTTCTCAATCTCATTGTCTGCACAAGTAGATCAGTATTTATTGCAGGACTAAGTGCCGCAGAACTAGAACTGCTTTTCATACAGAAAGTTACAAGCCCATAACATTGTCAACCAATATTATAGTGCCCACATAACAGTGCACTCCTAACAATACCAACGACAGTGTCCCAATAGTAGAGTTGGGTATGCTTCCACCACCCTCATTGACTGCTCATCTTGTGTAATATCTTGAATTAGTACACAAAGGGAAAGGCACTCTTACACAATAACACCTAACTTAAATCTAATAAAGAGATAGCATTAGGGGTAAGTGACAGGACGCATTGCATGTACTCCAGGTTAGCTGGTACCCCCAGTTTGCACTTAGGATTAGTTCACATCTGTGCTCGGTGTGCGCTCGGGGATTCCGTTCCCCATTCTGCTTTAAAAATGTGGAGAAAAAAGTCCTGCAAGCAGGCAGGTCCTGCAAGCAAGAAATCAGGTTGAAACCCGGCGGACCCCATTATAGACAATGGTGTCCACGGGTTTCTGTGGGTAACTGCGTGTAAAGCAGATTGGGTTTCTGTTTTTACGGTCCCCAAGCAGAACCAAAGAACGGAAACCCAAGTGCAGATGTGAACCTAGCCTTACAGAAATTAGAGGCTATTGGAAAGTGTCTAGGCAACTGATTTGCAATGTTATTTTGGCAAAATATTTTGAGCACTGTGTGATTGTATTATTTGAGCACTATATGAAAAAAACATAAGGGTCTATGTAAGTAGAATGTACTGTACCCTTAGGCTAAGGCCCCACGTAGTGGGTTGCAGCAAAAAAGCGCAGCGGGAAAAATCGTGGTGGCAGTGCATTGTGGTTATTCCCACAGCGCTTTTCACAGTCTGCAGAGGTTTCCTTTGTGGACTTTCTGCTTCCATTATACCAATAGGGAAACCGCCGGCGTTTCAATAGGTATAATTGACATGCTGCGATTTCCAAAACCGCAACGGTTTTGGAAATCTCAGCATGTCTGCTGCACGTATTTATGCACAAGGTGTGGATGGGATTCACTACAGTACAGATTGCAGTAACTGTAAAACGGCATTTACGCTACGTGGGGCCCCAGCCCCCTGGTTCCTGAGAACATAATCATATTTAAATTTGTAAAAAAAAAGAATTTTAAGTTTAAGAATTTAGCAAAAATAAATAATTTTGCAGAATTTTAAAGATTTTCTCTAACCATCTTGGTGGTGACAGTGTTTTGTCTTGATAGGTTGCCATGAGATATGGAAATTTCTATGTTCTGGCAGATGTCAGAAACTCAGTTATGATTTCCTTATTACAGGTGCATCTCAATAAATTAGAATATCTTTGAAACGTTCATTCATTTCAGTAATTCAGTAACACAATTCATAATCCGCATTCTTCCATGATTGTGTGTCCTACAGAACCAGACTGAGGGACCATTTAAAGGCTTAGGAGACCTTGGCAGGTGACACACTGAATTTACAATACTGAACTTTTTTACAATATTCTAATTTTCTTAGATTTTGGTTTTCATTACCTGTAATCCATAATCAACATTTACAGAAATAAAACACTTGAAATAAAACACTCTGTGTGTAAAGAATCTAGAAAATATAGGAGGTCCCTTTTTTTTAATTTAATTACTGAAATAAACGTTTCAAAGATATTCTAATTTATTGAGATGCACCTGTATGTCTGGGTTATCTGTTGTGCATGCACTATTCCTTGTAAAACTACCATGAATGTCAGTTTGAATGTGAAATTCTAGAACAAGAAAAAAAGTGAATTTGTTACTGTAGTTAAGAATATGGATGACATCTATTATCAAATACACCTGTCTTTCATACCACAGATAATCCATTCACACCATATTTTATGCAGGAATTCCATTATTGATCTATAGACCATATATATGAGGTATATATCACAAGCACAGAGAAAACCCACTGCAAGTAGTTGCTTCTAATGATCCAGCTGATATGGTGAAACCTCTCCAAAGTTCGACCTCCGTGAGAAAACCACCCCCTATTTCAGACCAGATTTTTTATTTAATTTAGGGCTGTCATATCAAAAAGGTTTTTTTTTGTATTTCATTTTCCTGATATACAGTATTCTTTGAAGAGGATCTTTCAGCACCTCCACCAACTGAAACTTTTTGCATCCTTTAACAGATGTCATTCCACTGATTCTGACATAGTTGGAATATTTTCTTTAGCATCTACTCTTCTGTAACATTGATTTCTGTTACTTTCAGCACAAAATGCTAATTAGGCTACTACTGATAGGCTGGTGGTCCTGGGCTGGATCAGAAAGATAGGTAATGCCCACCTGACAGTAGAGAGCCTAATTAACATATTGGATGTTGAAACTAATAGCATAGTTTGCTCAGGAACAGTGGGGCTGGAAAAAAAAAATTCAACTGCATCAAAATTAGTGGAGTTAGAGTTGTTGGAGGCAGTAAAAGGCCCTATTTAAAGTGAAACAGGAGCTTTGCTTGACTTGTTCTTGCTGAGTTGATTTGCCTTTTCAGTGTTTGTAAAGTATATGTCAGTGACTGACTTTTTCTGGCTGTTAACAGAGAGACAATGTTGCAGAGCCATGTCAACCTATTACTCCACACCATGTTTTGTACATTGCAGAAGCCATGGCTGAACTGGAAGTCCCAGAATCCATGGTAAAGCAGAGAGTACATCATCTTCAGGTCAGACTGATCATTTATTTACCCTTACAGTAGCTACCTTAAGGCTACGACCCCATATTGCGGAAACGCAGCTTTTTTTGTTGCAGATTTTGTTGCGGTTTTTTGAGCCAAAGCCAGGAGTGGATAGAGCAGTAGGGAGAGGTATAAGAACTTCCTATATCTTTCCCATTCCTTTTGTAGCCATTGTTGACTTTGGCTCAAAAACCACAACAAAATCTGGCCAGTATGCAATAGCATTGTTTTTGCTTTATGGAATATTGTAGTAAATTATTTCTATTCTATGCAGTGGTATACATTACAGTGGGAATCCTAGGAGTTACGTATGGTACTGTATGGCTATACAGCATCATACATCAGAGACCTCCAACAGAGGTTTATATTGTCCTAACATATGCCGCCAACAGAAGGCTTAAACACAATTTGCACAGTTTTAATTAAACTAATAAATTATGAAATTTTGTTTTCTATAAATAGAAATAAAGCTTAGCTCCAGACCTTATACTAGGGCTTATTTCACTTTGTTTATATGTGGCAGTAAGGGGGCGTTCACACTACCGTTGTTGATGTCCGTTGCTGTCTTCCATCATAGGATGACAGCAATGGACATTAACTGTTGCAGAGAACGGACACAGGCTGATTCTGTGTCCGTTGCCATGAACAACATGATGGAAGTTATCTTCTGTCATATTTGTTTACTTGTATAACAGAATATAAAGTCGTGCATGCAGGACTTTATCTTCTGTTACAAAGGTAAACAAACATGACAGAAGATAGCATTTCAATACAATTGTCCTGACACCTACCACCTGAACATATTCTGAAGGGATACTATTCATATATTAATATACCGTTGTGCTAAAAAGTTTACATACCCCTGCAGATTTTTTGTCCTTTTTTCAGAGAATATGAAACACAAAAACTTTTTCTCCACTCATGGTTGGTGGTTGTTTGAAGCCATTTATTGTCAAACTTCTGTGTTGTCTCTTTTTAAATCATAATGACAGCCAAAAACATCAAAGTGACCCTGTTCAAAAGTTCACATACCCCAGTTCTTAATACCGTGTATTGCCCCCTCTAACATCAATGACAGCTTGAAGTCTTTTGTGGTAGTTGTGGATGAGGCTCTTTATTTTCTCAGGTGGTAAAACTGCCCATTCTTCTTGGCAAAAAGTCTCCAGTTCCTGTAGATTCCTGGGCTGTCTTGCATGGACTGTGCGCTTGAGATCTCCCCAGAGTGGCTCAATGATATTGAAGTCAGGGGATTGAGATGGCCACTCCAGAACCTTCACTTTCTTCTGCTGTAGCCAATGACAGGTCGACTTGGCCTTGTGTTTTGGATCGTTGTCATGTTGGAACATCCAAGTACGTCCCATGCACAGCTTCCTGGCTGATGAGTGCAAATTTGCCTCCAGTATTTGCTGATAAAGTGCTGCATTCATCTTTCCTTCAACTTTGACCAAGTTTCCTGTGCCTTTTGAAGCTCACACATCCCCACATCATCAGTGATCCACCTCCGTGCTTTACAGTAGGAATGGTGTTCCTTTCATCATAGGCCTTGTTGACACCTCTCCAAATGTAACGTTTATGGTTGTGGCCAAAAAGTTCGATTTTTGCCTCATCACTCCAAATTACCTTGTTCCAGAAGTTTTGAGGCTTGTCTTTGCGCTGTTTGGCATATTGAAGGCGAGGTTCTTTGTGACATTTGCGCAGTAATGGCTTTCTTCTGGCAACTCGACCATGCAGCCCATTTTTCTTCAAGTGCCTCCTTATTGTGCATCTTGAAACAGCCACATCAATAGTTTTCAGAGAGTCCTGTATTTCAGCTGATGTTGTGTGTGGGCTTTTGTTTGCATCCCGAACAATTTTCCGGACAGTTGTGGGCGAAATTTTGGTTGGTCTACCTGACCGTGGTATGGTTTCTGGGCATGTTATCAGGCCAAAATCACCAGGGTATGTGAACTTTTGAACAGGGTCATTTTGAAGTTTTTGGTTGTCATTATGATTTAAAAAGAGAAAACACAGAAGTTTGACAATAAATGGCTTCAACCAACCACTAACCATGAGTGGAGAAAAAGTTTTTGTGTTATCATTCATAGTCTCTGAAAAAAGGCCAAAAAAACAAAACAATCTGCCGGGGTATGTAAACTTTTTAGTACAACTGTATACTAAATATATTGGGCACACTAAACGCTATGGATATATGTTCAACTTAGGGTCTTTTTACATGGTCAGACAATTTGCTCGTAACAAGGGCTAATTGGCGATTTCCATACATACAATTGCTGATGTGATCATTCATCTCCCTCATAAAGTTTACATTACAGATGACAGGCAGGTGACTTTTTCCACGTGGGGATTTCCTACCAATGATGATTTTTAGTTCAGCATAAAACATGTGATCACTGACAAATGAGTGAATTATCGCTGCATATGTTTACTCATTTTTTATTATGCTGCACAGGTTTATGCAGGACAATGATTGTGAACTATTGTTTGGGCAAATATCACCCCATGAAAAAAAGATCTTTAAAGCGATATTCCAACATTACTGGCAAATGCACACCACAAACATAGTATGATCGTAATCGTAACCTAACAATTAAAAAAATAAATAAAATAACAGTTATTACTGATGGCTATTGTCTTTATTCATTTATTTTCTTTTATTTACTTTATACTTGCAGAACCTTGTGAATGAAGAGGGAGCTTGGGCTGAAGTCTCCACAGAGAGCAATCCTAAAATCCTTAGCACCTTGCTGTGGGATTGGCTTCAACAACTATTGGTGGGTTATTTATTAGGCTATTGCATACAGCTATTACGGTGTTGTGCTTGGTTGTATACAACAATACATACAGTATATGCTGTTCTAGGTTATTTCTTTGCTTTTGCATTCTAGGAGCCTGTACTAAGTCAGGATGATGTGAATACCTTTTGTGATGGTGATTGGAGACAAAACCTGAAGAAACTGAGTAGGGTAAAACTATGTTTTCTATATCAACCTATAGCTTATTGCTGTTGACGCTATTGAATATCCTAAACACTTCCAGACTGTAGTGATAACAAGTGAATGTCTCCATACATGGTGCATATAGTACCTTTACTTGTGGTGAGACCCTTTAGATGTTCCTGACTGCAATCCCCAACGAGTAGTGTAGCCCAAACTGTAATGTCAATACAGTAATATCAGTTACATGGAATTTTCCATAATACTGGACCCAGGACACTGAATTACTCACAAAATTGTTCCAGCAGCATACCAGTGACCACAATACATAGAAGTGCTCACAGTGTGGCTGCTTCTATTGCAATACCCATACAAATGGACCACACACGGTGCTCCTATAGCAGTAGAACACAGTTCCTCTGTGGTCTTTAAAGGGGTTTTCCGGGCAAAAAAATATATTTTTTTTAAAAGGTCTGTTAGTGCTATTTATGGGTTAATAAGTGCACTCAAATACCTTTAGCAGTGTTTTGAGTGATTTCTGGGTTTCTCTGGGAGCTCCTGGCATCCTCTGTATTTGTTTACATGGTGTAGCTTCTTGCTGAGTAGTTTCCACACTACCTCCCTCTCACTCCCCCTTCCTCTCTCACTCCCCCTTCCTCTCTCACTTCCCCCTTCCTCTCTCACTCCCTTACACCCCCTCCCTGTTTCCCTAGCTATCCCGCCCTCTACTAGCCCTTCCCAACTAACTAGCTCAGCCTACCCCCCCCCCACCACATCATACTTACCTGTCTTCCTCTTTAGACTTCCCTTCTGGAATTGCTCCTCCTTTTCTCTTGCCCTCCTTGCTGTGCGCAGGCTGGAGATGCTTGCGCAGTAGAGATGGCACCTCTGACGGCGCGAGCACAGACCGGAAGTGCCTCAGATGCCTGCGCAGTAGAGATGGAGTGCTATCTCTACTGCGCATGTGTTGGAGGCACCTCTGGCCTGAGGTTTAACTTCTGCAGAAATGGGGAAATGGAATGTCACCGGATTATTAGAAAGTGTGCCTGTACATTTTTTTTAAACAAAGTAAATTAGAAGTTAGGTGGGGAAGTGGGGTTTAGTTTAGGGGTTCATTTTGATTTTATCCCGGACAACTCCTTTATGTACTCTAAATTGAGCAGCAAATTTTACTTTCAGTTTCTACACTCAGAAATCAGCAATATGTGATTGCTGAAAGCTATTGGCTAAAGCTATCTGATTGACCTCTTTTATTAGGTTAGATGTGTAGCATTCTGTTAAAGGGAGTTTCTCAGCTTATCAATTGATGACTTATCCTTAGCATAGTTCATCATTTGAAGATTAACGATGGTCTGATACCTGGGATGCCCATTGATCCGCTGATCCTAAGGGTAGGTCATCAACTGATATAGCCTGAAAAAAAAACTTTAAGTATCATAAATCAAGGACTGTCTCACTGAATTATGGAAACCTGGTGTTGAATCCAAAAGTCTTAACCAAATATATGGCTGCTGAGCCACAGTGGCTCACATTTACTAATAGTAAGACTGTGTCAACTTTAACATGGGAAGTCTGAAAGTATAACATATTTATCACAGTGGCTAATGCTGGATGATAAATCTGACGCATTTTTACGCTAGGTTTACACTAGCGTTTGGCTTTCTGTCATGCGGGTCCACATGGGGACCTGAAAGATGGAGAGCCTGTCCGCTTAAAGTGGTTATTCGCATACATAGACTATAATGTGGTCCACCGGGCTCCCACCAGCTTTATACTGAAACTGGTAGAGAGAAAAGTCCTCCTTGCAGGACTTTTCTCTCCTTTGATTTTAGACGGAATCTGCGGTGGAGTCTCCTTTGGTTAGATTGTCTGTTCTACATTTATACCACTTATAGTTGGCTTACTTTGAGTCAGAATTTTAACCCAACATTTTAATGCATTTTGTTGCATTTGAGACAGGCCTCATTTCCAATGAAACCATGCCAACACGCCCTCTCATTGTTATCTCAATCTAGATATGCCGAAAAGCTGCCCATTTCTGCACATTTTATTCCAGGGTGGAGTTGTAACCACAATAGTAAATCTACCCCAGTGTATCTACCCTGGATATATTTGACATGCTTTTACTTAAAGCTTACTAAAACTATTTTTTTTTCTCAACTTGATTGTATTTTACAGTGCCAGGGAGAGACGCTATGCTGTCTTCTACAGTGTATTAGCAAACTGCCTTCTCTGCCAACTGCTTTAGAAGATCTGGTTTTATTGAGACTTGTCAAAGCACTAACAAAAGTGAGTCTAAAACTCCTTGTGTTTTTAAAAATTTCTCATAACAGTGCATCAGCATTATTTCACTCAGTGGAACTCACCTTTAAGTGCCAGAGGTAATTTGGGCCTTAAAGAGGTTTTGAGGTGATATAACATTTTTACAGTGCATTCAGGACACTGTATAAACATGCTTACTGTATAGTAGACTATCCCCGACATCATGGCAATTAGCTTTGTGTAGCGCAGTGGAGCAGGCGAAAGTGTCACTCCTCAGCATCCACTGCTGCTGTGTGGCTCCCTATGACGTCACTGAATCCATTCTACTCTGGCTGCAGGTCCATAGAATAGATGATAGCCTGTCATGTGACAAAGAGTCGGAGCATCAGCATGGGAGTCTAAAGAAGGCAACTTCCAATGACCCTTCCCTCCCAGGAGATCCAATTCCCTCCCGGGAGACTATGATTTATACAGCAAGCCAGTTTCTAAAGTGTCCTGAATGCACTGTAAAATATTTAAGATCACCACATAATCCCTTCAAAATGGTTTTCTCATCTCAGACATTTATGGTGCAGTCATATCACATGTCATAAATGTTTTATAGATGTAGTTCCCACCTTTGCAACCTGTGCCTGTCTTGAAAATTCCATTTGGTAGCTACTGTCAATGAAGAGGTGTCTGCACATGCTCAGACAAGCCATAAATGTCTGAGATAGGGAACCCCTTTTAACCCAAGCACTGCAGTTGTCAGATATGAAAATTACATTTTGAAATAGCCTATTTTCTTTGAGCACCCACATCCACCAGCCAAAACAGAGAGAACCTACAAAGAGCACTTTTCATTTTGGACAATCCATTGAGATCAGTGAAAACCATGTAATGTTTCATAAGCCCCAGTGGTGCTACAAAAAGTATCTTTGTTCTGAAGAACCCATACTGTTTGTGCAAAAAATTCATTTAGGCTAAGTTCCCATGTTGCAGAAAAACAGCTATTTTTGTTGACGATTTTCTGAGTTTTTTTGAGCCAAAGCCAAGAATGGCTACAAAAGTATTGAGAAATATATAGGAAGCTCTTATAGTTCTGCTCAATACACTCCTGGCTTTGGCTAAAATAAAACACAGCAAAATCTGCAACAAAAAAATGTGGGGATCCCACATTGTGAAAACACAGCGTTTTGACCACGGCGGAAACACTGCAGCAAAAAACTCTGCGTTTTACAGTACCTGCAAAGTGGATTGGATTCTGGCTAATCCCATCCACACAATTGCAGAAAAAAATCTGTGGCGGACAAGCTGTGTTGTCAAAAACGGTTGCGTTTTTGAAAATCAAAGCATGTTAATTATACCTAAGGAAATGCTGACATTTTCCATATAGAACAAAAAAAATAAATTCTACACAAAATATAATATGAAACATATATAGTTTATTAAATACATATTCAACAAATTAATTACACAATCACAGGGGTAAAAATACATCCATAATAGGCATAATACACGTGGTATGTATTAAGTATGTAAGCATATGAACACATGGGGACATATCAAAAGTCAAAGAACATATCCATATCAATGAAGTGGGGACTGATGAACCCAAACCCCACAGAGTATACAAAATAGAAAAAAGTTCCCTAAAGAGGCAACCTAAATAACAAATAATAAAAAATGAAAAAAGGAAGGGGGGATGGGCAATCAGTCACGCCATGCATGAAATAAAGAGACTCAACCATGATAAAGTCCCTGTATGTGCGAATAAGTAAAGCCTCATACCATACCATGTGTGGTGTGTTTTTCCACACGTGGTATGGTATGAGGTTTTTCTTGTTGAATATGTATTTAATAAACTATATATGTTTCATATTATATTTTGTGTAGAATAAATTTTTTTTGTTCTAAGCTAGCGATTCTACGCTTTTTTGTGTGTGTTTCATTTTCCATATAGGTATAATAGAGGCAGAAAGTCCCCAGAGGAAAACTTAGCGAAATCGCAATAAAAAACGCTGCAGAAGAAAAAAGGAGCTACGTGTGTGTGTTTCGCTACGTGGGGCCTTAGCCTCTGAAGGGAACAGTGTTAGTGATTACAGCACATTTCTGAGGGTTTCTGCAATGGGACACAATGTGATCAGCTTAATAATGAAACTGCCACAAGAAATTTATGAAAGACCCCTTAGAATACGTTAACCGTGCAAAAACTTTTAATGTCTTACTTCAGTTGTGACATATTTGGTGTTGCTGCTCAGATTCTGATGCTGCAGTTCTGTAAAATTTAGATTACAAGATTTATGGCTAGAATTCCATCTGGCACTGTATATGGGGAAGCTCTGGCTAGCATTGTAGACATAGTGTGGCACTCTTATTCTCATTACAGTTGGTATTTTTCTACTCTATATGGATGTTTTTGATGTTATACAAATATAATGTCTGACTATGTAAACTGTGTTTGTCATTCTTTTCTTTCTTTTACAGCAACCACTAAATAGTCTCCAATTGTCCCCAACTGTTTTACTCCAACTGCGCTCTATTGTACATGAAATAAGAGCTCATGGTGTTACTTCTCGGTTACAGCGCAGAAACGCAGACTCAACACAACGGAGGCAACTAAATCCAGAGATAAAAGAGGGAAAGATCAGTTAATGGATGTATGGAAGGCTTCATGTACTTTGGAGATAAACATGTTTAACATTATCTTCTTAGAACTATCTCCTTTTATTAGAATGGTATCCTAGTATTAAGATGATCACAGGGTCTCACAGTGCTCTAAACCTCATCAATCACTTGTAATATGTGGGGAAACCTGTCAGCAAGTGTTCCTGTAATTTCATGCTTCATTTTCTGTGTGTTGGTGCTACAAGGGAACTGAAATTCCCACTCATATCTATGAACTGTCTCTACCATGGCTTAGGCTAGGTTGCGTTGGGGAACTTCACCGCAGATTCCTTCTAAAAACGTCAGAAAGGAAAGTCCTGCACGGAGGACTTTTCTCTCCACCAGTTCCTGTATAAAACCGGGTCTATGGGGTCCACGAGTAACCGCATTTTAGCAGACAGGCTCTCCGTCGTTCGGGTCCGTATTGTGTGAACCTAGCATAATACTGTATTTAATTGTGCAAAACCCCCTTTATTAAAGTATGTGTCATTTCACTTTTGTTTTGCTATTGTGTAGAGAGCGGTTTGGTGAGCATTTTTGTAATATACTTTATGAACCTATTGTACTTTCTTTTAGCACATTTTCCTGGAATTAGTTCAGATTTTTCCAGGAATTATAAGGTCCAATTTAACTGTAAAGTTTTGCTTATTTGGTCACTGCCAGTGAGGAGATTCATTGTCGTCTGGCAGGTCACTATATCTTCCTGAGTGGGATCTCCTGGTTTTCCAGAAAGAGCACCCCTCCCTTGTCCACGGGCTGTGTCTGCTGCTCCCACAATGGCCATTGAGTTCAGCAATATTACAGAGAATTAGAATGGATAAATATACTTTTTCAAAACATGGTTTAGAAGCTTCTAGTTATTTTAGAAATTTTGTCTAGTGTATTAAATGCTACATAGCCTGAACTATTTATAGAACCAACCTAAGCTTTACTGTAATGTTTTTAGTAAAAAATCTATGAAATAGTAAATAGCTGTTTATTACATAAGAACATAACATTGGACAGAATTATTGTTACAATATTAAAATGTGGAAACAAAATTTGATCTCTATTTTTAAAAGCAAAGTTGTAGGAATATAAGTGGAGTTATAGCTGGTATAACTGTATATGTTAAAGCCAAGCAAGTAATTTTAGACAGAGATAAACAAATGGTTTTGCCTAATTTATGGGTCCATAGAATACAATGGAAGAATTGATTTGACAAAAGTGAATCTAAAACCCAGCAAACTGATTTTCCCAATGCATATGATTGACTGGAGAATTATGGGTTGGTGAAACTTTGCTATTTAATATACTTTTTACAACATTTATTCATAAGTCATTATAAGTGTGTAAAGTGAAACTCTAGGCAGTTATATATAATTAATATAATGGGCTTACCAGGGTCATGTAGCATACCAGCTCCGTTATTTACTTCCCTCTGTCCCTCTGCAGCTATTGGCTGAAGCTGCACCTTATCCTATTCTGCTCGTTCCCTGAATTCACTCTGCACTACAAATAAAGATCTGCCCAGAGGTTCACTTTAATAAAATATTTGAAGTTGTAAGCCTTTGTTATATAACTATATAAATAAAATAAAATTGTAAGTTGTCACTCAGCTGATCTCCCCTTCCCTGCGTACAATATCACCATGCTCTGCCTTTTTGCACTGAGCATAAATAATATCCCTCACACGAGATGCAGGAATAAACGGAGGTTGCTCTGAAATAGAAAGAGCATTCTGAAGGGTCTGCCGTTCTTTTTCTTGAAGAAGCGGTTCCTCATAGTAGACCCGAATCCAGGAGTCTCCTGATGTGGAGAAAGGTGTTGGACAATGTAAGTATTTCTCTCACTTTATAATGTAAGGATGGACATTGCATTATTACAATATTATAAAAATGCACATACATTGAGAACATAATTGCTCACCCATTTTTTTTTTCTTTTAATTTAAACTTTTTATTTCAGAATCGGTAGACAGGTGCTCTCTTTTTATGAGCAGCATTGCCTTATTATTGAAGTTAGAAGAAATGGTAGCATCTCTTCATTACATATCACTTGCTTTTTGCAGACTGGCAGCTGACAACAGCTACCACATAAGAATATGGCACCACTCACTTCTTATTAAACTGTTACTGAAAATGGCAGATACATATAAGAGAAGAGGACAGCATGCATTTTACCTTTCTCTACATGCTGCCCCACTCTCACAAGCAGCTCTGCTCCAACACTATGGTTAATTGCATCTGTTGCTTTTTTTTCTTCCAGCCCCAAGTGCATTCAGGACGTCAGCAATTGGTCTGGCTTGGATTAACCCCACCGTACCTAGATAGATATATGTAATCAAATTATTAAATTAATTTGTCCCATTCTGTCAAATTAGTTCAGAATTAAAAAAAACAACAAAAAACTACTGATAACCTTGAGAACAAATGGGGAAAAAAAAGGGTTTGTGCTGCTGTTGTGTTTAAGGGCTTTTGCACATGACAGTGACGTTTTTGACGGATTTAATTTATGCATCCATTAAAAACTGACATTAATGTTCATTTTTGACGTCCGTTTGGCTTCCGTTCTGTTTTTCTGTTTTTGATGGCTGAGTGTTTTTAATGAATGTGAACAGGGTGACAGTCCATTTTATATCAGTTAAAAACAGATCCGGGTCAGTATTTTGATGGCTGTTTAAAAGGGACCCTCAAAAAAAACATACATGTGAATGGACACATTGAATTCTGACATGTGATGGACGCTGCAAAAACAGCCACTACATGTCCGTTTTTCATGGTCATGTGCTCAAAGTTACTGTTACTGTACGAACTTCTGCGCCATCTGGCCGCATGCTGCGGTGCAGGAGGTGGGTCCGGCTGTGATTCCTTCCTTTGGGTTCTTGTTGTATTGTGTGAACTCTGTCCTATTCCCTCACCTCCTTATTTGATTTTCCACCACTCCCATTTCCTTCACCTTGATTTCCCACTGCTCCACTAATAGTTAATTTTACCTGTGTGATTGACAGTCTATCGTTCTATCAAGTCTGGGTTCTTTCTTCCTATTTATTGTTTGCTCACTTTCAGATTTGCGCTTGCTATTGCCTTGTGTGTGCTGGCTATTTACGCTTGCTGTTTGCTTACCTGTATTCTTATTCCTGACCTCTGGCTTTAACTTAGACTATTCTCTTGGATTTTGATTCTGTACTGGTTGCTTGACTGTTACCGACCCCTTGGCTAGCTCTCCTGTCTGCGTTCTGTGTTATCACTTATATCAAGAAATGGGATCGCCGCCCAGTTGTTGGCTGTCGCCTAGGACAGTGCAGGCAAGTAGCTAGGGACAGTGGGGGGGGGGTTCAGCTTAGGGCTCACTGTCTTGTTGTGACCCCCCCCCCCAGGGTTCACCAGCAGCAACTGGGGAATCGCTCCTCTCGCAATTCCCTTACAGTTACATTCACACAACTAATGATTAATGACCCTGTGACTTCCATTTTTTTAACAGACATCACACATCGGCATTGAATTCAATGTCATTGAATGGACTGTTGTCATGGACTGTCAACATATAGGCCATGTCCTATTTTTGGCCGTTTTCATGGATCCCTTCATACACTCAAATGTATGATGGATCCATGCAAACGGGTATCCGTCGGGTGCAAGACAGCCGTGAAAAATGGATGCTTTTCATGGCCCTTTGCACCTCAGTTGTCTGAATGTGGCCTAACTCAGAAGATTGCCTAGACTGGTACAGTGTATCAAACCCGCAAGCTAGTATGTAAGCTTTTTCTCCAGAGTGGTATCTTGAAGCTCCTAGGCTGAAATTCAAAATCTGTAATGGAGCCCCTACCTACCTTGCAGTGGTGAACCTAGCATCTTTGCTGCCTGAGGCGGACTATCGAAACACACCGCCCCCCCCCCCCCCAAAAAAAAAAAAAATATAAAATTGCGTTTACATGCTGTTAGCGTCACACGCTGTTATTGTCGTACAATAAACATACACAAACTTATGAAACCGTTTTTAAGAATTCTTCTTCCTGTATTACTTCAGTATCAGAAATCAACAACACGGCATTAACAATGAAAGTAACTTCACACATCTTCTGCTTGGTGGATGGATGAGCCCACGTGGCACCCGTTCTCTATAATAGGAGTGCCGCAGATAGCTGAGTACTGTACTTCGCTATCTTTGGCACTCCCATCGAAGTGAATGATAGCCACGCGGGTTCGTCCATCCACCAAGCGACACACCTATATATGGCTGCAGCCAGGCTGGATTCCCACCCCATGGGGGGAAAAAAACCCAATTCTCAGGCTCAGTGGGGTCTCAGCAGACAGACCCCCATCACTCAGGTATTTATCCTCTATCATTTAGGTGAATACAGGGCAGTAACATTTTGTGACTTACAGGTGACATCTCTGACTAATCCTTCACATTTCCCTTCTCTTCCCTTTGGACCGCCATGACCACTTCTTCCAGCTGTGACTTGTCTCTCTAAAGTTTGCAGCACAGATATCTTTGGCTCCTCACTTTTCCAGGCATCTGACTTACATTGCCCTCACCTGGACAAAGCCCCCATCCTGCTGTTACCCCAATTATAAAATATATAATATAACCCCCCATAATGAATAACTCCCAAGTGCATCTTTATATTAATAATGTCTGTGTGTACCCTGTATAAATAGTGCCCCTTATTAATAATGCCCCAGGTGTTAACTAATTAAAAGGTTTTCCATGTCATTCATAAAATAATCAGTGGGGCTGAAAAACCCAGTACCCCTACTGATCACCTGTTTGAATGAACCGTGGCACCTGTGTAAGCACCGTGACCGCTTCTCTGTTTACATAGTGTCATTCATCTCATAGCGGCCATGTCATGTAACTACAGCCTCGTCCTATACATGTCTATGTGACAAGACTGTAATTACATCACACGGTCACTATAAACAGGCAGCGTGTGATATAAACAGGCGCCATAGCCCCCCATACAACTGATCAGAGGAGGGGTCTACTGATCTCTTATTGATAATCTGTCCTAAGGATAGAATATCAATAAAAATGAGCTGGAAAGACCCTTTAATAAAGCCCAAGTGCCACCTTAAAGGGGTTGTCCAGAATAACCACTTTTTTAATATGAGGCTGGGGAAGGTGCTCCGGTGTCTCCCAGCACGTTCCAGTCCTGCTGCTCCGGTGTTTTCCTTAGAGGTCAAGTGTGGTGGGGACTTCCGCCAGAAGAGAATACCAGCGCAGCAGAAACAGACTGCGGTGGGAGACATCGGAGCACAAGGGACAGGTGAGTAGGTGTTTTTTTTTTTTTTTTAATACAGTATTACATGGTATTATGGCCCACAGCGGCCCCTGCACACAGTATTACATGGTATTATGCCCCGCAGCGGCCCCTGCACATGGTATTCTGCCCCGCAGCGACCCCTGCACATGGTATTATGCCCCGCAGCAGCCCCTGCACACGGTATTATGCCTTGCAGCAACCCCTGCACACGGTATTATGCCCTGCAGTGGCCCCTGCACATGGTATTATGCCCTGCAGCGGCCCCTGCACATGGTATTATGCCTCATAGTGGCCCCTGCACATGGTATTATGCCTCGCAGCGGCCCCTGCACATGGTATTGTGCTCCATAGTGGCCCCTGCACTCAGTATTATGCTCCATAGTCACCCCTGCACACGGTATTATGCCCCGCAGCGGCCCCTGCACACGGTATTATGCTCCATTGTGGCCCCTGCACTCAGTATTATGCTCCATAGTGGCCCCTGCACACGGTATTATGCCCCGCAGCGGCCCCTGCACACGGTATTATGCTCCATAGTGGCCCCTGCAAACGGTATTATGCCTCATAGTGGTCCCTGCACTAGGTATTATGCTCCATAGTGGCCCCTGCACTCAGTATTATGCTCCATAGTGGTCCCTGCACACATAATTATGCCCCATAGTGGCCCCTGCACACAGTATTCTGCTCCATAGTAACCCACCCATGAACTATTATTATACTCTGGGGTCTAAAAGACCCCAGAGTATAATGATCGGAGACCCAGGTGGTGACAAACATAAAAACCACTGTTACTTACCTGGGCTCTGGTGCGTTCCCCGCTTCTGATTCCCCCTTCTGCGTCCGATAGCAGAAGGGGAAGCAGAGGCGGCCACAGCAGGCACGGGGATCAATAAGTAAATAGGCCGTTACCTGCTGGTAAAAATGCGGCTCCCCAGATAGTGACGGACAGTGTTGCCTGAGGCGGCCGCCTCACTTTGCCTCATTAGCGGTGCGCCCCTGCTACCTTGTGCCATTGAGAATACTGGTTTGTTTTATGGGTCATAGGGACCTTATGGCCCCCCACAGGGTCCAGCGCCAAGTAGCATCTGCTGCCTCTGCACTCCCTATAGCTCTGGCCCTGATATGCATGCACTGGTTCAATACAATATTTTATATACATGTTAATACTGGAGTGTTACTATAATCTTAGCAATATACTAACCAGTTTTGGAAACTTTAAGTTCTTCAATATAAGACGTCTTCCCCAGTTTGCTGCTAGAGCTGATAGTTCTTGCTATGTCAGGTTTCACACCCTGTGCTTCCAACATTTTTCGGAAACACTGCAGAGCAGATCCATCACATAAGACACTGTCAATTTTCTCTGCCCCTTGTGTCTCTGAATCAGCCTGTCCACAAAGCCAGAGGAGATAGCCACCTGTTGATATATAAGGTCAGCACAATGTACTATAGCACTGTTAGAAGCTTAGGATTTTCTTTACTACATAGGGAATACATATTCATTGAGAAAGTAGTAAAAATCTTGGTATTTCCTTTAAGTAGAACATGTTGAGTCTCCTGAATTATTCCCCATGAAATAAGTAGTTGTGCTGTGCCCTTGTTGTTTCTCCTGGAAATGTATAAATAAATTGAGAGCTGAGTGTTACTACTTTACTTTTTTTTTTTTTTTACATACTGTACCATGTCACATAATGTACTATGTCAGCACATGGACACACCATACAGCCAAGTGGTATAGCAACACTCAGGTGTATATTTTTTCATATTTTTCCCGTTGTAATAACAAAGGGCTCAATGGCACCATGCAAAGTAAATACACCAGAACTATTATTTATGGGAATGTAAGAATTTGACCTGTTGGGTAAGCTAACAGGTTCTCTTAAATGTTTAATGACATGTATTACTTTATTCATCTACTTTGAAGGTAAGGACACATTCAGTCAAAACCAGATGTGGATCATAAAGGGTAAGGTAGTATATTTTCTCTATTTTTTTTGTCCAGTCCTGATTGTGGCTTTAAAGACTACAAAAAAAAACTAAACATCTGTCTAAGTTTGCTAGGAGTTTTTTTTACACCCTTAGGATAGGCTATAAATATCTAATGTGTAGTAGGCCGACAGCAGCCCCTGGCACAGATCGTATGCTGCCTGTTTGTGGTTGTTGACCACCCACTGATCAGATATTTATGGCCAATCCTAAGGATAGGCTTTAATAAACTTACAGAAAACCCTTAAAGATCAATGGAGAACTTTCTGCAAATAAAACAATGTGTTGCAGTTCTAGCAGAATACATTATAAGACCTGCACGAAGCACTAGCTCTTTGAGGTCTTCAGGTCCATGTCCCTCCAAACACTCTAAGGCTTCTATTACTTCAAGGCTGTTTCCCACACAACGACCAATGGGGGAATCCATGTTAGTAATAAGAGCAACTGTAGGGATTCCCAGAGAGTCACCAACATTTACCTGTTATAAAAAAAAAAGGTCTTATGTGAAAACTGAAACAGGAAATTTACGTTGTTAAAAATAGTTGGGACTGTCTTAGGTTCCTATATGCACTTACAAGACTACATGCTAGATGCTTTGCTTCCTCTATGGTTGGACTTTGAGCCGCCGCACCAAATTTTACATCCAATATTAATGCAGAAAGATTCTCGGCCACCTTTTTGCTCATGATAGAAGCTGCATGAAAACAAATTGGTATAAAAGACAATGACAAGTCTACAGTGCTTAGCATGCAGAGAAGGTGACAGGGAAATTTGTAGTTTAACAATTTGTAGTTTAACAATTGTTACAGTCTCTCATTGCTCCAATGTCAATTATAAAGGGGTTGATGATGCTCAGGAGTCTTTATGGTCAGTGCATGCTTATAAGAACATGTTGTAGGTAACATTTTGTATTCGTTTTTTTATACTGGTTTAAGAGAACATTAAAAAATAAATGAATAGGTAATTTATCACTAGCTTTAAAAAAAATATATTATAATAGAAGGAAAATGATATGATGTTTTACTAATCACAAAGCCATCTGCAATAAGGTTTTATCCCAGACAGCTGCAACATTAGAAGAACCTGCTATGAAAGGTAAAGAAAATGTACAATATTTACTCTTTTACATCATATACACAAATGCTGTCATATACTTTATTGATATATGCATATATTTAAAAGGAATATACTGTCAGAAAATGGATTTTTGTTTAAGGCTAATGCCACACGCTTCTGAAATGCAGCAGAGAAAACACAGTATTTTACAGCCCCAGAAAAGTGGATGAGATTTTATTTAATCATATCCACACATTGCAAGAAAAAAAACACTGCAGGAAACGTAGGAGTTTGCATTTTTATTAATTTTACCCACAGAAATGTTGTGTTTTTATCATTGATTTGTAGGAGGTGAGGAAAAAATGCAGCAAAAACACAGTGTAAAGCTGGTTGCACACGACCATGTGGTAACTGGCTGCCGTGAATGGCACAGGGGAGACACAGATCTCATCTGTGTGCCACTCGTGCATCGGCCGTGCTTCTGCGGCCCCTTTCATTCAATGAATAGGAGCCACGGAAGCAGGGCCGCAAAATCGTACAGGAAAAGGACCTGTTCCATATTTTGCAGCCCGTACAGTCAGCCCGCACACGTGACCGTGTAATTCACGGGTTATGTGTACGGGCCCATAGAAATGAATGAGTTGGAAAAACCCGGATAGCACACTGACCATTCATACGGTAGCCTGCAAGGGGGCTTAGGCTAAGGCCCCACGTAGCATGCTGCAGCAAAAAAGCAATGTCGGAACAACCGCGGTGGCAACGCATTGCGGCTTTTCCCGCAGCACGTTTCCCAGAAAGTCCGCAGAGGTTTCCTTTGCGGGAACTGCCGGCGTTTCCGTAGGTATAATTGACATGCCGCAATTTCCAAAACCTTGACAGTTTTGGAAATCACAGTGTGTCCGCTGTGCATATTTTTCGCAAGGTGTGGATAGGATTTGCTAGGTGTATATTTTCTGCAGCTGTTAAGTTTCTGCAGCAGCCAAAAATCCTAAGTGCTGCATTTTACAATCCCAGCAAAATGACTAAGATTTCATTTAATCATATTAACATTGCAGAAAACGCACCATTATGTCTGCAGAAGAGCTGCTTTTCTGTTGCCAATCTCTTACACCATGTTAAAATCTACTAGACTAAAAACAGCATTTTTAGTCTTGTGAAGTCTTAACTTTTGGTGTGATTGTAGCCTGTTTAGCCTGAGTTTTCCGCTGCTTTTCAGCTGCACTTTTTCCTCAGAATTTTTTCCCCAGCTTTTCTGTAATGTGTGGCCTTATCCTAATTTTTTTCTGCTGCATATTTCCATCAGTAAACCTGCATGCCCTTACTCTAAATCACATTTTTATGTTAAACATAATGAGGTAGGTTTATGAAGATTTAGATTTATAGTTACCAGTCTTCATAGCCCCTCCGCCGGCAGAGGATGCGTCTCATACACACGTGGACAAAATTGTTGGTACCCCTCGTTTAATGAAAGAAAAACCCACAATGGTCACAGAATTAACTTGAATCTGACAAAAGTAATAATATATAAAAATTCTATGAAAATGAACAAATGAAAGTCAGACATTGCTTTTCAACCATGCTTCAATTTTTTTTAAAAAGAAAACTCATGAAACAGGCCTGGACAGAATGATGGTACCCCTGAAAATAATGTGACCAAAGGGACATGTTAAATCAAGGTGTGTCCACTAATTAGCATCACAGGTGTCTACAATCTTGTAATCAGTCAGTGAGCCTGTATATAGGGCTACAGATACTCACTGTGCTGTTTGGTGACATGGTGAGTACCACATTCAACATGGACCAGAGGAAGCGAAGGAAAGAGTTGTCTCAGGAGCTTAGAAAGAAAATGACAGACATGCATGTTAAAGATAAAGGTAATAAGGCCATCTCCAGGCAGCTTGATGTTCCTGTGACTACAGTTGCACATATTATTCAGAAATTTAAGATCCATGGGACTGTAGCCAACCTCCCTGGCTGTGGCCGCAGGAGGAAAATTAATGACAAATCAAAGAGAAGGATAATACGAATGGTAACAAAAGAGCCCAGAAAAACTTCTAAAGAGATTAAAGATGAACTTCAAGTTCAAGGAACATCAGTGTCAGATCGCACCATCCGTTGTTGATTGAGCCAAAGTGGACTTCATGGGAGATGACCAAGGAGGACACCATTGTTGAAAACAAATCATAAAAAAGCCAGACTGGAATTTGCCAAACTACATGTTGACAAGCCACAAAGCTTCTGGGAGAATGTCCTATGGACAGATGAGACAAAAATCGACATTTTTGGCAAGGCACATCAGCTCTATGTTCACGGATGGAAAAATGAAGCATATCTTGAAAAGAACACTGTCCCTACTGTGAAACATGGAGGAGGCTCTGTTATGTTCTGGGGCTGCTTTGCTGCATCTGACACAGGGTGTCTTGATTCTGTGCAGGGCACAATGAAATCTCAAGACTATCAAGGGATTCTAGAGAGAAATCTGCTGCCCAGTGTCAGAAAGCCTGGTCTCAGTCGCAGGTCATGAGTCTTGTAACAGGATAATGACCCAAAACACAGATAAAAACACCCAAGAATGGCTAAGAGGAAAACATTGAACTATTCTGAAGTGACCTTCTATGAGCCCTGACCTAAATGTTTCAGCTCCTTCCAAAGATGCTCAATAGGATGCCGTCTGGAAAAGGCACCCTTCAAACCCGAGACAACTGGAGCAGTTTGCTCATGAGGAGTGGGCCAAAATACCTGTTGAGCGGTGCAGAAGTCTCATTGACAGTTACAGGAATCGTTCAATTGCAGTGATTGCCTCAAAAGGTTGTGCAACCAAATATTAAGTTAAGGGTACTATCATCTCTGTCCAGGCCTGTTTCATGAGTTTTCTTTTTTTTAAAATTCTGTTGAAGTATGGTTGAAAACCAATGCCTGACTTTCATTTGTTCATTTTCATAGAATTTTTATATATCACTTTTGTCAGATTCAAGTTATTTCTGTGACCATTGTGGGTTTTTCTTTCATTAAACGAGGGGTACCAACAATTTTGTCCACGTGTGTATATTATGAGTTGCACGCCTCCTCAATGCAGGCTGTGTACTTGGGGTATACTGATGTACAAGGCATAAGAAATCTGCTCCTTTGTTTAAACATTTCATTTTTTTTTACTTTTATAATTTCCCATGTCATAATCAGAAGAGTAAAACAGATTTGAAAATACAGTGGGGAAAAAAAGTATTTAGTCAGCCACCAATTGTGCAAGTTCTCCCATTTAAAAAGATGAGAGAGGCCTGTAATTGACATCAGAGGTAGACCTCAACTATGAGAGACAAAATGAGAAAACAAATCCAGAAAATCACATTGTCTGATTTTTTTTTTTTAAGAATTTATTTGCAAATTATGGTGGAAAATAAGTGTTCACCTATAAACAAGCAAGATTTCTGGCTCTCGCAGACCTGTAACTTCTTCTTTAAGAGGTTCCTCTGTCCTCCACTCATTACCTGTAGTAATGGCACCTGTTTGAGATTGTTATCAGTATAAAAGACACCTGTCCACAACTTCAAACAGTCACACTCCAAACTCCACTATGGTGAAGACCAAAGAGCTGTGGAAGGACACCAGAAACAAAATTGTAGACCTGCACCAGGCTGGGAAGACTGAATCTGCAATAGGCAAGCAGCTTGGTGTGAAGAAATCAACTGTGGGAGCAATCATTAGAAAATGGAAGACATACAAGACCACTGATAATCTCCCGCGATCAGGGGCTCCACGCAAGATCTCACCCCCGTGGGGTCAAAATGATCACAAGAACGGTGAGCAAAGATCCCAGAACCACACGGAGGGACCTAGTGAATGACCTGCAGAAAGATGGGACTAACGTAACAAAGGCTACCATCAGTAACACACTACACCGCCAGGGACTCAGATCCTGCAGTGCCAGACGTGTCCCCCTGCTTAAGCCAGTACATATCCGGGCCCATCTGAAGTTTGCTAGAGAGCATTTGGATGTTCCAGAAGAGTATTGGGAGAATGTCATATGGTCAGATGAAACCAAAGTAGAACTGTTTGGTAGAAACACAACTCGTCGTGTTTGGAGGAGAGTGAATGCTGAGTTGCATCCAAAGAACACCATACCTACTGTGACACATGGGGGTGTCAACATCATGCTTTGGGGCTGTTTCTCTGCAAAGGGACCAGGATGACTGATCCGTGTACATGAAAGAATGAATGGGGCCATGTATCATGAGATTTTGAGTGCAAACCTCCTTCCATCAGCAAGGGCATTGAAGATAAAACGTGGCTGGGTCTTTCAGCATGACAATGATCCCAAGCACACCGCCAGGGCAACGAAGGAGTGGCTTCGTAAGAAACATTTCAAGGTCCTGGAGTGGCCTAGCCAGTCTCCAGATCTCAACCCCATAGAAAACCTTTGGAGGGATTTGAAAGTCCGTGTTGCCCAGCGACAGCCCCAAAACATCACTGCTCTAGAGAAGATCTGCATGGAGGAATGGGCCAACATACCAGCAACAGTGTGTGCCAACCTTGTGAAGGCTTACAGAAAACGTTTGACCTCTGTCATTGCCAGCAAAGGATATATAACAAAGTATTGAGATGAACTTTTGTTATTGACCAAATACTTATTTTCCACCATAATTTGCAAATAAATTCTTTAAAAATCAGACAATGTGATTTTCTGGATTTGTTTTCTCATTTTGTTTCTCATAGTTGAGGTCTACCTATGATGTCAATTACAGGCCTCTCTCATCTTTTTAAGTGGGAGAACTTGCACAATTGGTGGCTGACTAAATACTTTTTTTTCCCCACTGTAAATGATATATTTCCGTATGTGGATTTACAGTGCCTTGCGAAAGTATTCGCCCCCCTTGAACTTTTCAACCTTTTGCCACATTTCAGGCTTCAAACATAAAGATATAAAATTTTAATTTTTTGGTGAAGAATCAACAACAAGTGGGACACAATTGTGAAGTGGAACGAAATTTATTGGTTATTTTAAACTTTTGTAAAAAATAAAAAACTGAAAAGTGGGGCGTGCAAACTCACTCCAGAAGTTCAGTGAGGATCCCTGAATGATCCAATGTTGTCCTAAATGACTGATGATGATAAATATAATCCACCTGTGTGTAATCAAGTCTCCGTAAATGCACCTGCTCTGTGATAGTCTCAGGGTTCTGTTTAAAGCGCAGAGAGCATCATGAAGACCAAGGAACACACCAGGTAGGTCCGTGATACTATTGTGGAGAAGTTTAAAGCTGGATTTGGATACAAAAAGATTTCCCAAACTTTAAACATCCCAAGGAGCACTGTGCAAGCGATCATATTGAAATGGAAGGAGTATCAGACCACTGCAAATCTACTAAGACCCGGCCATCCCTCTAAACTTTCATCTCAAACAAGGAGAAGACTGATCAGAGATGCAGCCAAGAGGCCCATGATCACTCTGGATGAACTGCAGAGATCTACAGCTGAGGTGGGAGAGTCTGTCCATAGGACAACAATCAGTCATACACTACACAAATCTGGCCTTTATTAAAGAGTGCGCAAGAAGAAAGCCATTTCTCAAATATATTCATAAAAAGTCTCATTTAAAGTTTGCCACAAGCCACCTGGGAGACACACCAAACATGTGGAAGAAGGTGCTCTGGTCAGATGAAACCAAAATCGAACTTTTTTGGCCACAATGCAAAACGATATGTTTGGCATAAAAGCAACACAGCTCATCACCCTGAACAAACCATCCCCACTGTCAAACATGGTGGTGGCAGCATCATGGTTTGGGCCTGCTTTTCTTCAGCAGGGACAGGGAAGATGGTTAAAATTGATGGGAAGATGGATGGAACCAAATACAGGACCATTCTGGAAGAAAACCTGTTGGAGTCTGCAAAAGACCTGAGACTGGGACGGAGATTTATCTTCCAACAAAACAATGATCCCAAACATAAAGCAAAATCTACAATGGAATGGTTCACAAATAAACGTATCCAGGTGTTAGAATGGCCAAGTCAAAGTCTAGACCTGAATCCAATCGAGAATCTGTGGAAAGAGCTGAAAACTGCTGTTCACAAACGCTCTCCATCCAACCTCACTGAGATCGAGCTGTTTTCCAAGGAAGAATGGGCAAGAATTTTAGTCTCTCGATGTGCAAAACTGATAGAGACATACCCCAAGCGTCTTGCAGCTGTAATCGCAGCAAAAGGTGGCGCTACAAAGTATTAACTTAAGGGGGCCGAATAATTTGGCACGCCCCACTTTTCAGTTTTTTATTTTTTACAAAAGTTTTAAATATCCAATAAATTTCGTTCCACTTCACGATTGTGTCCCATTTGTTGTTGATTCTTCACCAAAAAATTTAAATTTTATATCCTTATGATTGAAGCCTGAAATGTGGCAAAAGGTTGAAAAGTTCAAGGGGGCCGAATACTTTCACAAGGCACTGTTGATAGTAAAAAAGAAGGGTAAGGTTAAGGTTCCACATTGTGGAAACACATTGTTTTTGGCTGCTGCAGAAATGCAGTGGGGGGAAAAAAACGCTGTGCTTTACAGTACCAGCAAGGTAACAGCGAATTTTAACTGCAGAATCACAAGCATTTTCTCTCTAGATTTAGTAGGGATAGAACGCAGAAGAAAACACAGCAAAATCTCAGTGAAAAATGGTGCAGAAATAAATGCAACACTGCATTCTTTTCTGCAACGTTTTTTAGCTGCGTTTTGCTATGTGTGACCTTAGTCTTATTCATTTTCTGTCTAACAAATTATTGTCTCACTGAGAGCAGCATCAGGGTGGTTTCAGACACAGCATTATAGGAAATGCTGCCACTGCAATGTTTGCTGGAATTTTTTCAGTTTAAGCAACAAATGGATCCAGCAGGGAGGAGACATGGCAGTACTTACTTTATATTTTTCATTCCTACTGAATCTATTTCTGACTTTTGCTAAAAAAAACAAAACAAAAAAAAAAACTGCATCAAAACTGCCATAAAAACATTACTTGCAAAACCAATCTAAGGCAGAGGCCTCAGTTTTGAGCCAAAGCTAAGAATGGCTACAAAAGGAATGGGAAATATATAAAAAGTACTTATACTTCTGCCTTCTGTTCAATCCATTCCTGACTTTGGCTCAAAAACCACAGCAAAATATGCAACAAAAAAAGCTGCGTTTCTGTAACATGGGGCCACAGCCTAAGGCCAACTCCCCAAGGTGCGGAAAAGTTGCTTTTCTTGTAACGGATTCTGCTGTTCTGTTTTTTGGAGCCAAAGCAAAGAATGGCTACAAAAGGAATGACAAATATTTAGGAAGTTCTTATACTTCTCCCACCTGCTCATCCCATTCCTGGCTTAGGCTCAATAAACCGCAGCAAAATCTGCAATAAAAAAAGCACCTTTTCCAAAAAGCTGTGTTTTTTGAGCCAAATCCAGGAGTAGCTACGAATGGAATGGAAAATTTAAAGGAAATCTTTATACTTCTTCCTGCTGCTTAATCCACCCCTGACTTTGGCTTAAAAAAATAAAACAAAGCAAAAGCTGCAACAAAAAAGCTGCTTTTTTTTTTAAACATGTGGCCTTAGTATTAGGCTATGTTAACACTGTCCCATTTCACAAACCTATGCGATCTGCATTTTTTGTGGACAGCATACACATGCATTCATCTGCATTTGTTCATTAATTCATGTGTCATCCATTTTTCACAGACCCACAGACATAGAGAATATAGGAAATGAAATAAAAACAAAGTTGATATGTTTTTCACAGATATGAAAAACAGATTAACCATGTACAGCACACCATATGCAAATAAGTAGGGTAGGGCATTGTCCGTTAAAGGCATAGACTTTACACTTCCACAAAATGTGAAACTGTGAATACAGTGCAAGACTGGCTAAAACCAGTTTCTGATTAAGTAGAAATAGTGTGGCAAGCATAACATATTCTACCTGTTATAAGTGGCAGACTGTCCACTGTTGCTGTTACATCTCGCATCTCATAAAAAATTTTATCAGCTGGCACAAGGTTCTTAGATTGTCCAACTATACAGCAACCTACAAAACGTAGGATTTCCAGCATCTGCAAACATAATACTAAGGTCATTATAGGGATAACAGTAGAATATGCAGTCACTTCGGGCTAATAATATATTCACATTATACTTAAAGGGGGTCAGAACCCAGCATATCAACACAGTCCCTAAGATAGTTAGGGTCACCTGAATCAAATGGTGTTTTCCCCTTGTTGAATTGGTGCCTCTGTTGCTGAAATATGGCTGCTTTTTGTTAATGTGCAAATAAGTTCTATGGAACAATGTGTGCCTTGACTTTGCTCCCAACATGCAAGGAACAATGCCCTTGCTGCTCCAAAAAGCTAATTTGCATATTAAAAAAATAATATTCATGTTAGTGGAAAACATTGATCACTTTTTTTTGCATTGATTTATTAAAAAAAGGAAATTTGATGAGGAGTTTTCAAAATGTGAAATGCTCTGCTTTTCAGACACCCAAATACATAAAAAAATATTATCTACCATATCTCTGCTTTATATTGGCATCATATTTTAATTGTCGTTCAAATTATTTTGGACTTTAGCAGGCTTAGTAGTCCAAAAGCGATTTGCCAAATTTACAAGAAAATTTCCCGAATTAATTTGTTAGGGACCCACTTCAGTTATGAAGGGGATTTTAAAAGCCTATATATATTAGAAATCCCCCATAAATCACCCCATTTTTAAAACTGCACCCCTTCAAAACAGCATTTGGGAAGCCTGTTAACCCTTTAAGCATTTCACAAGAATTAAAACAATAAGGAAGTGAAATTTAGACAAATTTTTTCAATAATATTTTCATTTAGTCCTAAAATGTACACATTCACAATGGGTTAATGGAGAAAATGCATATCACAATTTGTTATGCAATTTCTCCCGAGCACAAAAATACCCCAAATGTGGCTGTAAACTTCTGTTTGGGCACTCGGCAACATGCCAAAAGGAAGGAGCATCACTGAATTGCGTTTGAAATGCAGATTTTGCTAGAACAGTTTTCAGGTGCCATGTCTCATTTGTAGAGCCCCTAGAGTACCAATACAATGGAAACCCTCCAAAAATGACCCCATTTTGGAAATTACACCCCCGACAGATTTTATCAAGGGGTATAGTTAGGGTACTATTTATCTATGGGAGAGAAAATTTTGCTTATATACTTTTCGGGGGCCTTGTCGCATTTGCAGAGCTCCTAAACTAATGTTTGGGCACACGGCAGCACATGTTAGATAAGGAGCGACAGTAGGCATTTGAAGAGCAGATTTTACTGGAATAGTTTTCATGTCTCATTTGAACAGCCCCTAGAGTACCAATAAAATGGAAATTCACAAAAATTGACCCCATTTTGGAAACTACACCCCTCACAGAATTTATCAAGGTGTATAATTAACATTTTGAACCAAGAGATGGTTTCCAAAAAGAAATGTGCAGCGGATAATGCAAAATGAAAATTGCAATTTTTCTCAGATATCTGCTATTTCAGTGCCCGATATGATATGCTCACCTTTTGGCACTGTACAAGGTCAGTTCTCCAGTTATGCTCTGTTTCCTGATTTTGGAAACGCCCTACATGCGGCCCTTATCTTCTGCCTGAAAATAGGACTGGGCGCAGAAGTGAAAGAGCACGGTGTGCCACTTGAGGCCTAATTTGGACATTTACTCTGCACTGGGGGAGCATTTGCAGAGGCCCTGAGATAATTTAAATAATTCACCCCAAAAATATGACTCCATTTTAGAAAGTACACCCCTCAAGGAATTTCTCAAGGAATATTTTCATTTTGAGCTCAAGAGTGCTTCCCAACAATTAATATGCAAAGTGAAATTTGAAATTTTTAAAGAAATATGCCATTCCAGTGCCCACCATGTTGTGCCCACTTTGTGTCAAAAGAGACACGCACTCCTAAAACTTGTGGGTTATCCCAAGTACAGGAAAGGTTGTTTATGTGGGTGTAAACAGCTGTTTGGGCTCAGAAGGGGAGTAGCCCTGAGCTTTTTAGCTTTTGTAGTATAGATTTAGAGGGACTGGTTTCTGCACGCCATATTGTTATTGCAGAGCCCTGGAGTTGCCAGTAAATTGAAATTCCTCAAGTAGTGACCCATTTTGTAGGGTCCATTTTACAGTCTCTGCAAAAGTAACATGGTATCCAAAAATACAACAAACAATCTAAATCTGCACTCCAAAACCACATCTTCACGTCTGCTTCCCAAACAGCAGTTTATGCACACATGTATGACATTGTTGTACCCAGGATAACATATTTAACAATGTCATATGTTGTATAAATTGCTGTTTGGGAACACAGGCAGGCATAGAAGAGAAGGGGGGCTATTTGTTTTTTGCAGTGCAGTTTGGTTTTGGACGTCATGCCACTTTTGCAGAGCCCCAGAATTGCCAGTAAATTGACACGTGACTCCATTTTAGAAACTACATCTCTCAGTTGATTTAAGAAGCGGCATAGCGAGTATTTTCAACCTTTGAGTGTTGCATTAATGTTGTTTTCAAAAATGAATTCACATCTGATAAATTTCTTCAGGGGTGCAGTTTCCAAAATATGGTCATGTGTCAGGGGATTTCTCATTACTGGCATTTCAGGGGCTCTGGAAAAAAGGCATGGTGGCCAAAAACCAAACTGTCGACACAACACCCAAATATATCTCTCTGAACCAGACATTACCTCTCTGTTATCCAGAGTCCCAGAATGTCTAGCAGCTGTAGCCTCCTTTCTCTCCTCCCGCTTTCTCAAACTCAACATGGAGAAAACGGAGTTCATAATCTTCACCCCTCCACGCACGACCCCCCCACCTGACCCACCTATCAAAATTAATGGAACCACTCTCACCACAGTCCCACAAGTCTGCTGCCTTGGGATAACCTTAGACTCTGACCTATCCTTCAAGCCGCATATTCAAACCCTCAACACCTCCTGCCGCCTGAAACTCAAGAACATCCATCGAATCCGCTCCTTCCTCAGCCCCTGAAACTACAAAGATGCTAGTCCACGCCCTCATAATCTCCCGCATAGACTACTGTAACACCCTTCTCCATGGCCTCCCAGCTAACACCCTCACCCCCCCTCCAGTCCACCTTAAACTGTGCTGCTCGCCTAATACACCTCTCCCCCTGTTCTTCATCAGCCGCTCCCCTCTGCCAATCCCTTCACTGGCTACCTGTTGCCCAGCAAATAGAGTTCAAATTACTAATGCTGACATACAAAGCCATCCACAACCTGTCCCCTCCATATATCTCCGACCTAATCTCCCGCTACCTGCCCGCACGTAACCTCCAATCCTCCAAAGACCTCCTACTCCTCTCTGCTCTTATCCACTCTTCACACAATCGTCTCCAAGACTTCTCCCGTGCATCCCCCATACTCTGGAACTCATTACCAAGACACATCAGACTGACCCCCACAATCACAAGCTATCAAGAAGGCCCTGAAGACTTACCTATTCAGGAAGGCCTATAACCTCCAATAACGCTACTGTCACCACACCACCACCTGAACAGCCTCTACCCCTACCTTCTGTCTCTATCCCTCTTCCCTCATAGATTGTAAGCCCTTGCGGGCAGGGCCCTCTATCCCACTGTGCCAGTTGGTCACTATTAGTATTATCTGTTTTGTACATCTTGTGTACCGTATGTAAATCCCCAAATGTAAAGCACCATGGAATTAATGGTGCTATATAAATAAACAATAATAATAATAAAACTGTCTAAATCTGTGCTCCAAAAACTAAATAGCGCTCCTTCCCTTCTGTACCCAGGTGTGTTCCCAAAGAGCTGCTTATACCCACATATAACATTAAGTACATTATTCTGGCATTGGGGGGGGGCAAACTGGGCAAATGGAGTCAGGCCCGGCCATATCAATAGCAGAAAGGGACCTAGGTGTTTGGTGTCATCTTCTGGCCTTTAGGTGACACTGACAACATGCCACTGACCACTGAGGCCCAATCACAGGCCTTGGAGAAGAGGAAGCTGGCGGAAGGGACAGCAGAGCAGCGTGAGGAGGCTCAGGAGAGGTGAGACAAGGTGAGTATAACTGTTTGTTATTTTCCCTTACCTAACCTGGGCCTCAAATTATTGTACTCTGGGGTCTGAAGATCAGCTGCCTGAACTATACAATGGTTTTAGCATTGGAGACTACAGCTCAGCTCCTGTTACCTGAATAAGAGCAACAGTTATCAGGAATGGTCACTATACAGTGGACAGTGCCATCTGCTTCCGGCTCAATTCACGTACTTGCCCATATACAGTG
Source organism: Leptodactylus fallax (assembly GCA_947044405.1). Taxonomy (NCBI): domain Eukaryota; kingdom Metazoa; phylum Chordata; class Amphibia; order Anura; family Leptodactylidae; genus Leptodactylus; species Leptodactylus fallax. Next base: position 837,112 of record CAMRHE010000148.1, on the reverse strand, counting down.
GGGAAAAAAAGTATTTAGTCAGCCACCAATTGTGCAAGTTCTCCCACTTAAAAAGATAAGAGAGGCCTGTAATTGACATCATAGGTAGATCTCAACTATGAGAGACAAAATGAGAAAACATATCTAGAAAATCACATTGTCTGATTTTTTTAAGAATTTATTTGCAAATTTTGGTGGAAAATAAGTATTTGGTCACCTACAAACAAGCAAGATTTCTGGCTCTCACAGACCTGTAACTTCTTCTTTAAGAGGCTCCTCTGTCCTCCATTCATTACCTGTAGTAATGGCACCTCTTTGACATTGTTATCAGTATAAAAGACACCTGTCCACAACCTCAAACAGTCACACTCCAAACTCCACTATGGTGAATACCAAAGAGCTGTGGAAGGACACCAGAAACAAAATTGTAGACCTGCACCAGGCTGGGAAGACTGGTAAGCAGCTTGGTGTGAAGAAATCAACTGTGGGAGCAATACTTAGAAAATGTAAGACATACAAGACCACTGATAATCTTCCTAGATCAGGGGCTCCATGCAAGATCTCATCCTGTGGGATTAAAATGATCACAAGAACGGTGAACAAAAATTCCAGAACCACACGGAGGGACCTAGTGAATGACCTGCAGAAAACTGGGACTAATGTAACAAAGGCTACCGTCAGTAACACACTACGCCGCCAGGGACTCAGATCCTGCAGTGCCAGACACTTCCCCCTGCTTAAGCCAGTACTTATCCGGGCCCGTCTGAAGTTTGCTAGAGAGCATATGGATGTTCCAGAAGAGTATTGGGAGAATGTCAGATGGTCAGATGAAACCAAAGTAGAACTGTTTGGTAGAAACACAACTTGTCGTGTTTGGAGGAGAGTGAATGCTGAGTTTCTTCCAAAGAACACCATACCTACTGTGAAGCATGGGGGTGGCAACATCATGCTTTGGGGCTGTTTCTCTGCAAAGGGACCAGGACGACTGATCCATGTACATGAAAGAATGAATGGGGCCATGGATCGTGAGATTTTGAGTGCAAACCTCCTTCCATCAGCATTGAAGATGAAACGTGGCTGGGTCTTTCAGCATGACAATGATCCCAAGCACAGCGCCAGGGCAACGAAGGAGTGGCTTCGTAAGAAGCATTTCAAGGTCCTGGAGTGGCCAACATACCAGCAACAGTGTGTGCCAACCTTGTGAAGACTTACAGAAAACGTTTGACCTCTGTCATTGCCAACAAAGGATATATAACAAAGTATTGAGATGAACTTTTGTTACTGACCAAATACTTCTTTTCCACCATAATTTGCAAATAAATTCTTTAAAAATCAGACAATGTGATTTTCTGGATTTGTTTTCTCATTTTGTCTCTCATAGTTGAGGTCTACCTATGATGTCAATTACAGGCCGCTGTCATCTTTTTAAGTGGGAGAACTTGCGCAATTGGTGGCTGACTAAATACTTTTTTTCCCCACTGTAGTTCCAGAGAAAAGCTGGTCAGTGTGGGTGGCAATTGTTGGACCCCTTCCAATCAGATATTGATTTTGTATCCTTAGGATCAGTCAATAATATAAAATGCCTGGAAAACCTATTTGACAACAACCCCACCAACCCAAAGTTATACCCCAACACCATTAAAACAATTAACCAGGATGATTATTTCTCACCTCTGTTACTATAATTGATTAATTGGCATTTTATTAAACAAGATGGCTCTGGCATAATCTTTCTTGGCACTGATTTTAGCTGAGTGACAGACATGCAGATTTATTCATATTTCCCCCCACTGCACATAAAAGTAGCTTGAATAATCAGGTCACATCTATTGTGTCATTACCCTTATACTCTTTAGATTATAAGGTCTTAGTGAAAAGTGCTCCTTATATTTGGGAATATGGACATCTTAGGGTAAATATGTCATAGATGCTTATAGGGGTATTTCCATCTTAGTATTTATGGCTATATCCATAGGATATAAATACTTGATAGATGTGAATTTCTCATGTGTCTCACCCTTCACTTATATGGCTATTTCTGTAACTCCCATACTAGTGAATGAAGAGATACATACGTGTGGCCCGTCACATTAAATCTTTGAATATCTGTGACCTAATTCTTACTTCTTTTCAGATACAGATATCATGAAAGAGTTTCATAGCTACATGTTTGACAGTAAAGCTATGTTCATATCTGCGTGGAGTCTCCGCCAGAAAATGCAGGCTGAAAAAGTCATGCAAGCTTGACTTTCATCCAGTTAACAAAAAAAAAAAAAAAAAAAAAAAGGACACCATCAGACCTCATTATAGTCAATGGGGTCTCTCAGGATGTGTTTGTGTCATTTCCTCAATCTGTTGCTGTCCATTTTTCTGTTCTTCTGTTCCTGTGACGGACCAGAAGAACAGATTGGACATCACAGATGTGAATGTAGAGTAAGTGTCTAAGTTTTTCCATAAAATAACAGGATTGAAGCATCTTTTCTTACAACTCTTCATTTTTCTGTTCCTCAGTTATTCCTCCTAGACATTTATAAATAATAAATTGACAACTGGATGTTATCATTCTTCATGTCTAAGGTCTAAGGCAGCAATTCCCTACGGACTACCATAGTACTCTGGGCTGCCATAGAGATCCTTCAGGGGTGCCGCGACAATCTGGTGGGGAAATGGCCGCCAGTCCCCTTTTAACTCCATTGGTATCCTTAGGATGTCGATGTAGTTGAATAAAATGATGGAGCAGGAAGGCTTTAGCTTCCTGCTCCAATACTTAGGCATCAGCTAGCGATGCCTGCTGAAGACCCACTGCATCCATCTACAGAGAAGAAACAGGAGAAGAACCTCAAAGCTCCAGGGACTGAGGATGGGTAAGTGTTATTTATTTGCTTTTTTATTTATAAAGCACAACTACAGGGTATGGCCACTGGGGGACTTTAATTGTCTGGGGGCTAGTGAGGGCTATTATTAGTTGTCTGGGGGCCACTGGTGGGGACGATATTACTTGCAAAGGGGCCACTGGGGGACATTACTTGCCTGGGGTTACTGGAGGACATTACTTGTCTTGAGCCACTTGGGGACATTATTACTTGTCTGGGGACCACTGGGGGAACAGTACTTGCCAGGGGGCCACTGGGGGACATTATTATTTGCATAGGGTCACTACAGGACACTATTACTTGCCTGGAGTCACTGAAGGACATTATTACTTGCATGGGATCACTGGAGGACATTATTGCCTGTCTGGGGCCACTGGAGGACATTACTTGTCTGGGGGACAATATTACTTGTCTTGGGGGTTACTGGGGGAAGTTATTACTTGCTTGGAATGGCTACTAGAGGGACATTATTACTTGCCTGGAGGGGCTACTGAAGGACATTATTAGTTGCCTTTAAAGCCACTGGAGGACATTATTGCTTGCCTGGAGGGGCTACTGGAGGACATTATTAGTTGGCTTGGGGCCCACTGGAGTACATTATTACTTGTCTGGGGGACATTAGATGACATTATTTCTTGCCTGGTGGCCATGGGAGGACATTATTACTTGCCTGGGGGCCACTGGAGGACATTATTGCTTGTTTGGGGGCCACTGGGGTAATTATTACTTGTCTGAGGGTCACAGGAGACATTATTACTTGCCCCGGGGCTACTGGGGAACCTTACTACTTGTCTGGAGGCCACTGGGGAGTATTGCTACTTGCATTGGGGAGCATTATTAGGTGTCTAGGAGCCACTGGGGAGCATTATGTGTCTGAGGACCACTAGGGAGCGTGTACTGAGTGTTGGGCACTGGGGAGCATGATGCTATGTGGGGCCACTAAGGGAGCTTGGTAATGGTAAAAGGTGAATTTTTGTATGTGTTGGGTGGAAAGTATAGGATCGTGTAGCTTTGAGGGTGCATTGACATAATGCAGTTGTGATGCAATTACCATTGCATCAAAACTGCAACTGAAAAATGCATGCAATTTTGATGTCGTTTTTGATGTCTATTCTCTAAATTTACAAGTGAAACAAATTTATGTTACAGCTGTAATTTCAAAAACTTTGCTAAAAAAAGGGGTCCAATAAGGTCTAACCACAAGGATTCCACTTTACTGGTTCCTTAGAGGCTCTGCAAACATGACATGGTGTCCAGATACCAAACATTTAAATCTGCAATCCAAAAGTAACACAGCGTTCCTTCCCTTCTTCGCCTTGCTCTGTGCCCAAACTACAGTTTATGTCCAAATGTACGACACTGTTGTACCTAGGATAATTACTTAATATCATATGTGGGTATAAACTGCTGTTTGGGCACAGAAGGCAAGGAGCGCCATGTGGTTTTAGGAGCACAGATTTAGACACCTTGAATTTTGGACGCCATGACACTTTTGCAAAACCCTGAAATGCCAGTAAAGTGGAATCTCCTGACACATGACCCCATTTTGGAAGCTACACCCCTGAAGGAATTTATTCAGGGGTACAGTGATAATTTTTAACCCCCAAGTGTTGCATTAATTTATTTTCCAGTAATTAATACGTAGCTGATGGTTAAAGATGAAAATGGCAATTTTTCCAGGAATACATAATTTCAGTGCGCAATATGTTGTGCCCAGTTTGTATCAGAGACGAACACTCCAAAAGATGTTGTGCCCGGGATACCCGCTAAACAGCTTTTGGAGTGTGTGTCTCTGCTGACACAAGCTGGGCACAACATATTGAGCAATGAAATGGTGTATTCCTGGTGTAACTTTTCATTATCAGCTGCACATTCATTTCTGGAAATGAAATTAATGCAATGCTCAAGGGTTAAAAATGCTCGCCACACCACTTGATAAATCCCTTGAGGGATGTAGTTTCCATAGTGGGGTCACATGTCTGCGGATACCACTTTACTGGCAATTCAGGGGATCTGCAAAAGTGGCATGATGTCCAAAAACCAAAGTGTGCTCCATAATAGCGCTCCTTCCCGGCTGTGACCAAACAGAAGTTTATACCCACATAAGGTGTTGTTAAGTACGGTATCCTGGGTACAACAGTGTCATACATGTGGGCATGGACTTCTGTTTGGACACACAGTAGGGCGCAGATTTAGATTGTTGGTTTTTGGACGCAATGTCACATTTGTAGAGACCCTAAAATTATCCCTACAAAATGGGGTTACTTCTTGGGGAATTCCAATTTATTGGCACCTCCAGGGCTTTGCAAAAACAATATGACGTCTAGAAAGTCCCTGTAAATCTATACTCCAAAAGCTAAAAAGCTCAGTACTACTCCCCTTCTGAGCCCTGCAGTTTATGTCCACATATACAACTTTTTTGTACCTGGGATAGCCCACTTAATAGTTTTAGGAGTGCGTGTCTCTGATGACAAAAAATGGACACAATATATTGGGCACTGAAATTGTATATTTCTTTAACAATTTCTCTTTTCACTTTGTACATTCATTTTTGGGAAACACTCTTGGGCTCTGAATGATAATACCCCTTGAGAAATTCCTTGAGGGGTGTAGTTTCTAAAATTGTGTCACTTTTGTAGGATTTGCACTGTACTAGTACTTTAGGGAATCTGCAAATGTGACATGACACCTGAAAACTATTCCAGCAACATCTGACCTCCAAATAGCGCACTTTACATTCTGAGCCCCAGCATGTAACCATACAGCAGTTTACAACCACATATGGGGTATTTCCGTGTTCAGAAGAAAGTAACAAACTGTGGTGCGTTTTTTTTTTTTCTTTAACCCCTTGAAAAAACATGAAAAATTTGGGGCTAAATGGACGGTTTATTGAAAAAAAGTAATTTTTCATTTTTGCATTTTCTCCTTAACCCCTTGTGAATGTGTTAATTTTAGGGCTAAATAAACGTATTATTAAAAAAAAAAAATTAAATGTCTAAATTTCAACTCCATATTGTTTTAATTCCCGTGAAATGCTTAAAGGGTTAACAAACTTCCCAAATGCTGTTTTGAATTATTTCAGGGGTGTAGTTTTGAAAATGTGGTGATTCATGGGTGTTTCTAATATAGAGACCTTTATAATCCCCTTCATAACTGAAGAGGTCCCTAAAAATTAGTTTGGGAAATTTTTTTGTAAATCTGGAAAGTTGCTGTTATGCTTGTAAGCCTTCTAACGTCTAAAATAAATTAAAGGACAGTTAAAAGATAATGCCAATATAAAGCAGAGATATGGTAAATAATATTTATCAATATGCTTTATCAATGTGTTGTATGATTGTCTGAAAAGCAGAGCATTTCACATTTTGCAAATTGCGATTTTTTTCCAAATTTCCATCAAATTTCCTATTTTTTTTTAATAAATAAATACAAAAATATTGATCAATGTTTACCACTAACATGAAGTACAGTGTGTCGACCAAAAAATGCAATTGTAACCATGCCTCCTAAACAATTGCTACGCAGCGTTGCTTGCAGGAATATCTAGATAATCCAGCAGCGTGGTGGCACAATGGCAAGATTGCAAGATTGCAGGTGAGTTGGTCCAACAGCTGTGCCTGAATATCTGGCTTTACTAAAATGGAGAGCCAGTGAATTATAACTACTATTTTAAGCATTACTCTAATAAACTTTATATTTTAATGTCCTAATCAGACAAAATTTTGTTACTGTAGATGGCAGCAGGTTATCTGGCTATGATCACATCCCGTGTGTCCCCAGCCTTATATTGACAGCACTCACTGTCCGACTGGGATGTCTAGGGCCCACCAGTGGAATTGTTTCTAGGGGCCCACCATCAGGACCCCTGCAGATCAGCGGTACCGAGACAGGGCGGCTAAAGGTAATAACATGTCGGGAGCCATGCTGCTCACCTGCCATAACATGTGCACCACTGCACTACCTAAACCTACTGCTACACCCTGTATGGCAAGTGAACAGCGTGGCTCCTAGAATTGTTACCTTTACCTGTAGCCGCACTGTCCTGGAAAAGCTGATCTGCAGAGGTCCTGGCTGTTGTATCATCGCAGATGTAATATTGCTGGTCTATCCTAAGGACAGGCCATCAATATTAGAAAGATGGATAAATCCTTTAAAGAGGTTGTCCAGGAATTGGAGCAACCCATGTAGCTAGCGGGAGGTGTAAACTAAAAAACAAGTAAATTAAAAAGCATACTCACCTGTCCCCGGCGCTCCGTTGTCCGCTGCCAGTGTCCATTCAGTCTCATGCCGGCGCCTTCTTGCTGGAGTCCTGCACCTCATGTGACTGGTAAGACCAATTAGGTACAGGATTTCCAGAAATGAGGGGCCGCCATGAGATCAAACAGACACAGGCAGGGGACAACAGGGTGCTGGGGACAGGTGAGTATGCTTTTTTTTTTTTTTTTAATTTTCTTATTTTTACACCTCCCTGGTGGCCGACACAGTGGTTGCTCCAGTTTATGGACAACCTCTTTTAAGGGGTTGTCTGGGCCAAATTTTTCTATGGTCACTTCACTGGTCCCCCCACATAGTGGCCTCTTCACTGGTCCCCCATACTGTATGGGGAACAGTGATGGGGTCATTATATTGTGTGGGAGCCGTGATGGGGGCTAACATCCTGTGGGGGAGACATTAAACTGTGTGGGGCATATTAAAGGGGTTGTCCAGGGTTAATCATTTTTATGGCCTATGCTCAGGATAGGCCATAAATACCTATCGGTAGGTGGATGACACACGGCCCCATCAGCTGTACGGAGCCACTTCCGGAGCCCCTTCTGTACACAACACAGGGCCGGAAACAGAAAGCTCCATCCGCTGTATAGCAGCCCGGCACTTTCACTGCAGCTCAGCTCCTACTGACTTCAATAAGTGCTGTGATACAGTGAAGGTGCCCGGCTAATACACAGAGGACAGAGCTTTCTGCTTCTGGCCCTGTATTGTGTACAGGACGGGCATCAGAAGTGGCTCCATACAGCTGATCGGTCCTGGGTCAGTCCCCAACAGGTCAGGTATCTATGGCCTATCCTGAGGATAAACCATAACAAATTATGCCTGGACAACCCCTTTAATATACCCCCCAGGGCCCCCCTAATGCGCCACACTTTAAAGAGCTTGTCCAGTATAATTTTTTTCTCTTTTATAATTAGGCCGGGGGAGGTGAATCCCCCCAACCCCCCCCAAAAAAAAAACATTCTAAACATACTCACCTGTCTCTGGTGCTCTGGTGTCCTCCCAACACGGTCTGGTCCTGCAGCCCCGCTGTCTTCTTTTTGCTGGAATTCCTCACTGGCTGTGACGTCCCAGGTCCCTTCCCTTAGGCCGCTGATTGGCCTCAGGGGTCACGTAATGTCACAGGTAGTCACGTGCAGAGGGAACTTCAGCTGGAAGAAAACAACAGAACTGCAGGACCGAACCGCGTAGGAGACACTGGGGACAGGAGAGAAAATTTGTTTTTGTTTTTTTTGGTTTTTTTTCACCTGCCCTGGCGTAATTAAAAAAAAAAAAATAAAGGAGCCACTGGCCCCCACCCAGTATTATATGCGCCCAATAGCCCTCCTCCGCTTCGGTGCTATTATTATACTCTGGGGTCTCCTCAGACCCCAGAGTATAATAATCGGAGGCCCAGGGGAAGTGATTAAAAATAACAAACACTGATACTCACCTTGCCTTACCTTTCCTTGGCATCCTCGCTCTGTCCTGACGTCTTCAGCGTCTTCAGGCCCTTTTCCGACGTAGCTGCTGAGGCCTGTGATTGGGCCTCAGCGGTCACGTGGGGGCGCACTGACGTCATTACGCGGCCGGGCCCCATGTGACCGCTGGGGCCTAATCACAGGCCTCAGTCACATGACGGAAGAGCGCCGGAGAGGACGCTGTACCCAGGAGAGGTGAGAATATCTATTTATTATTTTCAGTCACCTCCCCTGGCTGCCCTGCCCTGCCATCTATTGGAAAGGAGCCTGCAATATGCCAGGGTCCCTTTCCAATAACAGTATGTATAGCGGTCGGGGTCCGCTGGCCACGGACACCATACCCTGCCGAGCCCGGTCGTGGTCGCACCCCCTGCGACCGCGATCGTTACACAACTGGTTAGGGACCCGATCGGGATGGTCAGGATCCCGATCGGGCCCCCATGACATGAGGACTAATAGTCGGGGCTCGGGGCCCACCGGTGGATCAACCGGTTCCCCGGTGGGCCAGTCCAACCCTGACAGCACTGATTGGACAGTAACAGAATGTGCAGGGACATACTACCAACAGGTAACTCCCAGTTGTCAATTTATTCATACAACTCAGAAGGAATACAGGGGAACAGGACAACATAGAGTTCTAAGAAATGATGCTCCAGAGCTGTTTCATCAGAAGTATAATTACTTACAAAAACAGATATTTCAGGAGCAGTGACATCTCCTATGTCAGTAGGGAAATCAATCTTAATCCAGCCACCGAACATTGTAGGGCACATTATGCTGAGCAACATCATATAGCAGAAGTACAACAGGGGTGTGCCTCAGCCTTCAAGGGCTCCTTTTGCAGTTCTTAATCTCCACTAAAATCCAGTCCAGCACCATTTCCCTAACACTTGATTGACAACCTCTTCACATTCTTTGGCTATTGAGCTGATCGCTGTCGTTCAATGAACATTGATGATTAGCGTAATAGCTGGAGGATGTGAATAGGCTGTCATTCAAGTGTAGAGAAGCAGCACTGAGAGGAGTTTCCAGCAGAGATTCACATTCTTCATAGGAATGGTGCATCTATTTGGCTATATAAAGGTATGATGTTCATCAGTATAATGTTCCCTACAGTGGCTGGTTCGAGATCAATTTCTCTGCTGACAGATTTATTTCACATACCTGTTCAGGATTCTGCTGTGAGCTAAAACCTGGAATTGACTCCAACTTATCCAAAGTTCCTCCAGTGTGTCCTAGTCCTCTCCCACTGATCATTGGAACCTTACAGAAAGACAACAAGACATTACAAGTAGCAAGAATGCAGGGATTTTATAGGCAACCATCTATTTTGGTTCAAACAGATGCCCCTAGGGATAATTTGTGTTATCTGTACATGCAAATTGTCTCAAATATTACCTTTCACCCCCTCCTCTTTGCATTATTTAATAGGCAAAGCTCTACTTATTCCCAAACAATTGGGATTTTTTCTCTAGCCCCCACTATTCACAAGCAATAAGTGCTGTTTTTGTGGCTCATATGCAGCATGACTAGGAGAGACAAGGCCCAATAGCAAACTTTTGACTGGGCCCCCTTTACTGGCCCCCACACAGTATAAGGCCCTGTTTACTGATTTCCCCCCCCCCCCACACACAGTATATTGCGCCTTTATTGACCCCATACGGTATACTATCCCCATTACAGGCCCTCATACGGTATACTGTCCCCATTACAAGACCCCATATGGTATACTGCCCCTTGGTACAAGCCCCCATATAGTACACTGCCCCCCCTATTCAGGCCCCCATACATTATACTGCCCTGTATACAGGCCTCCATACAGTAAGTGCTCCTGTATATAGGCCCCCATATAGTAAGTACCTCTGTATTCAAGTCCCACAGAGGTACTTTAGGCTGCTAACTACTAGATTACTCCAGTGGGTAACCACTAGACAACCAATCACATTTTGACGCTATTTAGCATTAATATGCGGTGCCACCTGGAGGCCTAAGCGGAGTTGGATATGGATAGGAATGGACAAGGGGGTATAATTCTGAGCACTGTCACTGTCTATCTCTGATTGAATCTCTGAACCACGCCCCCTTGCCTGCTTCTGCCTGACACTGCCCACCTGACAGTACAGAGCCTAAATAGCATATCGGGCACCAATAATTGCACTGATTGCTTAGGAACAGGGGGCTAGAGAAAAAATTCCTATTGTAATGGAATCAGCGTAGCAGCACCTATTAATAGGTGTGAAGAACAGGGGTTGACAACAACTGTTATAACACCATGCTCCAAATGTTTTTGACTGAGTTCCCCTATATTGAGTTGCTATGATATACTAATCACCTTTAAGTTATTCATAGTTCTTCACTAAAAATTTATGAACAGAAATCAGACAATGTTTATTATCTTACAGACACCGACATGCACATTTATTAACACAATGATGGATAGCAAAGTAAGAATGAAACTGAAGACTTTGCAGTTTATTCTTAGCTAGCAATATGTACAGTAGACATACAAAGGAAATACCTGCCGCAATGTATGTATGCAGTCTGATCTTCTGTCATATAATAATTTTAAGATTTTTTTCAGGTTGATTATTGAAAATAAAAATCATTATTTGCTAATATCTTGTATTCTTGTGGTATATCTGTATTCTGCTGATTCCTATATTAATGACATTTTCACATGTAGCCTTGTTTCTATGTCCGTTTCAAGAATGTTCTGCTATGATCTAATTACTTATTATCTACCAAGTCCAGAAACCTTGGTTGTTTTGAAACGACTAGCCTAAATATTAGATAGCATTGCCACGAAGATAGACAGCCCTGATGTTTAGGCCAAATAATGTTCTTTAGAGTTAACTAGATGTCATATGTTTCATTATACTAAGTCTTTTACGAGAGTGACGGTGATTGTAAGGGGATGTTCTGATGGCAAGTTGTCAGAAATTTAGCTTAAGAACCTCTGTTTTTGGGTTTCTCTTCCTCTTTCAGAAAGCCTCCTTGGCCACGTTCTTTTGTTTCGTTTATTTTATTATTTTTCCTAAACTACCTCTATCTCTAAATCTATTGTTGCTGTGACATCACTTCTAAATAAAATTAATCTGATTTTATCTACCTGTAAGATCAATTGTTTTTATAAGTTCCATTACATTATATAAATAACAATATTTTTCCCCATAATATGTATGATTTATTATGCCTTTCTATCTGAAAATCTTTGAAACCCTTTAGTTGGTTCATGTGATCTCATTCTGACTTGATGTCACACAACTTTCTAAAACTGCATGGACCATACCACACAGACTGTTCACAGGGGGGAAACCACTCTTATTACAGCTGCAGGTGAAAATCAGACAGGCCCCTGTCACACTGGTATAGTGAAAATGCTCACAGCTCAGCCTCACTGACCATATACTTCTGGCCTCTTACATTGTCCCCTACCAGGCAGAGATCATACTGTCTCTAGCTGCTCATGTTATGCTGTGCCAAGGGATCATGGGATTTCTAGCACAGCACAGAAAAAGATAAATCTAAAAATCAAGATGAGGATTACAAGCAGCGAGGATACTGGGGATAGAGAGATGTAAAAGAAGTGCAGAGTATAAAAGTCAATCTGGTGAAGGGCGCTGGAATGGAAAGTGTTCACTTACTACTTTAATATAGAAACTATGTGATAAATACAAAAGGAATTTGCACTCTATATATAAAACATTTTGTTGTATACAAAATGTAAGGTAATATGATAGATAGATAGATAGATAGATAGATAGATAGATAGATAGATAGATAGATACAGTCATATGAAAAAGTTTGGGCACCCCTATTAATCTTAATCATTTTTAGTTCTAAATATTTGGGTGTTTGCAACAGCCATTTCAATTTGATATATCTAATAACTGATGGACACAGTAATATTTCAGGATTGAAATGAGGTTTATTGTACTAACAGATAAATGTGCAATATGCATTAAACCAAAATTTGACTAGTGCAAAAGTATGGGCACCTCAACAGAAAAGTGACATTAATATTTACTAGATCCTCCTTTTGCAAAAATAACAGCCTCTAGTCGCTTCCTGTAGCTTTTAATCAGTTCCTGGATCCTGGATGAAGGTATTTTTGACCATTCCTCTTTACAAAACAATTCCAGTTCAGTTAAGTTTGATGGTCGCCGAGCATGGACAGCCCGCTTCAAATTATCCCACAGATGTTCAATGATATTCAGGTCTGGGGACTGGGATGGCCATTCCAGAACATTGTAATTGTTCCTCTGCATGAATGCCTGAGTAGATTTGGAGCTGTGTTTTGGATCATTGTCTTGCTGAAATATCCATCCCCGGCGTAACTTCAAATTCGTCACTGATTCTTGTACATTATTCTCAAGAATCTGCTGATACTGAGTTGAATCCATGCGACCCTCAACTTTAACAAGATTCCCGGTGCCGGCATTGGCCACACAGCCCCAAAGCATGATGGAACCTCCACCAAATTTTACAGTGGGTAGAAAGTGTTTTTCTTGGAATGCTGTGTTTTTTTGACGCCATGCATAACGCCTTTTTGTATGACCAAACAACTCAATCTTTGTTTCATCAGTCCACAGGACCTTCTTCCAAAATTAAGCTGGCTTGTCCAAATGTGCTTTTGCATAACTCAGGCGACTCTGTTTGTGGCGTGCTTTCAGAAACGGCTTCTTTCGCATCACTCTCCCATACAGCTTCTCCTTGTGCAAAGTGTGCTATATTGTTGACCGATGCACAGTGACACCATCTGCAGCAAGATGATGCTGCAGCTCTTTGGAGGTGGTCTGTGGATTGTCCTTGACTGTTCTCACCATTCTTCTTCTCTGCCTTTCTGATATTTTTCTTGGCCTGCCACTTCTGGGCTTAACAAGAACTGTCCCTGTGGTCTTCCATTTCCTTACTATGTTCCTCACAGTGGAAACTGACAGGTTAAATCTCTGAGACAACTTTTTGTATCCTTCCCCTGAACAACTATGTTGAACAATCTTTGTTTTCAGATCATTTGAGAGTTGTTTTGAGGAGCCCATGATGCCACTCTTCAGAGGAGATTCAAATAGGAGAACAACTTGCAATTGGCCACCTTAAATACCTTTTCTCATGATTGGATACACCTGGCTATGAGGTTCAAAGCTCAGTGAGGTTACAAAACCAATTTTGTGCTTCAGTAAGTCAGTAAAAAGTAGTTAGGAGTATTCAAATCAATAAAATGATAAGGGTACCCAAATTTTTGCACCGGTCAAATTTTGGTTTAATGCATATTGCACATTTTCTGTTAGTACAATAAACCTCATTTCAATCCTGAAATATTACTGTGTCCATCAGTTATTAGATATATCAAATTGAAATGACTGTTGCAAACACCCAAATATTTAGAACTAAAAATGATTAAGATTAATAGGGGTGCCCAAACTTTTTCACATGACTGTAGATAGATAGATAGATCGATCCATAGTAAATGTTATGGCCCTTCTTCCTCACTTGATGTGAGCTAAGAATTAGGACATTGAGGTTGAAGATAAGGTCTAATGTACACAACAGAAATGTGTATAAAGCCTGTATGGTGGCTTGCAGAATCCCTGTGAGATTTAGGATGGATTCATATATGGAGTCATTTTAAGACAAATCTGCCACAAAATCCTGTTGTGTATGTTTTTTTGACGCAGATTAACATGTGGATTTGCTTTGAAGTTGCTGCAATCCTGCAGAATAGCAGTGGATTACACCTCAGTACAAGTACAAGATAAGTAATATATTTATTTAGTCACTTTTCATTTACTGGTAAAACAGTATTGAATAATGAATGGTTATCATACACTAAACCTAGAAATGATTGATGGACGTAAGCAGGAGATATGTATGACCCATGTTTGTCAGTCTATGAGTAAGGGCTGTTTGTTTAGTCCAAAACATGTCAGAGAATTTTGTTTTTGTTCATGACGTTTATACATTGCTCTGGTCTGGCTGCTAGATTTCCACTGCAACAATTGGGTTTATCATACATTAAACCTAGAAATGAATGATGGAAGTAAATGATATGCATGACTCACTGTTTGTCAGTCTAGAGCAGTGATGGTGAACCTTTTAGAGACTGAGTGCCCAAAATGCAACCCAAAACCCATTAAGTTATCACAAAGTGCCAACACGGCAATTTAACCTTAATTTTGTGCGGATCCACAATTGTGGACAGTTACAGAGCTTTCAATGATACAAAGAACTTTGTACTGAAAGGTAGAAGTTTGCATTTGGTATACTTTTGAACACTTAATGTTTGCTTTTTACACACAGGATCTGTTTTATAGTGACCGTTCAATGTTATTACAGTTTCACAGAGAATAGGTTCCCAGAGCAAGAACAATATAAAAATAAAACATAACTTTAATTAATATGTAAATAAAACCTAAATTGAAATACAGGATGTCAACAATAAATAAAAAATGGAAATTCACATCAAGACGTATGTTTACGTAATGGGAAATTTCACAAATAGAAAAATGACCCTGATCCCTAATGGTCAGTAAAATGAAGGTGACAGCAATAAAACAGATGACAGAGGCAAAAGGACATTATCAGTCCGTTGAGGATAAGCCAACAGACCTACATATCGCCTCAACTGTCACCAGTTACTGCCTATTCAGAAGGATGCAGGATAATAACTTCCCTCAAGTGAAAAATATTTTTTGTGGTATCTATAGGTGCTATCTGAATACTGTACTATTAGATACAGAGTACAATGATGTTCTATACACCCGGACTCAAATAAAACACAGGAATAATGGAGATGAATAGATACTAGTGGACACAGTGCAGACAATATATCGGCTGTGTCAAACAGCTTTGTCAACAGTCACTCCCCATATGCTGCTGAGATGAAACTCACAATCGTCCCAGGGTAAAACTACTCTGCAAGAATAGCAGCCACACAAAGGCTGAATCAGCCAGCACTCTACTGAATGATATAAAGTATCTCCTCAATGTGTTTCCCTTGCCACCTATCTAGCAAGTTCATCAGGAGGTTAACAATAGATACAGATGGTAGATGAATGACTTGCAGTAATAAATGCAGTTCCCGGAGCCCTAATGGTGAGCTCCGGTACTTAGAATAGCTGACTAATGTTATTACAGCCTGTAATAATATCACATGTCTGATATAAAACAGATACTGTGTAACATAAATAGTGAAGGGGCCCCCAAACAGTCCAATCTGCTCCATGGTGGCCCCCACACAGTCCAATCTGCTCCATGGTGGTCCCCACACAGTTGAATCTGCTCCACGGTGGCCCCCACACAGTCCAATCTGCTCCACAGTGGCCCCCACACAGTCCAATATGTTCCATGGTAGCCCCCACACATTCCAATCTGCTCCATGGTGGCCCCCACACAGTCCAATCTGCTCCACGGTGGCCCCCACACAGTCCAATATGTTCCATGGTGGCCCCCACACAGTCCAATCTGCTCCACGGTGGCCCCCACACAGTCCAATATGTTTCATGGTGGCCCCCACATAGTCCAATATACACCACGGTGGCCCCCACACAGTACAATATACTCCAAAATGTCCCCCTACCTATATGGAACAGTATTATATATTGTTTATGTGTCACATACTGTAGTTATTCCACAGTGGCCCCCACGCAGTACGATATACTCCACATTGGCCCCCACACAGGACAATATACACCACAGTGGGCCCCACACTGTATACTGTGTGGTGGCCACTGTGGAGTATATTATACTGCGTGGGGGCCACTGTGGAATAACTACAGTATGTGACACATAAACAATATATAATACTGTTCCATATAGGTAATCAATTAACTAATATATACAGGTGCATCTCAATAAATTAGAATATCTTTGAAACGTTTATTTATTTCAGTAATTAAATTAAAAAGTGACCACCTATCTTTCTAGATTCTTTACACACAGGGTATGCTATTTGAAGTGTTTTATTTCTGTAAATGTTGGTTATGGATTACAGCTAATGAAAACACAAATCTATGAAAATTAGACTATTGTGAAAAAGTTCAGTATTGTAAATTCAGTGTGTCACCTGCCAAGGTTTCCTAAGCCTTTAAATGGCCCCTCAGTCTGGTTCAGTAGGACACACAATCATGGAAGACGCTGATTATGAATTGAATTACTGAAATGCATGAACGTTTCAAAAATATTCTATTTATTGAGATGCACCTGTACCTGCACTCCATGAAGAGCAGCAGGGCAACCTCCTTCTTCCACCGCAAAGCAGGTGCTGATGAATGACTTCATCGCGCCTGCGTCGGGGCAGAAGTCATAATCGTCCAGCGGACCCGCAGCCTACACTGATAGTTTTCAAGTGTATGAATTTGCACATACAGCATGAAAGAAATGCTGGATCGCTCGCCGGGGGATCTGGGGCAACTGTCCCAGATTCCCTGTTAGTGAGTGATCAAGGAGCCTGGCTGGGGCGGGGGCTCTGAGTTCCCCCTCTGGCACGAGTGCCATACGTTTGCCACCACTGGTCTAGAGCAGTATTTTTTTTTTTTTTTTTTACATGAATCATGGTAGTTGAAGATTGGGTAATATGTTATCTAGAAATATGATGAATAATAATTCCTGAGTATTTATTTAAAAGGTGATGTCTGTAGAATGTAATTTGCTCCTTAGTTGTAGTACTCACAATTTATGTTGCTTTAATACTTCAACTGATACAATAGATACCTATCTCTGGTGGCAAGACACTGTGGACTAATACCTTGCAACCACAGGCAGCGAGTGCTGGAGCCAGTGGTAGGCTCACTTTGTCCCCAACTCCTCCTGTAGAATGTTTGTCGACCAGCAAACCACTCCATTCCTCCGGCCATTTGAGAACAGAGCCAGAGGCCACCATTTCCTTTGTCAAAGTCATGGTTTCTTCTGCGTCCATTCCTTGAAGACGGATTGCCATAAGCAGAGCACCTAGAGATACAAATATCTTTTGCTACTGGTCAGTCATATTGTATAAGTCATTTATCATACAAACCCACATACACATGTGGACAAAATTGTTGGTACCCCTCATTTAATGAAAGAAAAACCTACAATGGTCACAGAAATAACTTGAATCTGACAAAAGTAATATATAAAAATTCTATGAAAATGAACAAATGAAAGTCAGACATTGCTTTTCAACCATGCTTCAACAGAATTTTTGAAAAAAGAAAACTCATGAAACAGGCCTGGACAGAAATGATGGTTCCCTTAACTTAATATTTTGTTGCATAACCTTTTGAGGCAATCACTGCAATCAAACGATTCCTGTAACTGTCAATGAGACTTCTGTACCTCTCAACAGGTATTTTGGCCCACTCCTCATGAGCAAACTGCTCCAGTTGTCTCAGGTTTGAAGGGTGCCTTTTCCAGACGGCATGTTTCAGCTCCTTCCAAAGATGCTCAATAGGATTTAGGTAAGGACTCATAGAAGGCCACTTCAGAATAGTCCAATGTTTTCCTCTTAGCCATTCTTGGGTGTTTTTAGCTGTGTTTTGGGTCATTATCCTGTTGCAAGACCCATGACCTGCGACTGAGACCAAGCTTTCTGACACTGGGCAGCACATTTCTCTCTAGAATCCCTTGATAATCTTAAGATTTCATTGTACCCTGCACAGATTCGAGACACCCTGTGCCAGATGCAGCAAAGCAGCCCCAGAACATAACAGAGCCTCCTCCATGTTTCACAGTAGGGACAGTGTTCTTTTCAAGATATGCTTCATTTTTCCGTCTGTGAACATAGAGCTGATGTGCCTTGCCAAAAATTTCGATTTTTGTCTCATCTGTCCATAGGACATTCTCCCAGAAGCTTTGTGGCTTGTCAACATGTAGTTTGGCAAATTACTTTTGTCAGAGTCAAGTTATTTCTGTGACCAT
Organism: Leptodactylus fallax; assembly: GCA_947044405.1. Taxonomy (NCBI): domain Eukaryota; kingdom Metazoa; phylum Chordata; class Amphibia; order Anura; family Leptodactylidae; genus Leptodactylus; species Leptodactylus fallax. Next base: position 818,640 of record CAMRHE010000148.1, on the reverse strand, counting down.
TGTGGATTTTTCTTTCATTAAATGAGAGGAACCAACAATTTTGTCCACGTGTGTATTTCAAGACACATATCAGTGACTCGTGGAAACTAAAATATAACTTTTAATTACATTTAAAAAAAAAATAGATATTGAAAATCTCTCTCTCTGAATCTCTCCAGTGATGCGACAGGGGCAATTTCCTGGTTCAACAGTTCAACAGTATCTTGATAAGTATAGTAATTCTTCTATCACTAGTTTGGTGAGGATGACTATAGGAACAGCACCATTTGCTTTCCCTCCCTACCCCAAACTATTGACTCTTAAACCAAGAAATTGCCCATGTAGCATCACTGGAGTGATTTTAATTGTACTTGAGGTATCACAGACCGATTGTCGATAACCATCATTCTATTTTATATTATTATCCATTTAAAAGTTATGTTTTAGCTTACACTAGTCTGTGGTACACGCATTGTTTACAAAACACATTATTGAGAATCATATTAGGGAAGTTCCAAAACTAAGGGCAACTATTAACATGGAAAATTTTTCTGCCATCACACTTCTATATCTCTATGTTTAACGAACAGCATTTCTCACTACATGGACAGACAATTGATTTTAGCGCTAGATGTATAGTGTTTTGTTTCCCCTGTGTTGGCACCACAAGAGGAAATAATACAAATCTTTAAAGGACCGTTGTAATGTAAAAGTATTGTCAAGAACAGACAACCCATTTAATAATATCTTAGCTATTTCCAGCCCCATTACGTACTAGTATGTCAGCGGCTGAACCCTGTACCCATGAACTGACATAATAGTTTGTCATGGCAATGGCACCAAAGGATGATGTCAGCTGTGGCACAACCTCCTCTAATGGCTGCAAGTGATGAAAACAGTGTTTGCCTCCATGTAACCACCTTAGATGCTACCATCAATAATGATAATGGAATCCAAGGGGTCTCTTTGTGTTTGACCCCCATCAGCACCCCCACAATTCAATCACAGGATGCTGATGTGTTACCATGGTGACAGAAGACCCCCACATCACTCTCATAACTATCTCTATAACACTTTGCCAGAATCAAAATCTTATAGTTATATTTTGAGTTTAATTTTGCATACTATATTACAGTGCAATGCAGAATATTGCAATGTGTTCTAGCAGCAACTGCACCACCTAGTGCTCATGTCCCAGTATTGAACTAAGTATAAATAAAAGTATAATTTAAAAAAAAAGTATTAAATAAAAAATAAAATAAATAGCCATTTCTCAATATTTTTTACTGAAGAAAGAAAATAATAAAAAAATAGACATTTTTGTTATTGATGCGTCTGTAATACCCATAGTATAAAATGATGCTATTTATCCTGCATGATCAATGCTGTAAAAAATAAAAATGAATAAAAAAAAATTGCTGTTTTTTTGGGCACATTGCCTTTAAAAAAATATATATAAAAAGATGATCAAAAAGTCACATATAACCCAAAATGTTAGCAATAGAAAGGAAAGACATTAACACAAAAAAATCAAGCCCTCACACAGTTCTGATGATGGAAAAATAAAAAATAGTTATGGCACTCAGAATATGGTGGAACTAAAAAAAGTACTTTTGGCAAATAAGTAATTTTATTGTGCAAAAGTATTACAACATAAAAAACAATATAAACTTGGTATCACAGTACTCATAATGAGTGGCAGAATAAAGGTGACATGCAGGGGCATAACTATTGCCATAGCAGCTGCTATGGGGCCTGTGAATTTAGGGCGCCTAGTCAGTCTACGCTTTTTTTTTTTGTTTGTTGTAAAAGGACATTACCCACTGGATTACTCCAGCAGGTGATTTTCACTTACCATTCCCAGGTCTTGCCCATTGCTTTCCCTTATGCCTCTAGGGGGTGCCACATATGACATCCTGGATGAACACTGCATATGCATTTCCCCCTGGGGGAAAAAGATGAGTCGGCCGTGGACAGAAGCAGGAAAAGGTAAGTAAAAATTGCCTTTGAGGAGCACTATATGGTGTGGCGACCTGTCACTGTATGAGGGCCTGAAAAGGGGCAATATACTATTTGAAAGGATTGAAAGTTAAGGGTGTTATACTGTGTGGGGTCTAGTAAGGGGGTGTTATACTGTTTGGGGAGAGGGGGCCCCAGTCAAAAGCTCGATATGGGGCCCTATCTTTCCTAATTACACCCCTGGTGACATGTCATTTATGATGCCCAGTACACCATGCAAAATTTACAACATAAAAAAAGATGGAAAAACTGATTTTTTTTTTCTTTTGCCATTCCACTAAGAGAGAGTTAATAAAAATTTATCAATTTGCTAACTTGCCACTTATTGCGATAAAAACTATCGCTCATATGGCTATATCAACACTAAAAAGAAATAGTTATGGTTTTTAGAATATGACAACAGAAAAAAACAAAGAAATGACCGGTATCCCTAAGTATCAAACTAGGCTATGTCCTCAACCGGTTAATAAAGAAAGCTAGGACTTTGTTGGAAACATAAGAAATTTCCAGATAGTTTAAAAATCTGTCTATGGTCTACAGACATATTCTCTCCTCATCATATATAGGACAGTATGAATTAAAAGATAGTGGGCAGAATCAAGAGCATTGTATGTAGCCATACTTTTGGCTTACCTAACCTTGACTTTGTGCCTCTTGAACCCTAGGTATGCCATTTTCCAGAGAAAACAAATCTAGCTGTAAAACCAAAAAAAAAACACTGCAGATTTTTTTGAAGGTTAGGTTTCACCCTATATGGGAGACTCTACTCTATATGGGAGAGCTACTTCTGCCAAACATGTCCCCATGAAGGTATGGAAAACCTACCCAGCACCACCCACACCTGCTGAGAGCCACTTAAACAGCTACTGCCCATGCCACAATAAGGCATAGTAATAAAAATTCCCTAAAGATTCAATATGTGATACCAGAACACCCCAGAGCGAAAGACAACAATCCCACAACTCTACACTATGGCGAAGAACTAAATTAACCAACGCAGATGTGTATGCAAACATGATCTGTAATGTGTGGATGCCTCCAAATCTAAGAGGCACTTTTGTAGGTTTACAAATATCTTACAGAGAACTGTATGCTGCAGCTATATTTCCATAAAACCTTTTATTGGTTTAGTTACCCAGCTGACAATCTTGAGCTTGTCCAGTCATTGTTGCTTTTACCACATGTCTGATCTCTTGCGGAGACAGTGGTAAGCCGTCACGTTTCTTTGCAATTACATCAGCAATACGAAACTGGGAAACATCTTGGAAAGAAACCAAAAAAATAAACAATATCAGAGATAAAAAAATATGTTGATGATATACTTTAGTTATTATAGTAGTTCTGCTTATACTTCTGAAATGCTAGAATAGATCTTTACTGTTCTCCTTTAACGTTCACTATGAGAATACTATCCAATCTATATAGTTTGCACCATGAAAATGGCCCCACAATGGTGGATAACAAAACTGATAAATTACAGAATGTAGCATTAACACAATGAACCCTCTTAACTAAAACGTAGAAATATCTTCCATATGGTTGAATACCACAACAACTGACTCTTAAGATGTTCTTGAGAATAAAAAGTTTAATATTTATTTGAAATTGTATGTACAGTAAGAGAAAAAGACAATCATAAATAGAAATAAATATAAATGAAAACAAAAATAAGAATGGCATTCAAAAATAATTGTATATTAAAATCAATGCCCTAACCAAATGTATTAGATATATCTTCTATCCTATGATAGAGGTTAAATATGTTATGTGGCATAGCCCCTTTAACCAGATCCACAAACAGGGATATTGACCACAAATAGCTTGTTGTGAATCATTGCAAAATTAGACAACATCTAATGTAGCTATAGCAAGCACTACTTAGTATCGATAGTACTAGATCTGAATGTGGATGTACATTATATAGAAATGCACATTCTATAGCAATGCTCAAAATATAACAATTTGCAGCCGTATCAATGATGTAGTGGGAAATGTAACACATTCTGATGGCAACAACAAGCTAATTTTGTATAAAGTACATGTGTATGAGAGCATACAAGTGTTACTGTAGATATTCGCCAGTCACCACCCGATATTAGCGTGTAGGCAGGGAAGGACCTTTTTATCATGTGGTGAGTGCCAGATCTCTGAAACCTAGCTAGATGTAAAGCTTCTCTGTTACAATGATTCACATAGGAGGTTGCTTAAGGAGACTGGCAAGGACACTGTCATAGGTTATCTGCTGTGAAGGTAACATAAATACAGTTTTATAGGGGCTGCACCCAATCTCTTAGCTATTCGCAAACTGTACATGCTTAAATGTTCACTAACTTTTCAGATAACTAAGGCTAGGTTCAGGGGCGCAACTACCGGGGTAGCTGCGGTAGCGGCTGCCACAGGGCCTGGGACATTCGGGGGCCTGTGGCTATTCTTTTTTTTTTTTCCTTTTTCTATTCTTTTTTTTTTTTTAATAGGCTAATACCTTTTGGAGTAACCCCAGCAGGTAACGGGCCCTATTTACTTAACAATCCCCGCTCCTGCCCATGGCCGCCTGCGCTTCCAATTCTGCAGAGGCGGAGGTGACTGTGAGTAGGAGCGGGGATTGGTAAGTGAGGCCGCGGGCCACAAACCCCACAAACACTGCTATCATTATACTCGGGGGTCTGAAAAGACCCCCGAGTATAATGAGCGGAGGGCCAGGGGTGGTGAGGGAACACTTAAAAAATTGTTACTTACCTCTCCTATACAGGCTTCGGGACAGTTTGGTGACGTCACGTGGGCTGGGCCTGCATCATTATGCGTCGCGACGCCGGCCCGGCTCTTGCGAAATCTGGTCCAACATTGAAGATGGCCGAAGTAGCAGAGAGAGCGCCGGAGCCAGAGAGAGGTAGGTAACATTGTTTTTTTTTTGTTTGTATCCTCCCCTGGGTCTCTGATTGTTATACTCTGGGGTCCGAAAAGACCCCGGAGTATAATAATTGTTCATGGGTGGTCCACAATGGGGCATAATACTGTGTGCAGGGGCCACTTTGGGGCATAATACTGTGTGCAGGGGCCACTATGGGGCATAATACTGTGTGCAAGGGCCACTATGGGGCATAATACTGTGTGCAGGGGCCACTATGGGGCATAATACTGTGTTCAGGGGCCACTATGGGGCATAATACTGTGTGCAGGAGCCACTATGGGGCATAATACTGTGTGCAGGGGCCACTATGGGGCATAATAGTGTGCACAGGAATGCAGTTTGTGCAGTGGGGGTTGGAGGGGGCGGTCCAAGGGGGTTGGGGGCAGCGGTTCAGGGGGGGTCATGTCAAATGTTTGCCTTGGGGCCCAGCCATTCCTAGTTACGCCACTGGCTAGGTTCACATCTGCACTGGAGTCTCCGTAAGAGACTCCACTGCAGATTCTGCCTAAAATCGTAAGAGAGAAAAGTCCTGCACAGAGGACTTTTCTCTCTGCTGGTTTTATACTGAAACCAGACGGACTCCTGGCAGACCCATTATAGTCTATGGTGTTCGAGGGTAACCACTTTTTTAGCAAATGGGCTCTCCTTCGTTCGGGTCCACATGGGGAGACCAACACTAGTGTGACACTAACGTAAGTCTAATTTTATCACCATTTAACAGAAAAAGACTGAAATAATGGTCATGTAAACTTAGCCTAACATTATAAATGATACCTTTGCCTCCATGAAGTGATATAGACGACATCTGAAAAATAATCAGAAACAAATGACATAACATCAAAGTACATCAGGTTATAAGCTGTTTATTTATATAGTGCATGCCACAGGCTGCTGGTCTGTGACAGTAGAACATTTTTATGATCCCTGTGTAACATGGAAGCTGAGGTAACACACAGTCCTATTTGAAGGATTACACATACGTTTTTTTTTTAACCACGCCTAGACACTGCAGCCAGGATTTCAGAAGTTGCTTACTGTATTACAGAGGTCTACTCAATACTGTTGTACACTACTCAGATTTAGAATAGCGCCACCAAGAGTGCTGCCCATGCAGTGTCTTAAAGTGATGGTGCTATATAAGTAAGCAAAATAAATAAATGGACAAAAAGACTTTGCTCATGAACTTGTGTGGTTAATGTATAAAAGTTCAGTTTCCTGTGTCACATCCTGATGAAATGTTCTGTTTATGCTTTTGCTCATATTTAGCACCTCTCTATTCTCATTTAATATTCTAACAACAAGACAGGTTTTCAAGGCATATATTTCTGTTTTGCGTGTTTTTACAGTATTGCACCCAATCTGTTCTGATGTATGAAAAAGAAATGCTGCTTTGTAACCTGTAGTGTCAGGTAGTGATGGCAGGTACCTTGAAGCAAGTAGAAAGCATTAAAGGGCCGTGGTGCCTTATGCTAGGTTCATACTAGTATTCGAGCCTCTCTATGAGACTCTGTCCCAGATTCCGCTTAAAATCAGTCTAAAAATGGCGAAACTCATGGCGGAGACCCGGCGGGACATCTAACACCCTGCTCCATAAACCCCGGTCGGAGCAGAGCTCTGATCGGAGGTTTTAACTCCTTGTTTTACCGCACCATCCAAGGGGTTCTGCAATGCAAAATGTCCCCCACGGCACTCCCCACGGCAAGATTGGGGGGTACCCATATGTATCTTCTGCACCCTGGGTTCTGGCCAGTGACTCCAGGCTGCTAGGAGCCCACAGTCCCTGGTTGATCCTGCATAGGCTGACTTCATCTATAGATTGCAATACACGTGTATATATAGTGCTGAACCAGCGATCAGTGTATCACTGGTTCAGGTCTCCTAGTGGGACATAACTAAAAAGTAAAAAAAGAAGTGAAGCGTATGGAAAAAAAAAATTAATTAATAAAGAAAGGAAATAATGATTTTTCTCCATCTCGCCTTAAAAAATGCTATAAAAAGTGATCAAAAAGTCATATGTACCACAAAACAGTACCAATAAAAAGCACAGATCGTCCCGCAAAAAATAAACCCTCAACCAACTCTGTCAACTGAAAAAAAAAAAATTGCTACACATCTCAGAAGATGGTGATGCAAAAATAATTAATTTCTTTCCCCAAATGGGTTTTTGTTCTGCAAAACTAGTAACGCATAAAAAAAACAATATAAATTAGGCATCGCCATAATTGTATGCATAAAACTGCAGTTTATGCCCACATGTATGATACTGTTGTAGCCAGGATAACGTACTTAATGTCAGACTGGGTAACAGTTACCAGTGGGGTGCCACAGGGGTCAGTATTGGGCCCTCTCCTGTTTAATATCTTTATTAATGACCTGGTAGACAGTTTGCAAAGCAGGGTGTCCATATTTGCAGATGATACTAAACTTTGTAAGGTAATCAAAAATGAGGAGGATAGTAGAATATTACAAGGGGATCTAAGGAAGCTGGAAACATGGGCCGAGACTTGGCAAATGATGTTTAATATTGAGAAATGTAAGGTTATGCATTTTGGACGACGAAATAAAATGTATGATTATGTATGTACTAGTAAATTACTGGGTAAAACTGCCAATGAAAAAGATTTGGGGATTGTGGTGGACAATAAGCTTACCTTTAGTGACCAGTGCCAGGCAGCGGCTGCCAAGGTAAATAAAATTATGGGATGCATCAAAAGAGGTATAGATTCTCATGACAAGAACATAGTTATACCTCTATACAAATCACTGGTACGGCCACACTTAGACTATTGTGCACAATTCTGGGCCCCAGTATACAAGAAAGATATAATCGAACTAGAAAGAGTGCAAAGAAGGGCAACCAAAATTATTAGAGGAATGGGTGGATTGGAGTACAACGATAGATTAACAAACTTGGGTTATTCAGTTTAGAGAAAAAACGTCTACGGGGAGATCTAATAACAATGTACAAATACATGAAGGGACAGCACAAAGAACTTTCTAATGATCTTTTTACTCCTAGGCCAGTGACAGTGACAAGGGGACATCCTCTACGACTGGAGGAGAGAAAGTTTCACCAGCAACATAGAAGAGGATTCTTTACAGTAAGAACAACAAGGTTATGGAACTCTCTGCCCCAGGAAGTGGTGATGGTGGATTCATTGAACAAGTTCAAAGAGGGCCTGAATACCTTTCTCAAAAAAGAACAACATTACGGGTTATGGGTTTTAGATTTTAAGGGCATGTTGATCCAGGGTTTTATACTGATTGCCAGATTGGAGTCAGGAAGGAATTTTTTCCCATGAAATGGGGCAATTGGCATAAGCCTCATGGGGTTTTTTTTTTGCCTTCCTCTGGATCAACACTGTAGGGGACTGTAGGGTTATAGGTTGGACTTGATGGACTGATGTCTTTATTCAACCTCATCTACTATGTAACTATGTATATGTGGGTATAAAATGCTGGGCACAACATATCGGGCACTGAAATGGCGACTCTATGGAAAAATTGCAATTTTCACTTTTCATTATCAGCTGCGCATTCCTTTCTGGAAATTAAATTAATGCAACGCTCAAAGGTTAAAAATGCTCGCTATGCCACTTGATAAATCCCTTGAGGGGTGTACCTTCCAAAGTGGGGTTATGTGTCTGCGGGTTCCACTTTACTGCAAATTCAGGGGCTCTGCAAAAGTAGCATGATGTCCAAAAACCAAACTGTGCTCCAAAACCAAAATAGTGCTCCTTACCTTCTGTTCCCAGCTGTTCACAAACAGCAGTTTATACCCATATATGGCGTTGTTAAGTATGTTATCTTGGGTACAACAGTGTCATACAAGTGGGCATAAACTGCTGCTTGGGCACACAGGAGGGCGCAGATGTCAAGGAGTGCTATGTACTTTTGGTCCACTGAATTTAGATTGTTTTTTTTTGGACACCATGTCACATATGTAGAGACTCTAAAATTGCCCCTACAAAATGGGGTCACTTCTTGGGGAATTCCAACTTACTAGGACCTCCAGGGCTCTGCAAAAACAACATGGCGTCCAGAAAATTCCTCTAAATCTGTACCCCAAAAGCTAATAAGCACACTGCTCCTTCCCTTCTGAGCCCTGCTATGTGCCCAAGCAGCAGTTTACACCCACATATACAACTTTTTTCTACCTGGGATAGCCCACTTAATAGTTTTAGGAGTGTATGTATCTGATGACACAAACTGGGCGCCATGTATTGGACACCGAAATGGCATATTTCTTTAAAAATTTAAATTTTCACTTTGTACATTCATTTTCAGGAAGCACTCTTGGGCTCAAAATGATAATACCATTTGATAAATTCCTTGAAGGGTGTAGTTTCTAAAATGGGTTCACTTTTTGGGAGTTTCCATTGTATTGGTACTCTAGGGGCTCTGCAAATGCGACATGGCACCTGAAAACTATTTCAGCAAAATCGCCCTCCAAAAGCCAAATAGCGCTCTTTCCATTCCGAGCCCCGCCATGTACCCATACAGCAGTTTACAACCACATATGGGGTATTGCTGTGTTCAGGAGAAATTGTGTAACAAACTTTGGGGAGTTTTTTCTCCTTTATCCTCTTGTGAAAATAAAAAATTTGGGACTAAATTGACAGTTTATTGGAAAAAAAGAAATTTTTTATTTTCACGTCCCAATGTTGTTAAAATCTGTGAAACAGCTGTAGCGTCAAACTGCTCATTATATACCTTGATATGTTCTGTGAGGGGTGTAGTTTCCAAAATGGGGTCACTTTTTTGGGTTTCCATTGTATTGGTACTTTGGGGGCTCTGCAAATGCGACTTGGCACCTGAAAACTATTCCAGCAAAATCTGCCCCCCAAAAGCCAAATAGCGCTCTTTCCATACCAAGCCCCATCATGTACCCATTCAGCAGATTATGACCACATACAGGATATTGTTGTGTTCATGAGCATTTGTTTAACAAACTGTGGGGTGTTTTTTCTCCTTTAACCCCTTGTGAAAATGAAAACTTTGGGGATAAAGTGACATTTTAATAATTTTTCATTTACACATCCCAATTTTAATAAAATCTGTGAAAAGGCTGTTGGGTCAAAATGTTCACTATACCCCTTGATAAATTCTGAAAGGGGTGTAGTTTCCAAAACGGGGTCACTTTTTGGGGATTTCCTTTGTATTGGTACACTAGGGGCTCTACAAATGGGACATGGCACCGAAAACTATTCCAGCAAAATCTGCTTTTCAAATGTTCAGTGTCGCTCGTTCCCTTCTGTGCGCTGCCGTGTGCCCAGACATCAGTTTGCACCCACATGTGGGATATTTCTGTGCTCAGGAGAAATTGCATAACAAACTGTGAGATGCATGTTCTCCTTTAACCCTTTGTGAGTGTGTTAATTTTAGGGCTAAATTAATGTATTATAGAAAAAAAAAATGAAATGTCTAAATTTCACCTTCATATTGTTTTAATTTCCGTGAAATGCTTAAAGGGTTAACAAACTTCCCAAATACTGTTTTGAATTATTTGAGGGGTGCAGTTTTGAAAATGGGGTGATTCATGGGGGTTTCTAATATATAGGCCTTTATAATCCCCTTCAGAACTGAAGTGTTCCCTGAGAAATTAGTTTGGGAAATATTCTTGTAAATCTGGAAAATCGCTGTTACACTTGTAAGCCTTCTAACGTCCAAAATAAAAGAAAGGACGATTGAAAGATGCCAATATAAAACAGAGATATGATAGATAATATTTATTAATGTATTTGGGTGGTATGACTATCTGAAAAGCAGAGCATTTCACATTTTGAAAATTGCAATTTTTTCAAAATTTCCTATTTTTTTTTTAAATAATTAATACAAAAATATTGATCAGTGTTTACCACTAACATGAATTATGATGTGTAACAAAAAAACTCTCAAAATTACTTGTCTAAGTTAAAGCGTCTTTATATGTGCCAGTTTTGAAAAATGAGGCCTGATCATGAAGGTACTTTTAGGTTCTGTCTTGAAGGGGTTAATTGGATTATATATGTTATGGTTTGTGTCGTATGACTTTCATATAGGGGTCGGCCACCTTACAATTATTGTCCGGCACATTGAGTACCTCATATTTTGATTTTTTTTTTTTGTTTAAATCAGCACACCATGCAAAAAAGGTTGCCTACCCCTGCCCTAGCATATTCAACTACTATCAATGCATTGCAAAGCACATTAAGTAATAATCACTTACCTTTGTTATATTGTCACTTTTATGGATTTTTAAAACAACTTTTAAGTGTTATGAAAATAAGGCACTTGGAGCACTGGGGAAGGCCCTTCAGCTCCTGGAGCACTGATCTTAATGCTCATGTAGGATGGGTGACGTCATAGAAGTGGGAAGATCAGCTTCCATGGCAAAGGGTGGTGCTGGCAGGAGATAGTTGGGGTCTGAGCAGCAAAAGCAGTGTTTCAGAGAGCTGAAGGCCCTGCCTTATTTGCATATCAATTAAAAGTTTTTTTTTTCTCCAAACATACAAAAGTGACATACATCACTGTAATGTGCTCAGTAACATGGTGACAGTTTAACATGCTTTAAGGACAGCACTGTGGGCATTTGTTTCGAAAACCAGAAAAAGCACCTTGGGAAATCAAGGCTAGGGCTACCCGGCCACTTTGATTGTAATCAGTAGCGTAAATACCGGGGTAGCGGCGGTAGCGGCTGCCATAGGGCTCGGGACATTAGGGGACCCGGCGACATTAGGCCATTACCTGCTGGAGTAACACCAGCAGGTAACTGGCCCTATTTACTTACCGATTACTGCTCCTGCTCACGGCCGCCTGCGCTTCCCATTCTGGGGAAGCGGAGGTGGCTTTGAGCAGGTGCGAGGATCAGTAAGTAAGGCTGCGAACCCCACAAACACTGCTATCATTATACTCTGGGGTCTTTTCAGACATAAAAAACATTGTTACTTACCTCTCCTGTGCTCCAGCAGGCATCGTGTCTCCTTGTTGACGTCCCAGACGTCACGTGGGCCAGGCCGACGTCATTATGTATCGCGACGCCGAACTGGCTCACGTGACATCTGGTCCAACATTGAAGAAGGCCGAAAGTAGCGGGGAGTGCGCCGAAGCCAGGGAGAGGTAAGTAACATTGTTTTTTTATGTTTCTATCCTCCCCTGGGTCTCCGATCATTATACTCTTGGGTCTGAAAAGACCCCGGAGTATAATAATTGTTCATGGGTGGTTCACAATGGGGCATAATACTATGTGAAGGGGCCAATATGGGGCATTATACTGTGTACAAGGGCCACTATGGGGCATAATAGTGTGTGCAGGGGCCACTATGGGGCATAATAGTGTGTGCAGGGGCCACTATGGGGCATAATAGTGTGTGCAGGGGCAACTATGGGGCATTATAGTGTGAGCAGGAATGTGGGGGTCGGTTGCCGGGGAAGGGGGGGCCCATGTCAAATGTTCGCCTTGGGGTCCAGCCATTCCTAGTTATACCACTGATTGTAATATTTGTCACATGTGTACAGATCTTGATGGCATAACTGCAACCTCAGGGATACACTCCAAACCCATTCAATATTTGAACATGCAATGGCTTTTGCAGGAAAAGTAGCCTAGTCCTAGTCTCATACCAAAAGACAAACTCATATATTTTACACTGGACATAAAAAGTTAAAAAATTAAATTAATTAAATGCTGTATATATATATCCGATACTACTATAGCAAAACATACTGATCACTCTCACTCTTGTAAGGTGAATAAATGATTGTGTATTTACCTGTAAAATAAGTGTGTAGTAAAAGAAAGGAGGATAAAAGGAGAAGAGGCTGGCACTGTTTCATGCCTGTGTTAACGTGTATGTATTATTATTAATGTGTATGATATGTTGTTCTATATGATTTATAACAAGTTACCTAGAACATACAGTGTATCCAGGATCACATATGGTATATCAACTCACCTTGGATCTTCAGGCAGACTAAATATACGAAGTCACTCTTCCTAAGTCGGGCATGGATTCTCCCCTAAATGTTTCTTTGCATTCTGTTTTTATTGGGAAAAGCCTCTGATCAAGCACTTGTCTGTGTTTTTTTCTTCTTTGCAGTGATCTTTGCTTGTAAGCAGGTCACAGTTCTTTTTTTCTTGCAGTTTGCTATAGGTGCCTTGTCATGTTGTCTAACCAACTTTCTCCTGCTAGGTTTTATGTTTTTTTCATAAATAGTGCAGCTCCTGCAGAGATTAAGAACTCTATTTCTTCCTGTGAAGGTTTTCTGTCTGATTTCTTCTTCTGACTACATCTTCCTCATATCAAGGTTGGAGGACAGGGTTGCTGCCCAATCAGGAGCTGGAGTATGAGGGGGCGGACATCAGTGTGAATAGCACTCATTCGTTCTGTTGTCTATTAAAGTTGCTGTGGGTAATTTAACTGTCACAGTTCTTATGTATATTTGTTTTTTTACATAGCTTTGAATTTTGTGTATGTCTTTCTATAGCCTGTGACAATCCCTCAACCATTGCTTGCCAATCCATCAGCAGACTATGAGCTTCTGTTATTACAAACCACAGTCTTCCAGTGGACTACAGACAGCAGGCATATTACGATTTAAGTGAATAAAGATTATCCATATAATCATATAATGAAAAGTCATAAAATTTTACAATATTCTTTGTGTATTAATTTCTCAGTTTTCAAAATCTCTGCTTGCTTATATTCAGTGCAGAGGCGTAGCTAGGGGTTCAGCACAGGGGGGCGAACATGTCCAAGTGGGCCCCCAACTTGGACATGTTTGTATACCAATACAATCAGTATACGGTGAGCGTATAGTGGTATATAGCAGCTCTACACAGGGCTCTGCAGATGATTTAGGGGAATACAGGGCAGTAGCATTTGGTGACTTATAGATGACGTCTCTACCTGCGATGTTGATGAATAGAGCCACCGCTTCCTCCCTGTCCACGCACAGGACGTCTGTGTCTGAGCGCAGGTGGTGCGATATTGTGATGTCAACGCGCCGCCCGTGCTGAGAAGCAGACATCCGTCTGTGGTCTCGGCATCTTGTAAACTGCAAGCCTATATTGGCTTGTGGTTTACAATACTGTTTACAATACTGCAGACACCGATCTAGTTAGAAATAAAGGATGTATTAATGACGGCCCTGGGGTGGGCCCAAAGAGTCAGTGGGCCTGGGGCAGCCGCCCCCTCTGCCCCCCCGCTAGCTACGCCTCTGATTCAGAGGGATCCTTCTTTGCTTGCTTACTGTGGGTAAAATCAGTCTGCCTGATGTGATGATCTTACAGGTGCAGAGATTGTTAGCTACAAAACTGTTATGTGTTAAAGACAGATGATCCTGAATTGGCTGCACACCATGTTGCTTATATTTTCACTTAAAGGGGTTGTCCAATCAGTGGCCTTAGCAGTTTCTAGTATGGAATCGATGATGCATGTGAGTGCCGTTGCTAGTCCCTCTCCAACGTCCTCTGAGGCCACTGATCAGTATCAGCGGTCAGTTCTGGCGCAAGACTTTCGTCAAAGAGTTGCCAGCCTGAAATGGACATCAGCGAATCAGCGAACAACCTGAATGGACAATGGAGCCCTGGGGATAGGTGATTATGCTTTATTTTACTCTTCCACTGGTCTCTAAACATTTATTGACTATCACTTGGTACTAGTTACCGGCTGTACAGTAACTTGCCAATCTGAGCATACTGGTAGTATGTACCAGGCAATAATCAATAGATGTTTCACCGGTGTCCCTGTGTGTAGTCTGCACAGGATCATGTACATTTACCCTCAGAGCAGTGTCTTTTAACTAATGAAGCTAAGGATCTGGGTGCCCATCACATGCCACGGAAATAAACAAGTATGCCTCCAAAATAATATTGGAACATTTTACAATTTCTCATTATACAATGCATAATATTTGTTGAAAACATGGAGATCCTTTATGCTAGGTTCACACTAGTGCTGGACTGCTAAAACAGTGCTTACACATGGACATCGGTAGACCCCATTGACTATAACGGGGTCCGCTGGGTGTCTGCTGGGTGTCCGCCACTTTCAGACTTTTTTACCCTGATTTTTGGTCTTTTCTGCGGCAGGGTCTCTGCCGCAGATGAGAATCCATCCTTAGTCTGATGACTTTAAACATCAGGTGATTTGGAAACCAACTCTTTGCCATGCCCTGTCATTCTCATCACTGTATTCACAGAGCTCAGTGATCACTGTGTATACTGTATTGCAGGACCACTTCCTGCTTTGCCTTCAATAATATATTAGCCCTAGTTACCGGATAAATCAGCCATTAAAAATATATATAATTTTGCAATGCCGCCAAAAGGTTTTTTATGACCTTATGAGGGGCACAATGTATAAAATAAAATAAATAAAGACATAAATATAAAAATAAAACAAAATAAAAAAGGATACTATCCATAGCTTACACCGCAGCTTCTAGCCCCACCTCTACGATCCACAAATATATATTCCATATATACAAAGAACCAGGTAAGGGGGAAAGAACTAGAAAAAACATTTTCCTGGACATAAAAAAAAGGAAACAAAACTAAAGCCCTATAAATCACCTAAATAAAAGATAAAAGGAGGCAGAAATTATTACCTTCAAACCACATATTCTAAAAAAACTGTTTAAGACTAAGGCCCCATGTAGCAGGCCGCAGCAAAAAAAAAAAAAAAATAGCGATGTGGTAAAAAAATTGCGTTTTTTTCCCTCAGTGCTTTTCACAGAAAGTCCACAGATGTTTCCTGTGAAACCGCTGGCGTTTCCGTATTAGTGACATGGAAATTGCAGCGTGTCTGCTGCGTGTATTTTTCCGCAATGTGTGGAAGGGATTCACTTTGCAGGGACTGTAAAACACTGTTTTTTTTTTCCCAGGGGGGCCCCCAGCCTAAGAGAGCCATGAATGAGATGGTCTGTGGCTCTGCTGTCATTCAAGTGGTTGTGCTGTTTTGGAAACATCCTCTATCTGTATGACAGGGGATAAGTCTCCAATTGCTGGGGGCCCGAGGGGCCTGAGTAGGGGGACTCCTTGTGAATAGAGCACCAGTGCACTTGCATGACTGGTGGTTCATACACTTCTATGGGACTGTGGGTGCTGCCAGAGATTACAGTTCTGAAAGTCCCATAGAAGAGAATGGAGCGCTGAGTGCAATTGTGCATTCAAAAGGAGGCTTTTTGGGCGACTTTCACTCCAGCGTCCTCCAGATTTTGGGGGACCTGGGGAGTGGGCCCCCAGCAATTGGACACTTATCCCCTGTCCATGTGTCTGATATACTATTTAGGCTCTGTACTGTCAGAAAGGCGGCATCTGGCAGGAGCAGGCAAGGGATGCGATTCTGAGCTCTGACTCTCGCTGCCTCTGATTGGAGCTCTGAACCACACACCGCCTGCCAGACACCAAAACTAACAGCATTGATCTCTCGGCAATGGTGGGGGCTAGAGAGAAAATTCCAACTGCGCAGAGATCAGATGCTAAGCACTTGAATTGTTGGAGGTGTTGAAAGGTCCTCTTTAAAATAGCAGCTGGAAATCAAGCAATGAAACTGTTGCAGTTGTCCATAGCAGCCAATCGCAATGCAGCTTCATTTTATATGAGACTATAAGAAATTAAAGTTTCTTTGTGATTAGTTGCTATGGGCAACAAAGCCAATTTCTATTATACACAGTTTCATAAATCTCCCTCAACAAGCCCACACACTACTGTTCTTACACAGGCCATCTGTTATTTGTGTATGTCTTAGGTAAGCAACTATGATATCACAAGTTTCAGACTGGTAGGTAGCTGTAACATCAACAAATGTCTTTCCGTTAAATAAGCGCTGTGACATCACAACTGTATTTCTGTTAGCTAAGCTGCTGAAACATCAGAGTAGTTTTCAATCAGGTAAGTTGCTGTGATGTCACAAATATCTTTCGGGTAAACTACTATTATGTCCGTGGTGAGCTCCATGCGGGAGAATAACTCCCATCCCATGCATGAGACTGTGATTGCGCTGGGCAGTACTGTCAGTGACCGACTGCTCCACCCTAGGTGTGAGAAGGAGCGCTATCGGAAGTCTTTCCTCCCCACCGCGGTTAGGCTGTACAACCAACACCGACCTAAGCTGAGATCATTACATACAGAGAACTGAAATATCTCTCTGCCTGTTAAATCCCCCCCCCCCCCTGCTACGTCCTATCTGTCTGTCTGCTATTAATGTAATGCCTCTCACCTTGGAACATTCCTGTACATGTTGTATTTGTATTTGTATCTGCTTATCTTATCTTTGCTGCTGTAACACACTGAATTTCCCCACTGTGGGACTATTATTATTATTATTATTATTATATGACAAGTGAGTTTCAGGCGGATAGGGTGCTGTGATGTTGCAAGTGGGTTTGAATCAGTTAAGCGCTCTGTGACATCATACTAGGTTTCATTCAGGTAAACTGCTGTCACATCATAGTTACATAGTTAGTATGGTTGAAAAAAGACATATGTCCATCACGTTCAACAGGGGGATGGGAAACGTCTTGATATTCTATGCATTTCCATAACAATCAATACTGTTTTGCTCTAAAAAGGTATCTAATCCTTTTTTGAAGCTGTCAACTGTGACCAGCACCTGGGTTAGGCTATTCCACAGATTCACAGTCCTAACAGTGAAGAAGCCTTGTTGGCTCTTGAAATTTTTTTTTTTCCAGATGGAGAGAGTGCCCGCTTATCTTTTGAGAGCTATTTATATATTTATACAGGTTTATCATATCTCCCCTTAAACATCTCTTCTGCAGAGTAACCAGATTTTACTCCTTTAAGCTAAAGCCCCACATTGCAGGCTGCAGCAAAAAAGCACTGCCGGAAAAACCACGGTGGCCACGCATCGCGTTTTTTCTCGCAGCGATTTTCACTGCTTACATTATACCTATAGGGAAACCACCGGTGTTTCCGTAGGTATAATTGACGTGCTGCGATTTCCAAAGCTGTGACGGAAATCCAGGCGCAGATGTGAACCTAGCGTCAGCTGGATATGATAGAGAGTCACTAGTTAGTAGAAGACGTTTGTTGCGTACTGATTCAATAACCAGCCAGACCTTGAACTTTTTTTTCCAGTAGATTTGTTTGTTTGGTGGGGTGTGAAGACCTTACTCAGCATATTTTTCAGTAGATTTGTTTATTTACTGTGGAGTGAAACGCTACTGTTGCAATGGAGGTGTGGGTGGGAAGAGGGTGACATGCTACATATTTTCTGGTCCTGTCCTGCCCTATCCCCGTTTTGGGACGATGTTAAACTGATCATTTTGCAAATCACTGAGACGTCTCATCATTTGGGCCCTGCTTTGTTTCTTCTCCACCATTGCAAGTCTTTGGTGCAAACTTACAAGTGCTCATTACTCCGTTTTCTGGTCCTCGCAGCCCGTGCTTGCATTCCACAATACTGGAGGTGAGTAGAACCACCTCCCCTCTCCCTCTGGATCCTCAAGGTCAATGAGATTATGCTGGGTCTGTCCTGGGGTTACCCGTGGGGTTCTGGTCTGCATTGTTTGTGTTTGTATTTTTGTATCATTGGTCTAATTTGGACCTTGTTGTATTATTATAAAAATATAATAAACATTTGAATTGAAACAAAAAAAAAGTAGCTACCATTGTATCTACCTACTACCTGGTTTGCTCTCCATGGTACTGACTGGCTGCCCTCTATTTGAGATTCTTTGCTCCTGTTCCCAATAGATAATTTTACATAATGTGAAGGAACCAAGATTAATTATGATAACCATATTGACATTACTTTGCCTGATATTGAATAGCATTGTTTTTTGTAATTTTATAAAAGTCTGAATGTTGCTTGAAGGAGTTAATGGAATTTAAATGATTTTTCAAACAATATGCGTTTTATTTAGACATCTCTTTATAATCATATATTCTATTAGAGTATATGAAGGCAGTATGATAAGAAAAGCCTTCAGGTATACCATTGACATTAAACAGATTCATATTGATTTTTATTAACAAAATGCTTTTATGTACATTTACCAGGTATTAGCAGCTTATGTGGGTGATTCCCCCACAATTGTCTCGACCTGTTTAATTGAAAGCAGATTTCCTGTAAGTAAAACTTACAATTACGTTAAATATAAAGCAACCATGTAAATGTGTGTTTCACAAACTACTAGCTTTTACATCTCTCTTATCTGTGTACATTACTTGTGTGACATTATATGTGCTGGGAACAATGTCCATATGGATATAGATTCAGTGTTCTGTACATGAATTCCTAGAGTGTGCTCCGTAACATACCAACAGGTCCTGCCAACTGAGTGGATCAACCTTTTCCCTACATCAAAGTTTGGTCTTGCTGTAAACATGCACAGTAGGTGTCAACACATCCAATGTTAACATAAGGAAATATCCCCTACATAGTTACAGTTAAATGATACATTTGTGGCAGCCATAACTTGGGGAAACACAAATGATATATCATAATTGTGTTATTAAGGTGCGTCCCAGAACAGGGGTCATGGACTTTGACTATAGAAGGTGGTGTATATGTACTGCAACCTTTCCATTCACAGCAGCTATGGGGCAGGAGCCCCCAGTGGTGTAGTTCCTAAATGACCAGAAGATATACCAATATATGCTGACCAGCAACATCAGTAACTATAGCAGTGTAGAATGGCAACATTAATATACAATAGTGTAGTACCTTTATGAATGCAGGCTATATATGTCAGTATATTATGTAAATGCTCTGCACCTCATAGCACATTTCTATACAGCATATAAAACAGCAGTCTCCTGAGATGGTTGAGTCTTTCAGCATTAAGTATATATTCTGGGTGGCCTCACACACTTCCTCCTGATGTCAACTGCTTGCTTAGTACTGTACACATAAACCACAGCCAGTTACAAACTTTCTTGTGACATACTTCTTGGAACTAAACCTGATTGCAAGAAAATATGAAATTTATAGAGCACATTTTGATGACATGTTATTTAATAATTTACTCACTTTATTTTAATCTAATTCATAGGCATACCTAAACAGGTAATTTAAACTAATGGTGCTTTAAAGGGGTTGGCCACTTTCAGACCAATACTAAGAGACAAATGTTATTGTTTGTATTATAAAAAGTTATACAAATTTTCAATATACTTTCTATATACATTACTTCCTTTTCTAGATCTCTGCTTTCTGTCTTTCAACCTGTTACTTCTAGTGGATGAAATTCTGACCATGGTCATGTGATTTACGTTCCATGGTCATGTGATGGGCACACAGGTGCAGAGCTCTTTACCAGGCAGATATCTGATTACTGAGCTGTGACTATAACGAGTGGCACCTGTGTGTATATCACATGACCATGGTCAGAATTTCATCCACAAGAGGTAATCGGAATGAACGACAGCAAGCAGAGATCTAGAAAACCATGATGAATTGATACAGAAAGTATATTGGAAAATTTTACAACTTTTTATTATACAAACAATAACATTGGTCTCAATATTGGTCTGAAAGTGGCCAACCCCTTTAACCCTTTCCCAAAATCCACCTTAATAGTACGGCAGATGTCAGGCATTTAAATATGGCGGCTGCTCAGGAGCTGAGTGGCTGTCATAGCCGCCGGGTGTCTGCTGTATTATACAGCAGACCCATGGCACTAATGCATTAACCCCTTCCTGGTACCTCGGTCAAAGCTGACCAAGGCACCATTTTGCGAGATCCGGGGCCAGTGTCCCATTGGTGTGACAGCCGGGAGCATATTGAAGGCTCCCAGGCTTGTCTGCCATTCATTTGTATGGCAGGCTTCTTTATGCTGTATGGCCGCAGGTTAATTTAGCTCTCTGTCACCCCAGTGACTTCACCATGACTGCACCTCACCATAACATCTTGTTCGCCCTGATTACCCACGGTACCTTTCCTGCAATGGTTCGGAAACGTAAGACCACTATCGGTCCGTCCAAACTCCTGGATTTCTTCTTTCAGCCACCCTCAGAGTCCAGCCAAGATGGTGCTGGTTCTCAACACTCAGATCCTGGCTCCTCAGATCTGCCAGATGTAACTGCAGGAGAACAGTCTAGCTCAGTCCTGCCGCCACTCCGACAGACTGGCTCTCTTACCTATGGAGCATCCCCTATTCATCATCTGTCTGACAATGAGGTCTCTGGAGAACCCCAGCCATGTGGCTCCAGTGGGCCTTTTGTGGAAATCCGAACCACGCCATCTCCTGATTCTGGGAGCCCGCGCAAACAACGACAACGCCTGTCTTCAGGGCCTTCTCACTCCTTGCAGTTAGGACAAGCGTCTCCTGAGATTCTGCCCTCCTCTACTCATTCAGACTTTCTTGAGGGGATACCCACGTCGGATACTCCTATAACGGAGTCTGCCATGAAATCCATGCTACAGACTTTGCATTGTTCTTTGCAGCAAAACTTTGCTAATCTGGTTGCGCCATTTCACTCATCTATACAAGACCTAGGTGGTAGAGTTCACCATATTGAGTCAAAAATGGGCGATTTGCATCCTCCCATAATTGGCTTATTGATACCCACTGTACACAGGAGGACACTATTACATAGATTCAAATGAAACTTGCTGATTTATAAGACCCCTCTAGGTGGAATAATGTCAAATTCAGAGGAGTTCCTGAAACAATCTCCAATATGGACCTTGTGCATTTCCGGCAGGACTTTATTAAAACAATATTTCCTAACTCTACTCCTCATAGATCGAGCTCACCAGCTACCCAAAACTCGCCACTTACCTGATGATGATCCTCGTGATGTTAGTGCAAATATCCACTTTTTTCATCTAAAAGATTTACTTATGCAAGCCACTAGAAAGAAAGACTCTCTCCCAGAAAAATATAAAGATATCTCTGTCTATGCTGACCTGTTGGCCACCACTCTGCAACAACGCTGGGTTCTGGCCTCAATCACTACCATTCTACAGGATAACCAGATTAAATACCGATGGGGCTTCCCGGTTTGCCTCCTGGTTACCAAAGATGATGACCTTCACGTGATCAAATAACTAGAAGATGGCTGTAACATCCTTAAGCGCTGGAAATTGCGAATCCTGGACTTGGAGAACATCCCGGCACCTGCTCCCCTTCGTGTCAAGGACTTGTGGCACTCTGCTACCTCCTGTGAGTCGATTGTCTGTTGAGGTACCTTCTATGTTTCTCTGATCCTTATGGGTGACATTCCTGTTTATTGTCACCTACCGTTGTTCGATCTCGAGACTGACTGTTCTTTCCTCTGTTCTACATTTATGCACGGTAGTGTTGCCTTCATTTGGCTATTGGTAATTCTCCTTTACCTCTGGCTCACCGTTGTTTTGCCTCCCTTATATCCCCTTGTGTTTCTAATCCACGTATTTATTTGCAGGTTATGAGTGATATAATAGTATTATTATCACTTGGCAGTGATCTCCTTTATATACAGGTGCAGTGCGGGCTCGACTTTTTCCTTGGGTGTGATGAGTCTATAAAACTGCCCTAGCAAGAGATCTTTTCTTTGGTCTGAGGCCAGGTCCCTTTTCTGTGATGTACTTTGTGTCCAGGAGATGCACCTCCTCCAGAAAGACGCCCATAGGTCAGCAACCCTTACTTTCCGGTTCTCTACCAGTCCCACTATTCCAGCTACCTGTGGAAAAGATTGGCCCTATGGGAAGATACATAATATTGGTTAGTTATCTTAATAATGTAAAATGTAGTTTGGTTACTGTTCATGCCCGTAACAGACATCAAATTAATTTTCTTAATAGAGTCATGTGCTTAGTCTCCAGGATCCAGCAGGGACGGCTCCTCTTCTGTGGAGACTTCAATTTGACAGTAGACCATTCCATGGATTTGTCCTCTTCATCCCACAGGGGAGGACCCTCCTTACAGGAGTTTTTGGGAAAACATGATCTTTACGATATTTGGCGCACCCATCATAGTGCCAAAAGAGACTATTCCTGCTACTCCAAGGTACATAATAGCTACTCCAGGATTGATTTCTTTCTTGTTGATAGGTTGTGGTTGGTTGCATCAACTCAGTCTGCGGTAGGAATGATTAAGTGTTCTGACCACACTCCGATCACACTTTGTGGCGGAGAGTGGCCAGTCCCCTCCCACCTATTTATGGAAATGTAACTCTTTTCTCCTCTCACACCCTGCTCATAAGGCTTCTATAGAAAAAGATCTTGGAGATTATTTTGCTTCCAATGATGCCCCTGATATACACATTAACTCCCTCTGGAATTCCCATAAGGCTTGCATAAGAGGATCATTCATTAAGCTTGTCCATATTGTCAAAAACCACCAGACCCAGCTATCCAAACTCCTCAAGGATCTTAAAAGTAAGGAGCAACTAAATAAGTCCAACCCTTCCCCGTTTAACGCTGAGCAGCTCTTCCTCTCCCGACAACAATTACGTAACCTGTTGTTTGACTACGAAAAATTAAAAAAAAAAAAAAATCAAAACTAGATATTATTCCCAGGAGAATCGTGCGGGGAGACTTCTTGCTGCTAAACTAAAGAAAAAAAACCCTTAAATCTCGCATTCCTTTTCTCCTCGACCCCAAATCTAATGGGAAACTGGTTAGCCCTTCTGACATCGCGGACCAGTTTAGCCAGTATTATGCTAATCTATATAACTTACGTGATGATCCCTCCTCCCCTCATCCTACTGAAGCGGATATCTCCTCCTTCTTAAAGTGCCTCAATCTCCCCTTCCTCTCCCCTTCGCAATCACAATACCTCAAGCTGGTCAGGCTTGACATTAGACCAGGGCTGCAAACGTTTGCAGTATGGACCGACACTGAGACTGAAGATGGCTAGCTAAGAGAATTTACAAATCTATGAACCATAGCCTAGTGGGTCCTGCTAATTTATCCACTTGCATCAAATAGTCCGTTTTTTTTTTAATTTATGCTGGATAGTTTGCAAATACTGGCCTGTATTAGGGAAATAGGTTGGTGAATAATTTAAAGAGACAATACACAGCTGTGCAGCTTATTCCCACCTTATGAATTTTCCCATAAGAGCTCTGAGTATAATTAACCAATGTACTTGTTTTCTAAAACATGATTTTGACCATTTTAATAGACCGATTAAAAGTACATTTTTAGTGTTCTTGATTATTATGTTGGTCTTGGTCCAGAGAGAGGAGGCTGTTTGTGGTGTATGCTAGGCATAATATGAATGAAATACACTTGCCCTTAATTCATGGGAGACCAAAGCCCTAAGAGAGGTGAGTCATTTTAGTGTAGGGAGCCATCTAAAAGAGGTCGCTTTGTCATGGCAGTTGGGCTTTATACAGTTTGATCCAAATGTAGAACCAAGAACCTCATTTTCATGTATTTTATATACAGTGCGTATTTGCAGTAATGCTCTTGGTGTTTGCAGAGTGCTGTTGCAACTGTTTGATTCTGCATTTGTATTGCCGCTACAGCAACATGCACCTGCATTTCTTGTTCACATTGTTTGGCAATGTTGACTGTTTTTGTGTGTTTGTTGCCTTGTACTAAGGTCTGTTTGATATGGTCCACAATGAAGTCCAACTTTAAAGAAGTATTTCTATCTCTGCACTGGCACATACTTTGAGAAACTGATATCATAACAATAATCTTTGCCTATGTAAAGCACTAAAAATATGTAATGTTTTCCAGTTCTTTGTTAGTCCTCCCAATTCTAAGGCTTGTTGTCTAGAGTTACAGCCACCGCTGCACTGTGATAACAGTGGCTGAGCTTTCACAGTGGTACCTGGCATATTTTCTATCAGGGTGATTGTGAAGTCATAAGAGCACATGTGTCTCCTATTAGGGTCTTTAGAATGGTTTCTCTGTATGCACAATAACCTTGCAGTCATTCTATAATGAACGCTTATTACAGCTCTCACACTGCCAATGCTGCAAGCAACAGAGTGTGTAGCAGCACCGGGAGCATGCTCATCCTGGCTATTAGCTCTAAGAAGTCAGTTGCTGGCCTGACCTGTCAATAAAATTGATTCCCTTACATCCCACCAGCAGCACAATACGGGGTATTTCTGCCGCTGTGTGCTGGTAGGACAGGTGGAATTTTTAATTAGCATAATTAATTGCAGGACAACACCCCTATAAGAGAGCAAAAGAGACCTCCCCCCTTGTGTTTTTTTCTGTCCTGTGTGGTGGGACAGGTGGAGGGAGGCTCTTTTGTCCTCTCATTTTTTCTCTCTGTACATGTCCCATAGCGCTGTACTGTCAGAGGGAGTGTTCCTTACCACCCAGTGATGACGCTGAGCTGTGAGTAACGCCCCCTCAGTACAGGGCTATGGGACGAGTACTGTCAGGGAGGGCGTTCCTCACAGCCCAGCTAGACTGTCAGGAACGCCCTTCTGACAGTGAACCGTGAAACTACGACCCCCGATATCTCCAACCCCGGGGCACATACCAGGAAAGCCGGCAGTGCGCTGAATTCAGCGCGCTGTCGGCTTTCTAGCGGTATGTAAAACAGCATATACACGAGGACGTGAAAGGTCCACCCGAGTTCATCAGAACCCATTCAACCAGGGCTGTGTCGGTCTCCTGGGCTGAAAGTTGGTCTTGCCTTTTGAGCAGATTTGTGCATCTGCTTTTTGGTCATCCCAACTAACCTTTGTTAAACACTATTGGTTAGATATTGGTTAGATGTAGTTCAGAGGCTACTGCCTATGGACATTCATACTGTCTTAAGCATTATAGTGCAAGAGAACCCTCCCTAGGGGATCTGCTTGCTACATTCCCATATCGTGCTACTGGTGGGATGTAAGAGATGATGTTAATCTGTTTTCCCTTAGTCTTAACAGCAGCAAAAACTCCCTTCCCCAGGTAATATTGTTTTTTCTTTATAATTGACACAAGGGGGAGGTCTCTTTTGCCCTCTTATAGGGGTGTTGTCCTGCAATTAATTATGCTAATTAAAAATTCCACCTGTCCTACCAGTACACAGGGGCAGAAATACCCCGTATTGTGCTGCTGTTTGGACTAAGGGAAAACAGATTAACATCATAATCAACAATTAGTAATACCCTCTTCCTACAGCAGAAACCCTGAAGAAGGAGGGGGGAATGGCTGTGAGATGGGATTATCTATTTAACTCAGCCTGCAAACAGAAATCATGAAAATTTTGAGAGACTGATATAAAAAGTATATTGGAAAATTGTACGACCATAGAAAAAAATAACATTTAATAGCTGAAATGGAAATATTCCTTTACACACACACAGGCTTTTAAGAATTGGTCCAAACATAGCAGAATTACAGTTGATTTGTGGTGCAGATGCTACACCATGAATCCACAACAATTTACAATATGCATGTTCATTATATTGTGGAAGAGCTGCAGATTTTCACAGCAGGTTTGCCCTTTTGCAATACATAGAGTAAAACCAGTGGCAAAATCCATGTCACGCAAGAAAATTTGTATGTAGTACATGCAGATTTTGTCACAGATATATTGGAGATTTGCCCAAGATTATCCACTGTATCTGGACCAGGCCATAAAGTAATATTCAATACTAGGCTCCTCAGGTCAACAACAAATAGTCTGTGTGCAATGACTGAACGCTATTTTTTGGCAGCCCCAACAACAAGGCATTTCCTATAGTAAAGTTGTATTAGGCAATTTGGTTGTTTGATTTCAGTCACTTATTTGGGTTAGGAAATATTAAGATTTATTTTATACATTGCTTTCAAGTTTTAGACTGTATTTTGTTTTTTTCATGCATTGCCTAAAACAAACTTGGTATTCTATAAAATATATAGGAAAAGTGTATATATTCATTTATTGTATACATTGTGTTCACGTTATAGGCATAATATCTAGGCATTCTATACCTAGAATAGATATTGAACCTGGAACATAATCTACATACACAGAATGACATTCATGCAAATGTCTTTTCAAGAACACATTCCAATCCAATAAAAAGTAAACAGGTAATTCTAGTGTTGTCTTAGTACACTGTGTATTAATATTTAGCCAAGCGGGGGGTGAAGCAGGGAACAAAGATTAAAGAGTATGTGCACAGAAAGTGTGAGAAAATGACTAAAAGAGAAGTAAGTAAAAGTCTTGGGTCAGGGACAGTGCAAGCACCAAACAGATTTTATTTATAACTTGATCCTTTTCAACTGCATTCATTCAACATGTAGTTATTGGGAAACAACACATACTGTAGATAATGCTTTTGAGTTCTTAGAATTCACAGATTTAAAATCTTTTGTGAGTATGTGAACCCAGAGGGCGCTATTGAGCGACCCAGGCCCAGGCCTGAAAAGGCCCTCAGCCACACCTAAGGGTGGGGGGCGTAACTCCAAGGGGAGTGGTTACAGTGGCAGAGCTGCCGTCGAGTCCTGCTGGATGCAGGAACTGTGGAACCAGCC
Source organism: Leptodactylus fallax (assembly GCA_947044405.1). Classification (NCBI taxonomy): domain Eukaryota; kingdom Metazoa; phylum Chordata; class Amphibia; order Anura; family Leptodactylidae; genus Leptodactylus; species Leptodactylus fallax. Next base: position 791,382 of record CAMRHE010000148.1, on the reverse strand, counting down.
AAGGACAAATAGACGGTCTGTGCCAGAAGGGCTGGGGTCCACAAGGGACTTTTGGCTCAAGCGGAGCATAAGTCAGGCTGCTTGTTGCCCCTAGGATAGATAGGGGTCAAGCAGTGAGTTAGGGCCTATGCGTGGCCTAGGTTTTTTTGTTTTTGTTATGTTGCACCTATGCTGAATAAAGCCAGTTTTATTTTACACTTGGACCGTCTGAACGCTATCTTTCCGCCGCCCAGTACCACGAACCAATGCTGTCCGGACCAGGAGTCTGCCGCCATTTGAGACTAGTCCCCCCAAATTGTCACACTTTTCATTGACAGAAGATCTAATAGGAACCCTAACCTATGACCCCTGGATGCCACAGTAACTCATCATCCAACGGAAACCGCATATGTGCTCCCTTCCACCAACATATCTGTAACTTACATTTTCTCATAGTTACTGTTTTTTTGTCTGTTTTTAGATAACATCCCTGGTGTTATAGCACAGTAAAGAGTTTAAAGGGATTTTCCAAATGCAGTTTTCATACTGGTGACCCATTCATAGAATAAGTCATCAGTATGTGATCTGTAAGGGTCTGATGCTTGGACACTGCACAGATCAGCTGTTCTGACAACAGACTATTTTAATTAGAAGGGGATTGCAAGCAGGCTGCTCCTTTTTAAGTAGTAGGAGTGGAGCTGCAGTTCGCCAAAACCACCGCTATGTAGTGGATGGGGCTACTGCGCCACTCCTATTACTTAAATAGGAACAACCTGCATGCGCTCCCTATCCAGTGCAGTGTTAGGATTCCCAGTATGTATTGCCTCACTGCAGAACTGCTTGCTACTGTTGCTTTAACCCCTTAATGACCGGGCCATTTTTCGTTTTTGCATTTTCGTTTTTCCCTCCCCACACTCCAAGAGCCATAACGTTTTCATTTTTCAGTTCACAGAGTCACATGATGGCTTATTGTTTGCGAAACAAATTGTACTTTGTAATGTCACTATTCAATATGCTGTGCAATGTACTGGGAAGCTGGAAAAAAATTCAGAATGAGGTGCAATTGGAGAAAAACTGCATTTGCGCCAAATTCATATGGGTTTCATTTTTACACCATTCACTGTGTGGTAAAAATGAAATGTTAAATGTATTCTGCGGGTCAGTACGAACACAGCGATACCAAATTTATATAGTATTTGTAATGTTTTGATACCTTTTAAAAAATTAAAAACTTGGCTAAATAGAAAAAATTTTTTGCATCGTCATATTGTGTCACCTGTAACCTTTTCATATTTACATGTATGGAGCTAGGAAAGGCGTCTTTTTATGCGGGACAACATGACGTTTTTATTGATACGACTTGGGGAAAGATCTGATGGTTTGATCACTTTTTATTCAATTTTTTATAGGAGACAAAGTGTTGAAAAAAACGCTATTTGGCCATTTTGATTTTTTTTCCCCGCTACGCCATTCACCGTATGGGATAAATATTTTTATATTTTAATAGTTCGGGCATTTTGGAGCACAGGGATACCTAAAGTGTTTATGCTTACTTTTGTTTATTTACTTTTATATCTGATCTAGGGAAAGGGGGGTGATTTGAACTTTTGTGTTTTTTTTTTAATTTTTTCATACTTTTAAAAACTTTTTTTTTTATACTTTTACTTGTATGATCAGACTCCCTAGGGACCTTGAAACCTAGGGAGTCTGATCGCTGATACTATTCACTGCGATACTACTGTATCGCAGTGAATAGCAAAATGCCGACACTGCTATTAGACGATGCCTCTGGCATCGTGTAATAGCTCTAATGTAATGACAGGCCTGGGAGCCTTCAATAGGCTCCCGGCTGTCATGGCAACCAAGCGCCGCCCTCCGATGACGTTCTGGAGGGCGGCGATCAAGTAAAAATGGCGGCGCCTTTGGCGGCTCCGCAATTTAGACGCCGCGGTCGCGTTTGACCGCGACATCTAAAGGGTTAACAGCCGCGATCGGTGCAGGCACCAATCGCTGCTGTTAGCTGCGGGTCCTGGCAGTATTATACAGCCGGCACCCGCAGTGTATGGAGAGCGCTCCGCTCCTGAGCATTTTTTCCTCACTCTTTCTCTTGCATCTGTATTGAGAGTTGTTTCTGCCTGTCACTGAATGTTACTGTGTATGGTAGTACAGGTCTGTGTAACATGTAGAGGAGGGTCACTTCAAACAGTTATATCTCGGACATTAAAAAACAAACAAACTTGCTTTTGGTGTCATATGAAAGAGGAAAGAGGTTGCAGTTCTATCTAATCTATTTCCAGATATATCACTGGTTGAAAACACAGTCAGGATTAGGATATTTATATGCAGCTGTATAACATATATGATATAAAAATCTGGACTGTATTTGTATGTTTTATAATGTCCGAGTTGTCGGATAAGGTGCAGAAACTGGGTGGGTAGCTTAATATGCAAAACTGTGTATCAGACAATGCACCAAACTGTTAGAAAGTATCTAACACTAAGTTCACACCTGCTTTTGGGTTTCCTTTTGGGGGGTCCGCTTGGACCTGCTTTCAGGACTTTTCTCCCCTCATTTTTAAAGCGGAATGGGGAATGGAATCCCCAAGTGGAGACAGGGCGCAGGTGTGAACCTAGCCTAAAACGTATAGAAACTGAGGTGTTAAGCATGTACACCAGGTTTTTTTTGTGTGTAAATTATTGCAGAATTCTGATGCATTTTACTAGTTTATCTGCCCAATTGTTCCAGAAGTCTTATGGTTTGTTCACATGCAATTTTGCAAACTCAAGCTATGCTGCTATGTTCTTCTTAGAAACAAGAGGCTTTCTTATGGCAACCCTTCCAAACATGGCATTCTTGTTCAGTCTTTTTCTAGCTGTACTGTCATGTACTTGAAAATTCAACATGCTAACTAAGCCTAGGTTCACATCTGTGCTGGAGTCTCTGTAGGAGACTCCGCCAGTGTCGGACTGGGATGTCTAGGGCCCACCAGTGGAATTGTTTCTAGGGGCCCACCATCAGAACCCCTGCAGATCAGCGGTACTGAGACAGGGCGGCTAAAGGTAATAACATGTTGGGAGCCATGCTGCTCACACATTATACCATGTGCACCACTGCACTACCTAAACCTATTGCTACACCTTGTATGGCAAGTGAACAGCGTGGCTCCAAGAATTGTTACCTTTACCTGTAGCCGCACTGTCCTGGAAAAGCTGATCTGCAGAGGTCCTGGCTGTTGTATCATCGTAGATGTAATATTGATGGCCTATCCTAAGGACAGGCCATCAATATTAGGAAGATGGATAAATCCTTTTAAAGAGGTTGTCGAAGGAATTGGAGCAACCCATGTAGCTGGCGGGAGGTGTAAAGTAAAAAATAAGTAAATTAAAAAGCATACTCACCTGTTCCCGGCGCTCCGTTGTCTGCTGCCAGTGTCCATTCAGTCTCATGCCGGCGACTCCTTGCTGGGAGTCCTGCACCTCATGTGACCGCTAAGACCAATTAGGTACAGGATTTCCAGAAATGAGGCGCCGCCATGAGACCGAACAGATACAGGCAGGGGACAACGGGGTGCTGGGGACAGGTGAGTATGCTTTTTTAAAAATTTTCTTATTTTTACACCTCCCTGGCGGCCGACACAGTGGTTGTTCCAGTTTATGGACAACCTCTTTTAAGGGGTTGTCTGGGCCAAATTTTTCTATGGTCACTTCACTGGTCCCCCCACATAGTGGCCTCTTCACTGGTCCCCCATACTGTATGGGGAATAGTGATGGGGTCATTATATTGTGTGGGAGCAGTGATGGGGGCTAACATCCTGTGGGGGGGACATTAAACTGTGTGGGGCATATTAAAGGGGTTGTCCAGGGTTAATCTTTTTTTATGGCCTATGCTCTGGATAGGCCATAAATACCTGATCGGTAGAGGGCTGACATATGGCCCCATCAGCTGTTCGGAGCCACTTCCGGCACCTGTTCTGTACACAACACAGGGCCGGAAGTAGAAAGCTCCATCCGCTGTATAGCAGCCCGGTGCCTTCACTGCAGCTCAACTCCTACTGACTTCAATAAGTGCTGAGATGCAGTGAAGGTGCCCGGCTAATATACAGTGGACAGAGCTTTCTGCTTCTGGCCCTGTATTGTGTACAGTACGGGCATCAGAAGTGGCTCCATACAGCTGATCGGTCCGGGGTCAGCCCCCTACAGATCAGGTATCTGTGGCCTATCCTGAAGATAAACCATAACAAATTATGCCTGGACAACCCCTTTAATATACACCCCTAATGCACCACACTTTAAAGAGATTGTCCAGTATAATTTTTTTTCTTTTTTATAATTAGTCCGGGGGAGGTGACTTGTGGCAGGGAAGGAGAAGATAGGATTGGGGTGGCGCTGGACACATTCAGGAGCTGAGAGGGGGGGTGAGGGGCGGCAGCCATTTCTCTAATGGGGGGTCACAAATGGCAGTATTATTCATGCTAGGACCAGGGGTAGGGGGGGCAGGGGTAGCACACATGGGGAAGGGCAGATAATCTCTTATGGCTGCCCCCACCCACGTGCTACCTACCCCTGATGGTATTAGGTGAGGGTCGGTTCACATCTGCGCTTGCCAATTTGTACGGGGATTCCGTTCCCCTCTCCGCATGACGAAAACCGAACGGAAACCACACGGACCCCATTATAGTCTATGGGGTCCGCAGGTTTCCTAAGTGGACCCCCCCAGCGCAGATGTGAACCTCGCTTGAAGCACAGGTGGGGGGAGGGTGGCAGAGATAAACTTAAAAAACTGATCCCTTTTTTTTTTAGCAATAAACTGATGCAAACAGTTGCACATCCGTTAACGGATCCGTTTTTTTGAGGCATGAATTGACATCAGTTTGCGTCAGTTTTTTGATTAAAATAACAGATCCGTTAAACTGATCAGTTAAACTGATGTAAAAAACATGACGTGAAAGGGGCCTAACATTGTTTTTTTTGTTTGTATCCTCCCCTGGGTGTCTGATCATTATACTCTGGGATCTGAAAAGACCCCAGAGTATAATAATTGTTTATGGGTGGTCCACAGTAGGGCATAATACTGCGTCCAGGGGCCACTATGGGGCATAATACAGTGTGCAGGTGCCACTATGGAGGGGCCTCATGTCAAATATTCGCCTTGGGGCCCAGCCATTCCTAGTTACGCCACTGCACTCGGCATAGACATTATAGTCTATGGGGTCCGCGGGTAACTGTTTTTTTAGCGGATGGGCTCTCCATCTTTTGGGTCCCCATGTGGACCTGAACATCGGACAGCCAAACGCTAGTGTGAACCTAGCGTAAAGCCAGTAGAGTCTTATATGTACCTCTGCAGTTTCTCTGCAAGGTCAAAACCTTGGGCTGAATTTTCAGAGAGGGCCACTCCTAGAATGACTGGCAACCAGAGCAGAAGCCTGCACCTGGAAAAAACAAACAGGGCTGCCTTCAAGGACCCCATACAGCCAAATTTTGTGGACTCCCTTGGGCCTAGGTCTTATGAAGGACTTGATGAAGGGAGTAGGAGGGTAAGGGACTTTGTGAGTGTTACTGCCTGGGAAGGGCAGACAGGCTACATGACTGACCTCACAATGGAGTGGGTGGGCTATGAGACTGAAGTGGGGCAGCAGGCTACCTCATGTGATTGGGAAAGGTGCTAAATATGCAGTGCACTATTGCATATATACATACATGCACACACTTACAGACCCCACCCACCCTCTTTCTCTCTAAACACACAGAGGCTCCTTACCTCAAGATTTTTACTGAGAAGGGGGAGTCTAGAGATTTCATGTAGGTTCTGAGTCTCCATTCAGACTCTTGGGAGCTTTGGCTCTATTCCAATACATTTATCATAACTCCCAACTTTTAGAGGACAGAAAGAGGGAGAAAACGTGTGGTCTGTGTGCCGTGGCAAATTTAGCTCCACCCACTTCTAAATTGACTCCGCCCATTCCCATCCATTTCTCTTTATGCTCTCCACACAGTATAATGCTCCTACAGTCACCCTAATATTATATGTTCCCACATTATAATGTTGTCTTAATTATCCCCACATTATAAAGTCTCTCTCCTGGTGCATCCACAGTTTAATATCCCCCTTCAGATGCCCCCAGTTTAATGTCCTCCTCCAGTTGTCCCCTTTTTAATGTCCTCCTTCAGCTACCCCCCGGTTTAATGTTCCCCTCCATCTGCCTCCAGTTTAATGTCCTTCTTCATCTGCCCCCACAGTTTAATGCCCCCTCTATCGGCCTCCAAAGTTTAATGTCCTCTTCTATCTGCTCCCAAAGTTTAAAGTCCCCCTCATATGCCCCCCAGTTTAATGTCCCTCTTTGTATGCCCCCGTTTAATGTCCCCCCTAAATCTACCCCCACAGTTTAATGTCCCTCTTCATCTGCCAAAGTTTTAACATAAAAAACACTGATACTCACCTCTCCTTGCTCCCCTGCTGCACAGTCTGCAGTCTCTTGTCCCAGAGTGTTAAGGGAGCTGCAGGCGTGATGTGAGTGATGTGTGTGTATGTTTATAGTATATACACATACAGGCCCTGTTAAATATAAAATGACAGCACACGGAGCTGTATATATAATCAGTGCAGTGGCGTCTGTACACCAGTATATACACATAGGTGCCCTGACAGAATATGATATGCCAGCACAGCAGGGGTCTGTATTTTGGGGATCATCTGGTCTATTGTCAGTATTTTACATACAGTCTGTTCCAGTTGCTCTGGAAGGTCTGCATTTCTTTTGGTGGTCTGTATTTTTAGGGGGCCTGGTCTGGGGTCAGTGTTTATTTGGGGACTATCGGGGTCTGCATCAGTGTTGAAGGGGTCGTGTGCATTACTTGGGATTCAAGTACCATAGGTAGTGGGATGTCCTTTATAAATAGTGAAACAAAGGGCTCATTCTTGGCAAGTGTGATATAGAATTAGTGCATCAGTGTCTGTATAGCAATATATAAACAAACACATAACTATACAGTATATATATCTGCCATAACAGAATATAAAACTCCAATACTGCTGTCTCAGCGATATATAACTATATGGTAAACGTGGGAAAAGGTAGCATAAATAGTGGATACAAGCAGCAGTTGTGATACTGTGAGGTGAACTTCTTACAGATCAATAAATATTTCCTAGAATGACTTTTTCTGAAGAGTAAAACGCAGAGAATCCCAATATAAGTGTCTCGCAGTGCATGCTGGGAAGTCTGACTGCTTTTCTACCTGCCACGAACGCTAGACTACTGAGCCCTGGAGCTGGCCGCAGCGTCGTTACTATGGCAGCGGTAACTACGGGTCCTGTTACTAGGAGACCATAAACAATGGCCGCAGTAAAGCCTGGACCCAGCAGGTAGCTCAGTCAGTGCAGCAGCCGGGCGCGGCGGACACAGGAGCAGAGGACGTCACCGAAGGTCAGACATGAACATCTCCCAGCTCTGCGTCAGGCTCCTGTGCGATGATAGCCTTATGGTGGATTCATGAGCGCCCTTGTCACTATGCAGGCGCCTGATCTACTGCTAGACAGAGGGGAACACCAATGCATGGTGGGAAATGTAGTCTTCGTAGTATGTAGATGGACTACAGTGATCTCATTCTGGGATAGTAATAGTATTTATAGTGACTCTAAGGTGTGGGGATATTTGGTCCGTTATATGACAGCATTATTGAGAGACAATATAATAAAGGATCACTTTTATAGGTCTTCCGTCCAGAAGGCAGCACCACTATGTAGTAGGAGGACAATGCAATAAAAAACTTGCCTTGCTTCTGCTGCATCCCTGCTGATCTCTCCACTTATGGCTGGAGACACTGCAGCAGGGAATTGCTTAATTCCTTAAAGGGGTTGTCCAGAAATGCAACACTCCACAGGATAAGTGTCACATTGCTGTAGGAACCCCTGCTGGGACCCCTACCTATGATGAGACTGGGGGGGTCCATGCCCACCTTTTGAATAGAGTGATGGTTGCCTCATCATACAAAGTCTGTGGACTGGTGAAGATAACACAAGTGTGTTGAATCTAGGATAACCCATTTAATGTAATATTTTAAGTGACTTTTAGAATATAGAATTTGCAGTTTTATAATTTTGTAAAAGAATATATGAGCGGTGTTTATAGCCTTGAAGCCCTCCAGTGTCTGAAAGAAAGGAGGATTTGGGGGCATCTCTAATTTCCTTTCACCAGAGCAGTGATCACCTTGTAATATTACACTGTACGGTCAGCATTGGTGAGGATGGTTTATGCCACTGTTACAGTAGCTGTTTCCAGGCAGGATGTATGGAAGGATTAAAATAGCAGACGGATTAGTGGTTATTATGGCTCAGGTTACAAAAGGCCTTCTTAGTCGAGGTCATAATAGTCTCAGTATCAACTAGAGTTATTACTCAAGTATGCCACATGTTATGGTAGTGAAATCACAACATGTGAAATATTGTTATCAAATCATTTTTACCAGTTCCTTTATCTGAATCTAATGTTATTAAGGCTGAATTCGCACAACCATATTGCATCCGTATTATATGGATAGTACAGCTGCAGATTCCACCCTGGCCATGGGTCTAATGTCCTGAACTAGGGATCAATGATACTGTAAGTTTGGTCATTAGACTTCTGGTCAGGATGGGATACCACGGTAACTGAGTGTATATAAGTGATCACTGCCTACATATTGGGTGGGAGGTAGAATGCTGCAGATTCTGACTTATTTCAGGTTGTAATTGGATCTGTGCACTGACCGGTTAATGGGCAAACACAACCCAACAACAGTTGCCTAGTTAGTGCCAGGATAGTTCTAGATGATTCTATTGTAAAGGTCTTGAATCCTTGTGCATATGTTCTACTCTACTGTGTAGGATATCAAGTCTAAGGGTATATTCACATATGGCATGTTTGTTGCAGCCATTTTTGCAGCTGTACCATTCATCTGAATGAGACTTGGGTAAATTTATCTGCAGGCAAATTATAAAAGGATCTGGTATAATTTTTCATACTGATGACCTATACTGATAGCTTATCAGTATGTGATCTGTGAGGGTCCAACGCCCAGACCCAGCCACAATTCATCTGTTTCTGCAGCCTTTGGGTGGCAAATGTTATAAAAGTGGACAGACAGCTGTGAATAGGAGTGGTGCTGCGCTGCTCCTGTCCACTGCTGTAACTGTGGGGTCTGGGTGCCATACCCTCACAGATCAGATAGTGATTATCTAACCTGTGGGAAAGGTCATCAGTATGAAAAATCATTTCTGGTGCTGGATAACCTTTTAAGATGGATGGAACAGATTTTCAGTAGCAGAAATCTGCAATAAATATTGCATTAAAGGACTGATGTTCTCTTATGTTGCAAGATATAACCCGTCTCCCCACAATGTACCACCAGTGTAATGAGTGGCTGGTACATGAAGAATTTTAGTATCTAGGGGAATACCATCAAACACAAGCTTAGCATGTGTTGACAACCCTTACCCACTACGGGCAGTAAATGAATGCTCTTTAGCTGAACATTACCTTTTTCATTCTCGGTACATGATGGACGTATCAACCATGCTGAAACCTTTAGGTCCATGGAACTGAACCTCATTGTGCCAATAAAGCTGCCTACCTTCTAGGCTACCTTGTTTATTAGCATTTCTAAGTAGTACTGACGATTTCATTCATCCTATTGTACAAATACATTCACTATTCCTGCTAAGCATACATTTTGTTGCACTGCTAGTCACACCTGTGGTTAATGAATGGTTGCATAGAAATCCCACACAGGTGAATTTCAACCAACTGTTGAATCGCGGTCATGGCACCCGGTCGGTCGGAATGCACACACATTCTTTACCACTAGTCGTGATGTACTAGTGCAACATTGTGATCTTATGCCCTAGTCTTACACAGGGTTTGTTGTCCATTACCATGAAGACACACAGATCTGCATCAGAGCTGTATGCACAAAATGGTAGGAGACTTTGTAATGAAAACTGTTTACAAAGTTTCTTCATTTGTCATTTCAGATGAATTGCTGCAAAAAAAAACAAAACAAAAAAAAACAAAAAACTTTGCAAAGGTTGACATTTCTTTAAAGGGAATCTAACAGTATGAAGAAGCAGAAATACCGATCAGTTACAATATTGTTATTACTATGTACAAGAAATATTAAAAGTGTATATATATATAATAACATGGTCATAGACATGTTACCTACAGCCAATATTGCTCAGTACAAATTCTAACACAGTGGATGATGAGAAAGGAAGACATTTACCTTAAATATTTTATAATGTAGGAGGACATAGGAATGTCATCCTATAATATGGACACTGTTCATTCTGTCCCTTTTATACGGTATCTGAGCTGTGGGATCATTTTGGTAGGGCGGTATAAATGCTGCTAGTCTGCTCTTTGTGTTGAGCTGTGTTGCTATGCTCCTTTTGCTTTCTTGAGTGAATGTAGTGAATACAGTTTGTTTTAGTAACAGCCTCACAGATCCTGGTAACCTGGGACACATAGTTGCGGTGAAGATGCTGAGAATAATAAAGGCATGAGAGAGATTGATTGTGTGTGTGTGTAATATATATATTGTGACAACTTGGGGGAATTAAACTCAAAATGGCGGCTTTTCCTGGTCCGGACAGCGGTGGTTCATGGTACTGGGCGCCGGAAAGATAGCTTTCAGACGGTCCAAGTGTAAAATAAACGTGGCTTTATTCAGCTTAACTGCAACACAACAAAACAACAAAAAACCTATGCCACAGTTAGAGCCTAACTCACTCCTTGAGTCCCTAACTAGCCTCTGGGGCAATAAGAGCTTGACTTAGTCTTTGTAAGTCCTCTCTGGATCCAAGCCCTCTGGGACAGACTGCCTCTCTGTCCTAGGCTGGTCCACCATTTCCTGCTCCAAGCAGGTTTCTCCAGCCTTCTGGAGATACACGCCCCCCTCAAAAGCGTGGCTGAGAGCCTTTTCAGGGCTAGGCCTGGGTCGCTCAACAGCGCCCTCTGGCTCACATACTCACAATATATATATATATATATATATATATATATATATATATATATCATAGAGACTAACAGAGCCACTTTATACAGTGTACTACATATAATATATTAGTAGGGGATTGTATTTCCAATTCTCGAATATAGACTTACTCTGATAATGAACAAAAATTAAGTTCTCTAGTGCAACCCTATAGGCACCAGCAGCAGAATACTGGCACTGTCAATGGCAGCCTGTATTCTGTGAATAAAATGAACAAAACGGCTATTGTAAGCCCATCAAATAATCTCCATCTTTTTGGTAGCCTGGTGCTGCTGAACTAATTCTGCAATACATATTGAGGGAAATTTATTATCCCATCACCACCAGTTGTCTGATGTAGATGGGCAATAATGTGATGCACATTTGGCGCAAGGCCCCTTGTGCCAAAAGTGTGCCACATCCCTGTTCTGTGACTTATTTGCTACCTTCCGAAGACGAAAGTGGGTGGGGCAGGGCAGGCTGGGGACACCTCTGTGCAACATATTTATTATAACTCACACCAGTTTTCTGACGTTATAATGGAAATCTATGCCTGGCTTAGATCTCCATTCTAGGGCACACGGGTACCTCATTTATTTTGAGGCCCTTTATTAAGACTGCTGTACGAAATGTCAGTCTTAATAAATCTGCATCATCATTCTATTTATATAGCACACAGTTTAAGTGGAATACATTAATTCATGCCAAGCTAGACTGTAATATAGTGGTACTATACATTTCATTGATAAACATAAACTTTTGTCTTGCAGGCTGTTGCCGTCTTGGGGTTTCCCCCTTGGTGGCTTCTAGTCCGCAGCGCTTGCATGGTTGCATTTATGGTCTTTTTTGGTTTATGTTGTTTTATTTGTGAAAATCAATAAAACATTTGAATAAAAAAAAACAAACAAACAAAAAAAAAAACATAACCTTTTGTGGTTTTATTATACAGAAATTGATATCTCTTTTTTTTAATAATAGCAATATAATTTATTATTTTTTAATTATCTTTTACATTAGTTTATTTCTGTTGTACATTAGGGAGATGAGCCATATACTGTATACCATACATATATGTGAATTATTTACTTTCAATGTGTATGTACGGTGGGTACGGAAAGTATTCAGACCCCTTTAAATTTTTCACTCTTTGTTTTATTGCAGCCATTTGCTAAAAGCAAAAAAGTTCATTTTATTTCTCATTAATGCACACTCAGCAGCCCATCTTGACAGAAAAAAAAACAGAAATGTAGATATTTTTGCAAATTTATTAAAAAAGAAAAACTGAAATATCACATGGTCATAAGTATTCAGACCCTTTGCTCAGTATTGAGTAGAAGCACCCTTTTGAGCTAGTACAGCCATGAGTCTTCTTGGGAATGATGCAACAAGTTTTTCACATCTGGATTTGGGGATTTGCCATTCTTCCTTGCAGATCCTCTCCAGTTCCATCAGGTTGGATGGTGAACGTTGGTGGACAGCCATTTTCAGGTCTCTCCAGAGATGCTCAATTGGGTTGAGGTCAGGGTTCTCACTGGGCCAGTCAAGAATGGTCACAGAGTTGTTCCGGAGCCACTCCTTTGTTATTTTAGCTGTGTGATTAGGGTTATTGTCTTGTTGGAAGGTGAACCTTCGGACCAGTCTGAGGTCCAGATCACTCTGGAAGAGGTTTTCTTCCAGGATATCTCTGTACTTGGCCGCATTCATCTTTCCTTCAATTGCAACCAGTCGTCCTGTCCCTGCAGCTGAAAAACACCCCCATAGCATGATGCTGCCACCACCATGTTTCACTGTTGGGATTGTATTGGGCAGGTGATGAGCAGTGCCTGGTTTTCTCCACACATACCGCTTAGAATTAACGTCAAAAAGTTCAATCTTTGTCTCATCAGACCAGAGAATCTTATTTCTCATACTCTGGGAGTCCTTCATGTGTTTTTTGCAAACTCTATGCGGGCTTTCATATGTCTTGCACTGAGGAGAGGCTTCCTTCGGGCCAATCTGCCATAAAGCCCTGACTGGTGGAGGGCTGCAGTGATAGTTGACTTTGTGGAACTTTCTCCCATCTCCCTACTACATCTCTAGAGCTCAGCCACAGTGATCTTTGGGTTCTTCTTTACCTCTCTCACCAAGGCTCTTCTCCCACGATTGCTCAGTTTGGCTGGACGGCCAGGTCTAGGAAGAGTTCTTGTCGTCCCAAACTTCTTCCATTTAAGGATTATGGAGGCCACTGTGCTCTTAGGAACCTTGAGTGCTGCAGAAATTCTTTTGTAACCTTGGCCAGATCTGTGCCTTGCCACAATTCTGTCTCTGAGCTCCTTGGGCAGTTCCTTTGACCTCATGATTCTCATTTGCTCTGACATGCACTGTGAGCTGTGAGGTCTTATATAGACAGGTGTGTGCCTTTCCTAATCAAATCCAATCAGTTTAATTAAACACAGCTGGACTCCAATGAAGGAGTAGGACCATCTCAAGGAGGATCAGAAGGAAATGGACAGCATGTGAGTTAAATATGAGTGTCACAGCAAAGGGTCTGAATACTTATGACCATGTTATATTTCAGTTTTTTTTTTTTAATAAATTTGCAAAAATATCTACATTTCAGTTTTTTTTTCTGTCAAGATGAGGTGCTGAGTGTACATTAATGCGAAATAAAATGAACTTTTTTTTCTTTTAGAAAATGGCTGCAACGAAACAAAGAGTGAAAAATTTAAAGAGGTCTGAATACTTTCTGTACCCACTATATATGTAAAGTAAATTCATTCTACTTTCCAGTCATACTCCATCCCTCTGTATGGTTGCTGCCCAGCATTAGTTCACCATGACTACTGAGGTACAGATTGGACCTTGGAGACCCCACAGGCCACGGGGGCCGATTGCAGCTTTATACAGTAGCCCAGGACCTAAGTATGCATTACCGGGAAACACAGGTAAAATCTGACCATATATATATGATTATTTTGGATTCTAAGATACATAATAAAACCAAATCTATGATTTTGATCCTGTCCATATACATGTAACCTTTCCATGTATGATGTATGACATATGATTTTCACATGTGTTGTAAAGAATACATTATAACTTCACTTCACTTTAACAGAAAGATTACGGAAGAGCAACAATGGAAAGGGAAGTTATTTCATCCGGCACATGATGGGCTCAGTTTATGGTGGGGGAAAAAAAACAAAAAAAACAGCTGATAGGTTCCCTTTAAGCTCCAAACCTCCTGAATTCAGGGATTGCACATGGTCTTACACGCTGACCACTGACATGTCCTCATTTTATCCCTGGCAGCAAAGGGCTTTCACGCAATCCATGTCACAGTCTACTGTTTTTGGAAAGTGAAATGAATAAATTGTCAGCTTTGAGCTGTTAGGCCAAGAAGATATACCCTGTACTGGCTGAAATACTGGAGAGTAACTGTACAAGCTATTCTACAGTCATGGCCAAAAGTTTTGAGAATGATACAAATATTCATTTTTACAAAGTCTACTGCATTCAGTTTTTCTAATGGCAATTTGCATATACTCCAGAATGTTATAAAGAGTGATCAGCTTAACAGCAATTACTTGCAAAGTCAATATTTGCCTAGAAAATGAACTTTATCCCCCAAAACACATTTCAACATCATTGCAGCCCTGCCTTAAAAGGACCACCTAACATCGTTTCAGTGATTGCTCCATTAACACAGGTGTGGGTGTTGATGAGGACAGGGCTGGAGATCAATCTGTCATGATTAAGTAAGAATGACACCACTGGACACTTTAAAAGGAGGCTGGTGCTTGCCATCATTGTTTCTCTTCTGTTAACCATGGTTATCTCTAAAGAAACACGTGCAGTCATCATTGCACTGCACAAAAATGGCCTAACTGGGAAGAGTATTGCAGCTAGAAAGATTGCACCTCAGTCAACAATCTATCGCATCATCAAGAACTTCAAGGAGAGAGGTTCCATTGGTGCCAAAAAGGCTCCAGGGCGCCCAAGAAAGACCAGCAAGCGGCAGGACCGTCTCTTAAAAGTGTTTCAGCTGCGGGATCGGGCTACCAGCAGTGCAGAGCTTGCTGAGGAATGGCAGCAGGCAGGTGTGAGTGCATCTGCACGCACTGTGAGGCGGAGACTCTTGGAGCAAGGCCTGGTCTCAAGGAGGGCAGCAAAGAAGCCACTTCTCTCCAGAAAAAACATCAGGGACAGACTGATATTCTGCAAAAGGTACAGGGAGTGGACTGCTGAGGACTGGGATAAAGTCATTTTCTCTGATGAATCCCCTTTTCGATTGTTTGGAACATCTGGAAAACAGCTTATTCGGAGAAGAAGAGGTGAGCGCTACCACCAGTCTTGTCTCATGCCAACTGTAAAGCATCCTGAAACCATTCATGTGTGGGGTTGCTTCTCAGCCAAGGGAATCGGCTCTCTCACAGTCTTGCCTAAAAACACAGCCATGAATAAAGAATGGTACCAGAATGTCCTCCAAGAGCAACTTCTCCCAACCGTCCAAGAGCAGTTTGGCGCTCAACAATGCCTTTTCCAGCATGATGGAGCACCTTGCCATAAAGCAAAGGTGATAACTAAATGGCTCAGGGAACAAAACATAGAGATTTTGGGTCCATGGCCTGGAAACTCCCCCAGATCTTAATCCCATTGAGAACTTGTGGTCAATCATCAAGAGACGGGTGGACAAACAAAAACCAACAAATTCAGACAAAATTAAAGCATTGATTCTGCAAGAATGGACTGCTATCAGTCAGGATTTGGTCCAGAAGTTGATTGAGAGCATGCCAGGGAGAATTGCAGAGGTCCTGAAGAAGAAGGGTCAACACTGCAAATATTGACTTGCTGAATTAACTCATTCTAACTGTCAATATAAGCTTCTGTTACTCATAATATGAATGCAATTATATTTCTGTATGTGATAAAAACATCTGACAAACACACATAAAAACCAGAGGGCAGCAGATCATGTGAAAATATAATATTTGTGTCATTCTCAAAACTTTTGGCCATGACTGTACAATGTATATGTTTGGTATTTAAATAAAAAAGCATTTCGGCAGCTTAAAGGGGCGGTCTGGCACAAAAACATTGTTAACAGTAGGCTCAGAATGGGTTAAAAATAGAAAGAATAAATGCTCACTTGATCTGCTGCTGCTCCTCTTCAATCACTTCCTGGTTCCTTCTGACACACAGGAAATGACCACTTGCTGCAGTAAGGTGGGTATTGCATCTATTATTTTATTTTTTTTCTGTAAAAAATGTTTACCTGCCAGACAACTCCTTTAAAGGAAGTCTTCCACCTAGTGGCATAACTAAAGTCTTGTGGTCCCTGATGCAAACCTTTGGGCCCCCTACCCGATCCCTACAGCGAATTCTTGGTAGTGACAGTTATGGGTGCTGCAGCAGTTTCCCAGATACGTGAAAGGGATACAACTATAGTACCCACAACTGCAGTTATCAAGAATACGGTGAGTGAGCAGCGCAGCGCCCAACATGTAAACAATACTGGGCGCTGTGTACTGTCGGAAAAAGCTCTAACAGTCTGTGATCCCCGCAGATCATTTCACTACTTCGTCAGAGGGATGCCGCATCATAGTGGCTCCCATAACTGTATACACTACACTCATTGGATTGCACTGTTAGATAAAACCACTGTTCTTTGATTCACTACATCTAAGTGCCGGACACTTACAGTCGTATTCGGCCGTGAAGGTATGTTCATTATTCTCTAACCGACCCTACAACAGCATATAAGTGGTTTAGATGTAATTTTAGTGAGCGTAGACTCCCTTTAATGCAGGAAAATGATCATCCTACCCCTTATTGTATTGAAAATGGGGCCTTGAACTTTTGTTGTTCCCCCTACCTTCAGTAAGCAGGAAAGGTGCAGGTTTCCTCTATCCTAT
This sequence comes from Leptodactylus fallax, assembly GCA_947044405.1. Taxonomy (NCBI): domain Eukaryota; kingdom Metazoa; phylum Chordata; class Amphibia; order Anura; family Leptodactylidae; genus Leptodactylus; species Leptodactylus fallax. The sequence continues at coordinate 774,499 of CAMRHE010000148.1, read as the reverse complement.
TCTGTGTAGTTTTTCCCCTTGTTTACTAATGTTTCAATTCCCTTGAAAAAGGAGATTTGAAGTTTATTTAACCCCTTGAAGTCACATCCTAAAAAGCCACATTTTTCAAATTTTACATGTATCACTATCAGTCAAGAACTTTGAGATGCTTTAACTTAAATAAGTGATTTTGAGATAGTTTACAACAATTTTCCAAATTTCTAAGAAAATTTCTCAAACCCATTTTTTAGACACTGCTTCAGTTCTGAATTTCAAGGGCCTACATATTAGAAAACCTGCACAAGTCACCTCATTCTCAAAACTGCACCCCTCAAATAATTCAAAACAGCATTTGGGAACTATTAACCATTTACGAATTTCACAGAAATTAAAGTAAAATGAAGGTGAAATTTAGACATTTCATTTAAGTACATTCACAAGGGGTTAAAGAAGAGAATGCATCCCATAATTTGTAATTTCATCCTGGCACTACTTGACTTTTGGAATAATGGAATAATTTTCAGGTGTCATGTATCATTTGCAGAGCCTCTAAAGTATCAGTACAATTAACCCCTCCCCAAATGTTACCCCCATTTAGGAACCTACACCCCTCAAGGAATTTATCAAAGGGTATAGCGATAATTTGGAAACCACAGCTGTTATACAGATTTTATTAACATTGGAACGTGAAAATGAAAAATTACCTTTTTTTTCAATAAAACGGTGTTTTATCCCCAAATTTTTAATTTTTGCTAGAGGTTGAATGAGAAAAAGCATCCCTTCATTACAATTACATAATATCTACTGAACATAATACCCCATATGTGGTTATAAGCTTCTGTATGGATACATGATGGGGCTCAAAATGGAAAGAGCGCTGTTTGACTTTTGGAGGACAGATTTTGTTGGAATTTGAGTGTCATGTCACATTTGTAGAGCCCCTAAAGTTTCAGTACAATGGAAAACCCAAAAAAGACCCCATTTTGTAAACTGCACCCCTCAAGGAATTTATCAAAGTGTATAGTGATACTTTTTGACCCCACAGCAATTTCACAGATTTTATTAACTTTGGGATGTGAAAAATTATTTTTTTTTTCAGTAAAACGGCACTTTAGCCCCAGATGTTTCATTTTGACAAGGGGTTCAACAGAAAAACCCCACATGTGCATGAAAACTGCTATTTGGGCACACAGCAGGGTACAGAAGGTGAGGAGCGCCATTAGGCTTTTGGAGGGAAAAATAATTTTTAGATGCCATGATGCATTTGCACAGCCCCCAAGGTGCCAGTGCAGTGGCAGCAGAGACGCACTCCAACAACTGTTGAGCGGGTTATAACAGGTACAACAGCTTTTGGAGTATTAATCTCTGACACAAGCTGGATACCATATTGCACACTGAAATTACATGTTTATAGAAAAATTAAAATTTTTTATTTTCACCTTGAACTTTCATTTCTGGAAAATAAATTAATGCAAAACTTTAGGGTAGGGGATGTAAAAATGCTCACTACACCCATGGATAAAATTCTTGAGGGGACCAGTTGTGAAAGTGTCATGGCATCCAAAAACCAAGCTGTGTAAATCTGTGCTTCAAAAACCCAAGAGCATTGCTTCTCTTCAGAACCCTGTTGTGTACCCAATCAGCAGTTTATACCCACATATGACATTGTAGCCAGGATACCACACTTAACAATGTCATATATGTGGTCAGGGGGCTGCAGTGAAGGAGTGCCATTTGTCTTTTGGAGTGCAGATTGTTGGACAACACATCACGTTTGCAGAGCCCATAAAGTGGAATCCCCATTTTGAAAACTGCACTCCTGCAATTTCAGTAGTTTCTTTGACTCGACTTGACAATGTTCCTTCTTTTTACTCTACAGGCTTTGTGCAACATGATCCATGTAAATATCGAGCACCTGCATTCAGCTTTGGTAGTCGTCGATTCAAGTTTGTTGATGATTGCTCTCCAGGACCAGGATACTTGGTACCCGCTAACATCACCATCAAGGGAAAAGATGGCACGCCAGCATATTCACTTTATAGCAGGCCAAGAGATCTTAACTCCTTCAGGACTCCAGGACCAGGTGTAGAGATCTAAGGCAAACGTTGACTAGTTTGCATTCAATTATATAACAACATTTCCTAAATGAATAGCACATGCGAATATCAGAAACTTTGTAATATACTGTATCATAACAAAGACATACATTTCCTCCTCCGCTTAGTAGGCTGATCTCATCCTAAAACTCTATAGCATTCTATCTGTCTTTAGTCTCACACACAGAAGTTTATGGCAAGGGGAGGGGAAGGAGTGGGCTGTTAATTGATTTATTGCCTCATTATGTGCTGTGGTAGAGCATTATCTTGAAATGATATAGTAGTATCAAAAGAGCTCTCTGTGTAGCAGATTCTTGAAGCTTGAAGTCTTTTACTGCAGCCCCCCCCCCCCGACTTCTGCGTAAAATATAACTCAGCCTGATAAATGGAGATATATTGCAAAGTTTCTTTTACTTACCTGTACTATCCATTTATGAAACTTTTTTTTATAATTGTAGCTAGGCTTTAATGAAAACTCAGCATAGTTTGGGAACTGATGTGTGGAGGGCTGTTCTAAGTAATGAACAAAACCCAAAAGCAAGGCATATGTCTACAAAGGTAGAGCCAGTTTTACTGCTTACAGCTTTCATAATTGAGATCACTGAACATTTATTCACTCAAATGAAGTCCACTTCTATACATTTATCTGAGGGGAAAAAGCAGTATCCATTATCCAAATGTCGTAGCAGGGTATTGAATTTACATATATAGTTTGCATATCCACTGGCCTGTAGTGCCACTCTTTGTACTGTAGCCTAGGGCAGGAACAATAACAAAAATTGCACTTAGGGTAAGTAGTAATTTATATGCAAAAAGAAATGAAATAAGATGCATAGTACTGTTGTATGTCCTTGTCAAAGTGATCAAAATTAACGCTTTTATGTTGTTTTAACATAGGTAGTTACTCTCCTGAGCGTGCAGGCAAGTCTGCCTATCGATCAGCTCCAATTTATTCATTAGGGGCAAGAACCAAGACATTCAGCAATGACCAAACTCCAGGTAAACATGTAGTGCAGCAGTCTATTTGTGCTATATAACAGGTACCTGTAACATTTCTTCTGTGGATAGGGTATAAATTTCTGACTGCTGAGGACCTCACCGATTGCAAGTTATGAATGAAAACTGTTACTATTCACTATCTATCTGCTGAAGTTACTCAAACACTGTACTCTGCTATAGTCATCAGTCCCATAAACAGTGAATACAGTAGTAACAGATATGTGCAACCCGCGCTCCATTTAATTGACAAGGGACACAGAACCCTTACTCTTGTAATTGGTAGGTTGTCAGCACTGAGAGTTCTGGTGATCAGACACTTGTTATCTATCCTTTGAACAGGGGATAAGCATTGATTATAGGATAACACCTTTAAGTTCCGTTGCTTGCAAATGGGGAAGCTCTCTCGCAGTTGTTTATGATGGATGTTCACATGAAAGTACTGTAGGACCTAATGTGTTGAGAATTAACAGTACTGATGCTTTGTATGGCCTGATCCCCACAGAAGTAATCTCTATATAAAAAACAAAAAAAACACAATTTTTATCTTGAATCCCACAAGGGCAACGAAACATGTATAACCAAGCACCACTGACTCCTCAAAAACAGGCCGAGTTCACGTCTCAATGAGCAAATTACAGTAGTAGCAAACAGCCATAGATGAGCTTTCCAGTCTACAGATGCCCTAATATCACAGATCTAGAAATTGCAGTTCTATAAATTAGAGAGATTCCAAAAGTGGGAGCCAGAAATGAGCAGAGTTAAAGGGAGTCTGTCATTAGAAAATGACATTTTTAACTAATGACACGTTGGAATAGCCTTTAAAAAGGCCATTCTACTCCTGCCTCTCATTCTCTTGTGGTCCCCGCCGTTTCTGTAAGATAGCATTTATTCTGATATGCAAATTATGTTCAGGCGTTCCCCCTGTGCTCCGAGCACACCAGCATCATCAACTTCTCGCCACCCCTTAGTGCCTCCTGTCCTGTTTTCTTGTCTTCAGCCTTGCGTAGACATCCGACGGAGCATTATACGCGGTTGAAATCCCGCGCATGTGCAGTCAGCTCTGCTACTTCGGGTTCGGGCAGAGCAGACTGCGCATGCGCGGGATTTCAACCGCGTATAGCGCTGCATAGGATGCCTACGCAAGGCTGAAGACAAGAAAAAAATGCAGGGGGAAGTGAACAGGAGGCACTAAGGGGCGGCGAGAGCATAATTTGCATATCAGAATATATGCTTTTTTTTTTTTTTTTACAGAAACGGTGGGGACTATAAGAGAATGAGAAGTAGGAGTAGAATAGCCTTTTTAAAGGTTATTCCAATGTGCCATTAGTTAGAAACGTCATTTTCTAATGATAGACTCCCTTTAAGGCACATCAATGCCATATTTCTATGTAGGCCTGACAGAACAGGCCCTCAATTAGTCTTTAATAGGACATCACAAAGAGGCCTTATTATAATGCCATCAGAAGAGTAACAGAGCACAGTGGTGCAGTGACACATTCGCAATATGTAGCTAAGCCCTAGTTCACAAACCATAGTATTAAGTTTATATGAAAATGCATAAAAGGTTTGCAATGAGTAACCTTAATCCTCTATTGATTGGGTTATTAACAATCTTCATAGACTATACCACCTCTGTTATAATGTCCAAGTTACTTTATACACGTTTCTGTCTATCCCATCCATATATATGATATACTAGCAGAAGGACCCGGCTTCGCACGGGTATATTTCATTTTTTGTTTGTGTAGTGACCCCATAAGAATTGTCCAGTTTTGCATTTCACATCCAGTATGGCAGTCCAGTATAGGTACAGTCTATTTATGGCTGTGTTGCTATGGAAACCTGTTAAATGAAATGTGAACTTATATTAGCTGATACACGTCATATGACTGAATATTTAAAGACCTGCGAACTGCTATTGACTCATACAGATCATAAATAGCTTGGTTGCTATGGAAACCTGGTGTAAAGCTGTGTGTATGTCAAGACTGAAGAACCTGTGATTTTCCATTGGTCCATAAGTGTCATGTGATCATGTGTATCTCAGTTTGGATATCAGTGAAAGACCTGTGATCGGTTGTTATGGAAAACCTGGAGTAAAGCTGTGTGTATGTGACCTTGTATAACAGTGTCATCCACAGCACCCTGCCCCTTTAAAGCTGACCTACAGCAGTTAAGAAAAATGGCTGGGTTGTTATGGAAACATGGAGTGCAGCTGTGTGCATGTGGCTGACAATGCCTTGTCAGATTGGAGACATGTATGGGTCTGCTGGGTAGTTTCAGCAGCTCGCTGTTGTCTGTGACATATCTTGTCAGATTAGAGACAGGCTTGGGTCTGATGAGAGTTTTCATTAGCTCGAGCAGCAGCCATGCGTTTTGCTGCAGGGGGGCATGAGTAGTTTAACCCTCGTCCGGCTGAGTAGGTACAATTGTACCTATTCCTATGCAGCCTGTAATGTTCTAAAATTATGCAGCCTGACGAGGGTTAAAAACGTTTCAACGTATAAGAATGCTGAAATCCAGTATGGCAGTCCAGTCAGTGGCGTAAATACCGGGGCAGCAGTGGTAGCGGCTGCCACAGGGCCAGGGACATTAGGGGTCCCGGCGGGCCCATGATGTGTGTTTTTTTTTTTAATAGGCAGTTACCTGCTGGTGTTTGTAACGGGCCCTATTTACTTACCGATCCCCGCCCCTGCTTATGGCTGCCTGCGCTTCACCTTCTACAGAGGTGGCATGGAGCAGGAGCGGGGATCAGTAAGTAAGGCCTGTGGTCCGTGAACCCCACAAACACTGCTATCATTATACTCTGGGGTCTTTTCAGAAGGCTTCGGGCCTCCTTGGTGACGTCCCAGACGTCAGTGGGCCAGTCCGACGTCATTATGCGTTGCGATGCATGCCTGGCTCACGTGACATCTGGTTCAACACTGAAGAGGTAGCGGGGAGTGCACATAATACTGTGTGAAGGGGCCACTATGATACTGTGTGCAGGGGCCACTATGGGGCATAATACTGTGTGCAGGAATGCAGTTTGGGCGGGGCGGTTACCGGGGGGGTCCCATGTCAAATGTTCGTCTTGGGGCCCAGCCATTCCTAGTTACGCCACTGAGTCCAGTATAGGTACAGTCTATTTATGGCTGTGTTGTTATGGAAACCTGGTAAATTAAATGTGAACTTATATTGGCTGATACACGTGATATGACTGAATATTTAAGGACCTGCGAACTGCTATTGACTAATATAGGTCATAAATAGCTTGGTTGCTATGGAAACCTGTGTGCCTGAGGAGAGTAAGCACCTGCGAGCTCTTATTGGCTGATAAGGGACATGTGACCGTGTATGGCAGTTGGAATATGAGTGAAAGACTTGCAGGCTTGTATTAGCTAATGTTGATCATTTTTTGGGAATACTGTATCTCAGGAACGGTACGTCCAAGAGAGCTGAGACCCAGTCTATAATATTCCCGGACACCTGATGTACGTGTGTGCCAAATTTGGTGAGGATCGGTCCAGTCGTTTGGTCGCGCATAAAGAACAGACAGACAGACAGAAACTCATATTTATATATATATAAGAGACATAGAGTATTTATAGGTTAGCACAGTTTATGTGTTCTGTCTCCCCAGGTCCAGCAGCATATTATCTTCCATCTGTGTTAGGACCAAGAATTGTTAATAGATCATCAGCACCAAACTATTCAATGACCGGAAGAAGCAAAATTGGAAGCTTCCATGAAGATCTGCAAAAAGTGAGTTTCTATTACATCTATATTAAAATACTGCTTAATGCATGCAGCAGTCAGTTGAGCACAGTTAACTTTTGTTATGTGGAACTTGCTTGCTTTTAGACACCGGGTCCCGGAACATATCGTGTTGTAGAGCCAACATCTTATAAATACCGACCCCCTCAATACAGCATGACCGCCAGAAACTCCCTGCCTGGAGATACCACTCAAAAGCCAGGACCAGGGGCCTACAGTCCCGAAAAGGTGAGATACAAAAACTCCTTTCACTAATGCGAATACACATGACCCAGTTATCACAACGTCAGCAATACTGTACTTCAATATTGTACTGGACCTGGTTCTAAATTATATTTCCTCACCGTCCAGCGATGCTGCTGTGCTGTAAGACTGGCCCCTCTTACAGTTCAGTGATATTGGTGCCGAAACTAACAGCAAAGATATCTCTACAACGGGGACATATACAGGCAAAGTTGAAATTGTGTGGAATTCAATGCACTGTCAGCTTTCCAGTGGTATATAACACTGCCAAGGTGCCACCTCAGTCTGATACATCCCACACAGATTTTTTTTCCTCTCGCCATAAGCTATGTCACTGTAGTCAATAATTGGATCTTAGAAATATTTGATGCAGGCTTCCTCATTCTGACTTTGAGAATCACCCCCTAAGCTTGGAAAAAAAATACAAAAAACAAATAAAAACCCAAGATTTTATTTTTAGGCAAAAGTGCCCAGCCCTAGTTTCAGCCGCCAATAGATATGACAGTCAACATATAACCCAAGTCTACTAAACAGTGTACACATTACATAAACTTATTACCCTCATCCACAAGGCTCTCCATCTCCAAGGTTCTCCCTACATTTCTTTCCTCATCTCTGTCTATCGCCCAACCCGTGTTCTCCGTTCACTCAATGACCTAAGACTAACATCCTCTATTATGAGAACCTCCCCCCTCCCGTATACAAGACCTCCCGAGTTGCACCACTTCTCTGGAATGCTCTACCCCGGACAATCAGATTAAGGCCAGGGCTCCACCTGGCAGAAATGCAGCGGAAAAAAAATTGCGGTGTTTTACAGTCAGAGCAAAGTGAATGGAATTCTAGTGAATCCCATGCCCACTTTGCTGAAAAAAACGCACTGCGGACATGCGGCGATTTCCAAAACCGGCACGGTTTTGGAAATCGCAGCATGTCAATTATACCTACGGAAACGCCGGTGGTTTCCCCATAGGTATAATTGAAAGAGAAAGTCCGCAGAGGAAAACTCTGCAAACTTTCTGTCTAAAGCGCTGTGGGAAGAATCGCGAAGCGATCCCGCCTCGGTTTCTCCCATAGCACTTTTTTGCTGCAGGATGCCACGTGGGGCGGGGCCTTAGCCTCACACTCAATTTCTAGAGCTTCAAGTGCAAACTAAAGACACATCTTTTCAGACAGGCCTATCACAATTCCTAATGTAAACCCTTCTGCAGTTAGTTTTCCCTAAAACAAACTCTCCTCTGTTCATGCTTTCGCATGGATGTGATGCCATATCAGACTGTAACTTTATATGTCCAGGCACCATCTGCATGTTAACCGCTTCCGTACTGCCCATAGACTATATACGTCCAGAAGTAATTCAGCAATTGCACAAAATCGTGCAGCTGCTGAAACGGGGAGCTGGATGTAACTTCAGCCGGAGCTCCCAGAGAGAAGGCAGGGAAGGTTTATTACCTCCCCTGCCAACCCGATTGCCATGTATACAGCACTCAATGTGCGCTGTATACAGCGCTATGGGCGCCGCCATCTTGCGGCTCCCCTCCGACCCGGAGGTCATGTGATCCGCCGGGATCAGTGTCTGTTAGAGCTGCTGGGTCCTACAGGACCCAGATCAGCTCTATAGTTATGTGAAAGCAACGTGCAGGAGGCTGCATTCCTCCTGCAACTGGGGCTAAATGTACCAGCCCCAGTTACAGGGGAAATCAGCCTCCCGAAAAAAAAAAAAAGTCATCAGATGTCCCCAAAGGTCTATTATGACCTTATGGGGACACAAAGTAAATAAAATAATTAAAAAAATAAATAAAATACGCCAATAAAACGCCCTTATTACAGGTTATAGCCCCACCCCCCGACAACACCATAAAAAATAAAAATTACCATAATGGAAAGGAAAAACTATTTTAGAGAGTTTTTTTAGTAGCACTTTGTGTTATTAAATTAAAAAAAAATGAAAAGTGAAAAACAGACCTGTTTTCCCTCCTCTTTTGTTCATATTTTCCCGGATATAAAAGAAATTAACACACATGCAAAAATAAAAACATAAAAATAAAGCCCTATGTGTCACCGAAAAAAGACGCAGAAATTAGTTGAATAAAGCAAATGATAAAAATGTTATAGCCCTCCAAATCCGCACATACAAAAAACTTGAAAATGTGCCTGGTATGGAAGTGGTTAAAGGACATGACTGGTGATGGCTCATAGAGCTTTATTGATGCGTAAGGAAAGTAACTGCTGTCACAAAAATGTCTAGACCACTGTATAAGCAATGCTATCTCCGATGCCGCTCCTGCTACCTCTTGTGTCACCCCCTCTACCTCATAGATTGTAAGCTCTTGGGAGCAGGGTCCTCAGCCCCATTGTGTGAATTGACTATTTCTTTGTAATGTATCTTTTTAGCCTGTACTTGAACCCTACAATTTGTAAAGTGCTGCAGAATATGTTGGCGCTATATAAATAAAATGTATTATTAATTATTATTATTACACGACATTTATCCCCAGACCCCACAAAAGCCATGATAAGCAAATTTGCTTCATTTATCTTTATCTGTGTGCTTACTTACTACTATGGCAATACTAATTTTGACGAAAGCCCATTTGTCTTTTTCCTCTAGGTTGTGCTTTCCCGGCCTCAAGCACCTAACTTTTCTTTTGGAATCCGACACTCAGAATATGTCGCCCCCTTGATTGTGGATGTTGCAGATTAACAAGCAAATGAAAACCACACCAGCAAGGACCCGCCTTTAAAAACAGTGTGTGTGGCTACAAAACAATATATTACATGATCACTTCAGATGTTATTTTTCTCTACTTTAAGCGACTGTATGGATGTCAAAGTATTTTTATTACAAAGGCATAAAAATGGTGTTCTCTGGAATGGAATAGGTTAAACATTAAAAAAATGTACTTGTTACATTGTAATGGTTACAGCACACACTGAAATAACTATTCATAACTAGAACTACGACTAATGCACTAAAGTGGGCTATGAACATAAGATTGAAGAAGATCACACCAGTTTTAATAGGATTCTACAACAATACTGTATAACATGCATAGGGCAGCCATGGATCTTAATCTGAGATCCTTTGACACTGGTATCTTTAAACCATTAATGTATCCTTTCTGTTGCAATACAATATATGCAAGTGAATATGTATGAGGATGATAGCTGTTGGCTGATATTATGTTTATGACCTGTTATACCGATAAGATTAAGGCCAGCCAAACCTGCTGATCTAATATGTATCAAGGGCTTCCAACTCTAGGCTGACAACTCAATCTGTCAGCTGACATCAAGGACATATCCACTTAAATTTCAGATAGAGAACTGATACCTATTGCCACTCTCATGCAATATATTTCTTCATTAAAAAGTATATAGTGTTAGAGGAAAATTCCAAGCATTATCAGATTTTACCCCTCTGTTTTAAAACAGATGGCAAAAGAATGCCTTCAATCCAGCCTTCAGTGGTGTACAAAATTGTCAGATGCAGAAATCTGGTGGTTTACAAGAGCCGAAGACTAATAATCAGTAATAAATTAGGATTACAAAACATAGTATTACACTTCATAGGGCAGGTTGTCTACACAGTCAGTAAATTGCATATACTTTTCTATTACCATCACTGTAGTCTGTAACAATTGTGCACTTCATATAATGGTACAGTGCTGGACTGTATTGCCAGAAAACACTGAACTAATAAAAGGTGAATTATACTGTAAAAGGTCATGTAACCCATGTGCTATTGCACCTCGGTGCCTTATAGTGTGCCAAAACAATATGTTTGCTTTGCTGAATGTCTGAAATCTTCCAGTACATCTCTGTGACTGTCTATTCTCATGTAACCAATGTGCCAACAATAAATCTTAACTTAAAGGGTACCTGAGTTTTCATAAAAAGTTGAAATACTTTCAGTGTCTTGCTGGGCAGTATGTTCTAAGACTTCATAAGCCTTCATATATGGTGTCCTATCATATTTTCTGCTACTAATAATCACATTATAACTGAAACACAGTTTATATTTTCTCTGAGGTTGTGACCGTGTACAATAAGGAGTAGTCTGCTTCCCCTCCCCTATCCATTACTGTTTCTATTCTACCATACTGCCAGGAGTAACTATACAATTGCAAACAAATAGCTGAGAAAAGCTCAAGTGACCATAATGGGGGGATAGGAGGATCCAGAAACACAGGGCAAATACATGCAACCAGGCAGATAAAACACAAGAAAGAAAAATCTATGACTACAGTCAGGAAAACTGCTTGTTGTCTGTGAATAACATCCCATTTATAATCACACAAGCAGCCAGAAGTAGATACAAGTACATAGAAGACTTTTCTTACATTGTAAGCTTGAGAGGAGTAGAATCCTCTGTCTTTTGCAAACATCAACAGTTAGCAGACATGTCTGTGCAGGCAGTGAGGTGAATCAACCCCTCCCCTCTCCATTCCCTAAGTGAAGAGACAAAAAGGCTGTCCTTACACTCAGTGTCTTTCCGTCTTGGCTTTATCTGGTATCTATGGATGGACTTCCTTGGTGGTAAAAGAATGAACAGCAAATTAGCTAGAAGGGAGACACCTAGTGGCAGGAACTTTAGATAGGGTTTTCAGTCAGAAAACAGCCACATTTTTAATTAAAGTGCATTACATTTTGTTCATAATCACATGCTCTATGAAATGAGACAAAGTTGTCGGAAAAGTAAGTGACCATTTAACCCTGCACTGGACCTATTCAGTAGCCCCCTGCCTCCTACTTTATTGTTGGCATAACAAATGGCATCCAAAGCTTGTTTACGCATGCATGAAACATTTATCAAAAAAAAAAAAAAAAAAAAAAAAAAACAAAAGCAGTGAACTGGCAATTTCTGAAAAGGTTGTACTTTTATGGCTGTTTTCAATGTTGGCTCCATTAAGGCAGCATCATGTTTTTTTTGGCAAATTCTCTCCTTTACATCCTTCTGATAATGGTGGCTTGTTACTACAGTGTAACAATGAATTCACACACACTTTGGCTTTATATTACAAACTGCAAACTACTATACCATGGCAAGTCCAAGTGCCCTGCTCACTTTTCCACAAGTCGGTGTTCAAATGTCTCTTCATCATAGCGGATTTGTCCAGCACGATATAGAGGCTCCTGCATCTCATACCAGCGGCTAACATCAAAATCAGGGAAGAAGAATGAGATTTCTCTGCAGGCAGATTCCATAGAATCTTGATCAGGAAAAATCACATATAAAAATATAAAGTGAGGCTGACAGAAAATTAAAAAAACAAAACAATATTTACATATAAATATATACAACCTTCTTTTCTACTACATGCCATTTTTAGGTCTGAACTTTGCTGTTAATTCTTAATACATCTGAGTCAGGGGCTGGCTGACTGTCCCCCACTGATCAGATATTTATGGTTTAGGACAGGCCTTTAAAAAAAAAAAAAAATCCTGGGCAACTCCTTAAAAGGCTCAAGCAAATTAGTTTAAAGGGGTTTTGGGCTCGCAAAAATGTGGCACTAAGCAGGAAATATGCTGAAATTAAAAAAAAACAAAACAAAAAAACCACACACTATAATTTTCAGTTCAATTCCTCATTGCTGCTGCTCCGGTAGTCCCTGCCTGTTTCTGGCTCCCTGCTGTATATCCATGCTACCTCTACACCTAATCACTGGGCATTGACTACTGAGGTCAGTGATTGGCTGCAGTGGTCACACTGTAGGTCATGACTACAGGACAAGTAACAGATGACTCTAGGGACCACCAGAGTGACAGCACTGGAGCAGTGGATCTTGAACATAGGGGTATAGGTTTATTTTATCATATTCCCCACATATTCCCCACTCTGCAAAATATTTCTAAATCACATACAAACTATTTTAGCAACAAATAACTACAATTGTTAAAAATGTTCGTTACCAGCACCCTGCATCTTAGTGATGAGCAATAGCACATGCTTATCCTGCTCTCTGACTTACAAAAGGGATCTGGAGCAGGAAATGGAGAGGGTTACAAAAGGTTAAGATCCCTCACCTAAGCTGCAAAGTCATTTGTCCACACATTAGGAGATAAATGTATGATCATTGGGGGCTCCACTGTTGGGGTTCCCCTCTTTCTCCTTACTGAAGGATAACATGTTTGACGACCTCCAAAAAATATTGCCGCATCTGTCTACAAGTTGTGGGCATTATTTACTGAAATGCTGTACAATAACTCACATACCCTGTGGACAGCTGTTGCACTGTTTTTGAAGAAAGCAGTCATGTTTTTCTAATTCTGGGCAACCCCAGTGGAAAGCGATTTGTACATTTTACTTGAACCTGGCAACAATTTCCCGAACATGTGACAGCAGCCTGGCTCATGCAAAACCTGCACATACATTCATATACTGATGGTTCAGGATACAAGCTGGATGGTTCAGCCTTACCTGAGCCATGTGTTGTGTTACGTGTGTCAGTCAATCCCAAATGACCACGGATAGTTTCAGGGGCTGTAATACGGGCTCTGAAGACTTTTGTTGGACCCATAATTTTCCTCCACAGTTGGATTGCATCCTCATGAGCTAGTATATAAGCACGCATTGGACCACTGCAGCAAGAGCATGAAAGTAAATCAGAAAGTTTAACTCTACACACTATTGGGGGGATTCATCAAGAACGGCATATTTCACACCAATATTAAAGGGGTTGTCCATATACATACTCAGCTGTCTCCAGCGCTTTGGTGTCCACCAACAGCTGTCCAGTCCAGCAGCATCTGGGGACTTGTAATGGGGGAAGTCTTTGCCGTACCTCACCACTGAGGCCAATCAGTGGCCTCAGCAGTCACAGGAAAGGACACGGGACGTCACTGGGCGGGGGACACCAAAGTGCCAGGAACAGGAGAGTATATATATATATTTTTTTTTTTAAAATATTTTTTTACCTTCCCCAGCCTCCTACCAAAGATCAGTAAAGTGCTTAATTCATGATCCTTCTGGTGTCTTTGTGCCTAGGCGCAAATCCATGCCAACCCTTGCTGGCATAGATTTTGCCTCATTTACGTCACTTTTGTCAAGGGTGGTGGCACTGTCCACACTACTCGCCATAACCACTTTTAGAAAAGTGGCAAGACTGGCACACAAACACCACTTTTCACACACCAACTATTTTAGGCCCAAGCGGCATTAAATATTTGCAAATCACTTGTAACTATTTTTTATGCCACATAAGTAGCGTAACCATAATTATGAGTTCCCTCCTTCATGTACATTATATACTGCACATGTAATGATACACAAGGAAGAGCTTGTACTAGAAGTTCAGTGTTGACTTCTGAAGAATATCCCCGTTATAGGTTCCTCCTAATAATGTCACACCATTATAAAGAGGGGTTTGCCATGACAGCCTGTACAAGCTATCCTTTCCAGACAAATGGCATCTCAGTGGTATAGACCAGTACAGAGTAGCAAAGGGAAGGCAAATAAAGCAAATTATTCTTTGTTTCTAAGCAACTAGCAAACACATGCAACAGATAAAAGCATGCACATATATCATATGGTACAACCACAGGACTATGGAGTTAGTTTATATTGTTTTTACCTTGACATGAACTCAACCAAGCGCTGATAGAAGAAGCGTCCTATGGGGATAGAGAATTTAAATACCACCTATGAGTAATAACTTCATGTGTCATAGATGCTACTAGAATCCAGCAGTTACTTCAACTTTCCCCATGGAAACATATTCATATGCAAGAAGCTCATCAGCTACTGCAGTCAGGGCTGTGAAGTCAGGACCAATTTTGACTGGAGACGGAAATAAGTAACCCACTCGAGCTTCAAAATAAATAATCATATTAATCATATCATAAAATTATTAATATGATATAATTAGATACATAAATTGTTGCATATTTAATTTCAAAGGAATTCAGTCACTAGCTTTTATTGAATACTGCTTCTAACTGACCATGGCTGTCAACAATTTCTGAAGGAGTCAAAGTCGGTGGTTTTGGCTACTGACTGCATAGCCCTGACTGCAAGCAAGGAATGCTGAATAAATGCCCTGTCTCTGCCCTACAAATATAAATGTTATCTTAAGGCTAAGGCAGGTGTGTCCAAAGTCGGACTCACAGGTCAAATGGGACCAGTGTTCAAATTTCACCTGCCAGCACTGTTGCCTTTAGGGGGCCTACTGGATCCCCACTGCTTTTTTTAATAGGCAGTAGAGGTCCGGTAACGGCCCCTATTATCTTACCTATCCCCGCTCCTGCTTGTGGCCCCCTCATCCCTCACCAGGGGGTCTCTCATGCGCTGCACACTATGTCATTGTGACCTAATGTGCGTCGCACAGGTTCCATTGGTGGCTGAAGAGGTAAGGAGGCCGCGAGCAGCAGCGGGGAGTGGTAATTGAATGCAACCTTGTTCTTCACCGTTCTCCCGATCCAGTTGTTAAAACCGGATCGGCAGAACTGGGGAGAAGTGGAACTGTCGACTAGTAGACAGTAGTGCTTTTAGGCCACAGGCCACAGTGAGCCTGTGGCCTACAAGCTAAGTACTAATACTCATCTGTCTGCTCTCTGACGCCTCCCACTTTTCCGTCACTGTATGGTTCCCCCCTATAGCAATATTAGGTCATTACTTACCTGTCTGCTACCCGGTCCCTCTTGTTCTCCCTGCTCCGGGCGCACTGTTGTGGCGTCATGTGCTCCTGGAGCAGGGAGAACAAGAGGGACCAGGTAGCAGACAGGTAAGTAATGACCTAATACTGCTATAGGGGGGAACCATACAGTGGCGCCTTCACTATTCCACCCCCATACAGTGGCCTCTTCACTGGTCCCCCATACTGTATGTATGGGGACCAGTGATGGGGCCATTATATTGTGTGGGGGCAGTGACAAGGGCTAATTTATGAGCTCTGTGTGAAGAAAGTAAAAGTATGCCATTTGCAATAAAAAAAAAAAAAAAAAAAAAAACATAAAATAGTTCATCAGTTTTCCCTGTGGACTTTCTGTCTCTATTATAGCTATACGTAAAACACCAGCATTTCCATAGGTATAACTGACAAGCTGCAATTTGAAATTGCAGCATCTCCGCTGCAGATTTTTATTCTGCAAAGTGTGGATGGGATTAGCCAGAATGTCATCCACTTGTAGGTACTGTAAAACAAACATACATAACGGAGTACCTTAATGTGTGTTTGGCTCATGCAATACTTCCTGGTTTACACATCCTGGTTGTGGGAGAGTCAGTGCTTTTCCAGGCAGCCCTTCCCAGTATCCGCCCAGTGCACCTTAGCATTAGTGCTAGTTCATCCATGCCCAGTACACCCTCCTCATATTCTCTTTCCCTGTCCAGTACACCCTTTGATGATGTGAAATACTCTCCCTACATTTACCTATATACATTTAAATAATATACACACACAATTACATATATATGCATATATCTATATACAGCATATGTACAGTATATACACTGCTCAAAAAAATAAAGGGAAAACTTAAACAACACAATGTATCTCCAAGTTAACGACACTTCTGTGAAATCAACCTGACAAGTTATGAAACACTAAATGTGAATTAAATTTCTCCTGCTGTTGTGCAAATGGACCAGACAACAGGTAGAAATGATAGACAATTAGCAAGACCACCCCTATAAAGGAGTGGTTCTGCAGGTGGTGACCACAAACCATTTCTCTGTTCTCATCCTTTTTGGCTGTTGTTTTGGTCACTTTTTCATTTTGTCATTGCTCTCACCCCTAGAGGTAGCATGAGGTGGCGTCTACCACTCACAGAAGTTGCTCAGGTAGTGCAGCTCATCCAGGATGGCACATCAATGTGAGCTGTGGCAAGAAGGTTAGCTGTGTCTGTCAGCACAGTGTCCAGAGCATGGAGCAGATACCAGGAGACAGGCCAGTACACCAGGAGACATGGAGGGGGCCATAGGAGGGCAACAACCCAGCATCAGGACCACTACCTCCTCCTCTGTGCAAGGAAGAAAAGGAGGAGCAGTGCCAGAGCCCTGCAAAATGACCTCCAGCAGTCCACTAACATCCATGTGTCTGCTCAAACTGTCAGAAACAGACTCTATGAGGGTGGTATGAGGGCCCGACGTCCAGAAGTGGATGTTGTGCTTACAGCCCAACACTGTGCAGGGTGATTGGCAGATTTGACACTGGCACCCTGTGCTCTTCAAGGATAAGAGCAGGTTCACAATGAGCACATGTGACAGACTCTGGAGATGCTGTGGACAATGTTCTGCTGCCTGCAACATCCTCCAGCATGACCGCTTTTGCAGTGGGTCAGTAATGGTGTTGGAAGGCATTTCTTTGGAGGGCTGCAGAGCCCTCCATGTGCTAGCTAGAGGTACCCTGACTGCCATTAGGTATCGGGATGAGATCCTGATACCCATTGTGAGACCATATGCAGGAGCAGTGGGCCCTGGGTTCCTTTTGATGCATGACAATGCTAGGCTTCATGTGGCTGAAGTGTGTCAGCAGTTCCTGCATGATGAAGGCATTGATGTTATGAACTGGCCTGCCCGCTCCCCAGACCTGAATCCAATAGAGCACATCTGTGACATCATGTCTCGTTCCATTCACCAATGCCACATTGCACCACAGACTGTCCAGGAGTTGACTGCTGCTTTAATCCAGGTCTGGTAGGAGATCCCTCAGGAGAAAATCTATCGCCTCATCAGGAGCATGCCCAGGCGTTGTAGGGAGGTCATACAGGCATGTGGATCTGCCTGTAATTTGATTTTCCATTTTGAGCATCATTCCAAACCCAGACCTCCATGGGATTTTCATTTAGATTTACATTGATCATTTTTATGTTTTATTGTTCTCAACACATTACACTATATAATGAATAAAGATTTGCAACTGGAATATTTAATTCATTGATATCTAGGATGTGGTATTTTAGTGCTCCCTTTATTTGAGCATTTGTATACATATTTACCTAGTGTGTATTTATTTACCTATTTATATGCAAATGTATGTGTGTATATATATATATAGTATATAACCCTATGCATGTATCTGTATATACAGTATATATTGACCAAGAATGTCTGTCACACAATCTGTTGCACAATCACACAATCTGGCCCAACGATACAGCACTTCCCAGTAAGACTTCACCATGCACACATGGTGCGTTTCTGCTATTTAAAAAAAAAAAAAAAAAAAAAAAAGCATGCATTTTCAAAAATGCACTGTGAACATATCCTAAGCAGGAACCTGCATAATGCTGGTGATCAAGTATTGACATCAATTGAGAGGAATACTTGTTGCTAATCGCCTTCACTCTCCCTATGCATCTACCATGCAGCCAGCTCATCAGGGTCCATAAAAGCCTCCCCCCACTCACAGAAGAATGCTTGTTTAATGGAGGCAGGGAAGAGGCTTTATGATTTCAAATAAAAAAATGTGTTTGTCTGCCTCATGGCACATGACCAGGACCAATAAGGAAGTGATTGTAACACAGTGTTGCGGAAAGTCTTGAAAAAACCCTTAAATTTCCATTTACATAATCTTTATTTAGCGCCATAATAACTGTAGGTTTTATAATATACACATTCTCCTGTGTGGGGTCCTTGAATATTTAAGGTTTCCTCTGGCGTACCTCAGCCTCAGGAAATTCTCACCTGCATGTTCATGGTAAAAATCCTGAGAATCTTTTGCTCTCCATTGAAGTTCCTTATTTCTTACTATAAGAAATTTGTTGTCTAGTATCCTCTGATGTACATCCTATAGAATATAAAAGCAAGGTATAAAGACAAGGTACATGAAAGCAGTTTTCTTTATGTGCTAAATTCTGTATTGATGGAGTCACAGCCAGGGTTTTCTGTTTTAGCTCCAATTCTCCAAAATCACTGCTTCTCTTTGCAGAACTATAAAGTGACGAGGTAATATTCGGCTTTCCTGCAGTATACACTAAATTCACATCTGCGCAGGATTTTTGTTTTTCTTAGGGCTGTGGAGTTGGAGTCACAACCAGTTTTGGATATTTTGTTATTTACTCAGACAAAAGAAATGATTACTCTAATTTATATCATACAATCATTAATAGCCTCCGGTCTGTGCCAGTCACTACATTGGCTGCCTATTCAATACAGAATACTATATAAACTTATCACCCTCATCCACAAGGCTCTCCATAATGCTGAACCTCCCTACATTTCCTCCCTCATCTCTGTCTATCGCCCAACCCGTGCTCTCCGTTCACTCAATGACCTAAGACTAACATCCTCTATTATCAGAACCTCCCACTCCCGTATACAAGACTTCTCACGAGTTGCACCACTTCTCTGGAATGCTCTATCCCAGACTATCAGATTACAGCTTCAATTTCTACAGCTTCAAGCGCAAACTAAAGACATATCTTTTCAGACAGGCCTATCACAACTCCTAATGTAAACCCTTCCGTAGTTAGAATCCCTAAAACGTACCCTCCTCTGTTCACGCTCCCGCATTACCTCATAGGATATGATGCCGTTTCAGACTAACTTTATATGCCCAGGCACCATCTGCACGTTAAAGGACATGACTGGTGACGGCTCATACAGCTTTATATATGTGTAATGACAGTAACCTCTATTACAAAATTGTCTGACCATTGTACAAGCAATGCTACCTCCGATGCCGCCCCTGCTACCTCTTGTGTCACCCCCTCTACCTCATAGATTGTAAGCTCTTGCAAGCAGGGCCCTCAGTCCCAGTGTGTGAATTGACTATTTCTTTGCAATGTATCTTTTTTGTCTGTACCCTACAAATTGTACAGTGCTGCGGAAAACATGTTGGCACTATATACAGTCATATGAAAAAGTTTGGGCACCCCTATTAATCTTAATCATTTTTAGTTCTAAATATTTGGGTGTTTGCAACAGCCATTTCAATTTGATATATCTAATAACTGATGGACACAGTAATATTTCAGGATTGAAATGAGGTTTATTGTACTAACAGAAAATGTGCAATATGCATTAAACCAAAATTTGACCGGTGCAAAAATTTGGGTACCCTTATCATTTTATTGATTTGAATACTCCTAACTACTTTTTATTGACTTACTGAAGCACAAAATTGGTTTTGTAACCTCACTGAGCTTTGAACTTCATAGCCAGGTGTATCCAATCATGAGAAAAGGTATTTAAGGTGGCCAATTGCAAGTTGTTCTCCTATTTGAATCTCCTCTGAAGAGTGGCATCATGGGCTCCTCAAAACAACTCTCAAATGATCTGAAAACAAAGATTGTTCAACATAGTTGTTCAGGGGAAGGATACAAAAAGTTGTCTCAAAGATTTAACCTGTCAGTTTCCACTGTGAGGAACATAGTAAGGAAATGGAAGACCACAGGGACAGTTCTTGTTAAGCCCAGAGGTGGCAGGCCAAGAAAAATATCAGAAAGGCAGAGAAGAAGAATGGTGAGAACAGTCAAGGACAATCCACAGACCACCTCCAAAGAGCTGCAGCATCATCTTGCTGCAGATGGTGTCACTGTGCATCGGTCAACAATACAGCACACTTTGCACAAGGAGAAGCTGTATGGGAGAGTGATGCGAAAGAAGCCGTTTCTGAAAGCATGCCACAAACAGAGTCGCCTGAGGTATGCAAAAGCACATTTGGACAAGCCAGCTTCATTTTGGAAGAAGGTCCTGTGGACTGATGAAACAAAGATTGAGTTGTTTGGTCATACAAAAAGGCGTTATGCATGGCGTCAAAAAAACACAGCATTCCAAGAAAAACACTTGCTACCCACTGTAAAATTTGGTGGAGGTTCCATCATGCTTTGGGGCTGTGTGGCCAATGCCGGCACCGGGAATCTTGTTAAAGTTGAGGGTCGCATGGATTCAACTCAGTATCAGCAGATTCTTGAGAATAATGTACAAGAATCAGTGACGAATTTGAAGTTACGCCGGGGATGGATATTTCAGCAAGACAATGATCCAAAACACAGCTCCAAATCTACTCAGGCATTCATGCAGAGGAACAATTACAATGTTCTGGAATGGCCATCCCAGTCCCCAGACCTGAATATCATTGAACATCTGTGGGATAATTTGAAGCGGGCTGTCCATGCTCGGCGACCATCAAACTTAACTGAACTGGAATTGTTTTGTAAAGAGGAATGGTCAAAAATACCTTCATCCAGGATCCAGGAACGGATTAAAAGCTACAGGAAGCGACTAGAGGCTGTTATTTTTGCAAAAGGAGGATCTACTAAATATTAATGTCACTTTTCTGTTGAGGTGCCCATACTTTTGCACCGGTCAAATTTTGGTTTAATGCATATTGCACATTTTCTGTTAGTACAATAAACCTCATTTCAATCCTGAAATATTACTGTGTCCATCAGTTATTAGATATATCAAATTGAAATGGCTGTTGCAAACACCCAAATATTTAGAACTAAAAATGATTAAGATTAATAGGGGTGCCCAAACTTTTTCAAATGACTGTAAATAAAATGTATTATTATTGTATTAATTACATGTATTAGTTTTTTTTAACCTTTATTTTTCAATTTCACATATAAAAATCTATAGTTCAAAAATACAAAAAAAATATCTTAGCTAAATCCAATAGACCATACCCATAAAGACATCACCAGTCTACCCAAAGGGGTCTCCACCAAGTTTTAAAAACCTCCACACAACTATTATTTTTCTATACACAAGTTCTCCCACCAAGACCATTTTATATGTATTTTTATTTATTTTTAAAAGGTGAAAGATAACTTTTTTCCAAATACATAACCTTATACACCTGTATAACCACATCCCCATTCCATCTGCAACACCATTAACTTGGCCAAAAAAAGTAATTGTATTATAAAATCTTTAATCTCCATGGTAAAACTCCAAATCTTACAACCCAATAATGCAAGTGTTTTTTCCCTGCATAAAATTGCATTGAATAAAGCTGTAAATGGTTGTACAAATATTAATAATAGGTCATCTCCATAAAAGATGTATCAGATCAACATGAAGAAGATTACAGTTTGCACAGTCTAACTTATTATTAAAAAAAAAATAAATCAATTTTAGGTGTACAATGCAATCTGTGCAGGACCATAAACTAAGTAAATCTATGAGATGCATTATAAGACAGAGTCTTAATATTTTTACATATAGATCAACATCTCTAGACCATTTTTTCTGTATCTCGGAGAAAAAAAATAGATTTTTTTTTTCCAACAAAAGCTTGTAAACAAAATATAATACCACATCATTCATCTTCACCAAAAAGTTAGTGCAGGATGATACATTAAAATCAACATAACCCTTCATATGCATCTTTAATCTGCCAAGACATAAACACTTCATTGCCAATATATGAAAGTATTTAATCAATACCTCAAAGTCCTCTAACTGACCCCCCTCAACTGATCCTCAATATAATTTATCCCACACTTTTCCTAAAAATAGTAATAAGTGTATTTCTTATAATGTACAATACACCAGTTCCTCCAAGTTGGAGTAAATTGTGTACTTAGTTTGTTGCATATTTACTTTCATAGGAATTCAGTCAGCTTTACGGCTTCTGACTGACCATGGCTGTCAGACATTTATGAGTTGGAGTCAGTGGTTTGGCCTACCGACTCCTCAGTCCTGGTTTGTGTGTTCCATTATAGTAACAAAATAACTAAAATCCCAATATGAACTGATCCATTAAATGACTGACACTAATGGATGATTCTGAGAAACCCCCAATGACTAACCCTTTCCCGACATCCGCCGTAATAGTCGGGTGCTTAAATATGGCGACCACTTGGGACCTGAGCAGCAGCCATAGCTGTCGGGTATCTGCTGTATTATACAGCAGACACCTGGCGCTAATGCCTGCGATTAGTGCCCACAATCATCGAGGGCATTAACTATTTTACCATTAGCAAGCTCCAGGGCCGGCGTTCCGTTACTATGACAGCCGGGAGCCTCGAGAAGGCTTCCAGGCCTTTCTTTCATTAGTTTCTAGCGCTGTTTTTTTGCAATGCAAACCCCTAGGGGGTGTAAATAAATGCAAGTAAATAAATAAATAAATAAATAAAAAGGTTCAAATCACCCCCCTTTCCCTAGAACATATATAAAAGTAGTTAAATACTGTGAAACACATACACATTAGGTATCCCTGTGTCCGAAAACGCCCGGTCTACAAATATATTTTCCCGTACGGTAAACACCGTAGCAGGAAAAAAAAAAATCAAAAGTGCCAAACCGCCGTTTTTTCAGCGTTTTGCCTCTGATAAAAATTTGAATAAAAAGTGATCAAAGCAATAGTCATTCCCAAAAATGGTATAACTAAAAAGTACACCTGGTCCCGCAAAAAAAGACGCCCTATGCATCCCCGTACACAGAAGTATAAAAAAGTTACGGGTGTCAGAATATGGCGACTTTAAAAAATATATATACAGTCAAGAAAAGTTTGGGCACCCCAAACTTAACATTTTTAGTCTAAATATTTGGGTTGCAACAGCCATTTCAATTGAAACTAATAACTGATGGCCGAACAGGGATGGGTTAGACTAACAGAAAAGTGCATGCAACCAAATTGACCGGGCATTGGGACCCACTTTGTGACCCACCTTTTCTGCTTCTGGCATTGGTTTGACCTCCTGGCTTGACTTCTAGCCGGTGACCATCATGAGAAGGTATTTAGGTGGCCATTGGTTGTCCCTATTTGACCCCTGGGTGGCTCTGGGCCCACACCCATGTCTGCAGTGTTCACTGTTGTTCGGGGGGTCGTTGTCCAGGTTTACCTGTCGTTTCACTGTGGGACTGTGGTGGGACCCGGGCGTTCTTGTTGCCGGTGGCGGCCGTATCGAGGCAGAGGGTGGTGGACAGTCGGACTCCCGCCACCTCCGGCTGCAGCATCTCTTGCTGCGTGGTGTCCTGTGCTCGGTCCTCGCCCTTTGCACGGGGCTTTGGGGGTGATGCGGGCCTTTCTGGCCGCCACCGGTCGCCTGGGTATGCGCACTTTGGCGCCAGCTTCTTTTGGGGGTTCTGTGGCTGTGCGTTGGTTGTTTGGTCTCAGGCGTTATACATGGCATTCCAACACAGCATTCCGCACTTGCTACCCACTGTTTGGTGGGGTTCCATCTGCTTTGGGGCTGTGTGGCCTGCCGGCCCGGGTCTTGTTGTTGGGGTCGCTGGTTCACTCGTATCGCAGTTCTTGAGTTGTACGTCGTGACGTTTGGTTTGCCGGGGTGGTTTTCAGCGACATGATCCACACAGCTCGAATCTACTCAGGCTTCATGCAGGGACTTACTGTTCTGGTGGCCTCCCGTCCCCGCCTGTTCTTGACTCTGTGGGTTTTGAGCGGGCTGTCCTGCTCGGCGCCTCCTTCTGCTGGTTGTTTTGTAGAGGTGGTCATACCTTCATCCAGGTCCAGGCTGTTGCTACAGGGCGACTAGGGCTGTTTTTTTGCAAAGGGGATCTACTATTTATGTCCTTTTCTGTTGGGTGCCCTCTTTGCACCGGTCATTTTGGTTTATGCTTTGCACTTTTCTGTTGTCTCCTCTTTCATCCTGTTTCTGTGTCCTCAGTTTTAGTTTCTTGTGGTTGTTGCCACCCTTTTAGCTTGTTAGTTTGGGGTGCCCAACTTTTTCATTGCTGTATATTTTTGCACAGTTTTGGATTTGGTTAAGGGGTTAAAATGTAAATAAAACCATATAAATTTGGTATCTCTGGAATCGTACCGAAACATAGAATACAGATGACATGTCATTTTGGCTGTAGAGCGAACGCTGTAAAAACGAAGCCCGTAAGAAAGTCGCACAAATGCACTTTTTCTTCAAATCTCCCCATTCTGAATTTTTTTCCAGCTTCCCAGTACATTGTACAGAATAATAAATGGTAGCATCATGAAAAAAAAATTGTCCAGCAAACATTAAGACTTCATATGGTTCAGAGAACGCAAAAATAAAGTTATTGGGAGAGTGATGGGGTGCTACGCCACATGACCTGACCTCCACAGTCACCAGACCTGAACCCAATCGAGATGGTTTGGGGTGAGCTGGACCGCAGAGCGAAGGCAAAAGGGCCAAAAAGTGCTAAGCATCTCTGGGAACTCCTTCAAGACTGTTGGAAGACCATTTCAGGTGACTACCTCTTGAAACTCATCAAGAGAATGCCAAGAGTGTGCAAAGCAGTAATCAACGCAAAAGGTGTTTACTTTGAAGAACCTAGAATATAAGACATATTTTCCGTTGTTTCACACTTTTTTGTTAAGTATATAATTCCGCATGTGTTAATTCATAGTTTTGATGCCTTCAGTGTGAATCTACAATTTTTATAGTCATGAAAATACAGAAAACTCTTGGAATGAGAAGGTGTGTCCAAACTTTTGGTCTGTACTGTATATATGCCCTCTATGAACTGTCTGTATATGCCCCTTTGCTACTCCACTATTCCCTGGAAGTTTTACTTATGTATTGTACTGATACTATCTTTTACTTACCTATACAGGACAGAGAGTTTTTCCTTTTTGTTTGGAATGCAGTCACTATTAATTTGATTTTTTTATTTATCATATACATGAATCCGATAACCTACCTACATGGGACAGTGTGGCATACTATCAGGATGAGGTCCACAATAAAGTCATCTGGTTCCAATTTGTGTGGACATTCTCCCTCCTGAACACACTCCCTATACACATGGGATATTTCTATACCCTGTAGATACAATGTGTTGGAATTTATTTCCCTCTGTATACCTATGACCTTTGCTGTATTGCATACAATATAATCTTTATGACTGGTTTCCACTACAAGCTTCTCTCCCTTAGGACTAGTATCATGTTGTATATCGTAGATATTCTTGCTACTATATTTCCTTAACTTCTGGTATAGTACTGGGTTGAAGATACTCCTGTGAAGTTTATTTCTGATCATCCACCTGTATATCATACCCATCTGAGCGACAACCATAAATATAGACTATCTCCTACGTACTGTACATATGTATAGTTGGGAAAAAAAGTATTTAATCAGCCACCAATTGTGCAAGTTCTCCCACTTAAAAAGATGAGAGAGGCCTGTAATTGACATCATAGGTAGACCTCAACTATGAGAGACAAAATGAGAAAACATATTTAGAAAATCACATTGTCTGATTTTTTTAAGAATTTATTTGCAAATTATGGTGGAAAATAAGTATTTGGTCACCTACAAACAAGCAAGATTTCTGGCTCTCACAGACCTGTAACTTCTTCTTTAAGAGGCTCCTCTGTCCTCCACTCATTACCTGTAGTAATGTTGCACCTGTTTGACATTGTTTTCAGTATAAAAGACACCTGTCCACAACCTCAAACAGTCTCACTCCAAACTCCACTATGGTGAAGACCAAAGAGCTGTGGAAGGACACCAGGAACAAAATTGTAGACCTGCACCAGGCTGGGAAGACTGAATGTGCAATAGGCAAGCAGCTTGGTGTGAAGAAATCAACTGTGGAAGCAATAATTAGAAAATGGAAGACATACAAGACCACTGATAATCTCCCTCGATCAGGGGCTCCACGCAAGATTTCACCCCATGGGGTCAAAATGATCACAAGAACGGTGAGCAAAAATCCCAGAACCAGACAGGGGGACCTAGTGAATGATCTGCAGAAAGCTGGGACTAACGTAACAAAGGCTACCGTCAGTAACACACTACGACGCAAGGTTCTCAGATGCTGCAGTGCCAGACGTGTCCTCCTGCTTAAGCCAGTACAATATTCGGGCCCGTCAGAAGTTTGCTAGAGAACATTTGGATGTTCCAGAAGAGTATTGGGAGAATGTCATATGGTCAGATGAAACCAAAGTAGAACTGTTTGGTAGACACAACTCGTCGTGTTTGGAGGAGAGTAAAAGGCAGAGTTGCATTCAAAGAACACCATACCTACTGTGAAGCATGGGGGTGGCAACATCATGCTTTGGGGCTGTTTCTCTTCAAAGGGACCAGGACGACTGATCCATGTACATGAAAGAATGAATGGGGCCATGTATCGTGAGATTTTGAGTGCAAACCACCTTCCTTCAGCATTGAAGATAAAACGTGGCTGGGTCTTTCAGCATGACAATTATCTCAAGCACACCGCCAGGGCAACGAAGAAGTGGCTTCATAAGAAGCATTTCAAGGTCCTGGAGTGGCCTAGCCGCTCTCCAGATCTCAACCCCATAGAAAACCTTTGGAGGGAGTTGAAAGTCCATGTTGCCCGGCAACAGCCCCAAAATATCACTGCTCTAGAGGAGATCTGCATGGAGGAATGGGCCAACATACCAGCAACAGTGTGTGCCAACCTTGTGAAGACTTACAGAAAACGTTTGACCTCTGTCATTGCCAACAAAGGATATATAACAAAGTATTGAGATGAACTTTTGTTATTGTCCAAATACTTATTTTTCACCATAATTTGCAAATAAATTCTTAAAAAATCAGACAATGTCATTTTCTGGATTTGTTTTCTCATTTTGTCTCTCATAGTTGAGGTCTACCTATGATGACAATTACAGGCCTCTCATCTTTTTAAGTGGGAGAACTTGCACAATTGGTGGCTGACTAAATACTTTTTTTCCCTGCTGTATATATTTTGTACCTTATGTATTTATCATGCATAGATTGGGCACGCATCACCTACTATTGTATTATTTTTTGTAGAGTCTGACAAAGGTCAGCAATTGACCGAAACGTTACTCGCTCTGCTAATTTGTCATCTGTTGGTAAATAAAACCACATTTTCACTGCATCAAATCACGTCTATGAAGTCTTTATACTTGTTGATATCACGAGTTGGGACCCTACTTTGTGAGATATCTGAGAATGCCTTCCACACCTGGAACAAAGGATTACTTTTCTAATTTTCAGCACTCGTGTGATCCCCTGACTTCCCCTGCAATGTGCCAGGATCTATTTACTGCTCATGTGGCACTTCTGGAACCTTTGGACTACATTTCCCATATTTACTTATGCTAATTCAGAAGCCAGGGCAAGTAAATGCTCTAAAGCCTGCAACAGCCACTTCTCCTCCATCGCTCTGGCTGTCCCATGAACTGAAGTCTGAGAGTGATACATCAGTGAATACAGAAAGAGTTGGGAGATGATCACATGCCTGCTGTAGTTGTAGAAAACTAGGTAATAAAAGCATTTTAGTATTGTTTAGCATGGAAACAATACTGGGAGCTGTATGCTGTGGTAAACAGCTGATCTGCAGGGTCTAAGAGATTTAAGAGAAAAGTGGGGGTCCAACACCCGGGCACCCCTGCTGATCAACTGTTTGAAGGTACTGTGGTTCTTTTGCAAGTGCCGTGACTCCTTCAATATTTACATTGCACAGTATCTTTTTTATATTCACCATGCAATGTTATTACAGCCTGTAATAGTGCATGGCTGCTATAAAACAGATGTCATGATATGCGAATAATGAAGAGGCTCCACACAATATAATATGCTCCTCACTGGCCCCCACACAGTATCATATGCTCCACAGTGGCCCCCCCACACAGTATAAAATGCTCCCAAGAGCCCCCTAGAGCAGCTTCAGGTTAACACCACGCAATTCGACAAATATTCATGAGGTACGGCCCTCCACTTCGGAGCTATTATTATACTCTGGGGTCTCCTCAGACCCCAGAGTATATTAAGTAGAGGCCGTGGGAAAGTAATTAAAAATAAACACTTATGCTTACCTGGCCTCACCTCTCCTGGGCATCCTCGCTCTGTCAGGCTCCCTTCAGCATCTTCTTCAGTCCTCTTCTGCCTGCAGGGGGTCTGCAATTGGGCCTCAGCGGTCATGTGGGGCTCACAGACGTCATTACACCAGCGCACCCCATGTGACCTCTGGGGCCCAATTACAAACCCCAGCAGAGATGTCTGGGGCGCATGACCTCACTTACAGGCTGGAAGAGCCCCGGAAAGGATGCCTGGATTTTTCAGAAACCCAGAAGAGGTGAGTATAAGTATTTGTTATTTTAGTCACCTCCCCTGGGCTGGCATCTATTGGAAAGGGGCCCTGCAACATGCCGGGCCCCTTTCCATTAACAATATGTATAGCAGTCGAGGAACCAGGCTTTCCCCGACCACTATCATGGTGGTCCAGGGCTCCGGCCGTCTCCAGCTGGATACGGGCCCCGTACCCCTCCAGGCCCGGTGGAGTATCATTACACCAATATTGTTCATGATGGAGAGTGCGCAACAGGGTAATAAAGCCCAGAAAACCTCAATACAGATTTATTTTATTATTTTACCATTCTATGACTTGGAATCATGAAAACATATGTAAATGTTATGAAATTAATCAGCACAGAATTTTGTGCCTATTTAAATTAAATTATATGAAGAATAATTAACTTTCAATTGCTTTAAAGCATAATTAAAATACAAAGTCCTACAACAGGGGTAGGCAACCTTTTTTGTTCGGCGTGCCGATTTTAATAAAAAAATCAAAGATGAGGTACTCGGAGTGCCGGTCAATAATTGTAAGTCTGACGACCCCTAAACTAAAGTCATATACCACAAACCATAACACAGAAGTGCTGCCACCAGATGCTTTAGGACACATGCGCTTACTGCTATTTCCTGGGCTGCTCCTGTACTTTCCGATTAGAAGCAATGAAAGTACATGTGCAGCTCCCAATTAGTGGTAAATGTGTCCAGGAGCACCGTATGGCGGCATCCTTATGGTGAATACACACTATGTATCTGGATGCAGATATATTTGGAACTTTTTCATTCGATGTAAAACTGGTGCATTTTTGCACAAAAAAAAACAAAGCCTGAGTTTTCTGTGCAAAAACACATCCTTAATATAGAAAACACACCGTTATACAGAATAATGTCCCATAGCGGTCCCTGCACACGGTATTATGTCCCATAGTGGCCTCTGCACACAGTATTTGTCCCATAGCTGCCTCTGCACACAGTATTTGTCCCATAGCTGCCTCTGCACACAGCAATATGTCCCATAGCGGTCCCTGCACACGGTATTATGTCCTTTAACGGCCCATGCACACGGTATTATGTCCCATAGCGGCCTCTGCACACGGTATTCTGTCCTATAACGGCCCCTGCACACGGTATTATGTCCCATAGCGGCCTCTGCACACAGTATTTGTCCCATAGCGGCCTCTGCACACGGTATTATGTCCCATAGTGGTCCCTGCACACGGTATTATGTCCTATAACGGCCTCTGCACACGGTATTATGTCCCATAGCGGCCTCTGCACACAGTATTTGTCCCATAGCTGCCTCTGCACACGATATTATATCCCATAGCGGTCCCTGCACACGGTATTATGTCCTATAACGGCCTCTGCACACGGTATTATGTCCCATAGCGGCCTCTGCACACAGTATTTGTCCCATAGCAGTCCCTGCACACAGTATTTGTCCCATGGCGGCCTCTGCACACGGTATTTGTCCCATAGCAGTCCCTGCACACAATATTTGTCCCATAGCGGCCCCTGCACACATTTCCCCCATAGCGGCCCCTGCACAACATATGTCCCATAACGGCCCCTACACACGGTATATGTCCCATAGCGGCCCCTGCACACGGTATTATGCTCCATAGCGGCCCCTGCACGCAGTATTTGTCCCATAGCGGCCCCTACACGCAGTATTTGTCCCATAGCGGCCCCTGCACACAGCAATATGTCCCATAGCGGCCCCTGCACATGGTATTATGCTCCATAGTGGCCTCTGCACACGGTATATGTCCCATAGCGGCCCCTGCACACGGTATATGTCAAATAGTGGTCCCTGCACACGGTATTATGCTCTATAGTGGCCCCTGCACACGGTATTATGCTCTATAGTGGCCCCAGCACACGGTATTATGCTCTATAGTGGCCCCTGCACACGGTATTATGCTCTATAGTGGCCCCTGCACACGGTATTATGCTCTATAGTGGCCCCTGCACACGGTATTATGCTCTATAGTGGCCCCTGCACACGGTATTATGCTCTATAGTGGCCCCTGCAGACTCACTAGCTATTATTATACTGTGGGGTCTCTTCAGACCACAGAGTAGAATAAGTGGAGGGCAAAGAGAGGTGATGAAACATAAAAACCAATGTACTCACCATTCCACGCTCCGCAGCCGCTTTGTATCTTCGGGCGCTTCTGCCTGTAGTCAGCGACCGCTCATTGAGTCTCAGGGGTCACGTCACGTCATTATGCGTAATGACGTCAGACGCAGACGCGACCCCTGAGACCCTGTCAGCTGACTTCAGGCAGAAGCGCCTGAAGAGTACAGCGCGGCTGTGGAGCGTGGAATAGTGAGTAACATTGTTTTTTATGTTTGATCATCTCCCCGGGGGCTCCGCTTATTATACTCGGGGGTCTGAAGATACCCCCGAGTATAATAATAGCAGTTTCATTTCGGCCGTGTTTGGTCCGATCGAAACTGCTGGGTGAGGAGTCCGCTGCCGTGCTAGGGAAATATGCCTCGCGTGCCAAGAGTGGCACACGTGCCATAGGTTGCCGACCCCTGTCCTACAACATGCTATATGTCATACTATGACACAATTTAATAATTTATCATTAAAAAGCACCTGGCTAATGTGTTGTATACTATGCAGCTACAAACATGTTTATTGCATTTGGTCTTTATGAAATTTAATCGTATAACGTAATATTAACTTTATTCCATTAGGTGTCACTGTTTTACAGCCTGGCCATATGTCAGTCACTTTATATATAAACACATTCTAATATACTGTACAGCTCATTACAAGAGCTGTACGTCTGTGTGTCCATCACATGACCATGGACTGATTTCTATCCACTGGAAGTAAGCAGACTGAAACGAAAGCAAGCAGAGATCTAGAACACTGAGGAATTGATACAGAAAGAATAGTGGAAAATTGTATAAAACTTTTCATTATACAAAACACTTATTTGCTGAAACTTTCCCTTTTTTATTTATTAGTAAAAAATTTTTATAAAATAGTTTTCCCATTACCATAATTTTTATTTGGCATTTGTGTTGTCAGGGGTGGGGCTAGAACCTGTGATGTGGGTGTAGTATTGGCATATCCGGTTTTATATACTGCTAGAAAGCCGACAGCGCACTGAATTCAGCACACTGTCGGCTTTCCCGTTATGTTCCCCGGGGCTGGAGATATTGGGGGTCTTAGTTTCACCGTTCACTGTCAGAAGGGCGTTCCTGACAGTCTAGCTGCGCTTTGAGGAACGCCCTCCCTGACAGTATTCCTACATAGCCCTGTACTGAGGTGGCGTTCCTCACAGTTCAGCGTCATCACTGGGCTGTAAGGAACGCCCCAAAGGTTATTCCAAACATCTTGGAGAACTAACCATAGCTCTTCTCTGGGTGTAGGCTTGCTCAAATCTTTCTGTCTCTTCATGTAACCCCAGGCAAACTCAATGATCAGGGCTCTGTGAGGGCCACAGAGTCTGGGTGGTTAGGAAGAGAGATTGCTTCCTCTTCTGCCCCCCCTATGAGATTGCAGGGTCCGAGGGGTTGTCATGGCAGCCAGGAGGACAATCAATAGCCTCCTGACTGCCTTTCCTTATTGTACATAGGGAGTCTTTGTGCAATGTTCTTTGGGAATGAAGAGATACCAGGTTCCAGTCCCCTTGTGGGAAACAAATAAATAAAATTAAAAGACTGCATGAAAAAAAAAAAAATTAGGTAATTAGGTATCCCTGATAGTCCGCACTAGCCAAAAAAATAGAATTTAGTACTTACCGATAATTTGGTTTCTGGTAAGCCCTCCATGACAGCACCACAGGAGGTTGTATCTCCTCCCACTATTAGGGACAGGAAAAGCAGAGAAAGGTCCAATCTATAATGTTTGGTAAATGTATGGACCGAAGATCTGGTCTAAGGAGGCATCAGCCCTTTCAGCCCAAGAAACGGATATCGCTCTGGTAGAATGAGCTTTAAGGTGTTTCGGGGGAGATAAACCCTGACACAAATAGGCCTTACAAATTTCCATTTTTAATCCAACTAGCAAGGGATTTCCTTGACAGTTTCTTCCCCTTGTTAGGACCACAAAACTGAATAAAAAGATTCTCATCCTTTCTCCAGTCCGATGAGGCTTTCAGATAAGAAAGGATAGTTCTACGGACATCTAGCCTATGAAACGATTCTTCCCTCCTATTAGACGGATGTTGACAAAAGGAAGGAAGAATGATCTCCTGAGATATATGAAAACTGGAAACCACTTTTGGAAAAAAGTAGGGTCAGGCCGAAAAACTATTCTGTCCTCTACAATTTTAAGGAAAGGTTCTCTGATAGAGAGAGCCTGAATTTCATTAACTCTTCTGGCAGATGTTATGGCAACCAGAAAAGCTGCTTTCCAGGACAGTTCTTTTATATTAGCCTCAGCAATTGGCTCAAAGGGATGCAATGTTAGGCCCTTAAGGACTATGTTGAGATCCCACTGTGGAAGTAAAACCTTTCTCCCTGGAAGAAGCCTGCAGGCCCTAGTAAAAAATCTCTTAACCCAGTGATAGTTAGCTAGAGTCAGAATCAAAATAACTGCTAAGTGCTGATACTTGTACCTTCAAAGTACTAGGTTTTAGACCTTTATCCAGACCTGCTTGCAAGAAATCTAAGATTTTTTCTATATTCAGATGGTTGATATCAGGAACACTACTGCCACACCAGGAAATTTCTTCCACAGCTAACTATACATAGCATGGGTAACTTTTTTCCTCCCCATCTGGAAGGTTTGAATAACCGACTCAGACAGTCCTCTTGATTTCAAAATGGAGAATGAGAAGCCAGGCTGCTAACCAGAGTTTCTGAGGATCTGGATGAAATATTGGACCTTGATGTATTAGGTCTGGAACTAATGGGAGTACCAATGAATCTGCTATTTTGAGACTGTTTAGGAGCTCAAACCACACTCTCTTGGGCCATACTGGGGCTATTAGAATGACCCTCAGATTCTCTTTGATGATCTTTTGCATAACCCTTGGAAGTAAAGGAAGTGGAGGAAAGGCATACGCCAAAGTGAAATCCCAGCTGTGGGAAAGGGCATCTACCCCTAGACAAGGTTCTCTTGGGTTGAGTGAAAAGAACTGAGGAACCTTCGCATTTTGATAATAGGCAAATAAGTCCACCTCTGGAGTTCCCCAGATCTGGCAAACCTGCTGGAAAATTTCTGTCTTTAGACTTCAATCTCCTGGATTTAGATGTTTCCTGCTCAGAAAATCTGCTTGACAGTTTGAAGAACCTTTTAGATGGAGAGCAGAGATGGATTTTAGGTGTCTCTCTGCCCAGGCGAATATCTGAGCTGAGAGAGCCTGGAGGTTCCGCCATTGAGTACCTCCCTGGTGGCGCAGGAATGCCACTGCTGTCATGTTGTCTGACAATATCCTGACATGAGAGTCTTTTATCAATGGTCTGGCTGCTTTTAGGGCTTCCCAAACTTCCTTTAGCTCCAGGAAGTTCGAGGAATGGCTGTGGAGAGCCGCAGGCCATGCCCCCTGAAATGATCTCTGAGAAAGGGTTGCTCCCCAACCCAATCTGCTTGCATCTGTAGTAATCTGAATTACTGGAGAGGGGTTCCAAGGAATTCCCTGCTGTAAATTTGAGCTTTTTCTCCACCATTGCAGGGAGACTTTTACACTGTGAGACAGATAGATCATCTTGGGTAATGACAGCTGACTCCCAATTTGATAGTATCAAGGACTGAAGAGCTCTTGAATGAGCTTGAGCCCAGGGAACCGCCTGAATAAAAGCGGTCATAGACCCTAGTACAGACATTGCCTCCCTTATAGATACCTTTGTCTTCCTTTGAAAGGTAGCAACTTTGGACTTTAGAGCCACTATCTTGTCTGGAGGGAGAAAGGACATCTGCAGGTGGGAATCGAACAGGATATCCAGAAAAATCTTGCGATACCTTGGGACTATATTGGATTTCTCCCAATTTATTACCCATCCTATTTTTTGCAAAGTCTGACACACTATCTGAACCTGATTTTGGAGAAGAGAAAAAGACTGAGCTACCACTAAGAGGTCGTCTAGATAATGGACCACTATCAGATTTTGTTTTCTTAGAAAAGCTACTACTTCCACCATCACCTTTGTAAATAGCCTTGGGGATGATGATATTCCAAAAGGGGAGAACCCAAAACTGAAAATGAAGTCCATGCTAGACTGCAAACCTTGAAAATTTTTGGTAGAGTGGATGAATAGGGATGCATCCTGAAGGTCAATGGTGGCCATAAAATAGTCCTGCCCTACCAGGCGAATTGTGGATTTTACTGATTCCATCTTGAAACGATGATAAACTATGTAATTGTTTAGTGGCTTCAAGTTTATTATTATTCTGTACGCCCCACTTGTTTTTTTTTTTTTACCATAAACAGGCAGGAATAATGACCTTCCCCTCTCTCTAAGGAGGGGACAGGACAAATTATTTCCATGTCCAGAAGTTTCTGGACACTTGCCATCAAAGCCAGGGGAAGCGTAGGAGATGGTATGGATGTAAACACTACTCTCTTGGGGGGATAGGTTGAAAATTCTATTTTGAAGCCGTTTGCTATAGAATTTAGGATGTACAGGTTGGATGTTATTTCCTTCCAGGGTACGGCATACCTTGACAACCTGCCCCCTATCCTCCTGGCGTCATTATTTGTCCCGGGATTGTTTATTGGGGTTAAAGAAGATATTTTTCCCCCTGCCTCCCTTAGGGTAACTCCATCTTCCTGTTTTACCCTTGGATTTATATTCAGAATTGTATCCTTGAAAGGGACGAAATGGCTGTTTTCTTTTGGAAGGTTTTGGCTCTGGAAGCGACTTCTTTTTATCCGTTGTCTTTTTGAGCAACATATCTAATACCAGACTAAAAACATACTCTCCCTGGAAGGGAATAGCACACAGCTTCTGTTTCGATATTGAGTCACCGGCCCACATTTTCAGCCATAATGCTTGGCGAGTTGTATTAGAGAGGACCCCAGATCTGGAGGCAATCCTTACTGACTCTGCCGAAGCGTCTGCAAGAAATCCAGTGGCCTTCTGTAGCAGCGGAATGGAGAATAAGATATCTTCCCTTGAGGTGCCTTTTCTAAGATGGATCTCAAGTTGGTCTAGCCATCTATACATAGACCTTTCCACACAAGTTGACCCAATATTAACTTGTAACAGGGCTGAAGAGCACTCCCAGGATTTCTTAAGGAGGCTGTCAGCTTTCCTATCTAGCGGGTCTTTAAGCTGCGACGAGTCTTCAAAAGGAAGTGTCGTCTTTTTCCCCACTTTTGCCACCTGTATATCAATTTTTGTCACTTCCGCCCAACCTTTGATTTTATATTCATCAAAAGAAAATCTGTCCTTAATTTCTTTAGACAGAAACATTTCGCCGGATGTAGCCATTCATCCTGAATTAGACACTCTAAATTCTCATGAATGGGAAAAACAATTTTTTTCCTTGGCCTAAGCCCTGCAAACATTTCATCCTGAATAGTTTGCTTCTTCAGAACATCCTCTATATTCATGGTGCTTCTAATGGCAGAAAGAAGCTCCTGAGTAAATGCAGATGAGAAGTAATATCTTCTATCCTCAATATCTGAGGGCCCAGGTAATTCCCCTTCTTCCAGGAACTCTTCGGACACAGATGGGACGTAAACGTCACTATTATCCGAATCTGGATGAATAATTAACTTCCTCTTTTTGACCGCAGGATGTGGCTCAGCAGAGGAAAAGGTAAGGGAAAAAGAAGCTAGGGAGGACTGGATCTCATGCCAAACCATCCCTTTAATTTCCTCCATTAAAATGGCTGATCCTCTTTAATTATCTTTCAGTGCAAGACTGACAAAGATTTTTTGGACGTGGAAGAAAGCTTTTTCTCACAGATGGCACATTTTTTAAATACAGCCACTTTCTTAGATTTAGAAGACACATCTTTAGCTTCTTTTTCCTAAATAAATACATGACAATAAAGGGACATGAGAACTCCCATAATCATACCATGTAACATCCCATTACCAGATTACTCACTGGGGCTGGGGGTACGCCAGGCTCATACAGCACTCTAGAGGACTCATCTCCAGGCATTATAACAAACAGACACAGATGGTCCTACCTTGAGGAGAAAGCCTCTTGGTCTCGGAGGCTTTTTAAAGCAGCCACCAATGACCTGCATACTCCATTCCACGAATAGGAAAGCTTCTGGTCCACCTGCACCTGTTCAGGACGCTAACTTTTCAAATTTCCCTCCTTTAGCGCCTTTCCTCGAAACTGGAAGTGACATCACCACTACCGGAAGCAACACTGGCGTGTATCCCAGCCCGGAACGCCGGCTTTGAGAACAGGCAGGGGACTCTACAGGCCAGGGAGCCTCCAAGGAGGGACCGAGGCCCGCGTTACACATCTCCACTGTCCCAGGATGGTGCAGGAGGAGATGGACCCACCGTAACTCCCCGGAGAGACGGCGCAGATCTGCAGGGAAAAAGGGGAGGGCCTATTTAACCTCTTGTGTGCTTTTCCTGTCCCTAATAGTGGGAGGAGATACAACCTCCTGTGGTGCTGTCATGGAGGGCATTTGAGAAATAACACTATTTATCCTCTACGGTGAACGCCCTAATAAAATAGCAATAGAAAGTGATTAAAAAGTTTTACATACCAATAATTGGTACCAATAAAAACTGCAACTTGTCCTGCAAAAACGATCCCTTACATATCTCAGTCAACAAAACAAATGTAAGCATAATAAAACCAATATAAATATGGTATCGCTGTAATCATAATGACCTAACGGACAAAACTGTTGGTACCCTTCGTTTAATGAAAGAAAAACCCACAATGGTCACAGAAATAATTTGAATCTGACAAAAGTAATAATATATAAAAATTCTATGAAAATGAACAAATGAAAGTCAGACACTGCTTTTCAACCATGCTTCAACAGAATTTTTAAAAAAGAAAATGAAAAAAAACAGGCCTGGACAGAAATGATGATACCACCCCCAGGCGGGGGGGGGGGGGGGGGGGGGGGGGGGGGGGGGGGGGGGGGGGGGGGGGGGGGGGGGGGGGGGGGGGGGGGGGGGGGGGGGGGGGGGGGGGGGGGGGGGGGGGGGGGGGGGGGGGGGGGGGGGGGGGGGGGGGGGGGGGGGGGGGGGGGGGGGGGGGGGGGGGGGGGGGGGGGGGGGGGGGGGGGGCCCCCCTTAACTTAATATTTTGTTGCACAATCTTTTGAGGCAATCACTGCAATCAAACGATTCCTGTAACTGTCAATGAGACTTCTGCACCTCTCAACAGGTATTTTGGCCCACTCCTTATGAGCAAACTGCTCCAGTTGCCTCGGGTTCGAAGGGTGCCTTTTCCAGACGGCATGTTTCAGCTCCTTCCAAAGATGCTCAATAGGATTTATGTCAGGGCTCATAGAAGGCCACTTCAGAATAGTCCAATGTTTTCCTCTTAGCCATTCTTGGGTGTTTTTACAGTGCTGGCCAAAAGTATTGGCACCCCTGCAATTCTGTCAGATAATACTCAATTTCTTCCAGAAAATGATTGCAATCACAAATGCTTTGGTAATAATATCTTCATTTATTTTGCTTGCAATGAAAAAACACAAAAGAGAATGAAAAAAAAAAGTCAAATCATTGATCATTTTACACAAAACTCCAAAAATGGGCCGGACAAAAGTATTGGCACCCTCAGCCTAATACTTGGTAGCACAACCTTTAGACAAAATAACTGCGAACAACCGCTTCCGGTAACCATCAATGAGTTTCTTACAATGCTCTGCTGGAATTTTAGACCATTCTTCTTTGGCAAATGCACACGGTCAAGCAGTCCAGTGCCAGAGGCAGCAAAGCAACCCCAAAACATCAGGGAACCTCCGCCATGTTTGACTGTAGGGACCGTGTTCTTTTCTTTGAAGGCCTCTTTTTTTTTTCCTGTAAACTCTATGTTGATGCCTTTTCCCAAAAAGCTCTAATTTTGTCTCATCTGACCAGAGAACATTCTTCCAAAAAGTTTTTGGCTTTCTCAGGTAAGTTTTGGCAAACTCCAGCCTGGCTTTTTTATGTCTCTGGGTCAGAAGTGGGGTCTTCCTGGGTATCCTACCATAGAGTCCCTTTTCATTCAGACACCGACGGATAGTACGGGTTGACACTGTTGTACCCTCGGACTGCAGGGCAGCTAGAACTTGTTTGGATGTTAGTCGAGGTTCTTTAGCCACCATCCGCACAATCTTTCGTTGAAATCTCTCGTCAATTTTTCTTTTCCGTCCACATCTAGGGAGGTTAGCCACAGTGCCATGGGCTTTAAACTTCTTGATGACACTGCGCACGGTAGACACAGGAACATTCAGGTCTTTGGAGATGGACTTGTAGCCTTGAGATTGCTCATGCTTCCTCACAATTTTGCTTCTCAAGTCCTCAGACAGTTCTTTTGTCTTCTTTCTTTTCTACATGCTCAATGTGGTACACACAAGGACACAGGACAGAGGTT
This sequence comes from Leptodactylus fallax, assembly GCA_947044405.1. Lineage (NCBI taxonomy): Eukaryota > Metazoa > Chordata > Amphibia > Anura > Leptodactylidae > Leptodactylus > Leptodactylus fallax. The sequence goes on along the minus strand of CAMRHE010000148.1, from coordinate 735,041 downwards.
GAGTCAACTTTAATCCATTTCAACTGGCTGCAAGTGTGATTTAGTTATTGCCACCACCTGTTATGTGCCACAGGTAAGTAACAGGTGCTGTTAATTACACAAATTAGAGAAGCATCACATGATTTTTCAAAGGGTGCCAATACTTTTGTCCACCCCCTTTTTTATGTTTGGTGTGGAATTATATCCAATTTGGCTTTTTGACAATTCTTTTTGTGGTTTTCCATTGAAGACAAATTAAATGAAGATATTATTACCAAAGCATTTGTGATTGCAATCATTTTCTGGAAGAAATTGAGTATTATCTGACAGAATTGCAGGGGTGCCAATACTTTTGGCCAGTACTGTAGCTGTGTGTTTTGGGTCATTATCCTGTTGCAAGACCCATGACCTGTGACTGAGACCAAGCTTTCTGACACTGGGCAGCACATTTCTCTCTAGAATCCCTTGATAGTCTTGAGATTTCATTGTACTCTGCACAGATTAAAGACACCCTGTGCCCGATGCAGCAAAGCAGCTGCAGAACATAACAGAGCCTCCTCCATGTTTCACAGTAGGGACAGTGTTCTTTTCAAGATATGCTTCATTTTTCCATCTGTGAACACAGAGCTGATGTGCCTTGCCAAAAATGTCGATCTTTGTCTCATCTGTCCATAGGACATTCTCCCAGAAGCTTTGTGGCTTGTCAACATGTAGTTTGGCAAATTACTTTTGTCAGATTCAAGTTATTTCTGTAACCATTGTGTGTTTTTCTTTCATTAAACGAGGGGTACCAACAATTTTGTCCACGTGTGTATGTACCCCAAAATGGTGCCAACACGACGCTCAAAAATTAAAAAAAAAAAAGTAATGAATTTTGGAAAATAAAGATGAAAATATGAAGAAAAAAAAAAAAAAAGATATGCTCTCTATTCTCTGATTTTTCTGAAGACCCTTGGAATTAGGCAAAGGGGGAGAAAGGCAAAACCCATCTCTAAACTCCAGTCCTGACCACTGCAACCGGATGATCCCAAAGGTCAAGGAAAAGAAACATCCGCACTGCCTGTTCTCTTCTGAGGCAAAGAGGTCTATGGAAGAAGGACCCAGTTCTCCACCATTTCCAAAAATGGACTGCTGATAAGTTGTTTGTGTGGCTCTTTGCCCACTGGAAAAATCAAAAAAAAAAGTTTAAGGACTAGGAAGTCAACCTCATGCCCCCCTGATGATTTACATCACTAATCATACAGGCCATTGTTGTCATTGTCTATAAAAATGTTTACATGTTTCCCATGCATAAGGTATAAGGTGTTCTGTTTTCAACTATCAGCTCCTTGAAGTTTGAGATGGCTGACCATGACTTTAGGTCCTACCTTCTCTGCAGAAGTGCTCTCCCTAGTGAGCCCCCGACATTTATGGGCTTGCATCCATGGTCAGAAAGACATGGGTTTTTACTGACCATGGAACTCCTACCAACATTTTTTTTTAAAATCCATACACGAAAGCAGGGAAGTTCTTTCCTGAGATGGAAGGTGAATCTTTCTGTCCAAACACAGCTAGGAGCCATCCTAGGATGGATTTCTACAAGGGTCTGGAATGGTAAAGAGACAATTTCAACTACTGTGGGAAAAGAAGAAATCAGCAGGAAGTCGTCTACATATGGCACCATCAACAACCCCCCCTTGTTTCAATAAAACCGCCACTACCATTTACGTAAAGTAACTTGGGGCCTGAGCTATTCCAGAAGGTAATGCCAAATACTGAAGGTGCAACAATTCTCCCCATATCCAAACTGCCAATCTTAAAAGTTTTTAGGCGGACAGATGCATGGAGACATGGTAATATGTGCATTCCAGATCAAATGTGGCCATCACACACTGTGGGAAAAGAAGATGTAAGGTAGAGGAAATGGTCTCCATCTTGAATTTTTTTTGTATAGAATATATTTATTCAATTTTTTTTTTTAAACTATAATCACCCGAAAGGACAGATTGGGCTGTTTCACCAGGGAAAAGGGAGAAGGCGTGGAAAAACTCTTGTCCAACCTCCTCCTGTGGAATAAATACCACTACATTCTTCCTTATGAGGGAAAGGACCTAGGATTTGTCTCTTTTCCAACGTCCCTGGGGAAGATGTAGACATGAGTGGGAGGTGATGGCCCAATACTCGCTCTATCAGTACCTGAACCTGGCTCCAAAACGGTTGGCTCATAGAGCACTACCAAAATAGATGACACATGGTGGCTCCACGAGCCCCACACCTCCAGCAAACATCTGGTATGGTAGAATTAAAGGAGTGGAGTAAGGCCAGGGTGTGGTACCAATGGAACAACATCTTATAGATGTTCTCTTTATAAGTGATACATCGAGACATCTTAGCCACTCGCTTCCAAATGATGGTCCAGGACAGGTCCAACAGAGATTCACCCAAATAAGTTTCCCACTTCCACATATATGTGTGCCAGGGATACCTTTCCGGTGTAGGCTCAGATAAAATATGATAGATATCCAAAATAAGGCCTTGGTAAACAGTTTGAGGTCAGCGTTCAAAAGTGCAATGGCTCTAAAATTCTTACAAACTAAGTGATTCCTCCCAGGTTTTACGAGAAGGGTGAGGAAGGAGTGTGACAGAGCCGTAGAAAGGGGTCCCATCTATGAAAGCATTAAAGAGAGACCAGGCGGGGGGAGAAGCACAACTCTAAAGGTAAAATGGTTGGGGCCCGGCGATTTCCCATTGGGGAGGTTTTATGAACTGCTCCACCTCATCCGATTCAATATGCTTATTAAGAAGAATGAGGGCTGCAGAACTAAGGATAATATTCATGAAACATGCAGGCAACCTAGTTGGGATTGTGAATCATAGTCCAGTCAGAGCACCTAAGTGCATGCGCTGTACCCCTCTCCGCCTGGTCCCGGAGATGTTTAGCCAAAAGGATATGAGGTTTATTATCCATGTCATAATAACATTGCCTCGAATACAGGAGCAATTTGTACACCTTTTGAAGTAGGAGGCATCTCGGATATATGCTTTTCTATCAGAGGCTTTCTAGAATGTCATCTAAATCAGTACCAAAGAGCAGGTTATCAACACAGGGAATACTGCATAATTTTTTGTGATCTCTGGTCTCCTTTTTTCCAACTTTGTAGCCACAAGCCTCATCTGGCTGAATTTAACTTAACTGTAGATCTAGCAGCCAACCTGGATATATCAGCTGTTACATCCACAAGAAACTCTGAGGCCTTGACAAAAGAGCGGAGAGAGGCTAACTTAAAAGGGACTGTCTGGAGAGTATTAAATTTACTTACATGGTCTGAGGCATGCCAATGATGAACCCGGGGGCGAATGCTGCCTTGGATTACATGACACGGGGGTTGTGATGCTGCTGGAACCCTCGGGTCCATCATCAGTATCCCCGGAACCAGGTAAGTAAATTAACATTCCCCGGATGACCCCTTTAAGGCCGTTGCTAGGTCGTGATCTCCTTGTTGCTAGTCAAATGTTCAGGCAGTCTAAATCTTCAAAAGGGAGGGCCCCCCCAGTCTAACAACCTTGGCCACAGGCGCAGAAACTGCAGTGGCTCTATCCTGGCACCCTGCATCCTCCTCACTGAAAGGGCATTTACATTTAACCCTTTCCTGACATCCCCCATACCTCACTGCTTCTGGTGGTGTGAGCCCTGACACATGACAGAAAGGGGTAAAGGAGCGGAGAAAAACGGGATTTTCTTAAGGGGTTAAAACCTAAAAAACAAGGTGACATGTCATTTTGGAAGTACAATGACCGCTGTAAAAACAAAACCCGTAAGAAAGTCACACAAACGCATTTTCTCTCTAATTCCATCCCCAATATGAATTATTTTCCAACTTCACAGTACATCATATGAAATATTAAACGGTACCATTACAAAGTACAATTTTTCCCACAAAAATTAAGCTCTCACATGGCTCTGTGAACAGGGGAAAAAAAAAAAGAAAAAAAAAAAAAAAAAGGTTCTCGTTTGGTAGGCAAGGAATAAAAAACGAAAATCAAAATTGGCTGCGGCAAGATTGAATTAGAAGAGGAAAAAACAAAGAATTTTTTTATTCTATCACGATTAATGCTTTAATAATTTTTATAAGCTTATCTTTTTATTCCTTTCCTGAAAAAAAAACAAAAAAAAAAACAGACTACTATATGTATCATGTGCATCATGCATCAGTTTTGATCATCAGTTTAAAGAGAACTTTTCATGTCCTCTGGCATATCCGGTTTTATATACCGCCAGAAAGCTGACAGTACGCTGAATTCAGCACACTGTTGGCTTTCCCGTTATATGCCCCGGGGCTGAAGATATCGGTGAGTTACAGATCTCAGCCCACTGTCAGAAGGGCGTTCCTGACAGTCTAGCCGGGCTGTGAGGAACGCCCCCTCTGACTGTACTCGTCCATAGCCTTGTACTGTCAGAGGGGGCGTTCCTTGACGCCCAGCAATGATGCTAAACTGTGAGGAACACCCCCCTCTGTACTCGTTCATAGTCTTGTACTGGGGGGCGTTCCTAACAGCCCGACTGGACTGTCAGGAACGCCCTTCTGACAGTGGGATGAGATCGGTAACTCACCGATATCTTCAGCCCCGGGACATATAACGGGAAAGCCAACAGCATGCTGAACTCAGCGCGCTGTAGGCTTTCTAGCGGTATATAAAACCGCATATACATGAGGACATGAAAGGTCCTCTTTAACTGATCAGTTTTGCAGATACAAAAAGCTGATCTGAAAAATGGATGAAAGCAGATGGAAATGGATGACCATCCGTTTACATAGAGTCAATGTTAAATAAAACAGATCAGTTACGGCTGGACAGAAAATGGGACAAACCACACTTTTTGGGCCCACAAAATTGGACAGAAACTGAACAGTTTTTATTTAACATCAGTTTCTATCTGCTTTCATCCATTTTTCACATCAACTTTTTGTATCTGCAAAACTGATCAGTTATACTGATGATCAAAACATGATGTTGTAAGATGGGGAAACAGCCCTCATGTTGTGAATGTACCTGTTTCTGTAAGTTTATTTATTTTTTTTTATAAACTGACATTTGGTTGTTTGACCACAAGAGGCCACTGTTACCTCAGAAATGGGAAAAGACTATAATTCTGTAATTCCCTGGAGTAGTGACGTGGAGACCCTGTTCTGCAGAGGTGGAACTACAAGGAGGAGCAGAGTATGTGTGGCAGCCATCTTGGGAGTGTGCTTTGAGCTATGAGGAGGAGGACTGGAGTGTGATACAGATGTGGAAGGATCCCTAAGGGATCCGAGGACACAGCAAAGTGGAGCTGAATCAAAGACTGTTCCAGAGTTGGTCCAGACAGCATCCTGAAGGAGAAGATTGCCAGCAAGGACCCGGCTAAGAAGTGGCACTGTCCGTGAGACTGCAGGTTTTCTGGATGAGCCCCTCTTCCAGTTGTTCCAAACAAAGGCTAAAGGTACCCAACAGACCCGGGTCAGTAAGAGGAGTAATTGTGCACGCACCACATTACATTTTTGGCGCCAAATTGCTTGGGACTGAGTAAGGGCCTGTAGTTAGATTAGTTAGGCATACTCATCTTCACAGGTCACACTACTGGTGAATTATTTCCCTATTCGGTAGTAAGAACTAGGACTCAGAATTCTATAGAGTTGTAACTCTCAGAGAGGAGCTTCGAAGGAAGTCTGGAAGCGACATTTTATGCATCTTCACATTTGTTTGGCTTGCAAGCTGACCTACTATTTTATTTACTTGGTTGTACTTTGTTTGGGGGGAATAGGGGTATTTTGCTAAGTTTGTAAGCTCTTGTGTTATACCGCCGGTGCCCCATCACACTCACTGAATTGTTCCTGTGACTAGGGTGATAAAAAGGTAACAAGCGGCTGGTTAAAGGGGTGTTACCCTGTTTCCCCGAAAATAAGACAGCGTCTTATATTAATTTTTGCTCCCAAAGATGTGCTGTGTCTTATTTTCAGGGGATGTCTTATTTTTTTTTTCAATGAAGAAGAATTCACATTTATTGCTGAACAAAAAAATGAACATTTATTATATACGGTACTGTACAGTATTTGTCATCACAAACCAGCATAACCAGACAAACTGTGAATCCTATCAAGAATTTCTTACTACCGTACCATTATTTCCATGTACAACAATTAACAGTATGGTACATTTACCAATATTTACGGTACGAATAGAAAGTAAAATTTATTCAATGACAGTTATGTCATCATCTTCTAGGACATCATCATAACAATCCAAACCATTAATTTCCCTGCACACAGTATCATGTCCCATAGTGGCCCCTGCACACAGTATCATATCCCATAGTGGCCCCTGCACACAGTATCATATCCCATAGTGGCCCCTGCACACAGTATCATTCCCCATAGTGGCCCCTGCACACAGTATCATTCCCCATAGTGGCCCCTGCAAACAGTAGTTTGCCCCATAGTGGACCACCCATGAACAATTATTATACTGTGGGGTCTTTTCAGACCCCAGAGTATAATGATCGGAGACCCAGGGGAGGATAGAAACATAAAAAAACAACGTTGCTTACCCGTTCCTCGCTCCGGTGCATGCCCGTGCTCTACTCCAGCCTTCTTCACTGTTAGACCAGGCCGCGTCACATGATCCGGCCGGCGTCGCGACGCAAAATGACGTCCGCTGACGTCTGCGACGTCACCAAACAGGCCCGAAGCCTGGAGAAGCGTAGGACAGGTAAGCACATAGTTTTTTATGATCGCTCACCTCCCCTGGGCCGCCGATTATTATACTCCGGGGTCTGAAAAGACCCCCGAGTATAATGATAGCAGAGATTGTGGGGTTCTCCCGCGGCCTCACATATCGTATATACCGTATGTTCTGTTCGGGAACATACGCCTTACTTTCGGGGGGATGCCTTATATTAGGCAATTCTCCGAAACCTCTCCTATGCCTTACTTTCGGGGGTGTCTTATTTTCGGGGAAACACGGTACTACACTAAGTAAAATCTTGTTTTTACTAAATTGAGTTGGCGTCGCTTCCTTTGTTTGTGACTTCGCTGTATCCTGGGGAGCCCATCCCGGTACACGGCTTACAATGTGAACAGCCCATAAGGGATAATTTTTGACTGTTGTGAAGGATGGTTGTTACCACTGTCTCTGGAGTTATCTACAGTTACACAAGTTGAGACAAATCTATTCATTTCCAGCTATATCTCTGAGTATAGCAACTACAGATAGGAGATGCAACTCGTTTTTTTTAAATAATGTCAACTATAGAGACAGGACCGGCGTCAGCACCCGGCTTACCTGGACCCCCAAGCTCCTGAGGGGGCCCTCTCGGCAGTGGAGTAGGTACGGGGCCCACAGCCAGCTGGAAATGGCCGGGGCCCCGGACCACCATGATAGCAGTCGGGGAAAGCCTGGTTCCCTGACCGCTATACATACTGCTAATGGAAAGGGTCCTGACAATCGCCGGGCCCCTTTCCAATAGATGCCAACCCAGGAGAGGTGACTAAAAATAAAAAAATACTTATACTCACCTGTCCTGGGTTCAGCATCCTCTCTGGGGCTCTTCAGGCCGTTGACTGAGGGCCTGCACCCCCAACGTCACTGTTGGGGCCTGTGATAGCAGTCACATGGGGCGCATCAGTGTAATGACATCATCATGCCCCACGTGACTGCTGAAGCCTAATCACAGGCCCCAGCAGTGCCATCTGGGACGCAGGACCTCAGTTGCAAGGCAGAAGAGGACCGAGGAAGGAGCGAGGATACACAGGAGAAGTGAGGTAAGGTGATTAACTTTGGGCATTAACGTCGGGTCTCCACTGTACATTACAGCGGACACCCGGTATGGTAGCGCTCTGCAGCAGATCAACCGCCATCTTTAAGGACCCGGCATCCGCCGTAATCGCACGGCAGATGTCGAGAAGGTGTTAAACTAGCTAGGGCTTATTTTTGGAGTAGGGCTTATATTTCAAGCCTACTCCAAAAAACCTGGAAAATCAAGCTAGGGCTTATTTTCGGGGTAGGTCTTATTTTTGGAGAAACACAGTAACTGCTCTAAGGTAAACTTTCCTTTCACCGAGATTTGCCAAGTGGGCATTGAAAATGCTGTCACATGCTTCTTACGCTAGGTTCACACCTGCATTCGGATTTCCGTTCTTTGGGTCCGCTTGGGGACCCGAAAAACAGAAACCCAATCCGCTTAAAAAGCGGTTACCCGCGGAAACCCTCAGATCCCATAGACTATAATGGGGTCTGCCGGATTTGCGGCCAAAAAATGTGGAGAGAAAAGTTCTGCTTGCAGGCAACGAGTGCAGGAGTGAATCTAGCCTTAACAGCTATTCATAACTGATTCAGTGGTTCATACTAAGTACATTTTTATACTTACATTAGATATGATTGGATGAGCCACAGCGTCTGGCTTTATTACGGCCAAAGTCAACTGAAGAGAGCGAGTCCAGTGAAACTTGGACATGATCACATTTAGGAACAAGCTGTAGAGAGACAACATAATACAATAAAAGGCACCTAAAGTTAACTGGGCCATGTTTACATCACATCTGAATGCTCCCACTTGCATCCAGACGACTAGTGCTATGTAAAACACCATTTTTTATTTGTTTATTTATTTTTACTTCAGAATGACTGACATATAAATATAGAAGACTGACAGCCGAAAAATACCACATGGGCCATCTAGTCTGCACTTATCTGATTTCCATATGAATGCAATTACTGTAGATTTCCCAACCATATCTGCTAGAAGATTGTTCCAAGCATCAAGTAATATTTCCTCACATTTCTTCTGATCTACCCCCACCAACTGATTTCCAATTGTGCTCCCTTGTTCAGTTTTTTTTTTTTTTTTTATTAAAAACACTTCCCACCTAAAGCTTATTTATACCTTTAACATATTTAAAAGTTTGAGCCATTTCCCCCTTTCCCCTTCTTTCTTCAAAGCTATATAGATTAAAGGGGTTGTCCAGGATCTGAAGTATCTCATGGGGTGGCCTGGGTGGGTGTAACATAAATAAAAGGAAAAAAAAAAATCAAAACGAAACAAAAAGACATAGTCACCTGTCCTGTCCCCATAACTCCATTGTCTGTGCCCATCCCCACACTCATGTGTGTGTGTGTTGAGGACGGCCTGCACTACTTGAATGAATGAGGCTCACATGACCGCTGAGGCACTGATTGGTAGTTGCTGGTGATCACGTGAGCCGCAAGGCTTCTGGCGGTGTGAGCCCTGGCAGGTGACAGAAAGGATTCTGGGAGCAGACAATGGAGCACTGGGGACAGTGGAGTAATTTAACACACACTCTGGCTGTCCTACATGTTGCTCAAAATTTTGAACAAGTCCTCTAAGCCTCTCCTAATAGGTTTTGTTTTATGTTTCCAACCTTCTGTTCTGGAGAATGGGGGACCCTAAAGTTCCCCCCCCCACCCCCATGTAAAAAAAGGAACCAGTGTGCTTGCCGACTTGTACTCCAATCACTTCAAGGGAACTTCTGGAACTGAAAATCTCTGGCAGTCCAACAGAAGTAAATGGAGCACCAGTCGGGCAAGTGTACTGGCGCTTGATTCACATGGAAAATGCAGGGGGACTTTTCACACCCCCTGTGATCGAACATCCCTTATCCTGTGGTCCATCTAGTCCTTCAGTGTCTTTAATGACAAAACCCCTCAAAGTCCAACCTTCAATAATTTATCTACCAGCACAGTGTCTAAGGCCTTGCTGAAATGAGATCTACTGTGTAGTGGTATCCATCGTGCAACATACATGTATGCAAACCAGCCATTCCATTTAACTGTAAAATAACATACATGTGTGTAATAAGGGTTTTTTCTCTCTGCCTTTCAGATCTACACATTTGTGGCCATAGTAGTCATAAAGTGGCTAGTGCACTTATACACTGTCATCAAAATGTATAATAAAAACCTCTTGTTCGTTTCTGTAGATAGCATAGATGAATGTATAATATTGAGATTCACAGTTGTTGGAAAATGATGAAGGTCAGGGGCACCTGAGCCAGTACTCATTCTGATGACATCACGGCTCTATCATTATTGTCGGGGCACGTGCTATGATTGTAATCCTTCATGACACACAGTAGAAAAAAAAACGGCGTCATCATGTCATCACATGTAAACCTAAACGAGACGGACATATTATATTAACAACATGCGAAAGACCTTGAAGACCACGTCTCACCTATGACAGGCCGGTGGCCGGCTTTTCTATGGTAACACAGGACGCCGCCTCACGTAACTTCCGTCCCCCTTTAATTAGAGCGCCACAAATGCGCGGTTGCAGTACCAGTGCTCCGCTTCACCTAGAGGTCTGCTCTGCAGATAGCAAGAACCATTTTGTTGTCGCCCAAACCCAATGGAAGAAATAATTATTGATTTTGTTACATGGTTGTCGGAATACACGTAACGCAGGGAATCGAAGACTTTGAATTGGAAAATAGTTTACTTCTGGAAAATGCAATAGCTGCAAGTCGTGAACAAGGGCACAGCGCATGCTCGGACTGCTAATAGTTGTGCGCCGGGCACATCGGTTGCTAAGCAGAGGGAAGCGGATTCAGGTCAGTGGCAGCGGGGTATACATGTAGTCCAGCTGGGTTATGTAATAGTTGTGGCTGTGTGCAGGGACAGAAGCTGGCCATTACTGAGTTATCTAGTTATCTAGCTGTTTCCTACTTTATATTACTGTGTGATCTCCTGGGGAATCAGAGGTTTAGCAGTATTACAGGGAATCTACTGCCCTGTACATAGTTAATAATAATACCAGGCCACAGCCATCCTGACGCAAGGTCCAGTTCTATCAAGGTATTTTCCAAATAAAGTAATAAATAAATAATGTTGACAGCAGTGCCATCTCGATGTGAGTGATGCTTCACTCGGTCTGATGTCCTCCTTCCCTTAGAAGATGGGCGACTTTTTAATCCTCATATTGAAGCTGGTCTTCTCCTGCCCTTAGGCTTAGATACAGTGTGATAGGCAGCACCACTCTCCATTACTTGCAGAAGATGTACTGAGAATATCATCTGCAGATGTAGCACACATTCCATGCCAGCCTATCATATTGTCCCCCCTGGTATTCTGCATCACAGTGCACTGAGCTGAGAAGTTGTCACATATGCCATCCTGCAGCTGTGGCATGTTAGTGACAGGGTGGCACATGAAAGCTTGAAGTTGCCAGGGTGAGAAAATGTGATGATATATTGATGATATGGTAATCTCTTACCTAAACTTCTTCCTTTTTTTTTTTTTTTTTTTTTTTTTTTTATAACTTTACAGGGCAAAGCCATCAGTGTGTCCCCTGGAAACACCATCACAATCTGCATATAGTCATGCTTGGCTTTTAGTTTTGTGCTTGTGAAGTTTGAGACTCACTGTCTTCACTATGGCTGGAGATGAGCAGACCGTCACTGAAGTTGACCAAGAGAAATATGATGCAGATGAAAATGTCAAAATCATCTGTCTTGGGGACAGCGCGGTTGGAAAATCAAAGTGAGTATCTTCTTAAAGGGGTTTTCCCACAAAAAAGAGCTATCCCCCTATCCATAGGATAAGGGATAACTTGCAGATCAGTGGTGGGTCCAATGGATCAGACCCCCAGTGATCAAGAGAATGGGAGACTTTCGTTCCCTGTTGTACATAGTGTTGGTTGGGCAGCACGTGCATCGCTCCATTCATTTAAATGCACAAATCATTGTATTTCAGCAATCTCTGGCGCCCCCACTGAAATTAATGGAGAGGTGTACATGCTTCCCAACAGCTGCTCCATTAAGAAGAGGGGGCAAAAATCTTGTGTCCCCTTCACTGATCTGCAAGCTATCCCATATGTGAAATACGGAATGACTGTTAGATAACATAAAACAGAGTATGTGGTTAGTAAAATTGTTCCAACTATAAGAACAAAACTGTTGCAACAGCCATGCTAAGGAAGCTAGATCATGATTGGCATTTAATGTACAGTTCAGTTGTGGAGCTTTTGGCTGTCTGAATGCATAAGTTCTAATATAGAAAGCCATATGGTACATATATAATCCAGATGCAAAACCTATACCACTTATGCATCTATGGTTCTGTTGTATTGAATCATGGAGTTGCTACATCCAAAATCGGGATAGTTTAGCACAGGTATAATACACACATGTAAATAACATTTAAGGGTTTAGAGAAATTAGAGAGTGTCTTAAATAAAGATGGTGCCTTTTACAAATGAATTGTATAGATAAAACCACAAATATCATAAATTATTGTTTCTGATCTCCATGTTTGCTTGCAGGCTGATGGAACGTTTCCTAATGGATGGCTTGTATCCTTTTCTAAACTGTGTTTCCATAGTACTTTGACATATAATAATTGATATAGTAATAGGTTACCTGACTGTTACCTGACTTATCATTTCTGTGTTGGTTATACTGCTGGATTTGTGCATGAACTGGCACAAAATAGGATGCAAAAAACATGTGAACCTAGCCTTAGTGGGTAAAATACACATAAAGGCTCAAACAATAATTTTGAGAGGGGGAAAAAAGACATGTATAATATGACTTGAAGTCAAAATATTAATGGCCTAACCTTAGGATAGTGGAGGTCCCACCTTCTGCACCTCAGGCGACCCCTGGTTTACATTAGTCGATCTACCTGCATGCCAGATGGGGGTTTCCCATCTAGGTGTTTTGCCTGCTCTCCTGTCTCCTTTCCCCTTCACTTCCGGGTTTCAGTGGCAAATTTATAGGCGCACATAGCCTGTGTGATGGACAGTTCAGGCCAGCCGCATGCTCCTGAGACTAAACTGCACACAGTTATCTCTGGATTTACATACAGAGATAACAGAGACAATGATCAATCTCTGCTCTAGCCCTTGTTAGGGCTTAGTAGGTAGGTGCACTTTGAGGAGCTGACAGAGGACTCAATTAGCTGTCAACCACATAGAATAGAGGGGAATAGAGATGGCCACAGCAGTTATATAGCAGAGATGTTGTGAAATTTAGCAATGAGCTGTAATCACTAAGGATAAATAATCAGCAGTATCTGACAAAAACTGAGCAAGATCGATAAAGCAATATATTTGCTAAAACGCTCCATGCTGCGAGTTTAAATATGATCCTGGAGATGGGAATACCACTTTAAAAAGGTAAATCACTAATGCTGTTAAGAGCCGAGGAAAATCTCAGGCAAGATGGCAGCCCTCATAATCATGTATAGCGCACAAAATACAAAAAAATATGTTATCAGAAAATAAAACCAAAAAAGTGATATTTCACTGTCTGCTTTTAATAAATGAATAAATAAATAGATAAATAAATTGGTGATGCTTTTCATTTATTAGCGGCAGTGCAGGGTAGTGCAGCTTTTTTGTCCTGTTCATTTGAATGGGATGAAACTGCTATATCTGGAAAACCTTTGTAAGTCATTTTACTGCTGCACTGAAAATCTGCAGAAGAATACAATACAATGCAATTTAATGGGGCTTTCAAATGGGAAATTTTGGGCATAAATGTGCACTAAATCCTCAGGAAAATCCAGTACATAATCCATCAGCCATATGTAAACTGAAGATCAAAATAAACAAGTGTTATATTATAATTCGCTGGAGATATGTACAGTTGATATTCATGTAATATACTTCAATAGATATTTGTCAGGTACGTATCTGTTTTCAGGCCTTAACTTTTCCCAGTCGCCCTCAGCAGCTTTCAACCTTTGCTCTAACGCTCTATAAATATACTACAAATGTGGATGGCAAGACTGTCCTGGTTGGTAAGTAATACCTAATAAGTGTATCTGAAGATTCAGACAACATAGGATTAAAGGGGTTTTCCAGGGCATACATATTGATGGTCTATCCTTAAGATAGCTTATCAATATTTGATTGTGATCACACATTGGTGCCCTATCCTAAGGGTAGTTGGAGAGACTATGAAACAGCACACCAGCAAGATATCTGCTGAATGGGATTTTATTAATAGTTCTGACACAGTACATTCATAGTCCAGTTGATACTTACCCAGACTCCCCTTGGAGAAGCCATTACAGGCCATTCATTGTGTCCAATGCATCATGCCTGATGGAGCGTTTGTTTGACCCAAAACATTGCACGTACATACAGGAATAAGCGGTGACAATCTGAGATTGTTCTATGAACGTGCACCCTGTCTGTGACACTTGAGAGAGTGCTGCCTGGTATCTGCTATTCTCCAAAGGATAAGTCTTCAATATGTAAGCCCTGGAAAAATCCTTTAAGTTATTGATATAGAACTTAGATTCCCATCTATCATTAAATGGGTTATATAACAACATTTATCACCTAGCCACATGATAAATGATTTCTGGGGGCACCACTGAACACTAGAATGGAAGCCCTGAGTTTTCCATTTCTACCTTCTGACCATGATGAGCATGACTAGTGCGGCGCGCAAGCATGTGCCCTATTTAAAGTCTACGGGATGGACAAAAACTGCTGTTATGGAAAAACCCTGTCACTGTCAAAATTGCTATTTTGCTGAAGTGTTTTGTTTTTTTTTTTTGTTTCAGATTTCTGGGATACGGCTGGACAAGAGAGATTTCAGAGCATGCATGCTTCCTATTACCACAAAGCTCATGCTTGTATAATGGTATGTTGTTCTTCTATTATAGATCACACATAACTATTAACCGATTCCAACATAATAGTACTAAGGACTAATAGCCCTAATAGTACTACGGATGTCGGGTGGCCACCATAGCCACCGGGTCTCTGCTTTATTATACACACTGATTTCGGGCATTAACTTCCCTGGCGCCTCAGTCAAAGCTGACTAAGGCGCCATTTTCATGGCAGCTGTCGTTTTCTCATGAATTGCCAACCCCGGCAGTAAGATCCATGGCTGCTGATCCGTTACTATGACATCTAGGAGCCTATGAAGGCTTCCAGACATGTCATTGTATGCATTCTGTTAGAGGCTGCTCTATGCAGCCTGTAATAGAAGTACTGGTATTTACAATGCATTGTGATCAGACCCCCTGATGTTCACGACACCTAGGGGGTCTAATAATTACAGTAAAAAAAAATAAATAAATAAATGAAAAAGAATTAAACGTTCTAATCACCCCCACCCCTTCCCCTAGAACATAGCAGTTCAAAAAAAGGTAAAACACACACATTAGGTATCCTTGTGTCAGAAAACACCCAATCTACAAACTTATAAAGATATTTTTCCCATACAGTAAACAAAAAAGCAGTCAAAGCAATAGGCATTCCCCAAAATGGTATAACTAAAAAGCACATCTGCCCCCGCAAAAAAGACTCCTTATGTTACAACATGAATATGGCGACTCCAAGAAATTTAATATTTTTTCAATGTAAAGGGGTTAAAATGTAAAAAAAACTTTTTTTATAAGTTTGGTACTGCCAGAATCGTACCGACCCATAGAATACAGATGATATGTTGTCTTTTTGGCTACACATTGAATGCCGTAAAAACAAAGGCTGTAAGAAAGTTGTGCATTTTCTCCAATTCCACCCCATGGTTTTTTTTTTCCAGTATACCGTACAGAATATTAAATGGTACAATTTGTTCTGCAAACAGTAAGCTTTCATATGGCTCTGTGTACGGAAAAATAAAAGAAGTTATGGAGTTTGGAAGGCAGGGAGTCAAAAACAAAATGCCTGCAATGGTTAAAGGGGTTAAACAGCTATCCCATCCAGAAAATCACCTCCTCTTCATCGTTCTCTTCTGACAAAACTTTACGTTGTTTTGATTCTATTCCTGATTCTGGAAAAGCTGTGGGACAATCATAATGGCCACCTCAGAAGCTCTAATATTTATTGTTGCCTGGCCAATCAACTCTCATTTGCTCAATATTGTGGAAGCCATATGGATTGTGCTCCAGATGTTACAGAAATATATATATATATATATATATATATATATATATATATATATATATATATAAGTAACAACAAAGTGGTGATGGTGGATGATCCAAGGATGGATATTTACTGATTTTACTGTAAATTTTTTTTTTTTTTTTTTTTTTTTACTTGTACAAGGCACTTTAAGTACAGTGTCTATATTTATTTTTCCTTTTAATCTCAAAAATGTTAAAAATGTCTCACGAAAACCTGAATTATCACTATATCTTTTGAAATGTAAGTGAATCATGTTTTTTTCTCTTTTTAGGTTTTTGATGTGCAGCGTAAAGTAACGTATAAAAGCCTTTCCACTTGGTACCAGGAGCTGCGGGAGTATCGGCCAGAAATCCCTTGTATTGTTGTGGCAAACAAGATTGATGGTGAGAACTATTTATTTATTTACTTATTATAAAAGTAAGAACTACAAAAGGCAGAACCATAAGGGTATGTTCACACTACGGAAAATGAAGAGCAATTCCTCTTCATTTTTCGCCGCCGGTATTTTCGTCCACGATCTAGCTGTGACGAGATGCTGATGCAGTGCATCAACATTCTGTTGCGGCTTCCCGCTGCTGATGAGGCCCAGATGAATGGGCCTCATCAGCAGGGAGTCTCGAGTCATGGACATCGTGGCTAAATCCACAGCAAGATCGAATGGGAGGTGGAATCTGCCCCAATTTTGGCAATTAAATCTGCTCCCAAATCCGCGGCAAATTCCGCCGTGTGAACATACCGTTACAGTAAGGCTAAGTTCACATATGCGTAGGAGACTCCACCTCAGATTCCGCTTAAAATCGGCATTGAGGAAAGTCCTGGAAGGAGGACTTTTCTCTCCGCTGGTTTCAGTATAAAACTGGTGGAAATCCGGCGGACCCCATTATAGTCTATGGGGTCCGTGGGTTTCTGCATGTAACGGCTTTTTTAGCGGACAGGGTCTCCTTCTTTCGGGTCCCCAACAACAGAGACCCGAGCGGCCGTGTGAACATAGCATATAGCTGTAAATGTAGATGATGAAGGGGGAACAGGGAAAAGAAGCCTTCTATTATGAGATGGTGGTATCTGTTACATTGTACAAACAGTGTTATAATTACTCATGTGGCATCAGGAGAGAGAAGCCCTAAGATCAGCTCCCAATATGCTCAGGAAGTAAGAGGTGTTAGTTTAAAGGGCGTATAGAGGAGAAGAATATTACAAAGAGGTCCAATGATTAATGTTGCTTGGAAACGTAGAGATACCCTTACAATCTTAAGAACAAAATGGACTGCAGTGCCTAACCTTTCATTTCGCCCCAAAATCAGTGGCAGATTCAGTTCACAGCAGGATACTGAAAAAAAAATCAATATTCTGCTCAATCTTGCAGAGGATTCCATGACTTGAGACTCCCCACTGATAAAGCCCATTCATCTAGGCAGCGGCTGAAAGCCGGGACAGAATGCCAATGCTCTGCATCTGCATTCTGCCGCGACGAGCCAGGAGACGGAAAATGAAAAGGAATATCTGCCTCAAATTCCTCTTCATTTTTCATTGTATGAACAAACCTTATAAGGTCCATTGTTTCAGATTTTTATGATGGCTATATTCTGCAAACTAGGAATATTATTACACAGGAAAGCCTTATAATAGACGAGTAAATGTTAAATGGATTTTCTCTCTAATCTTCACAAACTGGAAGTAACAAACTTTAAACAGAGTAACATAAAAAGCTCTTACTAAGTACATAAACCACTAAATATACTTTTTATTGATTGTCAGTATTTTCTTTTTCCCTTCTCATTGTAGCTGATCGCCGCGTAACACAGAAAGGTTTTAATTTCGCCAAGAAGCATAGACTGCCATTTTACTTTGTTTCTGCTGCTGATGGTACCAACGTAGTAAAGGTGAAATACAAAATATGTTTTTTTTTTTTTGTTTCTCATTTTAGCTTGAGCTTATGATTCAATGTATCTATAGAACATACAGCCAAACATGCACATGGTTCACTGTGAATTTCCACAGTTTTCTGGCAAGTATAGTAAAAATACACCAAGTCATGCTCTTCACCTGCACATATATCATTTTTTTTTTTTTTTTTTTGTAAACTATGCGTTTTTGGGCTGCATTGTGTATGGGCACCATCAAACTTTTGTTTAAAGGGGTTATCTACCTTTTCAAAATTAATGGCATCTCATTAAAAAGGGTGGTCTGGGACTTGCATACTGATGACATATCCTTAGGATAGATATCAATATGTTATCAGACAAGGTTCAACCCGCCCCCCCCTCCATCAACTTCCCTGTGCTAATGATTTCACATTCATTGGTGACCTAGTACAAGTGAATGGAGCTGACCTGCAATACCAGACACTGCCTCTACGATATGTACAGCACTGTGCTTGATATTCAGTGAAGATGTATTCAATATGTATATCCCGGTATAAAACTTAAGATAAGCCATCAATTTTAGATTGGCAATGGTCCGACTGTTGGGGGATCCCTGCAGATCAACAGTTTCCCAGGGCATGCAGCTCCCGGCATGGTTTACACGCCAGACATTGGCTGCTCACTTGCAGTATTAATTGATATGGGCGGTTGTGGGTACTGCACCAGTGTACAGTGAGCATCACCTGCCATGTAAACTGCTCCGGAGTTGTGCATGAGGGAAACAGCCTGACAATCACACACTTGGTCTAAAACTTATGGCATATCTCAAGGATAGGCCTTCAGTTTTTAAAATGTGGTCACCCCTTTAAGTATGACACCAAGAAATTGCTTTGCTGATACCTGATTTTTGTGCAAGTGTTGAATGAATTTTTTTTAGCCAATAGCAAGTGAAAGGATGAAGTGTAAGATAAAATTCCTTCACTTTTGTTATTGTTTTGTGTTTTTTTTTTTTTTTTTTTTTTTTTAAATGTATTCCTAATAAAACCTTTATTGTGTGATTAAAAACTGATTTTGTTTTTAAATGCTTTGTGTGATTACCAACTGATTTTGTTTTTTTTATATGTAGCTGTTTACAGATGCCATTAAACTAGCTGTATCTTACAAGCAAAACTCACAAGACTTTTTGGATGAAGTAATGCGTGAATTGGAGGTATGATCCACCAATGTTTTAACATCACGTGTGCTACTGTTTCACTATTGCTGTTGATTGAACAACCTATTTGTTGACCATAACAATAGATGCTGCCATCTTCTTCTTCTTTTTTTTTTTTTTTTTTTTTATTCAAAAATTATAGTAGTACATCACTGTACCTTGTTATGACACCACCTTTATTTTCCAATAGCCAGTTCTTCTTTTCCTCATTGTAAGTGCTCAGAAACCACCTTAGATCCCAAAAACTTGCTTATCTAGGGTAATACAACAAATAGCAGGGAGGGAGGAGGGGATGTACAGATGTAGCATGCTTTAACATTATAAGCGGATTGTGTTAGCATGATCCTCCTGCCATGTTAACTCGCACTTCATATGAATTACGGAGCAGTCCCTGCCTGCATTTGCATAGCTGGGCAACGCTTTCCTCCTGCTGCTGTCTACAACTAAAAATCATTGGCGACCGGGATAAACTGCACAAAATCATACCGGATCTGCTGCTCCTGCAGCCCTGCTATGATATTTCACTGTTCTTTGACACTATATCACTGTACAGAAATAATTAAAACATTGATGGCAATGGTTAAAAAAAAAAAAAAAATTGTAGTTGAGCTGCTGTAGCTATTGCCAGCAGCCCTGCTATGACTCCGTACTTTGGCCATCTGAATTTAGCTTCAAAGCAGATGCCTTGGTTTCTAAATTCAAATGGACCGGCAGTCGCCATTGATTTTTCGCTAACAATGGTATATTGTATAACCCCTTAAGGACACAGCCCAAATATGCATTAAGGTCCAGGCCTCATTTTTCAGAACTGACATGTGTCACTTTATATGGCAATATCTTTGAGACTCTTTAACTTACACAAGTGATTTTGAGATTGTTTTTTCGTGACATGTTGTACTTCATGTTACTGGTAAACACTAATCAATATTTTTGTATTTATAAAAAAAAAAAAAAAAATTGGAAATTTGGAAAAAATCGCAATTTTCAAAATGTGAATTGCTCTGCTTTTCAAACAGTCATATCACACAAATACATTAATAAATATCATCTACCATATCTCTGCTTTATATAAGCATCATCTTTTAATTGTCATTTAATTTATTTTTGCCGTTACAAGGCTTTGAAGTCTAACAGCGATTTTCCAGATTTGCAATAAAATTTCCCGAACTAATTTTTTTAGGGACCACTTCAGTTCTGAAGTACCAATACAATGGAAACCCCCAAAAGGTTACTCAATTTTGGAAACTACACCCTTGACAGAATTCATCAAGGGGTATAGTGAGCATTTTGACCCCACAGCCTTTTCACAGATTTTATTAACATTGGGATGTGTAAATGAAAAATTACTAAAATGACACTTTATCCCCAAAGTTTTCATTTTCACAAGGGGTTAAAGGAGAAAAAGCACCCCACAGTTTGTTAAACAATTACTCCTGAACACGGCAATACCCCATATTTGGTCATAATCTGCTGTATGGGTACATGGTGGGGCTTGGAATGGAAAGAGCGCTATGTGGCTTTAGGAGGGCAGATTTTGCTGGAATAGTTTTCGGGTGCCATGTCACATTTGCAGAGCCTCTAGAGTATCAATACAATGGAAACCCCAAAAGTGACCCCATTTTGGGAACTACACCCCTCACAGAACATATCAAGGGATATAATGAGCAGTTTGACTGTACAGCTGTTTCACAGATTTTATTAATATTGGGACGTGAAAATGTAAATTTACTTTTTTTTTTCAGTAAACCGGCAATTTATTCTCAATTTTTTTTATTTTCACAAGAGGATAAAGGAGAAAAAGCTACCCAAAGTTTGTTACACAATTTCTCCTAAACACGGCAATACCCCATATGTGGTTGTAAACTGCTGTATGGGAAAATGGTGGGGCTCGGAATGGAAAGAGCTCTATTTGGCTTTCGGAGGGCAGATTTTGCTGGAATAGTTTTCAGGTGCCATGTCGCATTTGCAGAGCCCCTAAAGTACCAATACAATGGGAACCCCTAAAAAGTGACCCCATTTTAGAGAAACTACACCCCTCAAGGAATTTATCAAGGGGTATTATCATTTTGAGCCCAAGAGTGCATTTCAGGGTTCTTCAATAGTGTAATGGTGTCCAGAAACCAAACCATTTAAATCTGTGCTCGAAAAACCAAAATAGCGCTCCTTCCCTTCTGTACCCGGCTGTGCCCAAATAGCAGTTTATACCCACATATAACATTTAATTACGTTATCCTGGGTACACCAGTGTCATACATGTGGGCATAAACTGCAGTTTGGGCACACAACAGGGCGCAAAAGGAAAGGAATGCTATGTGGCTTTTGAAGTGTATATTTAGATGTTTGGTATCTGGACGCCATGTCATGTTTGCAGAGCCTCTAAAGTACCAGTAAAGTGGAATCCCCAAAGGAGTGACCTCATTTTGAAAATTGCACCCCTCAAAGAATTTATTAAGGGGTGTAGTGAGCATTAGTATCCCAGGCGTGAATGCATGCCTTGACCGCAGCATCCAAGGGGTTAAAACCCCCGATCAAAGCTCAGCTCTGGCCGGGGGTTAAGGAGCGGGGTGTTAGCTGTCAGATACAGCTAACACCCGCTCCCGATGCCGTCCGTGGCATTCAGTTTCACTTTCAACACTTTAAGATGCCGCAGTCGCTATTGACCGTGACATCTTAAGGGTTAAACAGCATGGATTGGTGTTATCACCATCCTCGCTGTTGCAACTGGAGCCTGGCTGTCAGATACAGCTAGGCTCCCACGGTGATCGCACAGGCTCTGCTTCTGAGCCCAGTCAATCACCGTCACGTACATGTACTTGGGAATGCGGGAACTAACTACATTCCCTGATGTACATGTATGAAAATGCGTTAAGGGGATAAGGAATACATTGCCCTTTATTATATGCTCTGTTAGTGCCATTTTCTATTCTTTATACTTCAAACTGACTTGACACTGTCCTTTTTTTCCTTTGTTTGTTTAATAATACATTTTTTAAGGTGAGATTAAAATGTTTACTGGAATATCATAAACTGGGCATCTCTTCTTTTTTGTTGTACAGAACTTTGAGCTGGAGAAGACTGAAGACGCATCTGATAAAGAGGAAATATCTGAGGGCACAGAGTCACCAAATACTGTTTGAGCTGGCATTCACTGGCAGTTTTTTTTTTTTCAACTACAGCAGGCATAGTATTCTATGCCATTCATCATAGTCAGTTTCCTGATGGACCCTTCTTAAGACATTAGTTTTCCAAACATTATGACCCCTGTACATAAGCTAGAATCCGAGCCTCCTGCTGTTGTGTGGATTAACAATTGCAGACAGCATACAATTGGAACCAAATACTATGCAGATTTGGTCACTTTATCAACCATAGATGCTGATGACATCAAACGTTATGCAAGTGACCTGCATTCCAGCTTGTTAACCCTTAATGTGACCACATCAGAATTTAACATTTCACACTTAGGCACATGATGGTTTTTACTCATTTCTGTATCTGGAGGGTTTACTTGTTTAATAGGTCTTTAGATATCTTATTAAATTATAATAATTGATAATTTTTGATGACAGTCTCTGCAAAATGGCTGTAGCTTTCTGAATATGGTCATCATTATGTCTACAAACTCATTTTGTGTTCATCTACACAATTACCATGGAACCACTGGCTGCAGTGCTTATTCAATCCCAAGGGCTAATAGGCTTCAAACAAGGTCCTCTCAATAAGAAATTTTCTGCCATGTGAACAGCCCCTTACACATATGGTG
Organism: Leptodactylus fallax; assembly: GCA_947044405.1. Taxonomy (NCBI): domain Eukaryota; kingdom Metazoa; phylum Chordata; class Amphibia; order Anura; family Leptodactylidae; genus Leptodactylus; species Leptodactylus fallax. Next base: position 712,320 of record CAMRHE010000148.1, on the reverse strand, counting down.
CTCATTTGGGTACACATTTATGCAGCTAAACTTGATATGTTCCTAGTGTTTTGAGTGATTTCTGGGTTTCTCTGGGAGCTCCTGGCATCTTCTGCATTTGATTACATGGTGCGGCTTCCTGTGCTTCTATCTTACAACTACCATAATGCTTTGCTCCCTCCCCCTTCCTCTTTCACTCCCATAGACCCCCTCCCTGTCTAACTAACAGCCTACCCCTGCCCACGCCCCACTACATTATACTTACCTGTCTTCTCTTCTCAACGTGTCCTGGAGCACTACAGGCCTCCCACGCTGTCTGGAGCTGGGCCAGACATCACTTCCAGAAGTGACGTCATGGCTCCGCTCCGGACCGGAAGCAAGAGAAGCTAGGGTAAGTATTGTGTACCAGCGTCCCAGGCACTATTGCGCTTGCATGGGGAGCTGGCACACAGAAGAAGAGAAGGCGGCCTTCCCTGGATGGCGCAGCAGGCTTGAATCCAGAGGAGATGGTAAGTACAATGGGGTTGGGGGTGGGGCGAGGCTTTTACACTGACGTAACGGGTCAGGATCTGCCTTAGACCGAAGAACTGTTACATCAGCGGAAAGGTAAAAAATTGTAGTCTGGAAATAAAAGATATATTAGAAAATTGCAGGAGGGGGGCATGGGGGACTTAGCCAGGAATTGTTAATTTATCCTGGACAACCCATTTAAGTTATTCAGAGTGTAAAGAATATATTCGTCATCAGCAATGGGACAGTTTATCATAGTCATTGCACCAGCACTGCCAGTGTACCCACTTGATCACCAGCAGGAGCCTGGATGGCACACATAGCCAGGTTCGTACTGCAACAGTCGAGCATAGATAACTCTGATCTCCAGACGTTTAACAATTACATGTGACTGTGGCATGTAAAGAGATTAGAGGGAAGGGTTCTCTTTGCCAGCCGCTCAGCAGCATGTTTGTGGGGTGCGGAGGGGGTACCATAGCAGCCGGAGGCCTGACTGTGGCCTCCTGCACTGCCATGTACTGAAGCCTATTGGGTCCAACATGAGACTGGGTCTAATAGACTGAATGTCAGTGTTACACTGACACGTATAATACCCTGCAATATACAGTACAATTATTGCAGGATATTATACAAGTGGTCAATAGATTGCAGGTTCAAGTCCCCTATTAGAACTAAATATAAATGTAAAAAAAATTAAAATGTTAAAATAAAAAAAAAAGCCATAACTTTATTATGTTTGAAATAAAATAAACAAACAGCAATTGGTATCACTGCGTTGGAAACAAGCTACACTAAAAAGCTAGCATGATATTTAATGCGCACAGTGAAAACTAAGAAAAATAAACACAAAAATTCATATTACATATCATATCCCAAAAAACTGAGTAAAAAGTCATCAAAAAGTTGAATGCACCCCAAAACAGTATAGATGAAAACTGCAGTTTGTCCTGCTAAATATATGTCCCTACTCAGCTCAATAAATTAAAAAGTTATGGCATTTTATAAATTGGGCATTACTGTAATTGTACTGACTCACAGAATAAACCTAGCATGTCATTTATACCATATAGTGAGCGACGTAAAAACAAAATACAAATTTTTTGTTGTTGTTGTTGCTATTACACCCAACAAAAAAGACAAAAATGTTTTTTAATGCATTATATGCACTCCAAAAAAGTTCTATTTAACCCCTTAAGGACCGGGCCCAAAAGTGCGTTAAGGATCAGGCCTCGTTTTTTAAAACTGACGTGTCACTTTATATGGCAATAACTTTGAGAAGCTTTAACTTGCACAAGTGAATTTGAGATCGTTTTTTTGTGTGACACATTGTTCTTCATGTTAGTGGTAAACCGTAATCAATATTTTTTGTATTTATTTATAAAAAAAATAAAAAAATAGGAAATTTGGAAAAAAACGCAATTTTCAAAATGTGAAATGCTCTGCTTTTCAGACAGATAGTCATACTACCCAAATACATTAAGAAATATTATCTACCCTATCTCTGCTTTATATTGACATTATCCTTTAATTTATTTTGGATGTTAGAAGGCTTACATGTGTAACAGCAATGTTCCAGATTTACAAGAATATTTCCCAAACTAATTTTTTAGGGACCACTTCAGTTCTGAAGGGCATTATAAAGGCCTGTAACTTAGAAAACCCAATAAATCACCCCAATTTCAGAACGGCATTTGGGAAGTTTGTTAACCCTTTAAGCATTTCACAGGAATTAAAACAATATGGAGGTGAAATTTAGACATTTCATTTTTTTTCCAATAATACATTCATTTAGCCCTAAAATTAACACATTCACAAAGGGTTAAAGGAGAAAATGAATCTCATGGTTTGTTATGTAATTTCTCCAGAGCACAGAAATACCCCACATGTGGGTGTAAACTGATGTTTGGGCACACGCCAGCGCATGGAAGGGAAAGAGCATCACTGGGTGTTTGAAAAGCAGATTTTGCTGGAATAGTTTTCAGGTGCCATGTCTCATTTGCAGAGCCCTTAGAGTACCTATACAATGGAAACCCCCCAAACGTGACCCCATTTTGGCAACTAAACCAAACCATCGTAGAATTCATCAAGAGGTATAGAGAGCATTTTGACCCCACAGCATTTTCACAGATTTTACTAATATTTGGATGTGTAAATGAAAAATTACTAAAACATCACTTTATCCCCAAAATTTTCATTTTCAGAAGAGGTTAAAGAAAAAACACACCACAGTTTGGTGCACAATTTCTTCTCAACACAGAAATGCCCCATATGCAGTTGTAATCTGCTGTATGGGTACATGGTGGGCTTCAGAATAGAAAGAGCTCTATTTGGCTTTTGGAGGGCAGATTTGGTGGAATAGTTTTCAGGTGCCATGTCACATTTGCAGAGCCCCTAAAGTACCAGTACAATGGAAACCCCTCAAAAGTGACCCCATTCCTCAAGGAATTTCTCAAGTGGTATCATTTTGAGCCTGAGTGCTTCCCCAGTTTTTGTATAACAGTAAGCAAACAACAACACAATAACAACGAAGGTGGCGGGTAGGATAACGGTTAGGGAGCGGAAAGGGCAGGAAAAACAAGATACGTCAGACGGGTAACAGAAAGGATCAGGGGAGGGAGGGAAATAACAAAGACTCTGTCACAGCAGAGCCAAATGGTAAGTCCAATAGTAAAAGCAAAGACAAATATAAACATTGACTTTTTAAAGAAATATGCCATTTCAGTGCCCAATACGTTGTACCCACTTTGTGTCATCAGAGACCTGCAATCTTAAAACTATTAAGTGGGCTATCCGGGGTACAAAAAAGTTATATATGTGGGTGTAAACTGCTGCTTGAGCACACAGCAGGGTTCAGAAGGGAAGGAGCACTGTGTTTTTTAGCTTTCGGAGTATAGATTTAGAGGGATTTTTTGGATGCCATATTGTTTTTGCAGAGCCTTAGAGGTGCCAGTAAATTGGAATTCCCCAAGAAATGACCCCATTTTGTAGGGGTAATTTTAGGGTCTCTGTGAATGTGACATAGCGTCCATAAACCAACAATCTAAATCTGTGGTCCAAAAGTACATAGCGCCCCTTCACATCTGCATCCTGCTGTGTACCCAAACAGCAGTTTATGCCCACATGTCTGACACTGTTGTACCCAGGATATTGCACTTAACAATGTCATATGTGGGTGTAAATGGCTTTTTGGGCACAAAAGTGAAAGAGCGCTATTTTGATTTTGGACATCATGCCACTTTTGCAGAGCTCTTGAATTGCCAGTAAAGTGGAATCTGTAGACTTGCAAACTACACCACTGAAGGAATTTATAAATTGGTGTAGTGAGCATTTTTAACCCTTGAGTGATGCATTAATTTAATATCCAGAAATGAATGCGCAGCTGATAATGAAAATTTCAATTTTTCCAGAGATACGCCATTTCAGGGCCTGATATGTTGTACCCAGCTTGTGTTGGACACACACTCCAAAAACTGTTAAGCGCGGGTATTTTGGGCACAACAGCTTTTGGAGCGCTCATCTCTGATACAAGCTGGGCACAACATATTGCATGCTGAAATGAGGTATTCCTGGAAAAACTGTAATTTTCTCCTACAGTGGCTTGCAAAAGTATTCATACCCCTTGAACTTTTTCACATTTTGTCACCCTACAGCCACAAACTTAAATGTATTTTATTGAGATGTTAAGTGATACAGTTGAAACCAAAAGTTTACACACACTATATAAAAGGACACATATGCATGTTTTTCTCACTATCTGACATGAAATCAGAATAAACCTTTCCTGTTTTAGGTCAATTAGGATTACCTAAATTATTTATATTTCCCAAATGCCAGAATAATGAGAGAGAGAGAGAATTTTTAAGGCATTCTTATTACTTTTTGCAAAGTTTACATACATTTCATTAGTATTTGGTACCATTGCCCTTAAACTGTATGACTTGGGTCAAAAGTTTGGGATATCCTTCCACAAGCTTCTCACAATAGTTGGTAGGTATTTGGGCCCATCCCTCCTGACAGAACTGGTATAACTGAGCCATGTTTGTAGGCCGCCTTGCTCGCACCTGCCTTTTCAGCTTTGCCCATACATTTTCAATAGGATTGAGATAAGGACTTTGTGATGGCCACTCCAAAACAATGACTTTGTTATCCTTAAGCTACTTTGTAACCAGTTTGGCAGTATGCTTCAAGTCATTGTCCATTTGGAAGACCCATTTGTGCCCAAGCTTTAACTTCCTGGCTGATGTCTTGAGATGTTGCTTCAGTATTACCACATAATGTTCTTTCCTCATGATGCCATCTATTTTGTGAAGTGCACCAGTCCCTCCTGCAGCAAAACAATCCCACAACATGATGCTGCCACCCCCGTGTTTCTCTCTCTCTCTCTCCCCCCTCTCTCTCTCTCTCTCTCTCTCTCATTATTCTAGCATTTGGCAAATATAAATATTTTTGGTAATCCTAATTGACCTAAAACCGGAAAGGTTTATTTTAATTTCATGTCAGATAGTGAGAAAAACATACATATGTGTATGTAAACTTCTGGACCAACACAAAGTAGCATATAATTGTGAAGTGGAATGAAAATGATACATGGTTTTCAAAATTTTAATAAAATAGAAATCTGAAAAGTGCGATGTGCAAAAGTATTCAGCTCCCCTATATCAATACTTTGTAGAGCCACCTTTTGCTGCAATTACAGCTGCAAGTTTTTTGGGGTATGTCTCTACCAGCTTTGCGAATCTAGAGACTGAGATTTTTGCCCATTCTTCTTTGCAAAATAGCTCAAGCTCGGCCAGTTTCAATGGAGAGCGTCTATGAACAGCAACTTTCATGACTTGCCACAGATGCTCAATGGGATTTAGGTCTGGACTTTGACTGGGCCATTCTAACACATGCATATTTTTTAATGTAAACCATTCCACTGTAGCTCTGGCTGTATGTTTAGGGTCATTGTCTTTCTGGAAGGTGAATCTCCTTCCCAGTCTCAAGTCTTTTGCAGCCTCCAACAGCTTTTCTTCCAGGATTGCCCTATATTTAGCTCCATCCATCTTCCCATCAACTCTAACCAGCTTACATGTCCCTGCAGAAGAAAAGCATCCCCATAGCATGATGCTGCCACCACCATGTTTCAATGGTGTGTCCAGGGTGATGAGCAGTGTTACTTTTCTGCCACACATAGCACTTTGCATTGAGGCCAAAAAGTTCAACTTTGGCATCATCTGACCAGAGCATCTTCATCCACATGTTTGCTGTGTCCTCTATATTGCTTGTAGAAAACTGCAAACAGCACTTTTTATGTCTTTCTTTCAACAATGGTTTTCTACTTGCCACTCTTCCATAAAGGCTAGATTTGTGGCGTGCACAACTTATAGTTGTCCTGTGGATAGATTCTCCCACCTGAGCTGTAGATATCTGCAGCTCCCCCAGAGTGACCATGGGCCTACTTGCTGCTTCTCTGACCAGTGCTCTCCTTGCTTGATTTGTTAGTTTAGGTGGATGGCCATGTCTCGGTAGGTTTGCAGCTGTAGAATGCTTTTTCCATTTTTGGATGATGAACAGTGCTGCTTGGGATATGTTTTTATAACCTAACCCTTCTTTAAAATTCTCCACAACTTTATCTCTGATCTGTTTGGTTAGTTCCTTGGTCTACATGATGCTGTTTGTTCACTAGTATTCTCTAACAAACCCCCTATCAGAGCTCAATTACAGCTAACACCTGCCTTCGATGCCGCCTGTTCAGATAGTTAGCCACAGGTGTAATAGTACTCCCATGTGCGCTAACTACCTCGACCCAGGGACATAATAGTACATCCATGGTCATTAAGGGGTTAAAAGTACAATTTGTCTCAACATGATTGAGCTGTCATATGGGTATGTTAATGAGAAAAAAAAAAGTTATGGCTCTCAGAAGGCATGGATGAAAAAAATGTCATCTGTCTGCCGCCCGTGCACTGGCCGTGTCTCCACGGCCCCATTAATTCAATGAATGGAGCCGCGGAAGCACGACTACAAAATCGGACAGGAATAGGTCCTGCTACATATTTTGCACCCTGAACTGTCTGCCCGCACATGGGACCGTGTAATTCACGGTCATGTGCACGGGCCCCCAGAAATGAATGGGTCAGTATGCTATCTGGGAAAAACCCGGATAGCATACTGACCTAGCACACAGTCATGTAGCACATGGTTGTGTGCAAGGGGCTGTACACTGATGAGGGGCAATAGCAGTTGACTGCGGATGGGGGTCTCTTCCTTTTGGAAGAGATGTTGTGATTTGCCTTTAATCACAGACAAAGTCTCTAGGTTTCGTAGAAAACCAAGCATTGATCTATAGGGAGTCACTTTCCTAAAAGTGGTGCTAGAGAGGATTTTTCTTTTTCCATTAAGACTTATTAAGCATAGAAAAGCTACAATAGTAGCAGCTTCCTCCCCTCTCCATAGACTGTTAGAGAACCATGTTAAAAGTAACCCTATGTGTGTGAGAAACTGACAGTTCATCTCTTCTATGGATATGGGTTCTGTTTGTGACAGCAGATTAAGTGAAGGAAAGAAGCGGGACTTGCCTGCTAAATAGAGATTTAAACATATTTCTTTGTCCTGATATGTGGTGAACACAGGAGAAAATGAGTGCTCTGGCAGATGTGGCCTTGTCTTGGGTACACCAAACAGGTCACTTGCATAAGAATTTAAACTTTTATCAGCCACAAGAGTGTACTTTGACACAAATAAAGGCATGTCGACTATGGCACTAGTCACCCCCACAACAACATTATAAGAGGTTTAACCCTTTCCTCACATCTGCTGTAATAGTACGGTGGATGTTGGATATTTAAATATAGCGACTACATAGCCGCCAGGTCTCCACTGTATTATAAAGCAGAGAACCGGAGGCAATGCCGCCGCAATCAGCGCCCAGGGGGCTGTGATCCATTCACATGACAGCGGGGAGGCTATTGAAGGCTTCCAGGCTTGTCATTATATAAAGTCTATTACAGGCTGCTCTATGCGCAGCCTAGAATTGTCTTCATTGTCTTCATTTTGAAATGCAATGCATTGTATTAGTGATCAGATCTCGTGGGGTTCAAAACCTCTAGGGAGTCTAAAAAAATTACTGTAATAAAAAACAAAACAAAATTCAATACACTCCCCTTTCTTTAGATCACATATAAAAGTACTCAAATAAAATGAAACACACACATTAAGTATCCCTAAAAACAACCAGTCTACAAACAAGAGATGATCCTCAATTTTTTACTGTTTTTCCTCCCATTATAAAATTTGAATAAAAAGCGATCCAAGTAGTAGACATTCCCCAAAATGGTATAACTAAAAAAAAAAATACATCTGTTCCCACAAAAAAGACGCATTATGCATCCCTGCACACAGAAATATAAAAACGATAGAAATAATTTTTTTTTTGTCTGAAGTTTTGGATTTTGAGAGGTTCAAACATAAATAAAACTATATAAATTTGGCATCCCCGAAATCATACTGACCCATAGAATACAGGTGACATGTCATTTTGACTTCACAGTGAATGCTGTAAAAACAAATCTGGTAAGAAATTTGCTCAAATTCAGATTTTCTCCAATTTCACCCCATTCTTATTTTTTTCCAGCTCTTTATTACCTCGTACAAAACATAAAATTGTACCATTACAAAGTACAATTTCTCCCGCAAACATTAAGATCTCGTATGGCTCTGTGAACTGAAAAATAAAAAGTCATGGCATTTGGAACGTAGGGAGTCCAAAACAAAAATCGACAAAGGCCTGTGGTGGGAAGTGGTTAAAAGCGTTTTTTTTTTTTAGTGGTGGTAGACTCTGTTAATACTCCATTGGGACATAGACACAACTTTACTTAATTGATAACTAATGTATCAGTAAGGTTCAGTTGTTAATTTTCCCTAAAATCCAAACACTCCTTATTTTCTAAACAAATGATGTGAGGTTTAAAGAAAACTCAGTAAAGATACTGTACCATTCGGATGATCCCTTTTTATACATATGCTTGTTCTGAGTCTGATCAAATTTCCCAGTAATGTACCATATCTCAGTTTACAACATTGATGTAACATATACATTATGCCATATATTAACATACCAACCAATCTTTGCATTGCTGTCAGTCATATGTTAAAGGTAACAGAAAAAGTATTTCTATATAAAAAACTAATATATCTATATATAACTAATAATATATCATATACATAAAAATGGTAAAACATGGATGCAATAAACATGTATTTCTCAAGTGATTTGTTTGTAAAAACTGACTTGGACCTGATGGTAGTTTACTGTAAGCTTTAATTATGCCTTACTGGACATTGCTTAACATGCAAGCGGCGTCGAGGTTGAGAAATAACTGTTTGTGCTTTTGCTTTAGGGACGTGGATAAGTATTGGTTTTCTTTTAGAAAGCTTCTGTACAGTGGGAATGTTTTCCTGTTTAGCTGATATTGGCGTTTGAGTAGATAAATGGGATGCCTGCTTTACTTGGATCCACTCCAAAAAGTACTGGGTTTTGGTATAAACACCTGGCTTCTTTGACTGAGCACAACCACTTCCCCAACTTGTGACACCAGTCACATAATATTTAGAGTTAGCTGGATCCTGGCACATGAGGGGTCCTCCACTGTCACCCTGTAAATAGTTGCAAAGAGATTAGCAGTGTCTTATCCTTTCCATTATAGAAAATGGAAATTAAGATTAATGGAACACTAAATCCTACCTGGCAGCTGTCAATTCCACCTTCTTCATACCCAGCACATATGTTGTACTCCCAAATCACACCATTATACCAATGAGAGCTGTTGCACATTTTGGGATCAAACTGGTTCACTTTAGCCTCCTGTAGAATATCTGCTGTTTCTGCAGCTGTAAATAATAACCATCTATATACATTACTGTGCATGAAGGCTCCAATATAAAATATACTATTGGACTACAGGGGTGTTAAAATCTGTATAATATATAAAGCAGTTCAGACTGGATAATTGTTCCCTCTCCAAATATAGAACATAACTTTTCTCAGAGGCAAAGCATTGCCTTTGTTCACTTATGTGAATATCATACTTATCTTTTTATTTCTATAAAACTGACAGCGCATGGACCTATTGTTTCTATGGATATGTTTTGTCTGTGGCTGATCTGTTTTTTACATCAATGGAAAAACATACCAACTTTTTCTTTTTTTTTTTAATAAAACCACTATTTTTTCGATGCTTAGGATCTGTGAAAAAGAGCGACAGACAGCATGGAGCGTAGATACACATCAAGAGGACAGATACACAGTGGGTAGCAGTAGATCAAGTTACTGTTCTTACAAATGAAATACTGTGCAGAGAAGTGCATGGGAACCATTCATCTGAAGCTTTATTACACTGGTGAAAAAGTGTTAGGCTGAAGCCTCACGTGGCGTAAACGCAAAGTGGACCCCCATCCAGACAAAGCAGAAAAATACCCACAGAGGAAATGTTGCAATTTCCAAAACCATCACATTTTTGTAAATCGCAGCATGTCAATTATATCTACAGAAATTCTGGCGGTTGCCGTATAGGTTTAATTGAAGCAGAAAGTCCGCAGAAGAATTCATACTGCTGTAAGAGTAGACACAAAAGTGCACTAAGGTACAGACTATTGAAAAGTTTCTTTAACTGTCCCACATTAGGTACACTAGGCACTATTGCTTACCTAGCCATGAGTTGTACTTACAGTTCTGAGCCATGACACCCCAGCCACTTATGTAGCAAGGGTATAATAGTGTGATGTTCATTGTGGCACAAGGTAAACAGGCTGGCTGCACAAAGTCATTATATTCCACTGAAGTGTTTAGTTCAATCAGGGCAATGTCATAGGCCTCTATGCGGGGGTTGTAGTTCTCATGTTCAATATATGACTTGATCGAACGTATCTGTACATCTTGGGAGAGCGCAGACAGCTGATGACCTCCTATAATAAGTTTCCATTTGGGTACAGACCTTTTAAAGTTTATAAAAAAAAATATATACATGTAATATACTTGTTGCCTTTTGGATGGACTTTTTTAAAGAGAACCTCTTACATGAAAAATGCATTGCAGTCTGCCAGCAGCATGTTATAGAGCAGAAGAAGCTGAGCAGATTGATAGAATCTTTTCCCACAAAACCATATAACTTGTCGTTTATATCTCTTTTCATTCTATGCCTAGCAGCAGTCACCCTATCCTGGGGAGGTCCTACTTTGTGCATACAAAGATAGCTGTCAAGTCATGAAGTGTTATCATTCACTCATACAACCGCTTATATATACCTTGATGGCTACTTCTAAGCAAAGAAGATGCAGTGAATACATGACAGGTTATACTGAACTTTTCCCACACAGTTATATATCTGCTCAGCCCCTCCTTCTCTAAGCATGCTGCTTACAGAATGCCTTGCATTTATAATGTTAGAGGTTCCTTTTAAGGGTTTTAACTGGTTACTTTTCTGATCACATTTCATTCAAGAGGTACATTCAAAAGAGCAGGGTTTATACTTAAATTATTACTTTGGAGTCTTCCTTACATTTTGTTGGCTTTGAAGCAATGTGCTGCAGTTAACACCCACATCTTATTCAGAAGTGTTCCTCCACAAGAGTGTCGATGACCAGTTCGAGTTGGTACCTGAATGCTCACAAGCCATGGCCATGCTCCTGGTTGAGCGTCTACTCCACCAACAATCCGCATGCCACCATACCCTGCCACCAGGGGACGAAAGCCACAATCTTAAAAAAAAAAATGGATTTCGTGTCACAGAAGTTTACCAGTAAGGAAGTTTAAACAAAAAAAAAAACTGTGACAAATAACACTATTTACACATACATGCATGTTTTCAAGCATAAGACAAATATATCTTTTGAATACATACTCTACACATGAATTTTTATGGTTGGACTTACTTTCCAAATGGTATCCATTGATGACTGAGAAAATAATATATGTGATGACTGAGCAGGAGACATATGAGGCCATTGCTAAATCAGTTTACCAGATTCTGACAATATTATATTACTTAGGTATTAGAATTCTATCCTTCCACTGTGATGTTATCACACATAGTTCCATTTCTGTTTAGATCACCTTAGTGACATCATAAAGAATAAAAACTGTTGCTTAGTATGAGTGGATTATACAGTTGACAATCCCCATTGAACTGTGGCTACCATTTAATTCTTTAGGCCAGGGCCCCACGTTGCAAAAATGCATAGTTTTGAAATGCCGCGGCAAAAAATACTGCATTTTACATTACCTGCAAAGCGGATGGGATTCTGGGTAATCTCATCCACACATTGTGGCAAAAAAAATCTGCAGTGGAAATGCTGCAATTTCAAAAATGCTCTCGTTTTTGTAAATCACAACATGTCAATTATATTTACAGAAACGCTAGCATTTTCCGCATAGGTATAATAGAGGCAGAAACTTTCTGTGAAAAACGCTGCGGAAAAAAACGTGATATGTTTCTGTCATGGCCTTTTCCACAGCTTTTTTTTTTTTTTTTTTTTTTTTTATATAAAGTAATTCGCTGTGTGGGGCCTTAGCCTTAAAAACAGTTTAGTTTGGGTATTAAAGCTCAGCAACTTTTTCATATTTTCCAATATACTGTATGTGGGCCAGTATGGGACATTATAGTGTGTGGAGGGTCTACTATGTAAAATTATAATGTGTGGAGGGGATGCTATGGGACATTAATCTGTCACAGGGATCTTTGGCATGAATGATGAAGGAGTTTCTGAACAGCCTGGGATCCATGATACCCTTAATCCACCCTGGGGGCAAGTTGTAGTTTTATCGGTACATGTTTTATTGCTTTTTTTGGAGGGAAAATGAGGTGACCAAAACACATTAATCTGTGCATTGTTTTTATTTTTACAGCATTCACAGTACAGGATAAAAATATTATATTTTAGTATTTTGGACATATATACATGTGTTATTTCTTTTTTTATTCTTTATTTATTTGTTTTCAAGTTGATAACAAAACACATACAGTGGGGAAAAAAAGTATTTAGTCAGCCATCAATTGTGCAAGTTCACCCACTTAAAAAGATGAGAGAGGCCTGTAACTGACATCATAGGTAGACCTCATCTATGAGATAAAAAATGAGAAAACAAATCTAGAAAATCACATTGTCTGATTTTTTAAGAATTTATTTGCAAATTATGGTGGAAAATAAGTATTTGGTCAATAACAAAAGTTCATCTCAATACTTTGTTATATATCCTTGGCAATGACAGAGGTCAAACGTTTTCTGTAAGTCTTCACAAGGTCGGCACACACTGTTGCTGGTATGTTGGCCCATTCCTCCATGCAGATCTCCTCTAGAGCATTGATGTTTTGGGGCTGTCGCTGGGCAACACGGACTTTCAACTCCCTCCAAAGGTTTTCTATGGGGTTGAGATCTGGAGACTGGCTAGGCCACTCCAGGACCTTGAAATGCTTCTTACGAAGCCACTCCTTCGTTGCCCTGGCGGTGTGCTTGGGATCATTGTCATGCTGAAAGACCCAGACACATTTCATCTTCAATGCCCTTGCTGATGGAAGGAGGTTTGCACTCAAAATCTCACGATACATGGCCCCATTCATTCTTTCATGTACATGGATCAGTCGTCCTGGTCCCTTTGCAGAGAAACAGCCCCAAAGCATGATGTTGCCACACCCATGCTTTACAGTAGGTATGGTGTTCTTTGGATGCAACTCAGCATTCACTCTCCTCCAAACACGACGAGTTGTGTTTCTACCAAACAGTTCCACTTTGGTTTTATGTGACCATATGACATTCTCCCAATACTCTTCTGGAACATCCAAATGCTCTCTAGCAAACTTTAGACGGGCCCAGATATGTACTGGCTTAAGCAGGGGGACACGTCTGGCACAGCAGGATCTGAGTCCCTGGCGGCATAGTGCGTTACTGGCAGTAGCCTTTGTTATGTTAGTCCCAGCTATCTGCAGGTTATTCACTAGGTCCCCCGAGGGGTTCTGGGATTTTTGCTCACTGTTCTGGTGATCATTTTGACCCCGCGGGGTGAGATCTTGCGTGGAGCCCCTGATCAAGGGAGATTATCAGTGGTCTTGTATTTCTTCCATTTTCTAATTATTACTCCCACAGTTGATTTCTTCACACCAAGCTGCTTGCCTATTGCAGATTCAGTCTTCCCAGCCTGGTGCAGGTCTACAATTTTGTTTCTGGTGTCCTTCCACAGCTCTTTGGTCTTCACCAAAGTGGAGTTTGGAGTGTGACTGTTTGAGGTTGTGGACAGTTGTCTTTTATACTGATAATAATTTCAAACAGGTGCCATTACTACAGGTAATGAGTGGAGGACAGAGGAGCCTCTTAAAGAAGAAGTTACAGGTCTGTGAGAGCCAGAAATCTTGCTTGTTTGTAGGTGACCAAATACTTATTTTCCACCATAATTTGCAAATAAATTCTTAAAAAAATCAGACAATGTGATTTTCTGGATTTGTTTTCTCATTTTGTCTCTCATAGTTGAGGTCTACCTATGATGTCAATTACAGGCCTCTCTCATCTTTTTAAGTGGGAGAACTTGCACAATTGGCGGCTGACTAAATACTTATTTTCACCACTGTAGAAAGCACAAACCACTGCCAAAGCAGGGGGCAGAACACTAAAAACATAAGAACAAACAAGGGCATTTACAAAAGAGAATACATGGTAAAAATTATCAATAACAAGGAATAACGTCAACTAAGCTATAACTAGGAAGAGTGGGAGGACAAAGGAGAGAGGGAGAAGAAAAATAAAACTCCAGGGTGGAGTAGCAGAGAAGGAAAGAGGGGAGACTCCCAACGAGTCCTCAGCAATGCAGGTTTAGCCCTTCAACTCCCACTCATGAGATATGTGTTTTCTGAAATGGTGAAGGGGGGGGGGGGAATTGAACTTTTTTATTTTTTATTGCAAACTTTCTCCCTTTAATTTTTACTGTACCAGAAGGGGACTTGATCCTGGAATCGCTTGATTATATAATATTCTGTACATTACTGCCTATGTAATTCACATCTGTGCGGAGTCTCTGTCACAGCATCCCCCAGAAATCACTGGACAAAAAGTGCTACGAGCCTAACATTTCAGTTAGCAGAAACTGTTCCATTTCGTGTCCGCTACTTTGTGCTCCTTTTTTCCTTTCCTCTGGTCCTCCTTCGGATGTGAACATAGCACAAGGCTTTGGTTCTGCCAAGGCTTAATGTTCATATGTACTGGGCAACTAGGAGGGGCCTAAGAGTTAGTTTTGCATCCCGGTTGTATTTTTAGATGGTACCCTAAAGCGATCAGCTTCTGTGCCTTCTACAGGTCAGCCCCATACTATTACTGATGAGTGTTAACTATACACTCAGCCTAAATAACACTATAATGCTGAGTGTCAAGGGGGCATTCATCCCTGCATTCCAGCTCAACCTATTTCTTCCTGCTTGCATGCCACATTGATACTATTTGCAAAGGAGTAAATAATAAATTTATAATAAAGTGTTAGTAATCTACAAAACCATTACATATGTTTTAAAACAGATAAAAGAGGTTCAATGTATAATTAAACCATTTGTATCCTATTTGTATTAGTTTTAATGTGCATAGATTTTTTTTATTCATAATATTTCTAAATTTACAGTGCAGTTTGGTGGTCTCCATGTACATACCATGCATACCCAATGTGCACAACAGTGCGCCCAGGAACTCCTTCTGAGAGTGCCTACTTGTAAAAGTAAGTTAATAAATACGATGTGTCCTTGCCTACAGGCCTCCACAGACTTTGATCCAGTCCTATTCTCTGATAAAATAAAAGTAGAAAATATTGGGAGAAGGTAATAAGCTCTAGGCACACTTGATCATTCCATTACATCACATGACATCTTGTGATAATACAGTTACCGGGATAAAATATTGACCCTGATATCCACTCATCCATAAATATTATTTGTCAGAAGCTGGCCCAAAATATGATTATTGTACAGTACATCCATATGTCCATTATCAGTCCTCAATTGAACTAGAATATTTCTAATGTAAGTATCCTTTCATGCTGACTTTCCATCTGGAAGTGTAGAAAACAAAACAGACCATGCCTTGTGCAGTATTCATTAAGAATATTATTATAATATTATATTATATATTATTATACTATTATTTGTTTTATATATATTTGGCTTATATATCTTTAGAAGTAATATCACTATTTGTTACCTTACTATGGTCCTGTATACAGGTAAGTTAAGGTTTATACACAAAATACACAACAATGCTTAATAATAGCTTAAGCTTTGTATATATCACATTTTTACATCTATAAAAGCTTGCATTTCACTAAAACAGTGAGTATATATTTGTTCATTACCTGCACATTTTATAAAACTATGCACTCTAAACTGCTACTATACCAGCAAAACCTACAATTTTTCCAGAAAGAATATTCCTGAATAAATTATATTCATAAATATCTTCATGTAACTTTAATTGAAGGGGCTGTAGAATAAGTTACAAAAATATGGTTGATTTCTTCCAAAACAGGGCCACAACTATCCACAGATCATGTGTGGTATTGTAGCTCAGCCCTACAGAAACTCTTGGTGCTTTGGCAGTGAAGAGGTTAATGCGTTATACCTTGTATGAACTGGGTTAGGGCTTATTCACATGACCACGTCCTGTCCAGGAAACACGATCTGTGTTTGGGCTGTATTTCCCAGACTGAAAACGGCAGTGTGAATGGAACTACCACATTATAGTGAGTTATGCTGCAGTGAGCGCTTGAATGTTTGGATTGCTACTGTACTGAAGTACAACAGAGATTCCGCCGTTTAGAAGTTCACTGCACCATAACTCACTATTATGCAGAGAGTTCTATGTACATGGTCGTGGTCAGCCTGGGAAATATGGCCAACACATGGAATGTGCTTCATGGACAGAACTAGCTCTTATCCATCTTTCCGGCTCCAGTGTGATCCGTAGTGTGATCTGTTGACTAGATGTGACACTGATCATTTAGTGTTATGCAGCTGCATTTTAGCATCTATATTAAGGCTGCCAGTCAATCCTCATGGTGGGACATGTGAACTAAACAATATCACACATTTCTATCTCTTCCCCATAACACTGGCAATTGTGGCCTTTCAAAAAGATATTTTTCAGTTTTTAATTAGTAAATCTGTATCCATGATAAACAGTCCTTATGATACTGGGCTCTGACCCCCAAATAAATACAAACCCCCAAAAAGACCCCAGGGACTTACAACTTTCACAACAACATTCCTTATTTTTTCAGGGTCATGCTGCGATCTCTGCCTCCCATTTAAGACAATGGGAGGCAAATTCTGGGTGAAACCTGCCACGGATTCCTCTGTGTGAATGTACCCAAAGAGCCCCAGTGCAAACTTTGCAACGAGGCCCTCCTGTCCCTTATACAAACTGCAAGAAATATATCCCCCTCACAAAAGATGTCTATGTATATACACACATGGACAAAATTGTTGGTACCCCTCGTTTAATGAAAAAAAAAACGCACAATGGTCACAGAAATAACTTGAATCTGACAAAAGTAATAATATAAAAATTCTATGAAAATGAACAAATGAAAGTCAGAAATTGCTTTTCAACCATGCTTCAACAGAATAAAAAAAAAATAAAACTCATGAAACAGGCCTGGACAGAAATGATGGTACCCTTAACTTTATATTTTGTTGCACAATTAGCTTACAGTGGGTTTACATTGGGTTTGGTTGAGGTGTCTAGTGTTTTGACAGGCAGCACTAATTTTTACATAAATATTACATAACATACATGTCAACGTAGCCTAATAATGCAATGAACACTGAGTTTGCAACCAATGTTTCTACTCCAAAAAGATCTCAAGCCATCTAATATAATGGTCAATGAAATGGGCTATTTAAAAACTGACAAATATGCAGGAACATCATGGTTCACTGCTCTCAAGTTGCTGTCTAGGGAGCAGTACAAGGTTGGGGTACATAGCTGGAGACGACTGGTATGCAGTGAGTTCAGATACGATCGTGGGCTATTTAATGCAAGCAGCAGGAAGTAAAAAACCATAAAGGGCAATTTTTTAAGAATGTTGCGTAACATGCCAGTCTTAATAATCAGTGGTGCCAAAGTGAGATACACCAGAATTAAGAGCCTCCATTTTAATTTTGGTGCATGTCAGAAAGTTCTGGGTGCTAGAACTGAAATTTGCCAACCAGGGACTATATGAACAAGGACAGCTATAAATTGAGCTAGTTTTTCAAGTGTAAATTGTAGTAAATCAATTGGGCCTTGGCATCCCTGCCCTGGCCCACCTTGATTGATTTCCTACCTGCTCCACTGACTTTTAAAAGAGGTGAACACTCGCAGTGTTTGTGCAAAAATGGTGTGTGCCAAAAATTGGGACAAATCAGAGCCATAGTTAATAAGGCAAGTACTGTATAATTATACCATGCAATTTATACAAAGTAAAAAGTAGTTTACTCTATTGTTAAAGATGTCCTGAAGGCAAACTTTGTCATAAAAGACAATCTACACAAGTTATTCATTTATGCGTAATTGTACATATACAACCATCTCTCTGCCAAGTGCAATACACTACACATTTGACATAATGTATAGAATGCATCACCACGGCCTTCACTAAATTATAGTATTTATTTCTCCTTTCTAACATCTCCCAGGAACTTATGGGCTCTATAGTTGCTATTGACCCTTAGGTACAGATATTTAACAATTTCCCAAGGAAATTTTCTATACAGAATCTACAAATCTACAATAATTACATTAACATTTACTTTCCCCTTCTTCAGTGACACCTTATTATGTTGTCATGGGTGATGGGAAAACAGGTGTTTGATGAGGAAATGCAGTGGCCTTGCGAAAGTATTCGGCCCCCTTGAACTTTTCAACCTTTTGCCACATTTCAGGCTTCAAACATAAAGATATAAAATTTTAATTTTTTGGTGAAGAATCAACAACAAGTGGGACACAATTGTGAAGTGGAACGAAATTTATTGGTTACTTTAAACTTTTGTAAAAAATAAAAAAACTGAAAAGTGAGGCGTGCAATATTATTCGGCCCCTTTACTTTTAGTGCAGCAAACTCACTCCAGAAGTTCAGTGAGGATCTCTGAATGATCCAATGTTGTCCTAAATGACTGATGATGATAAATATAATCCACCTGTGTGTAATCAAGTCTCCGTATAAATGCACCTGCTCTGTGATAGTCTCAGGGTTCTGTTTAAAGTGCAGAGATCATCATGAAGACCAAGGAACACACCAGGAAGGTCCTTGATACTGTTGTGGAGAAGTTTAAAGCTGGATTTGGATACAAAAAGATTTCCCAAATTTTAAACATCCCAAGGAGCACTGTGCAAGCAATCATATTGAAGACTACTGCAAATCTACCAAGACCCGGCCGTCCCTCTTTCATCTCAAACAAGGAGAAGACTGATCAGAGATGCAGCCAAGAGGCCCATGATCACTCTGGATGAACTGCAGAGATCTACAGCTGAGGTGGGAGAGTCTGTCCATAGGACAACAATCAGTCGTACACTGCACAAATCTGGCCTTTATGGAAGAGTGGCAAGAAGAAAGCCATTTCTCAAAGATATCCATAAAAAATTCTTGTTTAAAGTTTGCCACAAGCCACCTGGGAGAAACACCAAACATGTGGAAGAAGGTGCTCTGGTCAGATGAAACCAAAATCGAACTTTTTGGCCACAATGCAAAACAATATGTTTGGTGTAAAAGCAACACAGCTCATCACCCTGAACACACCATCCCCACTGTCAAACATGGTGGTGGCAGCATCATGGTTTGGGCCAGCAGGGACAGGGAAGATGGTTAAAATTGATGGGAAGATGGATGGAGCCAAACACAGGACCATTCTGGAAGAAAACCTGTTGGAGTCTGCAAAAGACCTGAGACTGGGACGGAGATTTATCTTCCAACAAGACAATGATCCCAAACATAAAGCAAAATCTACAATAAGTGAAGGGGTGTGAAGTGAAGGGGGGGTTGGCCATGGGAGTGGTCAGAAAAAGTGATGAAGATGGAAGGGAGGGCAGGAGTAGGGTTATCCCTGATTTGGGGAGGGCAACTCCCTATCTACAGTGGTCCTAGAAACTCACCATAGATCAGAAGAAATCTATTCGGTCATTTATGGCAAGGGACAGTGAGTGCATTGTTAGAATGGGTTTAGGGGCCTGAGGACAGAAGATGGAGCCTTTGAGCAGAAGCATAGCAAAAGGCTCATGAGTACAGAAGTTCAGCTTTGGCTCCCCTCCCACCTGTGTCAAAACCAAAATCTTTTTCTGTATACAATTGTATATGCAGTCCTACACAGTTACTCTTCAGATCATGTAAGTGAATACAACAAAGTAAAATTGTAAACTCTTCATCCTGCTACTATCCCCAATTCTGTGCCAGATGCTGCCCTATTTGACATCTATTACTGTACCTGCTATGTTGAACAGTGCTCCAATACCCTGTACACAATAAAATGGTTTAATACCTATAGTTAAACCTCACATATATTGTTAGTTAGAGAGTACCCCACCAAAATAGTAGTGGAAATAGTGCACAGATTTTGCCCCAGTCAATAATACTGAAGCGCACAGTGAAAGTGCGCCATTTGTTTTCTACGAAGGAATAGTGACACCTTTTGTATATAGGAATGCCATCTTATCAAAACCAAAAATACAGGTCAAGTTTACACATGAAGAAGGTGGTGTGGTTTTGGCCGTGTGAAGTCAGGATATAATCGGATTGTGGCGCTTATTCACTGGAAATTTCCCATGAAATCTTGATGAGGAAATACAGTGCCTTGTGAAAGTATTCGGCCCCCTTGAACTTTTCAACCTTTTGCCACATTTCAGGCTTCAAACATAAAGATATAAAATTTTAATTTTTTGGTGAAGAATCAACAAGTGGGACACAACTGTGAAGTGGAACGAAATTTATTGGTTACTTTAAACTTTTGTAAAAAATAAAAAAACTGAAAAGTGAGGCGTGCAATATTATTCGGCCCCTTTACTTTCAGTGCAGCAAACTCACTCCAAAAGTTCAGTGAGGATCTCGGAATGATCCAATGTTGTCCTAAATGACTGATGATGATAAATATAATCCACCTGTGTGTAATCAAGTCTCCGTATAAATGCACCTGCTCTGTGATAGTCTCAGGGTTCTGTTTAAAGTGCAGAGATCATCATGAAGACCAAGGAACACACCAGGAAGGTACTTGATACTGTTGTGGAGAAGTTTAAAGCTGGATTTGGATACAAAAAGATTTCCCAAATTTTAAACATCCCAAGGAGCACTGTGCAAGCAATCATATTGAAGACTACTGCAAATCTACCAAGACCCGGCCGTCCCTCTTTCATCTCAAACAAGGAGAAGACTGATCAGAGATGCAGCCAAGAGGCCCATGATCACTCTGGATGAACTGCAGAGATCTACAGCTGAGGTGGGAGAGTCTGTCCATAGGACAACAATCAGTCGTACACTGCACAAATCTGGCCTTTATGGAAGAGTGGCAAGAAGAAAGCCATTTCTCAAAGATATCCATAAAAAATTCTCGTTTAAAGTTTGCCACAAGCCACCTGGGAGAAACACCAAATATGTGGAAGAAGGTGCTCTGGTCAGATGAAACCAAAATCGAACTTTTTGGCCACAATGCAAAACAATATGTTTGGTGTAAAAGCAACACAGCTCATCACCCTGAACACACCATCCCCACTGTCAAACATGGTGGTGGCAGCATCATGGTTTGGGCCAGCAGGGACAGGGAAGATGGTTAAAATTGATGGGAAGATGGATGGAGCCAAACACAGGATCATTCTGGAAGAAAACCTGTTGGAGTCTGCAAAAGACCTGAGACTGGGACGGAGATTTATCTTCCAACAAGACAATGATCCCAAACATAAAGCAAAATCTACAATGGAATGGTTCACAAATAAACGTATCCAGGTGTTAGAATGGCCAGGTCAAAGTCCAGACCTGAATCCAATCGAGAATCTGTGGAAAGAGCTGAAAACTGCTCTCCATCCAACCTCACTGAGCTCGAGCTGTTTTCCAAGGAAGAATGGGCAAGAATTTCAGTCTTTTGATGTGCAAAACTGATAGAGACATACCCCAAGCGACTTGCAGCTGTAATCGCAGCAAAAGGTGGCGCTACAAAGTATTAACTTAAGGGGGCCAAATAATTTGGCATGCCCCACTTTTCAGTTTTTTATTTTTTACAAAAGTTTAAAATATCCAATAAATTTAATTCCACTTCACGATTGTGTCCCACTTGTTGTTGATTCTTCACCAAAAAATTAAAATGTTATATCCTTATGTTTGAAGCCTGAAATGTGTCAAAAGGTTGAAAAGTTCAAGGGGACTGAATACTTTCGCAAGGCACTGTATGTGACTCAAAGGCTCTGAAAATGTAGCAGGATGGGGCTTCTTGGGCGGCCCATTTATGTATATTACTGGAGTTCACATATTAAGCACCATGAAGTGTAACACTAGCCTTATATACAATGTAACTTTTAGAAACTAAAAAAAAAATAGCAGCTGCTTATGAGGACATAAAACATACAAACATACATACAGTGGGTACAGAAAGTATTCAGACCCCTTTAAATTTTTCACTCTTTGTTTCATTGCAGCCATTTGCTAAAAACAAAAAAGTTCATTTTATTTCTCATTAATGTACACACAATCTTGACAGAAAAAAACATAAATGTAGATATTTTTGCAAATTTATTAAAAAAGAAAAACTGAAATATCACATGGTCATAAGTATTCAGACCCTTTGCTGTGACACTCATATTTAACTCACATGCTGCCCATTTCCTTTTGATCCTCCTTGAGATGGTTCTTCTCCTTCATTGGAGTCCAGCTGTGTTTAATTAAACTGATTGGACTTGATTAGGAAAGGCACACACCTGTCTATATAAGACCTCACAGCTCACAGTGCATGTCAGAGCAAATGAGAATCATGAGGTCAAAGGAACTGCCCAAGGAGCTCAGAGACAGACTTGTGGCAAGACACAGATCTGGCCAAGATTACAAAAGAATTTCTGCAGCACTCAAGGTTCCGAAGAGCACAGTGGCCTCCATAATCCTTAAATGGAAGAAGTTTGGAACGATCAGAACTCTTCCTAGACCTGGCCGTCCAGCCAAACTGAGCAATCGTGGGAGAAGAGCCTTGGTGAGAGAGGTAAAGAAGAACCCAAAGATCACTGTGGCTGAGCTCCAGAGATGCAGTTGGGAGATGGGAGAAAGTTCCACAAAGTCAACTATCACTGCAGCCCTCGACCAGTCAGGGCTTTATGGCAGAGTGGCCCGAAGGAAGCCTCTCCTCAACACATATGAAAGCCCACATAGAGTTTGCCAAAAAACACATGAAGGACTCCCAGACTATGAGAAATAAGATTCTCTGGTCTGATGAGACGAGGATTGAACTTTTTGGCGTTAATTCTAAACGGTATGTGTGGAGAAAACCAGGCACTGCTCATCACCTGCCCAATACAATCCCAATAGTGAAACATGGTGGTGGCAGCATCATGCTATGGAGGTGTTTTTCAGCTGCAGGGACAGGACGATTGGTTGCAATTCAAGGAAAGATGAATGCGGCCAAGTACAGAGATATCCTGGAAGAAAACCTCTTCCAGAGTGCTCTGGACCTCAGACTGGGCTGAAGGTTCACCTTCCAACAAGACAATGACCCTAAGCACACAGCTAAAATAACATAGGAGTGGCTTCGGAACAACTCTGTGACCATTCTTGACTGGCCCATCCAGAGCCCTGAACTCAATCCAATTGAGCTGGAGAGACCTGAAAATGGCTGTCCACCAACGTTCACCATCCAACCTAATGGAACTGGAGAGGATCTGCAAGGAAGAATGGCAGAGGATCCCTAGATTCAGATGTAAAAAACTTGTTGCATCATTCCCAAGAAGACTCATGGCTAGCTCAAAAGGGTGTTTCTACTCAATACTGAGCAAAGGGTCTGAATACTTATACAAGTCCAATCAGTTTAATTAAACACAGCTGGACTCCAATGAAGGAGTAGAACCATCTCAAGGAGGATCAAAAGGAAATGGACAGCATGTGAGTTAAATATGAGTGTCACAGCAAAGGGTCTGAATACTTATGACCATGTGATATTTCAGTTTTTCTTTTTTAATAAATTTGCAAAAATATCTACATTTCTGTTTTTTTTTTTCTGTCAAGATGGGGTGCTGAGTGTACATTAATGAGAAATAAAATGAACTTTTTTGCTTTAAGCAAATGGCTGCAATGAAACAAAGAGTGAAAAATTTAAAGGGGTCTGAATGCTTTCCATACCCACTGTATATGCTTTTTGTGTATGCATAGGTCCTTTCTGTAGAATATAGCCTGTCTATTTTGTATACTTACAAACTCTTCTGTATATATGACAATAATGTATATATTAATTACTATGTATCATCATTTGTAGCCTGACGAAGACTAAATAACCTGAAACATTGCATTATTATGCGCATAAACAAGCAGTGTTAATCAAATAAATTTCATGAAGCAGAATCACTCTGGAGTGCTGTTCTACTTTTTTTGGTTTCCTGAATATATATGAAGAGGGTAGATGGTCAGCCCCACACAGAACCTGCACCCAACAATAATATAGCAACTGCCATGTAATATAATGTCTCAGCAGCCCTCCATGCAGTATAATGTCCCATTGTGGCCCCCATACAGTACAATGTCCCATAGTGCCTCTCCATACAGTATAATGTCCCATAGCATCCCCATAAAGTATAGTGTCCCAAAGCAGCTCCCATACAGTATAATATCCCACAGAGGCCGCTCCATACAGTATAATGTCTCATAGCGTTCCCCACACAGTATAATGTCCCATAGTAGTCTCTCCATACAATATAATGTCCTATAGTGACCTTTTCATACAGTATAATGTCCTATAGTGGCCCCACCACACAGTATAATGTCCCATAGTGGCCCTCCACACAGTATAGTATCCCCAAGTGGCCCCTGCATTAATAAAATGTAAAAAAAAAAAACAGGGATTTTCAAACAATTTTGGGTTTAGACGTTGTGACAACTTGAGGAATTAGTCTCAAAATGGCGGCCGACTCCTGATCCGGACAGCGGTGGTTCGTGGTACTGGGCACCGGAAATATAGCGTTCAGACGGTCCAAGTGTAAAATAAAACTGGCTTTATTCAGCTTAACTGCAACATAGCAAAACAACAAAAAATCTAGGCCACAGTTAGGGCCCTAACTCACTCCTTGAGCCCCTAACTGTCCTGACTATTGCTCAGCTCCAGCAACAGTCCCCTGTGGACCCCAGCCCTTCTGGGACAGAGCCTCTCTCTCTGTCCTTAGCTGGTCCACCATCTCCTGCTTCCTGCAGGATACTCCAGCCCCTCTGGAGTTACGTGCCACCCCCAAAGGTGTGGCTGATGGCCTTTTCAGGGCTGGCCTGGGTCGCTCCCTAGCGCCCTCTAGGTTCACATACTCACATACCCTCCCCCTCAGCTCACTACCCATGGAGTGAGCTACAATGGGATGAGACATCCTATGACGAAGTCCCTCTTCAACCATGCATGCCTGTCCAGTGTCTCTCCAGAAGTCCCAATCTGGCGGTCTCTTCTTCCAGATTCCGGTTACTCGACATTTCCGGTTTCTCATCACTTTAACTGCTACGCCAAGATCCTGGCCATTCTGTGCAAAGGCAAGTTTTACTTCATCACCTTCACAATTCACCATACAGGGGATCACATAATTTTCATCACATTTCTCATCGTAGTCTTCAGCCATCCCATTGCATGACCTTGATTCCTTCAGTGAACAGCCGTAAGAATCTTCCTCTTCACCTATCACGAATCCACAGGAGCTCAGAGACCAAATAACACGTACTTCATGCACATCAATGTCTTTAGAGTATAAATGTTTCACAGGTACTTTTTCCGTAACCTTCATCTCAAAGCAAACTTTGCCATCACCATCAAGGCTTAGAAGTTTAGGAGACATAGGCTGCTTGCTCTCCTCTTTGTTTGAGATACACAAGCTCTGTACCGCAATATCTTCTTCTGCACAAGGGCCATACAGTACACCCTCACAAAATAGAACAAGCTGAACTACATTTTCTGGCATGTCTTTAACAACTGTCACATCATTGGTGACATATAACCATCTCTTACTTCTGCATGCAAATGACGGCTGCTCAGTCTCTGCATTAGAACCTCTACCATGGTTACTTCCATTAGTTAGGGACATAGCAACATTGTATCTCAGCCTCTTCTTGTTGCTATTAGCATCAGGCGGTAAAACAACTTCTGCCTCTTCTCTTCTTTTTGGGTTGACTGTATTACTTCCTAACTCCCCCTTCACAGACAACATGGAGTCATTATTCACCATTTGTCCACCAGACATTTGGCTAGAGACAGGCACAGCAACACCTTTATCCACAATGGCTTCAGACACTTTAGCTGTTGGGACAACATATGAGTGGTCAGTCTTCTTACAGACTTTTGTTCCACACTTTTGATGACCCTTCACCTTATTTACCATCTCACAGCCCTCTAGGCTTTGGACCTCATTGGTTTGAAGCTGGACCCACTCTGTCACAGGCAGTGTGTGACCAATCACAGTTTCTTCTTCTGTTGGACCTTCTTTGGCCTCCTCACATTTTGCAGGAAGTCCACCTTTAGCAGCATCTTCCTGGGGAACTATACCCTCTACTTGACGTTTTACCGAATCACACGGTTTGATCATAATCTGATCATTGGTATCAACATCAGTGGACAGGTCACTCATGTCAGTCTGACTTAATGATTCTCCTTTCTCTGCCTCTATGCTGGCAGCTTTCTCCAATTCTAACGCCTTCTGTAGCGCACAAATCTCTGATTCCAGCTCCAGAACTTTCTTCACTGCCACATTTTTCTGAGCAGCTTCCATCTCAGTTTTTACTAGTGCACCTTCCAGCTCTGATTCTTTAGAGGTTAACAGGTTCTACAGCGAGTCTCTCTCAGCTTCTAGTGCTGCCAGCTTTGAAGATAGGGCAGATGCCAACTGTTCAGTATTGGATAAAGGCTGCTGCAATCAATCCAATTCTTCTCTTTTAGATTCCACTTCGGTTTTTAACTGTTCAATCTGAAAAGTGCGCTCTTCCAACTTTATTTCTGACTCACGCTTCACTTGATCCATCTGAAACTCCAGCTGTTTCTTGATACGTGCAATTTCCTCCTGCTTGTTCACTTGCACCTTTAGTTTAGCAACAAGCATTTTTTAGATCTACAAACTCAGCAGATAAATTAGACAGGTTTCCCTCAAGCTGAATCCTCATGTCTTCTATCTGGAGGTCCAATTCTCTCTTGGCCTTTTCCAGCTTGTCACAAGCATTAGCTTTGTTCTCATACAATATCTGCGCAGATTCCAGATTTTTCTCAACTTCATCCTTGGAGCTAACCAAATCCTCCATTTTTTTCTTCATATCAGTCGCCTGAGCCTGCAGTGTTGAAATCTGCTTTGTCAAATCTCTTTTTGCTTCCTCCTCTTCCTCTAGTTGCTCAAGGAAACCATTTTTCTCATCTTCCATGTGTTTTAGTTTTGTACTAAGGTCAAGCTTCTGACGAGTTTCTTCTTGCAAAAGTTCCTGAGTGTCCTGAAGCTGAGATTCTAGTGTAGAAAAATCTTTGGAAAGTTTGATAAACTTGTCTGCTTGAGAAAGAAGCCTTGTGACATTATTCAATTCCACCTGCAGACCGTTTGCCTTGTCTAGCAGTTCTGCTTGAAACCTGTCCCCTTCTGTGACTTTTAGTTGCAGCACTTGAAGTTGAGTCTTTACTTTTTTGTGACTCTCCTGTAAGGTTTGCACTTTCTGAGCATGGACAGACGACATCTCCATCAATTTTTTGTCTTTATTTTGCACCAAAACAGACAATTTCTCTTTATCTTCACAAGATCCTGACAGCGCCCTCTCCAGGCTACATATTCTAGCTTTGAGTTCCATTTCTCTTTGTTCCAGAACTCCAGCTCTGCTTCGCCATTCGTGGATTTCATTATTTAGGTGAACTTGCTTTAGTGCATGCAAGTTTTGCTCTGACTGCAATGTCTGCACTACAGATTCTAAATCACTCTCTTGGTCAGACACATACTTCCTCAGCTCGGCGATTTCATTTTCTTTGTCAGTTAATGCAGCTGAAAGTTTTTCACACTTCCTGACTTGTTCATCCAAACATTCTGACTGACACTGCAAAAATTCAGTTCTCTCACGTTTAGCAGTTTCAAGGTCATCTCTTAATTTTTCAATGACACTCTGTTTGGCACTGGAGTCTTGAACATACTGCTCCTTTAAATCCTGCAATTGCTTCTCAAGCACTTGTTTTTGCTCTACATTCAGTACAACTTTATTAGCTAGAGCACATTTCATATCAGCAAACTCCTTCTTAGTGACACAGTCCATTCCAGGTAAACCCAGTACCACATTTTCACAATGACTAGGATATGAACTCTTTATAGTTTCAAGCTCTTTCTTTAACTTAAAGTTCTCTTTTTCTGATACCTCAAGTTGCCATTTCCAATCAGATATTTCATTCTCATAACTGAACCTGATGATTTTAATCTCATCTTGAAGCTGCTGCACCATAATATTTTCATCTTTGGCGCTTTGATGCACTCCAGTATGAGACATACAGTCAGCAGGGACATATTCATTCACAGAAAAAAGGTGCTTTAGAAAAACTGAGTCACTCTCATGCAACACATTATCTTTACTTGCACTCCACATGATCTGTTCCGGGTTTTGTATCTCTCTGCATTCAGACTGCTGCACTAATAAACCTGTGCATAACTTCTCTGCTTTTTTACAAGCTGAAATTCTCTTTTTCTTGCCCATGGTTTACTAACAAAATTACACAATATTCCACAGCAACCTTGGGTTCAACCGGCAGCAACTTTTTACTATCTTCTGCAGTCACATGTATTCAAACAGTTAACTTATGTGGCACTACAACAACCAGCATTTTCTTCTGTCTTCCACAGAAAACACCAACATGGCACCATAGCTTTTCACATAGACTGTTTGCAATATCCAGCTTCTACACACATTGCTTACTTTCTTGCCATCAGCAAACGCTTTACAGACTTCTGTGCCACAGTATACACAAAGTCCATTCCCTGGATTCCTCTTCCAGAGTTTTACTTTCACCAGTTTTGCACACACTTTGCTATGTTGCAATTCACTCACCCCTTCCTGGGTTTCTCAGTTGAAATCACAGATTTCTTCCAGCTGTAGGCCACAATGCACACTTAGCAGTACTGCAGTCACCAACCACTTGTCTTCCAGGACTTGCGTGGATCGCTTTATGCCCGCATTCTCCACCATATGTGACAACTTGGGGAATTAGTCTCAAAATGGCGGCCGACTCCTGGTCCGGACAGCGGTGGTTCATGGTACTGGGCGCCGGAAATATAGCGTTCAGACGGTCCAAGTGTAAAATAAAACTGGCTTTATTCAGCTTAACTGCAACATAGCAAAACAACAAAAAACCTAGGCCACAGTTAGGGCCCTAACTCACTCCTTGAGCCCCTAACTGTCCTGACTATTGCTCAGCTCCAGCAACAGTCCCCTGTGGACCCCAGCCCTTCTGGGACAGAGCCTCTCTCTCTGTCCTTAGCTGGTCCACCATCTCCTGCTTCCTGCAGGATACTCCAGCCCCTCTGGAGTCATGCGCCACCCCCAAAGGTGTGGCTGAGGGCCTTTTCAGGGCTGGCCTGGGTCGCTCCCTAGCGCCCTCTAGGTTCACATACTCACAACGTCTATGAACTACTATTATACTGGGGTCTCTTCAGAACTAGGGGAAGGTGATAGCAAACAGTGATAGCAAAAAGATAGCAAACAGTGTTACATACCTCCCCTGGCCTTTGGTGCTGCTCTTCTGGCCTCCAAAGATGACGTCAGGCGTCATAGCGTCATTATGCACGTGACCTACATGATCACTGAGGCTCTGACTTCATCTCTGGACATCAGAAGAGAATGGGAAGCAGAGCTGGAGCCCAGGGGAAGTGAGTAACACTGTCTGTTATATTTATTCACCTCCCATGGGCCTCCATTAATCATACTCTGATGGTCTGGAGAACCCCACAAACTACCAGAAGGGGTGGGGCGGTTACTCCTGGGGATAGCTAGATGTACTCCCAAGGATACATGTACCGTGCCTTGAAAACTACTGCTCTAAATAAAACTTCAGCATAGAAGATAAGTAAATTATTTTATATCTGATGTGTTTTATATTACATATTGATGTATTAAAGGGGGTTTCCCATAAACAAAACAACTGCAGGACCTTTCTCCTGCTCCATATTCTACCTGAGTGCTGCCCACATTGTCTACTCTTTGTTGGAAAACCCCTAGTAGTATAATGTTGTACCGTGTTACCGTGTTTACCATAGAAAGTAGTGGAAGAGTGAAGAAATCAGGCGATACCTTTTAGAGGCTAACTGAGTATATTTGATAGTAAGCTTTCGAGAGTCTAGCTCTCTTCTTCAGACATACTCCTTTAACAGTTGTTATAATGCAATATTATATAACATCTATTGTTTATTTCTAAAACTCGTCTCTGCATACAGGGAAACGTTCAGTGAAGGTCTGGGCACTGGGGTACAGTGCAATTGAAGAACCTGACAGGGAGGAAGGAGGGGAAGCAGAGCTACAAGTGTGGACAATATTGCCAGTGGTTAGGCTCTATTCATATTTGAGATGTTTGAGGAGTCGTTTTGTCAAACATGTCTGGAAATACTGCTGACAAACCTCTGGTGGCCATCTTCAACTCATACCTCACAGATGGATATATCACCCATAGGCTGCCATAGTAAAAATAAATACCACAGTGTACATTTTATTTTCCTATACAGTGAAAATAAGCATACTCTCTATATACTGACTACAAGTATATCACAACCCTGCTTTTGACATCTGTCAACCCCATATGGAACTATAGACATGTTTGGCACATTTGCAAAGAGCATTTCCTAGCACATATACTAAATGAAGACAGCCTATGACTTTAGCTTCTAATGGATCAAAATAGAAGGCAGAACAGATGCCGATGAAATTTTCTTATTTGGTATAAAAGTGAGAAAACAGAATAATGTACAGAGAAGTACATGCAAACATAGACTGGGACTGAATATTTAACGGCTTCCCCCCCCCCCCCACAAACTGTTTATTATTATTATTATTATTATTATTCAATTTATTTTCCTTGTACATTGTCAATCACTGTCCCACATAGAGTTCATAATCTATTAGTATTATAACCGGAGTATCCAGAAGAAACCTATGCAAACGTAGGTAGAAAGTACAAACTCCTTGCAGATGGATTGCTCAGATTCGAGCCCAGGACTCCAGTGCCAAAATGTAATAGTTACTGGGCATGTCTTAAAGGGGTAATCTCATGAACATAATCATATCTATATTTGTAGATAATTAAAAGTTAAACATTTTTGCAAATATAAGTAGTTAAAATTTCTGCAGAGTTTTAAAGATTTTCAGTAACCATCTTGGTGGTGAGAGACTGTTGTCTTGATCAGTTGTCAATGGATACGACCACAAATGCAGAAACTTTCTATGGTCTGGGTCTTGTCAGGAATCCAGCCATGATTTTCTTATTGTAGCTGGGTTATCAGGCAGGGACACTACATGTATCAGAAGATATCCTGGCCACAATAAGGAAATCATGGCTGATTTTCTGACCTTAGAGAGATCCTGCATTCATGGTTGTATCCACTGGCAACTGTTCAAGGAAAGAACACAAGATATTTAGAGAAAATCTTTAAAACTCTGCAAAATATTTAATTACTTATATTTGCAAAAATGTTTAACTTTTAACTATCTACAAATTTAAAAATGGTTATGTTGGTGGGAATACCCCTCTAAGACCTTAGTATTATGATTAGATCCCAGTCTTTTACCAAAGAAGGGTTAGCCACCCCCAAATACTATTACACATTGGGGTCTCCTCAGAAACTAGAATATAATAAGTAGAGGCCCTGTGGAGGTGTAAATAATAATCAGTTATACTCACCATGCTTCACAGGTCCTGGGCTGCAGGCATTCCCCGGCGTCCTCTTTAGACCTCTTCTGGACTCTAGCTGGGGTTACTACTGAGGTCTGTGGTTGGGCCTTCTTTTTCTTCCCCTATTACCTAGGTACTACTACCTATTACCCTATTACCAGTAATCTGACATCTGATAAAGGACCAGACATAGGATTGCATATTACATAACTTCTGTGGATTAAAAGGAACAAATATTTTAGTAAGCACCATATCTGAATGTTGGATTTGCCATTCAATTAATCAAGAACAAAAAAGCAGCGTACATATTGTAAAGCCTAGATTATTTTCTTCCCCAGATGTTCTAATGGGAAGGCAAGAGATCTATAAAAAAGTATAGGATATATCAGAACAAGAACTGATAACACACATGCCACAGAATTAAAAGCATGGCAGCTGCATAACAGGCGCAAGGGGAATCAAACAACTCAGACAAGGTCTGGTTGTAGTACATAGAGACCCTGTTACTGGAACTCCATATACTACTTTAGTAAACCAAAAAAAAACAAAAACAAATAAACTTGGATCGTAGGATCTGGTGTTAACCACAGTTAGACCACTGTTACATTAAATGCCCCATCAGTTATGATAGGGCAATAGGAAGAGGCGTAGCTAGCGTGGGGGTAGGGGGGGCAGTGGTCAACGGGCCCATTGACTCTTGGGGGTCCACTTCGGGGACGCCTCAGCACAGGTTACCCTCACATATTAACTGCATCGGCGTCTGCATGACACCGATACAGTTAAAATACATAGTGAAGGAAGCCTCTGGCAGAAGCCTGTACTCGTACGCAGCTCGTAAACCACAAGCCACTTCAAGCCTGTGGCCTACGAGCTGCCCTAAGACGTCTGCGTCCGCACCAGGACGCAGGTCCTGCGTCTTCAGTAAGCAGCGGCAGTGCCGGTAGCGGAGACTCCTCCTCGGGGAATCGGAGGTAGGTGAGTAGCATCGACTTTTTTTTTTAACTCACTTTGGGCATTGTTATTGGGGGTGGGGGGATGGGGGTAATACATATAAGAGGTCAATTAGGAGCATTGGGAACTTAGATAAGAGGCAATAACTAATATAAGGGGTATTAGGGGGCTTTAATAAAAGAGGATATAAATTATGGAGAAAGGTCAGTGGGGTCTGTATGAATGTAAGGGGAGATAATATTAGGGGGCATTGGACAGTATTAAAGGGGTTTTCTAGGGAATAATAAAGTTTACTGGTAAGGATTGTTTTGGGCAAATTGCAGAGGAGGCGGGGAAGGTGAAACATAAAAAAAAATACTCACCTGTCCCCGGGCTACCGATGTCCTCAGCCTTCTGCTACTGTCTGTCCAGGCACACGCACGCCGCCTCCCTGCCACAAGTCCTGCACTGCACGTGATTGACCTCAACAGTGGCTGGAAAAGACTCGGTGATGTCACTCATATACATGACTGGGTCCTTTCCAGCCAATATTGAGGCCACTGATGGCCTCAGCAGTCACATATGGCACGTGTCTGAACAGACAGTGGCGACAGACACCAGAGCACTGGGGACAGGTAAGGCTGGGTTCACAGTAGCGCTCGGTTTCCGTTTTTTGGGTCCACTTGGGGACCCGAAAAACGGAAACCCAATTTGCTTGTAAAGTGGTTACCTGCGGACTATAATGGGGTCTGCTGGGTTTCTGTCTGGTTTCTGCCTGAAAAATGCGGAGAAAAAAAGGCCTGCTTGCAGGACTTTTCTTTCCGCATTTTTCAAACGGAATGGAGTACAGAATCCCTCAACGGGGTTCAAGTGCTGGTGTGAATCCAGCCTGAGTATGATTTTTTTATCACCTACTCCACCTCCACTGTGATTTGTCCACTTCCTGGACAACCCCTTTAAAGAGGACCTTTCATGTCCTCATGAACCTGTGATTTTATATACCGCTAGAAAGCCAACAGTTGGCTTTCCCGTTACGTGCCCCGATGGAGGAGATATCGGTGCCGTTAGTTTCAGCACATATCTGTCCCCACTATCAGAAGGGCATTCCTGACAGTCTAGCGTCATCGCTGGGCTGTGAGGAAGGCCGCCCCCTGACAGTACTCTAACATAGCCTTGTACTGTCAGAGGGGGCGTTCCTTACCGCCCTGCGATGACGCTGAGCTATGAGGAAGGTCTCCTCCCCCAGTACAAGTCTTGGGGGGGGGACATTCCTCACAGCCCAGTGATGACGCTACACTGTCAGGAACGCCCTTCTAACGGTGGGGAGGGATCAGTGCCAAAACTAACGGCATTGATATCTCCTCCACTGGGGCACATAACGGGAAAGCCGTTGAATTCAGTGCACTGTCAGCTTTCCAGCAGTATATAAAACTACATATGCATGAGAACATGAAAGGTCGTCTTTAATACAAAGGGGTTATTAATAGGCATTATTAATACAGAGGGGCATTTATGTAAGAGGGCATAATTTATACAAGGAGACATAAGAGGGTGTAATTAATAATAGGGGAATTGGGCAATATTAATTTCAGGTGGCACTCAGGCATTAAATTGATTTAAGGGGAAACACAGGGCATTATTAATTAGGGGGAATTATTAATTGAGGGGCAGTATTACATAAATGGGGCACATGGGGTTATTATTCATTTCCAGGGGATTTTATATCATATATTTTATAATTGGGGTAGCAACAGGAGGAAGATTTTATGTAGTTGAGGACAATGTGGGTCGGGTGCCTGGAAAAGTGAGGAGCCAAAGATGTCTGTGTTACAAACTTTACAGTCACAGCTGGAAGAAGTGGTCATGGCAGTCCAGATGGAAGAGACGATAAATGTAAACCGTCAGAGATGTCACCTGTAAGTCACAACATTGTTCCTGTACTGTATTTACATAACTGGTCTTCACAGCCCTGAGGAGAACCACTATCTACCACTATACGGTCACCGTATAGTGATAGTGTTGGTATACCTGAGTTAGGGGCCCACTTGGACGTGTTCGCCCCCCCCCCGTGCTGAACCCCTAGCTTCGCCTCTGGCAATAGGATCTCTTTTCCATACCCCTAAAATATAACTTTTATTTGTAGTTACTGAAATTTCCACCAGTTAATGAAAGTGAAGTTAAAAACCCAGCTATATTCCCCCAAAAGTTCACTTTTTTTTACACTATACTGCATTATTTAAGGAGGAGCTCCTCCTGTTTAATCAGGGGTCTTCCAATGAGGCTGAAGCTGTACTGTCTGTTGTTTCTCTATCCAAACTACTTATTTAGTTAATTCTGAATCACTATTGTGGTCTCTGTTCTATTTAAATAGCGGTCACCATTACATTTTCTGCTCTATATAGTAAATTGATTTTTTTTATTATATATTGCTATCACTTATTTAGTTTATTTCATGCACCTTGTCGACAGAATAGGACACATTAATGTATTATGGTATAGAGCACATTGTATAATGTGCTCTATTAGGGCACAGAGTACATTAGGGTCCAATTTTGATATCAGGGATTTGGCAGCTTCTTAGCTTTCCATGGCACTCGTGCACTGTCGTAGAAGGTGGAGGTAGGGGCTGGTACACAGGTGCTATGCAGGGCCGAGATCAGCCCTTATAGCTAAGTCACTGCAAGCTGAAAAGTTTCAAGTGGTTGTGCAGGATTAGAAAACATGTCTGCTTTCTACCTCAAGTCCGTTGGACACATGGCAATGCCACAACTCAGTCCCATTAAAATGAATGGAACTAAGATGCAGCATGGCTAAGTGATCAATGGAAATGATGTTACTTCCTGAGAAGAAGAAATCAGCCATGTTTTCTAATTATGCACAACCCCTTTAAGTAACTGTAGGTGGCACTTTAGTTGACAAATGACAACAGAGCTATGGCTGCTCTGTCTCACAATACAAGCAAGAAATTATATCACTATGTGTTTTTTGAGTGTGGTTTTATGTTTCCCCCTTTTCCATCACATCTCAATACATTATCATGGGCAACAGAAAAATAAGGTGGTAATGGACAACTACAGTAAAGGTGGAGTAGATATTTTAATCCTTTTGTCTGCTATATGCAAGGCTAATTTTGCACTACAACTTTTATTTTTAAAAAAAGTGGAAAGTCAATGGAAGGTGCATTTTGTTTTTATTTTTCCATTGTATTGTTTGTTAACACAACTTTATTGTATGGATTTTTATGGTTATGGGAATACCAAATATAATAATAATAATAATACATTTTCTTTATATAGCTCCAACACATTCCGCAGCACTTTACAATTTGTAGGGTTCAAGTACAGACAAAATGAGGCATTACAGAGTAGTAAGTTACAGTGCCTTGCGAAAGTATTCGGCCCCCTTGAACTTTTCAACCTTTTGCCACATTTCAGGCTTCAAGCATAAGGATATAAAATTTTAATTTTTTGGTGAAGAATCAACAACAAGTGGGACACAATTGTGAAGTGGAACGAAATTTATTGGTTATTATAAACTTTTGTAAAAAATAAAAAACTGAAAAGTGGGGCGTGCAATATTATTCAGCCCCTTTACTTTCAGTGCAGCAAACTCACTCCAGAAGTTCAGTGAGGATCTCGGAATGATCCAATGTTGTCCTAAATGACTGATGATGATAAATATAATCCACCTGTGTGTAATCAAGTCTCCGTATAAATGCACCTGCTCTGTGATAGTTTCAGGGTTCTGTTTAAAGCGCTGAGATCATCATGAAGACCAAGGAACACAGCAGGCAGGTCCGTGATACTGTTGTGGAGAAGTTTAAAGCCGGATTTGGATACAAAAAGATTTCCCAAACTTTAAACATCCCAAGGAGCACTGTGCAAGCGATCATATTGAAATGGAAGGAGTATCAGACCACTGCAAATCTACCAAGACCCCGCCGTCCCTCTAAACTTTCATCTCAAACAAGGAGAAGACTGATCAGAGATGCAGTCAAGAGGCCCATGATCACTCTGGATGAACTGCAGAGATCTACAGCTGAGGTGGGAGAATCTGTCCATAGGACAACAATCAGTCGTACACTGCACAAATCTGGCCTTTATGGAAGAGTGGCAAGAAGAAAGCCATTTCTCAAAGATATCCATAAAAAGTCTTGTTTAAAGTTTGCCACAAACCACCTGGGAGACACACCAAACATGTGGAAGAAGGTGCTCTGGTCAGATGAAACCAAAATCGAACTTTTTGGCCACAATGCAAAACGATATGTTTGGTGTAAAAGCAACACAGCTCATCACCCTGAACACACCATCCCCACTGTCAAACATGGTGGTGGCAGCATCATGGTTTGGGCCAGCAGGGACAGGGAAGATGGTTAAAATTGATGGGAAGATGGATGGAGCCAAATACAGGACCATTCTGGAAGAAAACCTGTTGGAGTCTGCAAAAGACCTGGAACTGGGACGGAGATTTATCTTCCAACAAGACAATGATCCCAAACATAAAGCAAAATCTACAATGGAATGGTTCACAAATAAATGTATCCAGGTGTTAGAATGGCCAAGTCAAAGTCCAGACCTGAATCCAATCAAGAATCTGTGGAAAGAGCTGAAAACTGCTGTTCACAAACGCTCTCCATCCAACCTCACTGAGCTCGAGCTGTTTTCCAAGGAAGAATGGGCAAGAATTTCAGTCTCTCGATGTGCAAAACTGATAGAGACATACCCCAAGCGACTTGCAGCTGTAATCGCAGCAAAAGGTGGCGCTACAAAGTATTAACTTAAGGGGGCCAAATAATATGGCACGCCCCACTTTTCAGTTTTTTATTTTTTACAAAAGTTTAAAATATCCAATAAATTTTATTCCACTTCACAAAAATTTAAATTTTATATCTTTATGTTTGAAGCCTGAAATGTGGCAAAAGGTTGAAAAGTTCAAGGGGGCCGAATACTTTCGCAAGGCACTGTAATTCACACAATGGAGTATAGATGTATTTCACGTGTTATGACTTTTATTTAATAAAAACTGTTTGATTTTTCAAAATAGTGGCATTTTAATTTAGCATTTTTAATTAATATTAATTAATATTGTTCTGTGCATGATTTTCTTTGCGTTTTAATTTTTTCAGTTCTGTGCATTATAGTGGAAAGCTGTTTGTTGTGTATTTTATGCTCTGTTAATGTAACTGTGATGACTCATGTTTTGTGTTTTAGTGCATTTTAATAGTGCTGCTGAGACATCATGCCACATCTCGTTCTGGTATTTTTTGGAGAGGAAGCGGTGAGATAACTTCCCAAATGCATAACACTTTGTTGTTTATGTCTATTGGCTATGCTTCAGGTGGTGCCTTTTACCCTTCTCGAGGTACAGCCTTCACGCAATGTAGCAAGATGCCTTTAAAAGGAGTTTTCACCCTCTTCCACTAACATTCTTCTCCTCCCTCCGCAGAATGTTTTCAAAATATGTATGGCATAACTCTCGCCCTAGAGTGGCGTTCCGCACTCTTACCAGACCTAGGAAGTTGGGTGGCATGGGTCTACCAGATATAAAAACATATTATCATGCAGCACAACTGGCAAGGACCATTGATTGGTTTCAGAGCGATAATGCGAGATTACGTGTGTCAGTGGAGGAAGCCTCTATAGACTTCCCCCTTACTGCGACATTATGGCTTCCCCGCCAAACGGCTAAGCAGATCCTCACCTTTAATGTATTAACGTCAGCGGTCTATGACTCATGGCAATGGGTGCGGAGACTGCTTCTTATGGCAACAGGTCCTTCCCCTCTCATGTCCATCCAGGATTTAATTCTATCGGAATCCAAGTTTATAGAATCGGCCCCAAGAGTGCCGTAACATGTCGGGCGATTACCCTACGACTCTATACTGATTGATGGGGCCTTCCCTTCTTATTTTGAGTTCACCCAACACTTCCTCCCTACCCATACCAATTTTCTAACGTACCAATCGATTAAAACACTGTACCTGAGAGCCCTAAAGCAGAAACCTGACAATCGCACAACTACATGGGTAGAACAGCTTCTACTCCGGAAGCAAATTACACCAAGACCTTTATCTACTTTCTACTCCAACCTCCTGAGCGAACTAGGCACAGAACTCCCCTCATATGTGCGAAAATGGGAGGTAGACCTTCAAATGTCCCTTACTCCTGGAGAAATATCATCTATGCTCAAGCGATCCACAGGGCCTTCCAGATGTGTGCGCTTGCAGGAGTCAAGCTACAAACTGGTCACCAGATGGTATAGAACGCCTACTGTAGTCCACAAATTCTCTCCGGAGGTATCCCCCTTGTGCTGGCGTTGCCATAAGTCCGCAGGTTCCTACCTGCATATTTGGTGGGAATGCGAAAAAATAGCCCCTTACTGGTCACTAGTTCAGCAGATACTGAACCAGGTTTGTGGATTCACTGAACACCTGTCTCCTGTAGGAATTTTCTTGAATTTATGGCCCACTTCCCCGCCTAGGTCCCACAAGCCTCCTTGGTTTCAACTGGTAACTATCACCAAATCTATGATCCCTTTATACTGGGCATCCGATTCCCCTCCTCCAGTATCCCACTTTCTGCGGAAAGTATCTCAAGTTGCACGGATGGAGGAACTTTCCCACTTAGAACTTCGTACCTACCAGAAGTTTTGCGATATTTGGGCGCCTTGGTATGAGTTCTCTACAGACACTACTAAGACACATTTGTGGGAACCTCCTGTTTAACCAAATAATTTACTGAGACCCTTGGCCTTTCACCCTAAGTATTTTTTGTATCTTTTTCAATGCTAACGTTCCATTCATTATTGTGTTATTCGTCAATCGTGATATGTAATACGCCAGCTTATCCGATTGTTTACTTATTGATTGTTGTGCCATGCACATTATATGTTACTGTCTATATTCATTGGTGATATTTGAAAATCTAATAAAAAGTTAATTAAGAAAAGGAGTTTTCACATGTTATTCAGTAGGAATAATCAAGTTAGGTGCGAAATTTCGGTGCAACTGCTTCAGCCACCTGTCCATGTGAAGGTGTCATGTAATTCCATGAGTGGAACATGGGCTTTACCTGAAAGCTGGTTGCGTGAACCTACAGTGAATGTCTGAAATGTCAGGTACTATGTGAGGTAAGTGCAACCTCTGTGTGAGTTGGAACACTGCTGTGTGCTGCTGTAGCACTGAGACTCCAACGCTGTTTGAGAAAATGGTTAAAGGGAGTCTATCATTGCCCCCAGCTACTTTAAACTGCTTCTATAGTGCTGTAGAAGCTGTTAGCACAATAAAAATCTTAAAGGGATTCTATCATTAAAAAAACATATTTAAACTAAAAGCATGTTATTTTGCAAGTCCGTGCCGCCATTTTTGAATTTTTCGTTCTTTTTTCATTATGCTAATTGTGCTCAGAAATCACAGGGGGCACTCCCCCTGTGCTCCAAGCACAACCTCGTCACAGCTTCCAGCACCGCATCTCTCTTCTCATCCTGACACATCTCCTCCTCTTCGCAACGTTAGCACCGGCCGAGCGCGTCTTCGGGATTCAAATCCCGCTCATGCTCAGTCGGCTCTGCCGCTTTGGGTTGGACAGAGCCAACTGCGCATGTTCTGTTGGCCATTTTGATGTGGTCTCTTACACGAACGTACTGCACAGAACCGACTGAGCATGCGCAGGATTGGGATCCCGAAGACGCGCTCGGCGGGTGCTGACGTTGGGAAGAGGAGGAGATGCATCAGAGCGAGAAGAGAGAGGTGGAGCTGGAAGCTGTGACGAGGCTGTACTTTGAGCACAGGGGGAACACCCCCTGTGATTTCTGAGCACGGGGGAATGCCCCCTGTGATTTCTGAGCACATAATGAAGAAAGAACGAAAAATTAAAAAACGGCAGCATGGACCTGCAAAATAAAGGTAAGAGATGAATAGCCTTTCTAAAGGCTATTCCTACGTGCTTTTAGTTTAAATACGTTTTTTTAATGATAGAATCCCTTTAAAGGTAAGTTTAAGTTTCAGAGAAAAAACACTTTTATTCTTTGTTCAAATGAGGATCTTGGAGCACAGGTGGAGTTTTCTTCTATTACTGAGCACTGCTGCATCATCACTAAACACACCCATCCTGCATCCAGCTCATTCCCCTGGGCAGTGTGAGGATCAACTGACACAGGGAGGATCAAATCACACTGCCCAGGGGGACAGCTGAGTGCAGGATGGGCATGTTTAGTGATGATGCAGCAGTGTTCAGTAATAGAAGAAAATTCCACCTGTGTTCCAAGATCCTCATTTGAATAAAGAATAAAAGTGCTTTTTCTACGCATCCCTGGGGCTCTGAAACATATGAAAGGTATTGTTTTTATTCTGCTAACAGCATCTACAGGCCTATGGGAGCGGTTTAAAGTAGCTGGGGGCAGTGATAGTCTCCCTTTAACTGTGCCCTGTGAACTGCCTTTTACTACAGTGAAGACCACTTGTATGCTGCAACATACCTCAGTAAAGTGCTCAATGAAAACTGTGACCTGTGAATTATGTGTGTACTTCTTTGATCTTGCAGGCACCAGAAAAGTGGGGAGCTGGCTGCTCTTTTATTTCATGAGTAGACTGGCATAACAGGCATCGCAGTAACAGCACCTGGTATTGTTACATCTAAAGCCTTCTTCACTGTCTGGGACTGTGGCAAGGGAGCAACATGTCACACTATAAGAGATCAATGCTGAACCTATAATAAGTGTATATTAGTACAGTAAGTTGCATTCATGTTTATTTCCAACCCATTATTCAAAATAAATATATAGTGACTAAAGATGGGTAAATCTCTCAGGATTCATTTCGGGTTCAGGTGGCTCAGGTCAAAGATTAGTTTTGGGTCAAACAAGTTTGGCATGAATCACACTTTAAATGGGTTTTCCCATTTCCCTCTTTCATCAGCTTTGCCTGCTGTCTCTTATTCTCACTGCCTGTATTCTTCCACAGTAGATACAGACATTGTCTTTACCATGAGAGATTATTTATTATGATTACTAGAAATCTAATATAAATGCAGATCAAATATGCACAGTAAATGTATATTACATTACACAGGTTTTTATAGAACACTTAGACAACATTCTGGCAGTAAACTCAATGTTATCTTTGTGCTTACATAGAGAGATGAAACACACTGTCCGCGCCTGTATCAGCAAACTGTAATTAGCTGAACTGATTGTCCTGATGCACAACAGAAGATAAACTGGGAGAGAACTCAGCTTCCCCCAGAGAGCAGTGAGTCATCTCATCCAACCTGTTAGCAGATACAGGTCGGGGGCTTTGACATCTATCTGTAAACAGTGGGAGGAATAATTTCATATAGCAGACAAAGGAAGCAGCATTGCTAAAGCAATGTATTCAGGAAAACTCTTGAATTTACATCAACTAGCAGTATAGATAGTATCCGTGAGCTGGGAATACCCCATTAAAATGTCTCAACTGTACAGTATGAGCCAGGGATATGTGCTCATACAGCAGCAGATCTTATGCAACCGCAAGATGGTGCAAGATGATTGCCATCCCTTCAGTGAGATTTAAAAGCTGTGGGCAGGGAGGAAAGATTCTGGTTGGTTTGACTCTGCGCCTAGATGTCATCTCAGCTGCCCTGTGTGTCTACTGCATATGAAAATATACTGGGTAGTTTCCTAAAGGAATGTTCAACTTTTTATTTTTACAGCATATGGGGGGGGGGGGGGGGGGGGGGGGGGGGGGGGGGGGGGGGGGGGGGGGGGGGGGGGGGGTGGGGGGGGGGGTATTTTTTGTGTGCGGACCAACCACCTGCCTTGCTCCTCACACATATATGTACCTGTCTGTTTGACTGGGGATCCAGCGGAGAGTCTCAGTT
Organism: Leptodactylus fallax; assembly: GCA_947044405.1. Taxonomy (NCBI): domain Eukaryota; kingdom Metazoa; phylum Chordata; class Amphibia; order Anura; family Leptodactylidae; genus Leptodactylus; species Leptodactylus fallax. The sequence goes on along the minus strand of CAMRHE010000148.1, from coordinate 669,974 downwards.
TGGTTTCCCAGTCTTTGTGTACTGTTTGTCAGTGCAAGAGTGTAGAACAAAAAAACAGGAAACTCACAAGACAAAATGTAATAGTAAAACAAATATTTATTAAGTAAAAGATAAAATATATGATGATAAGTAGGAGGAAAACATTAAAAAGTAACCACACATAAGCAACATCATAGAAGGTCAGTACAGTACATGTAAATAAAGTCAATGCAAAACATACAAGTGGAGAGGAAAGTCCAAATATGCATCATTAAATTGTGGCCATTGTACAAGCTTCCCGACAGGCATTCAGTTAAATAAATCAATGAAGCATATTATAGAGACAGTTCAGACTACACAAGATTAATATAACAGGCTATAAATCATAATACCGACCATGCACAATGTACATGCCCCAACGCACGTTTTGCCACCAAGGCTTCATCAGGGGGAATTTTCCTCTTGCATGTTCTGCATTGGCTTTATTTAAATGGCTTTATTGCCATAATGTTGCTTATGTGTGGTTACTGTCTAATGTTTTCCTCCTTCTACTTATTATTATATATTTTATCTTTTAATTAATGAATATGTGTTTTACTATTACATTTTGTCTTTTGAGTTTCCTATTTTGGTTCAAAAATTTTCACTCACAGACCTTTGTAGTACTTAGGTATTTGTGCTTGTTTTCTAGCTGTGTGCTGTGCAAGAGTATGTCAGCCAATGATACACAGGCTCTACAATGTATCCCTGGCAAGATAGAAAAATAAGTATAAAGTATTTGTTATTTTAAGCTTAATGCTGTAAAATTAGGTAGTGGAATACTGCCTCTACTACCCAGTATATCATACTGTTGAATGGCCTGGTTGAGATGGTGGGTATGAGTATCTAAATTAAGTCTAATGAGAATACTGTGCCAAGCCAGGGCGAGCTATAAGCCCACCTAGTTCAGTGACTGTAGGCAAATGGGTTTTTATAACAGGTTAACTCTAACATGGTCAAAGAATGACTATAATCACAGCAGAATATAATAAAATAAAAAATGTTTAATAAATGAAAATAGATAATACTTAGCTGCATTTACAAATTATGCAAAAATGGATCACATGTATATCAGGCACATCCAAAGGGGACTGGGCACCTACATTTCTGGACCCAGCTGACAATATGTTCACACCTGCGTTCGAGTTTCCATTCGTGGGGTCTGCTTGGGGACCAGAGAAACGGAAACCTAATTCGCTTAAAAAATGGGTTACCCGCGGACCCCATAGGCTATAGTGTTGTCCGCCCGGTTTCCGCCCAAAAAAGGGGGAAAAATGCAGAGAAAAAAGTCCTGTTTGCAGGACCCCGAGCGGAGACTGGGCAGAGGTGTGAACCTAGCCTGAAGCACAATAGAGTATACAGTTTTATACTACCTTTGGGGGAGGGGGAGGTCTTTTTGGTTGTGTATGTGTGGTCATCTCATAACATGACCATTTATGGTACAGAAATTTGAAGGAATGTTTAGCAACTGATCAGTAATAGAATAGTATACAGAAATGTATACAGAAATACAGAGCAAACAGAAATGATCTCATAGATGGACAGCAAGAGATACATACAGACTGATCAATAAGACCTTAACCCTGTCATATCACATCAATAAGACAGTCTGATGTCCTATAACAGGGATTCACCAGTTCACCTGTGGGTCAGCCTTTAAAAACTGTACAAGATTTGAATAAAAACAGAAGTAAACCTTGCCAGGATAAGTAGCAACACTATTCACATGGACAACAAAAAACATATTTCTTTGTATGAAGCCTAAGTGTATGTTCACAAATACAAAGGCGTAGCTATAGGGGGTGTAGAGGTAACAATCTCTACTGGGCCCTGGAGCCCACGGGAACACAAGGCCATGGTATATTTGTTGCAGAAGTGTCTGTGGCTGAAAAGTTTATTCAATATATCTGAATATGGTTGTTTTTTCAGCATTTGCCTGGATTTCTGTAAACTCTGTCCAACTAATCTGCTATATGTAACTGTTCCTGAGGGCTCACACACATGGCTCTATATTAAGAGCCTCTAGGATCCAATCCCATCCTTTGCTACCAGTATATGCTGCTTGTGCATATGTACAAAATATATAGTCAGACAACTGATACATTACATTTTTTCCATGTATGCATTGTTTTAAAGTTTCCTGTAAATTAAACATATCATGTATTAAATAAAAGTATATATATATATATATATATATATATATATATATATATAACAGTATATATCAAATATTCCTATTCTTTAGTCATGAATAATGAATGTAGGAAAATAAAACCAGTTGGTGAATTACTTTATAAATATGTCAATGAAAAATAGCTCTTTCCCTGAATTAATCCCAGCAGAGCTGACTCAGACTACCGATGCAGTTTTTAGCAGTTTGGACCAAATTTAGAGTAAAACATTAGTATTATTTTTGTTCTCAGTCTATTCTCCACACAGATATGTACTAAGCCTTGGTGATATAAACATATTTCTGACATTTGTTGGAATTTGATCAAAATGTCTAAACTTTATCCAGCATTTTTTTTCTCAAATTGTGCTAAACCTGAAGGTTCCATCACATTGAGATCACAGATGGGATGACTGGAACAGATGGGCCTAGACAGATTTGGCAACACACATGAACTCCACATTAGTCATTTCTAACACAGTGAAACAATATATTTTTAATTGGAGAAACATTGCTTCAAGGTAAGAACAGGGTGAAGACAGAAATTAGTCCAATAATAGAAAATCTGTGCACTAGTAAAAATGTCCAAGTTCCACCCCTATTGCATATAACTAGTTGTAAGGAGCTGCTGTTGGAAGCCTTGTTTTAAATAAAACAGATGGGATTACCCATGATAATAAGACCCTAAAATACTAAATCTGTCCATAAGATATACAGAAGACTGCCAGATCTTGGATATTAACTGAAATAGGTACTGATGATAAACTAATCTTCATGCATTAGGATGGATGTTTTATAGCATTACATGTTATAAACAGGTGTTTCCAAATCAGCTTCATGGTGAATTTTGGTTGAATGTTGCTTTCTTAAAGGGTACCTGAGTTTTCATACAAATTTGAAAAATGTGTAGAGTCTTGCTGATCAGCCTTTTCTATGACTGTATAAGCCTGATTTTCTGCTAATAATCACATTTTAGCTGCAGCACATTTTGCATATGGCTGTGGGCGTGTACAGTAAGGAGCAGTCTATGCCTCTCCCCTATTCATTACTGATACTGTTCTGCTATTTTTCCAGGAGTAACTATACAATAGCACACACATAGCTGAGAAAAGCCTAAGTGATCATAATATAGGAGGTTAAGGAATACTAGACTGCAGGCAAGCAGCTAAAACACAGGGAAAAAAACTTGACGGAGTAACGTCTAGTCCCTCCACTTGACCGATGATCCTTCACCTGCATAAAATGAAAACTCGACACAAGAGAAGTGGAGTTGAATTGGCCACAGCAGCCTTTTATTAACATACAGTAAATTTACAAAACAAAACATCAATATCAAAAACCAACGACCCGTATTTCCCTTTAAAGCCACAGGAGGTCCTCGGAGCCCAACACACTGGCCTTCTAAAAAACCCCCCTTTTTGTGAATTACCTCCAGCCGTACCGCCCAGCTCGAAGGCACCAAATCACCAATCCCCCAGGTGATAAAAGGATCCGTCTTTAAAGATCCTGAATGTCCTAAGGCCAGCCCAAAATTGTTTCCCAGCCATGCCATTTTCTCCAGGGGGGTCCAGAGCCTCCAAGATCCCCCCCCCACCGATACCACCAGGCATTTCCTTCCCAATTCCGAGGACCCCCCCGCCACCAACGCAAAGGCTTGACACCTTAAGCCTTTGCGTCCCTCCACACCCGCAGCGCCACTTCGATTCCTTCCTGAATCGACAGAGCCCAAATGTCTGTACCCACAGCGTTGAGGTGTACTCCATCTCGCCGCCAAAAGTTCCCTTCTCCTGCCTCAAACTCCCTGTGACGGACCGCCACAAAACCGCTCCTTTGGAAGAACCGGGCCACCGCCCTATTGACCTTCACCCTGGCCCGATTAAGGCTGTCCACACAGCGGGCCCCCCGCCACACATGACGATGAACTATATCTGACCACACCGTCACTAAACCTGGCGACATAGCCCACAACCTGAGCATATCAAATTTGATATCCCGAATTAGCTCGCGAAAAGGCCTGACCCCCAGATCATTCCCTCCCACATGGAGAACAAGAACATCCGGGGACCTGTCCAACCTAACAAACCTGTTAAACTCTGGAAGTACCCTGGACCAGCACATCCCCCTAAGACCAAGCCATCTTACCGTAACCCTTTCTCGGGGAAAACCCAATTGCCGACCGTCCGGCCGAACCGCCGCCCTCAAGGCCCCCCAGAACACAAACGAATGGCCCAGGATCCAGACCAATTCCAGTTCATCCCCCCCATGAAAAAAGAAAGAAAAAACAATACACAATATAACCATGTCGCCTCCGCCGCCCTAGACTAGCCAGGCAGGACGAACATATGACCGAAAACGAACCGACTCCCATCTGCCTATCCGCCTTACCACCTCGTCACCCAAACCCCTGCGCGCCGCCTCCGTCGCCGCCCCGATACGAAATGAATGACCCCCGTAATCCCCCGGGCACCGCCCACACTCCACCAAACACTTCCGAAATATAGCCACAAACTGGTATCTAGACAGAAAAGATCCGTCCGCATGAATTAGCAGGGGATCTTCCAGGAAACGCACTAATGGCCTGTACTCCTTGAAACAACTGACTGGACACATAAGGAATTCAGGAACCTGAAATAATACCACCCTGGACCCTCTGCCCTCCTGGTCCGTCTTAGATCTACGCACAATAAATTCCACCCTATCCGCCATAACTTCCACGTCCTTCATCAGTAACCCGCCTGGCCTGCTGGTAGACGGGCTAACCAATTCCCCCCAAGCGTAGCGCTCCAAAAAGGCCAAGGAGAACGCTAATCTAAAAAGCTTAATCTCAAACTCAGACCTGCAAAGACTCCCTAGTGCCACCCCTATCTCCTGAAGCAGATGAAAAGACACCGGCCGTCGCTGATCTACTGAAGCCCGACCCCGTCTCCAACCTCTCAAGGCCTGGCGTACCGCAAATGCCTTGGTGACATCCCGTAAACCACGTGCCCTGAAACCAAATGCCAGTCCCGCCATAAGCTTATTCACCCTCGATATGGACCACCCATCCTCCTTACATTGGCCTATCAGCAGGAACAGCAACCCCTCATCATCCGTAACCTGTCTACCAAAATCCGCCCGCCATTCTTCCCATTGGCCCCATGCTACCTCATATGCAGCCCAGGTTCCCTCCGCCAAGGACCCTCGGATCAATCTCTCCGCCGCCCGAAAGGCAGATTCCAAAGGTCTACCGACCACGCCTCTCCCTCCTCCTCCGCCTCTGGCGCCAACTGCCGAAACCTGGCCCACTGCAAACGAGAGAGTGCGTCAGCAATACAATTGTCAACCCCTGGGACATGTACCGCCTTCACCCACGCGTTCAGTGACAAGCACAAACACACCAGCCTCCGCAACACACAAACCACCGGGGGGGAGGACGCCGTCATGTTATTAATAGCCTGAACGACCCCGAGGTTATCACAGTTGAACCGCACCTTCTTGTTCCTGAACTCCTGCCCCCATACCTCTAAAGCCACCACAATGGGAAACAGTTCCAATAAGGCAAGATTTCGCACCCAACCTTCCGCCTTCCAATTATCTGGCCACGAACCCACGCACCAACGTCTCTTGTAGAAGACCCCAAAACCAACACTCCCTGCCGCGTCCGTGAATAGTTCTAATTCTTCCGCATCCACCCACTGATCCAATATAAATGACCGCCCATTGTAACAACCTAAAAACTCGTCCCAAATTTCCAAGTCCTCCCTTAATTCCCTTCCCAGGCGCACATAATGATGGGGATGCTCGACCCCCGCCGTTGCCGCCACCAGCCTCCTGCAAAACACCCTCCCCATGGGCAGTATCCGACATGCAAAATTTAATTTACCTAATAGGGATTGAAGTTCTCTAAGCATTAACTTTTTTCGCCTACAGGCACCCCTAACCTCGTTGCGCAGCTGAACCAGTTTGTCCTCCGGCAAACGACATTCCATCCGCAACGAGTCAATACAAATCCCTAAAAACGTCAGCTCCGAACTCGGCCCCTCCGTCTTTTCCCCGGCCAACGGGATGCCAAATCGCCCCGCCACCCCCCTCCAAGGTACGTAACAACAATGAACAAATCCCAGAGCCCGCCGGACCAATGCACAAATAGTCGTCGAGATAGTGAATCACCGACGACCACCCCGCCTCCCTTTTCACTACCCATTCCACAAACGTACTAAAACACTCGAAGTATGCACAGGAGATAGAACATCCCATGGGCAAACAACGATCCACATAATAACCCCCGTCCCAATAACACCCCAACAGATGCAAACTATCCTCATGTACCGGTAACAACCGAAAAGCCGATTCAACGTCGGCCTTTGCCAACAGTGCCCCAACCCCGTATTCCCTAACCCAACCTACCGCCACATCAAACGAAGTATAAACCACCGAACAACATGCAGGGTCAATACCATCGTTGACCGACGCCCCCTTTGGAAAGGACAAATGATGAATGAGTCCAAACTTATTCGGCTCCTTCTTGGGTACCACACCCAGCGGGGACACCCTTAAATGCCCTATCGGGAGACACTCAAAAGGCCCCGCCATCCACCCTAACGCCACCTCCTTCGCCAGTTTTTCACTTACTACCCCCGGATGCTGTAACGCCGATCTCAAGTTCCGCCGAACCACTGGGAACTCCCCTTTAACATAAGGAATCTTAAAACCAAACTGAAAACCGTCCGCCAACAACCCCGCCGCAGCTCTATCCGGGTACTCATTTTGATACGGCCGCATCACGTCCACTACCACCGGACTCCGCCCCTTTTCCAGTGCTCTCCCCCCCCTTTGGACTTAGCCCCTTTAAAACACCGAGATGCCCCATGTGATCCTCCACAGTTAGAACACTCATGCTTGAACTTGCACTTCGCACCGAACTTGCATGAGCCTTCGTTAAAGGAGAAGCACAATCCCTTCTGTGAAGCCGCCGAGCGCCCCGAAACATCGGACCCCCCCGGCTCCTGCCTGAAAGGACTGCCCAGCCCGAACCGGAGCTGTAACCCGTAACCACAGCCCAATATCCTTGTGATCCCACCGGATACTGGGCCGTACCGCTTTTCGTTGACGAAATTGTTCGTCATACCTCAACCACCCTTGACCCCCGTAAACTCTATAGGCTTCTCCAATGGCGTCCATGTAGCAAAAAAGGGGGGAGCAATTCTCTGGCGCCTTTTCGCCAATAACGCTAGCCAAGATAGTGAACGCCTGTAACCAATTGGAGAAAGTGCGAGGTATAAGCCTATACCGCCGCTTCTCCTCTTCCTCTTTCTTAGACTATTCCTTCTTCCCCCTATCCAAATTAAAGTGTTCTAACGGGAGTAACGAAAAAATCTCTACATACTCCCCTTTCCATATTTTTTCCCTAACCTCCTGCTTCAAATGGGCCCCCAACGGCCCCTCGAAGCAAACGTACACCTCCCCCTTTGCGGAATCATCCAACTTCGGCGCCCCCTCCTCCTTGTCCTTTTCCCCGCTTTTTTCCTGAGTCTTATCCGCACCCCCCACTTACCGTCGCGTCCCCCGACGTCCCGCCAACCGAAGCCCCTCCTGACCCGCTGACTATCGACCTCGGCCCGCCCGCCGGCAACCCCAAACCCCCGATCCCTGGAACACTCGCGCCCACCCACGCGGGTACCGGAGAGGGAACCACGGCCTGGGCCTGCGCCCGCAATAACTGCCCTAAAAAACTAAAAAATTCAAACATACCCCTGCCCGCCTCTCCCGGGTGCCCACCCCCACCCTGGACCGGCAACAGGGGAATAGAAGGAGACAGCAAAGATACACACTCACCTGACTGCCTGGGTGCTGTGTGCCCACCAGTCGATACTCCAGAATCCAGACGCTGCCCGGCCATTCTATCTAGCGCAGGAACGAACAGATGATCCCCCGAGGACATCACCGGCGAGGAAACCAGCCCCCCCTCCCAGCGAGGGAGGGGGGCCGCAAGCGGAGAGGAGTGTGCATCCGCGCACACGTGGAGAGCCGACCCAGGCAGCGCCTGATCGCTGGATGAAGCAGGCTGAAGACCCGAGGTCCGCATCCCAGATCCTGACTCACCGCGCAGGGAAGGCCCAAGGTAAGGTTATCCACGGCCCTCCGCACCGGCTCCCGCTCCCTCGTCGCACTCTGGCAATGGCGGAGGCGGGGCCTGCCGCCTCCGCCGTGAGTCCCGCCCGCTAATCGGATTCCTCCCGGCCCGGGACTGCCGGGAGGCAGCAGACCTGCCGGCATCCTGAACCGGAGGGTCCCTTGAGGGGCTCCGTCTTCGGCGCTGGGCTCGAGGGGCTTCATCTGGACTCAGGCGCACCGGAGGCCTAGTCCTCCGCGGCCGTCTGGGAGTTGCAGGAGACCCCTCAGCAGCAGGTGTCCCCGGCCCCTGAAGCAGGCCCGAAAGTTGAGACTGCACCCATTCTTCTCCGTGCGTAGCTGCCGACTCGCGCAGCTGCACGATCAGGTCTTCAAAGGATGCCATGAAAAACAATGGAGACACAAGCAATGTAGCTTCTTCCTCTGTGTCTTCTTCACGGCAACTGCCGTTACTTGTCGCGGGCTTTCCCTTAAAAACCTCTCCCCCTGCAGCCTAGCTTGAATTAACCCCACCTTACCCCCAACTTGACCAATAGCTGCTGTCCAGCCGTACTTGTCATGTGGGCCCTCCCCTCAGCCTTCGTCCCCAGTCCGGCCCCTTCTATCTATGAGCTCCAGGAAAGCTGCTTGCTGTCTGTGAATAATAACCCATCCATAATCACACATGCAGCCAGAAGTAGACTTTTTTTCTTACATTGTATGCTGTGCGATTTCCAGAATGCTCAGTCCTTTGCAGAGAGACACACTGCAGACATGTGTGAAGTCTGTGAGTAGAATAAGTCCCTCCCATCTGCGTTCACTATGTGAAGGCAAAACAGGACTTCCCCTTCCACTCATTGTGATCCCATCTTGCGTATCTAATGTATTTATGGACAGGACTTGGCTAGCAACAGGGAGTGAAGTGCAAATTAGCTAAAAGGGAGGCACCTAGTGGCACAATCTTTAGAGACATTTTTTTTCAGGCGGAAAGCAGCCACATTTTTTATTAAAGTGCATTACATTTTGGTCCAGAATCACATACTCTATGAAATGAGACTAAGTTGTCTGAAAAGTTAGTGACCATTTAAGTATTTATAACAACGGACCTGTCAGCTTTTTTTTTATATTTCTGTACCTGAATTCCTCATCAAATTACAATTCTGGATTATCTTTTCTTATAACTCTATGTCGTGCTGTTTCTCTGTTATACCCTGTAGAAATGTATTTATAATTTGGCAACAGGCTCTTGGAAGGTACTGATCCTCCATGTGAGGATCCATCTGATAAGTAGTTCCTGGGAATAAATAAACAAAAAACTCTCTTTCCAGAAATAGTACCTGTTTCTCTATTGTAGGCATGCCAACACACCTGGATTTCTTGTGAGTCAACTGATTTCTATGCCCTTCAATGCCCCTTCAACTGGTCACCCAGCGACCAGACTAATTCTTCTGTTGTGTGTACAAATGGCACTTGGCAGAGACACATTTGTAATATTATTTTTTATTTTATAGTCTTTCTGCAACCTACCACCCTCTCAAGTTCACAGTACTGTCTCTTCCTTCTCTTGCTACCCGACGCAGCTTCACAGAACTATACTATGTGGGTGCTAAATAAAAAAGTTGGAATTTGGATATTGCAGATGATCAGGATCTTTATGCCAGTGAATTCTATCAAGTGCAGGGAAAGAGTTATAGTTGTGACAGATGGTCCGGGCTGCAGTCTACACCAACCAATAATGTGCATTTTACTTTTTTTTAGGTACAATTGCACATCAAGATTGATTAACACTAGCAGTCGATGAACACTGACATAACTCCTATCCCAGCGGTCACAGCCATCAGGTTACTCATTGCTTTCTCTGCCATCTTGTCTCCTCTTCCCATGGTGCTGCTTCCTCTAGCAGTCGCTGCAAGGTCATAGTGACAGTTCCTTTATGTTTCCATAGGGCTTATAGTCGTTCTAACTTTACGAACCTGGACAATCACCATAGGTCTGCTGGATATTCAAATGATCTTCCGCAAAGGGAATATCCCTGAGCAATAAGTTTCCTAGCTTGCTAGTTCCTGTGAAGGTATTATCTGCTACTGTATACCTGATTACCCGTGTTTGACCCCTGCTTATTTATCTTTATCCTGAACCTATTACATCTGTCCTGACCTCTGCCTGATTACCATTTTGACTCAATGCTTCTTCCATTTTGACTCAGTACTTCTTCCTATTTACCTGTTTACCATGTTACCATGACAAATAAACCCTTCCTGTCCTTACCCTTGCCCACTGACCATGACTCTTCTGTTCCCTTGGTAACGTGCACTGGCATCTCTTGACCTGCCTGGGTCAGGAGCCACTGAAAAGAGACTACTCCTAGAGGTACAAATCTGGTGATCTCCTGCAGCATCGTCCAGATCCCTGTTTAGAAATTAAAGTGTAAGGGAATTGCCAGTTAAGCAATTCCCCAGTGCTGCTGCAGAACCCTGCGGGGAGGGGCACAAGAAGACAGTGAGCCCTAAAGCTGAACCCCCCCCACTGTCCCTGGCTAACTTGCCTATCTGTCCTAGGCGACAGCAGCAACTGGTCGACAGTCCCTACTTAATGTAAGTGGCAACACAGAACGCAAACAGGACAAACAACAAGAAAGGGAGGTCAGCTAGCCAATGCAGTACAAAATCAGAATCCACGAGAATAGTCAAAAGTCAAAGCCAGAGGTCAGGAATAGGAATACAGGTAACAAAAACAGCAAGGAGTAATAGCCAGAACGCACAAAGCAATAACCAGCACCAATGAGAATGTGAGCAAAGAATAAATAGGAAGAAAGAACCCGTCCCAGACTTGATATGAGGATAGGCTGTCAATCACACAGGTAAGGCTAAAATTAACTATTAGTGGAGCAGAGGAAAACCAAGGTGAAGGAGACGGGTGTGGCAGAAAATCAATTACATAGTCTAGGACAGTGTTCAGACTGAGCAACAAGAATCTTAAGGAATCAAACTGAGCACGCCTCCTGCGCCGCCACGTGCGGGCAGAGGGTGGTGCAGAGACCCGAACAGGCAGAGATGTTACATAAAGATTGAAACCCTGGAGACCATTTATACAATGTCTTTAGAAGTAGCCCTAAGCCAAATTTGTTCAGTGGCATAGTGAGTTTACACCCAAGCATTACAGATTGGAACTTAGTATAGAGACTTTGGGGTCTCTTCAGACCCCAGAGTATAATAATTGGAGTCCCGGGGGAGGTGATCAAACATAAAAAACAGTGTTACTCACCTGTCTGCCTTAGATTCCCCTTTCAGTCCTCCAGGGGGCCCTGTGCGTCTCATATCACATCGCTGTCAGACAGCAGGGACCCACCCGGCATTCTAAGGTCCTGGGCCCCATAGTAGCCACTACGGCTACTACGGCGGAAGTTCCACCACTGCCCACAGGGTCGGACTGGCCCACCGGGGAACCGGTGAATCCACCGGTGGGCCCTGAGCCCCGACTATTAGTCCTCATGTCATGGGGGCCTGATCGGGATCCTGACCATCCCGATCGGGCCCCTGACCAGTGACGTTACGATCGCGGTCGCAGGGGGCGCGACCGCGACTGGACCCGGCAGGGTACGGGGCCCGCGGCCAGCTGGAGATGGCCGGGGCCCCGGACCACTATCAAAGTGGTCGGGGAAAGCCTGGTTCCCCGACCGCTATACATACTGTTATTGGAAAGGGGCCCTGGCATATTGCAGGCCCCTTTCCAATAGATGGCAGGGCAGGGCACCCAGGGGAGGTGACTGAAAATAATAAATAGATATTCTCACCTCTCCTGGGCGCAGCGTCCTCTCCGGCGCTCTTCTGTTATGTGACTGAGGCCTGTGATTAGGCCCCGGCGGTCACATGGGGCGCGACCGCGTAATGACGTCAGCAGCGTCGTCGGAAAAGGGCCTGAAGACGCTGAAGACGACAGGATGGAGCGAGGATGCCAAGGAAAGGTAAGGCAAGGTGAGTATGAGAGTCTGCTATTTTTAATCACTTCCCCTGGGCCTCTGATTATTATACTCTGGGGTCTGAGGAGACCCCAGAGTATAGTAATAGCACTGAAGCGGAGGGGGGCTATTGGGCGCATATAATACTGGGTGGGGGCCACTGTGGAGCTTATAATACTGGGTGGGGGCCCCTGTAGAGAGCATATAATACTGGGTGGGGGCCACTGTGGAACTTATAATAGTAGGAGGGGGCCACTATGGAGCTTATAATACTGGGTGGGGGCCACTGTGGAGCTTATGATACTGGGTGGGGGGCCACTTTGGAGCATATAATACTGGGTGGGGGCCACTGTGGAGCTTATAATACTGGGTGGGGGCCACTGTGGAGCTTATAATACTGGGTGGGGGTCACTGTGGAGCTTATAATACTGGGTGGGGGCCACTGTGGAGCTTATAATACTGGGTGGGGCCACTGTGGAGCTTATAATACTGGGTGGGGGCCACTGTGGAGATTATAATACAGGGTGGGGGCCACTCTGGAGCTTATAATACTGGGTGGGGGCCATGGTGGAGCTTATACTCCATACAGTGGCTCCTTCATTTTTTTTCTAATTACGCAGGGGCAGGTGAAAAAAAACAAAACAAAAAAACCCCCCACAAACTTTCTTTCCTGTCCCCAGTGTCTCCCAGAGCAGTTCGGTCCTGCAGCTCTGTTGTTTTCTTCCAGCGCAAGTTCCCTCTGCACGTGACTACCTGTGACGTCACGTGACCCCTGAGGCCAATCAGCGGCCTAAGGGAAGGGACCTGGGACGTCACAGCCAGTGAGGAATTCCGGCAAAAAGAAGACAGCGGAGCTGCAGGACCGGACCGTGCTGGGAGGACACCGGAGCACCAGAGACAGGTGAGTATGTTTAGCATTTTTTTTTTTTTGGGGGGGGGGGGGTAGGGGGGATTCACCTCCCCCAGACTAATTATAAAAAAGAAAAAAATTATACTGGACAATCTCTTTAAAGTGTGGTGCATTAGGGGTGTATATTAAAGGGGTTGTCCAGGCATAATTTGTTATGGTTTATCTTCAGGATAGGCCACAGATACCTGATCTGTAGGGGGCTGACCCCGGTCCGATCAGCTGTATAGAGCCACTTCTGATGCCCGTACTGTACACAATATGGTGTCAGAAGCAGAAAGCTCTGTCCACTGTATAGCGGCTGGGCACCTTCACTGTATTTCAGCACTTATTGAAGTCAGTAGGAGCAGAGCTGCAGTGAAGGCGCTGGACTGCTATACAGCGGATGGAGCTTTCTGCTTCCGGCCCTGTGTTGTGTACAGAACAGGTGCCGGAAGTGGCACCGAACAGCTGATGGGGCCATGTGTCAGCCCCCTACCGATCAAGTATTTATGGCCTATCCAGAGCATAGGCCATAAAAAAGATTAACCCTGGACAACCCCTTTAATATGCCCCACACAGTTTAATGTCCCCCCCACAGGATGTTAGCCCCCATCACTGCTCCCACACAATATAATGACAGTATGGGGGACCAGTGAAGAGGCCGCTATGTGGGGGGACCTGTGAAGTGACCATAGAAAAATTTGGCCCAGACAACCCCTTAAAAGAGGTTGTCCATAAACTGGAGCGAACACTGTGTCGGCCGCCAGGGAGGTGTAAAAATAAGAAAATTTTTAAAAAAGCATACTCACCTGTCCTCAGCACCCCGTTGTCCCCTGCCTGTGTCTGTTTGGTCTCATGGCGGTGCCTCATTTCTGGAAATCCTGTACCTAATTGGTCTTAGCGATCACATGAGGTGCAGGACTCCCAGCAAGGAGTCGCCGGCATGAGACTGAATGGACACTGGCAGCGGACAACAGAGTGCCGGGAACAGGTGAGTATGCTTTTTAATTTACTTATTTTTTACTTTACACCTCCCGCCAGCTACATGGGTTGCTCCAATTCCTTCGGGGCAACTGTGGGAGTCAGACACACTTGTTTGAGCTCCTGAGTCCAGAAGCTTAAGAAGCTTTTTGGATACTTGGAGACCGATTATTGGGTGTGGTTTTCGGTCTTTTGTGTGTTACATACCGTAGCTCCGACTCCCTTCCCCGTGCGGAGGGGAGCCTTATCATGGAGCGTGGAGCTCCTGCCCCCCGGACCTTACAGGCGGGGGGGCAGGAGAATGTCTGCCGACACAGCACCAGCAGAGCAGGGCAGGCGGAGGTCGCTGAGGCAGCAAGCCTCAATGAGAATGGCGACCGGGACAACAGCATTGGGAGCAGCATCAGGAGCAGCAGCAGCGACATTGGCGGCTGCAGCATCAGGAACAGCATCGGGAGCAGCGACGTCCGTAGAGCGGGCGATGCCGGCAGGAGTAGCGGTGGCGACAGGGGTGTCAGCAGTCTCGGCAGGTGGATCCGTGAAAACGGCAACATCAGCCACGGCGGTAACATCAGCGGCAGTGGCGGGTGAAGCCGGTCCGAAGGGGGCTATGGCCGCAGGATATGCGGTTCCCTCTGGAAGGGTCCCTGCAAGCAGTAGAAAAGACACAAGCTTACCGTCATCGCTGCCGCAATCACCCGCAGGATGGGGCATCAGGAAGGCTGGAGAGGAAGTCGCCATTTACAGCCGGAGGATCGAGGCGGTCCTGGAGGAATATGACCGAGCCCGGAGGTCCCTGTTCGCAATGAGTGGGGGAGCTTCAGAGTGCTCGCGCCCGTAGCGACAGGGCCTCAAGGAAGGACCGCCCGGTTTTCAGTAAGCAGGTAAGGAGCCTGAAAAAACAAATAAAGGCCCTGGAAGCCAGGTGCACGGAGATTCTGGAGGGCGCGGGGCCGTTCAGAGAGAAGCTGCTGAACGATGACCGCTTCTTCCGCAAACAGCAGGAGCGGTTGTTGAAGGATGGCCCCGCGTCCTCAGACAGCTCGGGAGAGGACGACTATTGTGAGTCAGACCTGGAGTCAGATGATAGCATGGCGGTACAGTATAGTCGAGTAGCCATCCCTAGTAGCAGCAGCCTGATACCCACATATACACAGGCATCAGCGCCGGCAGTGAAACTGGAAGTCAGAATGACAAGACAGGAAGTCAGAATGACAGGACAGGAAGTGACGCAATCTCCCACACTCCCAGAGAACCAACCACTGCCCGAGACGGAGGAGGAGGAGGGTGGAGCCTCGGGAGAAGGCGGGAAGCTGATGAGGCAAATCTGCCAATTGGAGTCCCCGTCCAGAATGGACCAATTAGCATTCAGCTTGTCAGATTTGGACGGGGAGGAGGAGGGAAAAGGAACCAAGACCAGGAAGAAGGCAAGGAAGGAAAAAAAAAGAGTAATAGAGACATTTAAATTTGTCAGGTCGTTGCCTGGGGAGCATCGTGCCGGGACCTCAGCCCAGGTTGCGATGCCTCCAGGAGAGAAAAGGGAGGCGCAGGCACCTCGGGTCACGCCAAGTGGCGGGGTGCCCGGGGTGCCAGCAGTCAAAATGGCGCCTGATAGTACCTTTCAGGTGGTGGCGGACAAGGAGCTCATGGTTGCAGACAAGGCGCTCATAGTTGCGGACAAGGGCAAAGGCAAAGAAGCCCCCCCTGCGGAGGGGAGTGGCGTAGGGAAACCTCCCTCCCTGGTAGGAGGTTTTAAAATATCGATGGCTTCCCCCAGAGTAAGGTGTAGGAAAGGGGGAGTGGCAGGTGGGCGTGGCTCATCCTCCTCCAGTGCTGATGAAGCCGGTGATGCGGAGGTCACTTCCGGGGCTAAGGGGGCGTGTCCTCCTACAACATCAGGTGCCGGGGTGACTGTGGATGCGGAGGCCGAGGTAAAAGCGGGGAAGCCATCAGCGAGTGGTGCAGCCGGCCCCGCTGTAAGAAGGAAGACTGCAGGTGTGAATGATGGACGAGTGGAGAAGCTAGTTAAGCAGACAGGTAAGGTAAAGGGGAAAGCGGGTGGGACAAAAGGGGTAATTAGTAGTATTCCTGAAGAAGGTGGTGTAGTATGCATGGGGGTCCAAGAGCCTGTAGTCGGGGAGGCTGCGGGAGGAGGGGCTATTACCATTGCTGCTAAAAAAAGTGTTTCTACTGCTGGTAATATTTCTATTGTGGCCCCTGTTGTTTCTGGTATTTCTGCTGTTGTCCCTGCTGTTGTCCCTGCTGTTGTTTCTGCTGCTGTTCCTGATGCTGTTCCTGATGCTGTCGTTGCTCCTGTTGTTACTCCTGTCACTGCTCCTGATATTGTTGCTCCTGTTGTCCTCTCTGCCGCTGTTCCTTCTGCTGCAGTTGGAGTGACCCGGTCCGCGGCGGCTATGCCAGGGCGGACTGTTGCCGCCTCTGGTGCTCCGGTTGCCGTGGCTGGGCTAAGTAGTTCTGCGGGGGTCCCTGGGAGTGGCGCTGGTACTCCGGCAGCGGAGGTTGCTGCGGCCTCCGGGCCCCCACGCTCCTATGCCAGCGTCGCTTCTGGGGCCCCTGGGGGTGCATCATGTCTTCCGCCCGGCTCCAGGGACGGCGATTTGCAACGGCAGCTCCTGGAGGCTTTACGGGCGGGCCAGTCCACAATGACCATAGATGGGCAGTCGAGAGACCTTAGGTTCTGGATCGAGCGTTTTGGCCTAGGGAAGTTCCGAGAGGAAGGAGGTGAGACCAGATGGACTCTCCCTACACCCGGGCGTAGGGGGCCGACACGGAGGAACGTGGCCCGTCTCGTGTGGGGGGGAGCCGGCCCTTGTCCCCAGAGGAGGGGGGTCGTGGAACTCCTACTCGGGATGGGTTTCAGGGTAAGCGACATCTTTGCCCTGATTCATCCTGTCGGCTCCTCGGAGTTTGACATCAGCTTTGTTACCCCGGAGGGCTTAGAAACCTTCTGGGGAAACTATAGGCTGGTGAAGGACGAGCCCGCCTGGCGTGACTTTATGGTGTGGGCGGTGTCACGCCAGGATAACATTAAGAAAGTGACCGTTTTAACTCGTAACGAGTCACTTTCTTATATGGACATCATGACCTGGCTGAACAGGTTTGGGGAGGTCAAGGACTTCCCAAAGAAAAATCTCGACGAGTTCGGGATATGGTCGGGGGCCTGGACCTTCATGGTCAAATTGCGACACGAGGATAACTCGGTGATGCATATCCCGTCCTCAACCTTCCTTGGGAAAGACAGGATCCTTGTCTTCTACCAGGGGCAGCCAAAACTCTGTCACAGGTGCGGTGACCCCTCACACTTGAGCGCCTCCTGCCGTGTGCAGAAGTGCGCCATGTGTGGGGAGGTGGGCCATCTCGCGGCGACCTGTGGCAGGGTGCGTTGCAACCTGTGTGGTGTCCTTGGGCACCCGATCGGGGCGTGTCCACGGTCTTTCGCCAACACCACCCTTCGGCAAGCGGGAGCAGTTGAGGAGGCTGTCCCTGCTGCGGAGGGGGTGAGTGGGGGAGGAGAGACTAGTCTGCCAAGGCAAAGGGAGAAGGCCCAGCCACCATCAAGGGCAAGGAGGCGCGAGAGGAGGAGGGAGCAGAGGGAGGGAGTTATGTGCCTTCCTTCTGCCCCTGGCTCTGCTGGGCCGGATCCTGATGCCGAGGCAGCAGTGGGCACGACCCTGGTTGAGGAGATGAGGAGACTGCAGAGGGAGGAAGAGGCTGACCAGTCGTCTTCTTCTCAGTACGTCAGTGCTGGGGAGGGAGAGACGGTCAAGCGGAGAAAGTCACCGAGTAAAGTGAGGGCAAAAACATCTGCCCCCCCCCCCCCGAAGGAACGCAGACTCGACGGCCCTCTAGTGGTAGGTCCCAACCGGTACCAATCCCTCTGTGAGGATGCGTCGGCCTCAGGGGAGGCTTCAGAGGGAGAGGTGGAGCCGTCAGGGGCTGCTGAGTCTCCCTCCGGGAGGGGCCCCCTGCCCTCTGGGGGGGGAGGCTGGCCTGGAGCCTGGAGGAGGAGATGATGCACCCAGGGCCGAAGCTGCTACTGTCTCTGCGACCACTGTAACTCCTCAGGGAGAAGTTGCGGGGGAGGTCCATCCCTCCTCTGGCCAAACCGCACCGGGGGAGGTGATGGACCAATCCCAATGTAAGAAGAGGACCCGCAAGACGAGGAGAAGTCGCGGGTCCTCTTCAGACTCATCTAAGGGTGGTGGTGATAGGAGGAAAGGGGGTGGGAAGCTGAAGGTCATTGAGCTCAATCGGTCTTAATGGCAGTCCCCTCTCCACTGACGCTGGCCACCATTAATGTGGCCAGCATTAAGTCTGATACGGCTAGGTTTGCAGCCTTTGATTTTCTTGGCCGGGTTGAAGCTGACATTTTGTTTTTGCAGGAGACCAGGCTCTGTACTCTATCAGAGATAAACAGAGCAAGGAGGGAGTGGCGCAGGGGGCCCTCCTACTGGTCTCTTGCGGCTGAGCCGTATAGTGGAGTGGCGGTGCTTTTTACCGCAGAGGTCTTAATGGCAGTCCCCTCTCCACTGACGCTGGCCACCATTAATGTGGCCAGCATTAAGTCTGATACGGCTAGGTTTGCAGCCTTTGATTTTCTTGGCCGGGTTGAAGCTGACATTTTGTTTTTGCAGGAGACCAGGCTCTGTACTCTATCAGAGATAAACAGAGCAAGGAGGGAGTGGCGCAGGGGGCCCTCCTACTGGTCTCTTGCGGCTGAGCCGTATAGTGGAGTGGCGGTGCTTTTTACCGCAGAGGTGAAATGCCAGCGACTGATCGAGCTCGAAATGGGAAGGTGCCTAGTCTTAGACGTCTTCATGAAGGGGCAAAGCCTGCGCCTCATTAACATCTACGGTCCCCAGTCAAAATGGGACCGTAAAAGCCTCTTTATGAAGATTAAGCCTTTTCTTTTTACGGGCAAACAAGTCATCTTTGGTGGGGATTTTAATACCATAACTAGACCCCAAGACCGAGGAGGTACCAGAGATAGACTGCCCTATGATGGCGCCGCGTTAAATAGAATAGTGAGTGAGGCTCGCCTGGAGGATATCCACATCAGGCATTCCCCAGGTCACCGTGGGTTCACCTTTCAGAGAGGTAGTGTTAGGTCTAGGATAGATAGGTTTTTTTTGAAGGAGAATTCCGTCACCACCCCTGTGTCCGTGGTGGAGGTGGAGTTCTCTGATCACTGTCTAATTTTGTTTTCTTTGAATATTTCAGAGACCCTCCGGAGAGGAAGAGGTTTGTGGAGGCTGAATTCGTCACTCCTTGAGGAGGCAGCTGTAAGACAAGCCTTTGAGGAGTTTCTTCAGGATCAGGTACTATTACTGGGTCTTGAGGGTACTAGGTCAGAGTGGTGGGAGATATTCAAAAAAAGGGTGGCGGGATTTTTCCGCCGGCTCTCAAGCCTCAGGTCACTGGACATGTACCGCATGTACACTGCACTGAGGAAGAGACTTGGACATCTGGTCTTGACCGGAGGTAGCCAGGAGGATATCTCCGGTGTGAAGGCTTTGCTCAAAGGGTGTCAGTACGATAGGCACGCATCTTTGGTTCTTGAGAGGGATTTCGGGAAATACCGCTCGCCCGACCCCTACAGGAACTGTAAGATGTCAGTGACTTGTAAGACAGTAACAGGCCTGATTGACAGTACAGGATCCCTGACAAGATCCAGGTCAGGGATCTTGGAGGTCGTCAGGTCTTTCTACTCGAACCTTTTGGCAAAGAAGGAACTGAATCGGGATCGGATTTCAGGTTTCTTGGCTGAAGCAATTCCTGAGTCAGCAGAAGACCCTTCTCTTGGTGTTTTGATAGAACCTATAAGGGAAGAGGAAGTCGTCAGGGCTATTGAGGGTCTTGCCCTCAAGAAGTCACCTGGCCCAGATGGCTTAACATCTGAGTTCTATCGGACCTTTAAAGGAGCTTTGGCTCCCCTCTTGACTGACGTGCTTAATGAGTGTCTATCCTCGGGCACTCTGCCGAAGTCAATGAGGAGGTCCGCCCTTATAGTTCTGTCAAAGGGTAAGGATCCGAGCCATATTGAGAACTGGCGGCCCATAGCACTTCTCAATACGGACCGAAAGATTCTGGCGAAGGTACTTTTCAACCGGCTGGTACAGTTTGCGCCCCGGCTCCTCTCGCCGGCTCAGCACTGCTCTGTTTCCGGTCGTAGCACCTTAAGTGCGGTCCTGAGTGTCAGGGAGGCTGTGGAGCAGAGTAGGGCAGGTCGGTGGAAGGGGTACTTGCTGTCCCTAGATCAGGCTAAGGCTTTTGACAGGGTGAATCATGAGTATTTGTGGTCAACTCTCTCGAGGTATGGCCTGCCTGGGGGGTTCATTCAGTGGCTGCAGACCTTATACGCTGGGGCTGAGTCTTTCCCGTTTGTGAATGGTTGGGTTGGTCGTCCTTTTGAGGTGGGGTCGGGCGTCCGACAGGGATGTCCCTTGAGCCCGCTACTGTATGTGTTCGCCATTGATCCCCTGATTAGACGGATTAATGGTGGGCCGGTGGCGGGAGTCAGGATGGACCTGGAGGGCACTGGCTCCCCTTTGAGGACAGTAGCCTACGCGGATGATGTCACCGTCCTTGTCTCGTCACGGGAGGAGCTTGAATGGGTGATGTCTGAAGTGGACAGTTACTCGGAGGCTTCCGGATCAGCTGTAAACAGGAATAAATGTGGAAGCCTCTGGCTGGGAGGGGAAGAGCCTGGTTTTTCTCTCCTGGACACCCTCCCAGAACCCCAGGGGTCTGTAAAGATCTTAGGCATCCATTTTGGCCAGGGTGATTACCCACTCCAAAATTGGGAAGGTAGGCTTAAGGATGTCGCCCAGAGAGTTGATTGCTGGAAGGGTTGGTCTTTGACCCTGAGAGAAAGGGTTCATCTTGCCAAAGCCTTCCTGCTCCCGTTGGTGATCTATCTAGGTAGTGTCTGTGCCTTGCCAGAGTCTTGTTGGAGTAGGATCTGTTGCCTGTTCTTCCAACTGTTATGGGGGAACAGGCTCAACCTAATCAGGAGGGAGGTTACATACCGCACAAGGAGGCTAGGGGGGTTAAATATGGTTAACCCCGTGGTGTTCTTAATGAACACCTTTCTTAAGATCAATTTACCAAACCTCTCCTCCGAGGGGGCTCCTTCATGGGTAGCCTCCTGCCAGGGGTGGTTTCGGCCCTTCTTCCAGAAATGGGAGTCAGGAGGGCAAGTGAAAGATCTTCGTGTACCCCATGGATATCTCCCGGCCTATGCTTCCCTGGTCCTGAAAGTGATTCGTCGGTGGGGTCTGGGGGCGTGGGAGATCAGGACTCAGTCAAGACGTTTTCTTGACGACAAGGTCCTGTTGACCCGCTTCCAGAAGCCTCTGGCGCTCAAAGATTGCCCAGGAGAAACCTTAGAGGGAGGGTTGCGTTTTCTTAACTCCAAAAGGTTTCCTCGGAAGTTTTGGGATCTGACCTGGCGCTGCCTCCTAGGTAAGTTATATGTGAGGGGGAACTTGAAGTACTGGAACTCCGACGAGCGAGGCTGCCCTCGGGAGGAGTGTGGCGACATGCTGGAAAGCATGGAGCACTTCCTGCTTCAGTGCCCCTTCAATATAAGGGTTTGCAAATTGGTGGGGACCTCCACCGGTTGGCTGCGGCTGGCTGGCCTTTCCTATGCCGAGTGGGCCTATGGGGCATTCAAACACCCGGAGGGCAGGGACTGCCAAACACTTTTTGTAGTTAGTGCAGTGGTCAGGTTTCACCTATGGTCAGCACGGTGTTTAGTATCGACGAGAGGCAAAATCCTCCCGGAGGTGGAGGTGGTTAAAAACATCATGGTGGACCTGGTGAGGGTGCGCTCTCGGGAGTACGAGGGGCTGGGCGCAGAAAGGGCTGGTACCCTCTGGAGGGGGTTCACTTTTTCTGTTCCCTGAGGGTTAGATAAGGGATTTAAAGTAGGTTAGTTAGGTTAGGGCCAGATAGGGATAGGTAGGGCAAGGTTTGCACGAGGGGTGGGGTTTATTATTTTCTGATAGGGAGGGACAGGTAGGGACAGGGTAGGGACAGAATGATAGATAGGGACATAGTGGTAGGGCGAGTAGACAGGGACAGGCCTCCTGTGCTCTCTTCCTGGTGGAGGGTTGGCGTGTCACCGCATAGTCATTTTTATTTTGGAAAAACGGATAGAAGGGTAAGAGGCTTGAGGATAACCAACCCTAGGCCCATGGAAGGTTCATGGGAGGGAGGGTAATCTTAACAGGTTATGTAGGATGGTGGGTTATGTAGGATGGTGGGTTTTGTTGCTTGTCTGGTATTGGTTATTTGTCTGGTACTTGTTGTTTGTTGTTGTTGTCGTTTGTCATGTGTTGTGCTCGTTTTCCCATTTTCCATTTTTCCATATCCCATATTCATTTCCCATTTCCATTTCCATTTTTTTTTCCATATCCCATTTTCATTTTCCATATTCCATTTCATAATTCCATTTTAGTAGTTAAGGGGTTTTTTAGGGGGGTAGGTTGTTTGGGAGGGGGGTTTCTTTTTGGGGGTGGAGGGTTTGGTTTATAGGTTTTCGTGTGCCCGGCCTGGCTCTGGACTATGCGGACATGAGAGGACATGAGGCGGAGAGCCAGGTCGGGGTTTCAGGGGCTCGGTGGTGGGTGGTGCCAGCACCAGGACTATGCGGACATGGGAGGACATGGGGGCGTGGTGCTGGCCGGGTGTGGTGAAGGGGGGAAAAAAAAAAAAAAAAATTTCATAGTAAGTTTCAGTTGGGGTTTATTAGTGTTATATGTTTTCGTTATATGTTTCATTGTACATTGCTCATTTTGTTTTTCTTTGTTTTTAGGATAATTAGAGTTTTGACTGACGGATGGCTGAAGAAGAATGAAAGGCGGAGTGAAAGGCAGAATGAAAGGCGGAGTGAAAGGCGGAATATAAGACGGAATGGATGGGGGCTGGTTTGCGCATGTTTTCGGTTTAAATTTTGTCTTGACGTTTTCTTGTATTGATGTTATTTATGCTATGTTTTGGATTTATGTATTGTCTCTGTTTATGGTTTTTGTATGGTATTTTTCGTATGTGACAGTGTTTGTGAACTTTTTCTACTTTTATAATAAAATAGTTCCAATTCCTGGACAACCTCTTTAAAGGATTTATCCATCTTCCTAATATTGATGGCCTGTCCTTAGGATAGGCCACCAATATTACATCTGCGATGATACAACAGCCAGGACCTCTGCAGATCAGCTTTTCCAGGACAGTGCGGCTACAGGTAAAGGTAACAATTCTAGGAGCCACGCTGTTCACTTGCCATACAAGGTGTAGCAGTAGGTTTAGGTAGTGCAGTGGTGCACATGGTATAGTGGGTGAGCAGCATGGCTCCCGTCATGTTATTACCTTTAGCCGCCCTGTCTCGGTACCGCTGATCTGCAGGGGTTCTGATGGTGGGCCCCTAGAAACAATTCCACTGGTGGGCCCTAGACATCCCAGTCCGACACTGACTGCCCAGGTCCCTCTCCCACTGCTGGAAGAACCCAGTCTTGTTTCTCTTGCACATACCAAGTAGAAGAAACATGTGGGAGAGGTGCCCAGACATCTCCCCCCAAGCCAAGGAAGATTTTGTCAAAGTCTCAGAGAGAAGCATCACACGGGACAAGCCCAAAGAGAGATTTAAAGAAGGACAACAGCTGTTCATAAACTGACGAAGATGTAGTCCATGGACTCACTTTGTTCCCACAATTGCGACATCGTAGGAATCATACCATTAACTAAAATCTCCTTCAGGTGGGGCGCCATCTGCCTGTTGCAGAGCAGGAACACTCTTGCCGAGAGACCCAGAGGAAATACTGGATTCTGAAAAAGTGGCGTCATGCGGCCCAGCCTAGAGTAGATCCCTCCCCTATTGACCCACCATCCTATACAAGTAGTGTGCGTGAAACTAGAAGAGGCCAAAGGAAACCCTTTGAGATGGCTCCAGCCAAGGAGCGCACAGAAGATCTGTCAGGGACAAGCAATGTTCTACATCAACACAAAGTTTATATTCTCTATACCATGACCAATCGAGAATACGAGACAGTAAAGCTGTCTCATTGATACAGTTCAAATCTGGAATCCTAACTCCCCTATTGTTCTTATGCTTGGTGAACACCTGTTTACTCAACCAAGGTCTAGCAGACTGCCACACAAATCTGTTAAAGGCCCTCTGCAGGGTCCAAAGGTAACTATTGGGGATGCTCAATGGTTAAGTCTGTAAAAGATATATAAATCCTGGCTACATGTCCAATTGGATAACGTTCATGTGACCAAACCATAACAAGCACCTTCAGAAATAAGTCTTCAAGTAAGAAAGTGTCCTCCAGTTTAGCGAGAATAACAAATGCAAATAAGTGAAATCAAGTGAAATAGTGAATTGATAAGATAAGTGATACTTAGAGTCTGCGTCTTCCTGCGGAAGGAGAATCCACCCTTCATGGAGACCACCTTAAAATTGCTGAGATTGGCAAACCTCTCACATTTAAGGAGAACCACCGGCAAAGAGGATCCCAGGGATTTTCCATACAACAGAAGATCATCCGCATACAATTTATAATTGATGTTCCCCACACAAAGTCCCACTATGGCGCTATTACAAAGCAGTGCCATCACTAGATGTTCTATAACAAGGCTGTAAAGAAGGGGGGACAAGGGGAAGCCCTTTTGGTTGCCATTATTGATCTCGAAGGGTTCAGAGAGTAGGCCATTCGCACACTCTAGCTCTTGGGTGGGAGTATAATGTCACAATGCTATCAATGAAGCTCGGGTCGACTCTCAACTGTGCAAGTTAAGGCATGGAGAAATTGCCAGTGAACCCTATTGAATGCCTTCTAAGCATCCTTTGAGAGAAGGCACATCAGCACCTTCTTCCTTTGAGCATGAGAAACAAGTGAGTCTGCAGGGTGTTATCTATCCTCTTTGCCAGGTATGAACCCAACTTGGTTTTTGTGAAGAACCAAAGGGACAACGTCACCCAGTTTAGTAGCTAAGATTTTGAAATATAACTTAATATAGCAATTAATAAGGGAGATGTGGTGAGACCGTCGCATCTTTGTTTGGCTTGGGAAGAACTTGAACAACATGAGCCCTTTAAAGACTGCCTAGGGATTGGGCAGGATGGAGAAATACTATTTAATATTTTAGACTAGGCTAGACAAGAAGCTATTTAAATCTCTTGAAGAAGGTGGCTGTACAGAAATCAAGACCCGTGGCTCTTTCCCCCCATTAAGGCCAATATGGCTTCCCAAATTTCCTCATCAGCAAAATGGCTTATCCAACTCTTCTCTACTGGTCCTGGTAAGAACTGGCAGATCAGTTTCTTGCACATAAGCGGAAATGTGGCCATCTAATGCAGAATTGGGGAGGACTGCATAGTGTCCCTGAAGATTGTATAAGGATTCATAGTGAGAGTGGAATAGGTTAGCTATACCACACAGGTCATGGACCTCTAGATTCTGCTTGTCCCGGAGGATATATACTGTGTCAATTTTGGGGTGTAGGAGACAAGCCAGTGAACGACCACTTTTGTTAGAGTGCTCATACAGATAACTGTGATAGCACTCCAAATATCTACGAAATGTATTAGAGATCGCCTCCTTGAGCTGATCATGCACTACAGTTAACTCAGCTAATACCCGGGATCAGAGAATTATTTATTTGTATCTAAAGTCTCCAAACGTTCTACCAATTGTCTAATTATAGTGGCCCGTTCTTTCTTAAAGAGGACCTTTCATGTCCTTAGGCACATGTGGTTTTATATACCACTAGAAAGCCAACAGTGCACTGAATTTAGCGCACTCTCGGCTTTCCCATTATGTGCCCAGGGGCTGGAGATATCGGTGCCTTTAGTTTCGCTGGGCAGAGATAGGTGCCGAAACTAACGGCACCAATATCTCCAGCCCGGGGCACATAATGGGAAAGCCGACAGTGCGCTGAATTCAGCACACTGTCGGCTTTCTAGCTGTATATAAAACTGCATGCGCCTCAGGACATGAAAGGTCCTCTTTAAGCTGCAAGCTTGGATGAGTTTCACATGAATTACACATTGTAGGGCTTCCCATTGCAGTCACAAACTCAGTGATTGCCACCTCAATAGCCCTGCTAAGGTGCCACTTCCACTCCCTGGCCTCTGGGAGGTCCAAATTAAGATATACTGGTGCATGATTGGACCACACAACAGTACCAATATGGGCCTCATGGTGGAATGTGAGGACTATTTGTCTATGTGGCCAGGTATCTAAATTGTAAGTGCATCCTTTGTAATGCGTTTTAAATTTTATGAGATGTGAGGTGACTAAAATTTATTTTGTAATAATTAATATATTACATAACCGCTTCCCCATATCTGCTGTACATGTACAGTGGCTTACAAAAGTATTCATACCCCTTGAACTTTTTCACATTTTGTCATCTTACAACCACAAATTTAAATGTATTTTATTGAGATTTTAAGTGATAGACCAACACAAAGTAGCACATAATTGTGAAGTGGAATAAAGTGAGACATGGTTTTCAAAATTTTAATCAAATAAAAATCTGAAAAGTGTGACGTGCAAAAGTATTCAGCCCCCTGTACTCTGATACCCCTAAATAAAATCAAGTGCCCACAATTGCCTTCAGAAGTCACTTATTAGTTAATAGAGTCCAGCTTCGTGTAATCTAGTCTCAGTATAAATACACCTGATCTGTGAAGGCCTCAGTGGGTTGTTAGAGAACACTAGTGAGCAAACAGCATCATGAAGACCAAGGAACTCACCAGATAGGTCAGAGATAAAGTTGTGTAGAAGTTTAAAGCAGGGTTAGGTTATAAAAACAAGCTTTGAGTATCCCAAGGAGCACTGGTCAATTTATCATCTAAAAATGGAAAAAGCATTCTACAACTGCAAACATACCAAGACATGGCCATCCACCTAAACTAACAGATCGAGCAAGGAGAGCACTGGTCTGAGAAGCAGCCAAGAGGCCCATGGTCACTCTGGAGGAGCTGCAGAAATCCACAGTTCAGCTGGGAGAATCTGTCCACAAGACAACTATAAGTCGTGCACTCCACAAATCTGGCCTTCATAGAAGATTGGCAAAAAAAAAAAAACATTGTTGAAAGAAAGACATAAGAAGTGCAGTTTGCCACAAGCCATATAGGGGACACAGCAAACATGTGGATGAAGGTGCTCTGCTCAGATGAGACCAAAGGTTAACTTTTTAGCCTAAATGCAAAGCACTATGTGTGGCGGAAAAGTAGCACTGCTCATCACTCTGCACACACCATTCCCACTGTGAAACATGGTGGTGGCAGCGTCATGCTGTGGGGATACTTTTCTTCAAAATTTCAGGAGGGAATTGATAGAGTAGAAAATAATAAAACTTCACTTTTATTTCTTATATATATAAAAATGAGTTCCTGTCTGTCTGTCTGTCTGTCTGTTCTTTATGCGCGACCAAACGACTGGACCGATCCTCACCAAATTTGGCACACATGTACATCAGGTGTCCGGGAATATTATAGACTGGGTCTCAGCTCTCTTGGATGTACCGTTCCTGAGGTACAATATTCCCAAAAAATGACCAGCATTAGTCTATACAAGCCTGCAAGTCTTTCACTCATATTCCAACTGCCATACACACGGTCACATGTCCCTTATCAGCCAATAACAGCTCGCAGGCGCTTACTCTCCTCAGACACACAGGTTTCCATAGCAACCAAGCTATGTATGACCTGTATTAGTGAATAGCAGTTCACAGGACTTTAAATATTCAGTCATATCAGGTGTATCAGCCAACATAAGTTCACATTTAATTTACCAGGTTTCCATAACAACACAGCCATAAATAGACTGTACCTATACTGGACTCAGTGGCGTAACTAGCAATGGCAGGGCCCCAAGGCAAACATTTGACAAGGGACCCCCCCCCCCCCCGCACAAACTGCATTCCTGCACACACTATTATGCCCCATACTCTCCTCAGGCACACAGGTTTCCATAGCAACCAAGCTATGTATGACCTGTATTAGGGTGGGTTCACACCTGCGCTTCAGTCCGTCCGTTGCCAATCCGAGAGAAAATCTCGGCGAACGGGATTGGCATCGGATACAGACAGGTCAGCGACGCATTGGTTAAAAACCCATTCATTTGAATGGGTTTTTAAAGCAATGCGAGGGTTCCGATTGCACCCTCTGCGCTGTAAAACCGTTTTTTTTTCCTCGGACACGAAGTCCTGCATGTCCAACTTTGTTTCCGACGAAAAAAAACGGTTTCGCAGCGCAGAGGGTGCAATCGGACACCCTCGCATTGCTTTAAAAACCCATTCAAATGAATGGGTTTTTAACCAATGCGTCGCTGACCTGTCTGTATCCGATGCCAATCCCATTCGCCGAGATTTTCACTCGGATTGGCAACGGACGGACTGAAGCGCAGGTGTGAACCCACCCTTAGTGAATAGCAGTTCACAGGACCTTAAATATTCAGTCATATCACGTGTGTCAGCCAATATAAGTTCATATTTAATTTACAAGGTTTCCATAACAACACAGCCATAAATAGACTGTACCTATACTGGACTCAGTGGCGTAACTAGCAATGGCAGGGCCCCAAGGCGAACATTTGACATGGGACCCCCCCCGGCAACCCCCCCACGCACACAAACTGCATTTCTGCACACACTATTATGCCCCATAGTGGCCCCTGCATACACTATTAGGCCCCATAGTGGCCCTTGCACACAGTATTCTGCCCCATAGTGGCCCCTGCACACAGTATCATAGTGGCTCCTTCATATAGTATTATGCGCACTTGCCGCTACTACTTCAATGTTGGACCAGATGTCACGTGAGCCAGGCATGTATCGCAACGCATAATGACGTCGGACTGGCCCACCGACATCTGGGACGCCACCAAGGAGGCCCGAAGTATGCTGAAAAGACCCCAGAGTATAATGATAGCAGTGTTTGTGGGGTTCACGGCCCACAGGCCTTACTTACCAATCCCCGCTCCTGCTCACAGCCGCCTCTGCAGAAGGTGAAGTGCAGGCGGCTGTGAGCATGAGTGGGGATCGTTAAGTAAATAGGGCCGGTTACCTGCTGGTGTTAAAAAAAAAAAAAAAACATCAGAGGCCCGCCGGGTCCCCTAATGTCCCGGGCCCTGTGGCAGCTGCTACCACTGCTAAACCGGTATTTACGCCACTGACTGGACTGCCATACTGGATTTCAGCATTCTTATAAATTGAAATGTTTTTTAAACTATTCATGTCCCCTGCAGCAAAACGCATGGCTGCTGCTCAAGCTAATGAAAACTCTCAGCAGACCCAAGCCTGTCTCCAATCTGATAAAGTATGTTACAGACAACAGCGAGCAGCTGAAACTCCCCAGCAGACCCAAGCCCGTCTCCAATCTGACAAAGAATTGTCAGCCACATGCACACAGCTGCACTCCAGGTTTCAATAACAACCCAGCCATTTTTCTTCACTGCTGTAGGTCAGCTTTAAAGGGGCAGGGCGCTGTGGATGACACTGTTACACAAGGTCACATACACACAGCTTTACTCCAGGTTTTCCATAACAACCGATCGCAGGTTTTTCACTGATATCCAAACTGAGATGCACATGATCACATGACACTTATGGACCAATGGAAAATCGCAGGTTCAGTCTTGACATACACACAGCTTTACACCAGGTTTCCATAGCAAGCAAGCTATTTATGTCCTGTATGAGTCAATAGCAGTTCGCAGGTCCTTAAATATTCAGTCATATGACGTGTATTAGCCAATGTAAGATCACATTTCATTTAGCAGGTTTCCATAGCAACACAGCCATAAATAGACTATACCTATACTGGACTGCCATACTGGATGTCAAGTGCAAAACTGGCCAATTCTTATGGGGTCACTACACAAACAAAAAATGAAATATACCCGTGCGAAGCCGGGTCCTTCCTCTAGTTTCTTATATAAATAAAAATAAATATAAAATCGTATTAGAAAGACGAGACTCACTAGTGCTCCCAAGTGCTACCATGTGATTAGTGAAAGAGAAGGGATGAGATCACATAAATTGCATATATAGTGTGCACTAATATTTATAGATGCCCAAAGCAGATATTAGCCCTGGCAGGTTATAGCGGAATACACCCTCAATAGGGTAATTTTGTCAGCACCCCACAGCCTCCCTGGGAGGCCACCACCATGTTTCACTGTTGGGATTGTATTGGGCAGGTGATGAGCAGTGCCTGGTTTTCTCCACACATACCGCTTAGAATTAACACCAAAAAGTTCAATCTTCGACTCATCAGACCAGAGAATCTTATTTCTCATAGTCTGGGAGTCCTTCATGTGTTTTTTGGCAAACTCTATGCGGACTTTCATATGTCTTGCACTGAGGAGAGGCTTCCTTCGGGCCACTCTGCCATAAAGCCCTGACTGGTGGAGGGCTGCAGTGATAGTTGATTTTGTGGAACTTTCTCCCATCTCCCTACTGCATCTCTGGAGCTCAGCCACAGTGATCTTTGGGTTCTTCTTTACCTCTCTCACCAAGGCTCTTCTCCCACTATTGCTCAGTTTGGCTGGACGGCCAGGTCTAGGAAGAGTTCTGGTTGTCCCAAACGTCTTCCATTTAAGGATTGTGGAGGCCTCTGTGCTCTTAGGAACCTTGAGTGCTGCAGAAATTCCTTTGTAACCTTGGCCAGATCTGTGCCTTGCCACAATTCTGTCTCTGAGCTCCTTGGGCAGTTCCCTTGACCTCATGATTCTCATTTGCTCTGACATGCACTGTGAGCTGAGAGGTCTTATATAGACAGGTGTGTGCCATTCTTAATCAAGTCCAATCAGTTTAATTAAACACAGCTGGACTCCAATGAAGGAGTAGAACCATCTCAAGGAGCATCAGAAGGAAATGGACAGCATGTGAGTTAAATATGAGTGTCACAGCAAAGGGTCTGAATACTTATGACCATGTGATATTTCAGTTTTTCTTTTCTAATAAATTTGCAAAAATATCTACATTTCAGTTTTTTTTTTTCTGTCAAGATGGGGTGCTGAGTGTACATTAATGAGAAATAAAATGAAATTTTTTGCTTTTAGCAAATGGCTGCAATGAAACAAAGAGTGAAAAATTTAAAGGGGTCTGAATACTTTCCGTACCCACTGTATATCTCTTTATTACCATTTGACAACCAATTGTGCACTAAGATGATTCTACCTTGCTCTAGTTTACCATGTCTCCCATTAAGAAAGTATCAAAGTAGTGCCTTTAAAACATAACTTTTAAAACGGTCACAGTGTGCAGTGACCCAACAATAAATAATACTCTAAGAGGAAATACACATACGTATGCATACCAAATATCACAATCTTGACCGCCAACATGCAATATAGGCTAACTGCATCGGCCTTATCCTTTCTAGATGGAAGCTGTGCATTATGCGCTGGTGCCTTCCAGTATTGACATTTTGTTTGGTATATGGGGTCCAGGGTCCAAAAGGTACAGGGTCGACGAGTAGTGTCCTAGGACAGAGGCATAGGCCCTGGGGAGCAACCCATATATATCATTGCCCTAGGAACCCAGGACTAATCCCTAGAAGTCCTTTACATTGGTCTATTCTTCCCCTACAACCTACAGCTGCCTGGAAGCTGGCCCTATAGGCTTTACCATGTTAATTCCTACCTATCTCATGGTCTCTTTGAAAAAATGCTAACCCCTATAAATGTCCCATCCCATATGACATGTATCACTCCCAATCCTGAGGCTCGTCAGGGGTATTACTTGCAACAAAATCTTAAAAAAGGCTAGCTGGTAGCTTTGCACTTGAATAATCAAAACAACCCTAAAAGGAACAGTATAAATAGTCAACAAGAAGAGACCCCCTAACCTGTCCAGGTTGACCAGCCTAAGCTAGTGGTATATACTGGCTATGATCTCCCTGTATAGTGTAAAACAAAGAGATCAGGTAACGATCCAGATAACAAGCCAGACCCCTGTGGGACAACTATATATATAGGCTATAGGCTACTTTTGTTGTTTTGTATTTATGTTTCCTATTAAGAACAGATTTTTACAATATACAGCTGTTACATGCAGATATATGTTCTATCTGTATATATTGCATGTTTCCTTTATTTTGAAATTAATGAAATAAAATCATAATAAATGGAGAATAAAAAATAGGTTGGCGCAGTGTAGCCATTAACAGATGTTATAAAGATAATATCTAGAGTGGAAAACCAAAATATTTGTGGTTTAAAATGCATATACATATCTATTAAAAAACTGCAGTCCTTAAAGGGGTCTTTTCATACTAGACATTTATAGCTAATCCACAGGTCTAATAGATGCGGATCATATATGCTAATCTATAACTAATAGATGGTGAACACAAGTGTGTTTTGGACCAGATATAACCACATGTACACAGGTCAGGAGTGTAGCTATATGGGGGACAGCAGTAACAATCGCTTCTGGGGCCTGGACCCTGAGGGGCCCTCAAATGTCCCTCTGGCACATAAAATATTCCACTATTTTAATAGTGCAAGCTAGGTATGGACCTTATGACAGATTTTACATTGGGGTCTGTGAGTGTAATGCCTCTCTTCAAGTCCTTTAGACCTTTTTCAGACATCCACATATCACTTATGTGTGGCGTTCGTATCTCACATGTAGGAATTCATTTCAATGTGTTTATTCAGACTTATGTGTT
The DNA here is from genome assembly GCA_947044405.1 of Leptodactylus fallax. NCBI lineage: Eukaryota > Metazoa > Chordata > Amphibia > Anura > Leptodactylidae > Leptodactylus > Leptodactylus fallax. The sequence goes on along the minus strand of CAMRHE010000148.1, from coordinate 637,159 downwards.
TTTTGTGGACCACACATCCTTTTTTTTTTTCACTGATGCTGATGCATCACATAAATGAAAATCTATGGATCTGTGAAAAAAACAGATGACATCCAAGTGTCATCTGTTTTTTAAAGACTTAAAAAGCGGATCAACCATGGACAGCACACCACCCGCAAAAGAGCAGGGTAGGTTGTTTTCCATGAATAGCATGGACATCATATGTCTGAGGAATGAGACCTAACTGTTGAAAGAATATTCCAGTATAAAATTCCAGCTTTCTTCTGTCTCCATATAACCATATAGACACAAAGTATTAATTGCTAATGCCATTTCAAACACTTCTGCCCCTAGTCATAGCACACGTAACAGGATGAGGACATATATAAACATATAACATCCAATAAAATTGTTGTCACATGACCCCCAACTGGTAAGGCCCCTTGCAGATGACCGTCTGCTGGCCGTCTGATGTCATCCATGTGCTGCCCGTGCACTGGTCATGCGTCCGTGGCCCCTTTCATTCAATGAATATGAGCCGCAGAAGCACAGCCGCAAAACCGGACAGGAATAGGACCTGTCCTGAGTTTTGCAACCTGGAATATGAGCCCGCACACAGGACCGTGTAATTCACAGTCATGTGTGTGGGCCAACAGAAATGAATGGGTCAGTATCCCAGGAAAAAAACCTGGATTTAAAAAACCATTGCGTTTTTGTAAATCGCAGCATTTCCACTGCAGACTTTTTTCTGCAATGTGTGGATAGGATTAGCCAGAATCCCATATACTTTGCAGGTACTGCAAAACGTGGCATTTTCGCAATGTGGGGCCCTGGCCTAATATTGTGACTCTCTGGGAGAAACCCTGCTGCTTTTCCTAAAGTTTATGAAGATTTCTGAGCTACTCTGTGACTTGTGCTATAATTTTTCTGAATTTGGCAACCTCGCCTCTTGCTACATTGAAAAAAAATGGGTACACTTCTGCGGAAACGTTATTTATATTTTAAGAAAGCATGTCAAAGTGATATTTTTGAATTTATCCAAGAGATTTCTTGTTGGTGGGGTTGGATTCAATTTTGTCCAGGATCCAGTTGAGAAAGTATTGGGTGGAGGTATAAATCCCTGGGCTTCGTGCCTGTGCACAGCCTGATCCCCAGCTGGTTATTCCTACCACTGAAAAGATTTTAGTCTTGGGTTCCCTGCACATCAGTGGTCCTCCACTATCACCCTGTAGAGCAGTAGAGAAAATATATTAACACAGATACACAGAAAGTAGTTTACATATGGATCTTAAAAATATGAATGACTTCAATTCAACCTTCTGTGATTACCTGGCAACTATCAATGCCTCCTTTTTCATCGCCTGCACATAGGTTGTAGATGCCGACTGCACCATTATACCATGCAATGTTATTGCAACGCTTGTTAGAAATCATCTGTACAGGAGCTTCTTGAAGATTATCTGATGGTTCTGTGGCTGCAAATGAAACAGTATAAGATATGAGACACCATAACATCAAGCCAAATAGCTATATTAATTTTTGTAACTTCTAGCATATGACACACAGTCGGATCACAAAAGTTATTCTCAGCTAGAATTCTATAGCATCACCACAATTTCATGCTGTGCTTTGCGGAAGTAAAATTCAAGCTTCCATCTTATGCTGTTCATTGTTCAGGCAAGTCTAATCTAGAAGGAAACAGTTCTGTCTGGCCACTAGTAAACTATCCAGTAATTCAGTGGCACTTGTATGATCTTGACTTGAGTCAAGCTAGCTGTAATTGTAGATACAATCCATGGACAAAAGTGCTGCAGTTTATAGAAAAAAAAAGCAGACTTATTTTTTTTTTATATTTAATCGAAGAGGCTTCTGCAGGAAAAGAGGCCATGACTTCCCATGGCCAAATCTAGTGTTTTAGGGGAGCCAGATTAAGCTCTCCTTTACATTTCAAAGAGTTTCTGTAGCAGGTGAGGTGTGTGTTATAAGCAGTACTGACTAGTGGTAAATGGCACCATCACTAGTGATATCACTGGTGTCATAGGTGACATTTGCTTAATTTGCATGCTATGCCATGTTATAAAAATATTTCCATAAATGTCGCATTTATCTGTAGAATCATACAAAATTCAAGCCCATCTTCATAAAGTTCAAGACACTGGTTCCCTAAACCATGTACAGTATGTTTAAGGGTCTTTTCCATGGTTACTCATTGCAGGTTATAGTAAACTTAGTACAAGGACATTGCTGAATATTTCAATGAGCTTGGGGAGATATTCTGAATATTTATTATAGTCTACTAAAGCATGAGTGTGCATATTAAGGTTGTGTTAATCAGTGTATACATAATTCCTATGGCGCTATGTAACTTACATTTTTTCCCTTCACATTTCACAGCTTCAGTAATACTTTGTATGTTTATGCTTGCATATTGTGCAAAAGCCTATGCAATTATTATATCTAGAAGGTACTCTAGGGATATTAGATCTCCTTGAATTGTTTATTGAAAGGGGTTCTTGACTTTGCGCAATCTCCTTTTGGCTAAAGCGGGAAAAAAACGTGGCAGTAACACATCATGGTTTTTCCCGCAGCGCTTTTCACATTTTTTCTCGCAGCTCTTTTCACTTTCTGCGGCAATTTATACCTATACGGAAAACACCAGCGTTTCCGTAGGCATAATTGACATGCTGCAATTTACAAAAACGTGATGGTTTTTGAAATTGCAGCATGTGTGCTGCGAATATATTCCTGCAATGAGTGATGGGATTAGCCAGAATCCAGTCCACTTTGCAGGTACTTTAAAATGCCATGGCAAAATTGTGGTGTTTACTCTAAGTGGAGCCCTGGCCTTTCTCAGGAAAGAGTTCAAAGTGTCTAGATAATGTACAAATGTGCAAGGTCCTCAAGGGAAAAATAAATGTTTTTAGCAACAATGGCTAATAGATCGGGGTTTCCCTATCACTGTCAGTCTGTTATCACATATCTATCTTCCATATATGGAATCTGAAATACAATAGTACAAATGATACAATTACAGTATAATATTCTGTAAAAAAAAAAAAAAAAATCAGATTTACCTTCTTCTTCTAGTACACCCCACCCAGCAATATAGCAGTCAGTCATGAGTGTAACGTCCGCGGTTTTCTTAGGAAGGCAGGCTGGTTGTATGTATTGGTTGTAAGAGATTGGCCGATCCACAAACAGCAGGGCAATGTCATCAAGTTCTGTTTCAGGGTTGTAATTTTCATGTTCTATCTTTTTTGATATGCTACGAATTTCCATGTGTGGGTCAAAAACTGACAATTTATTTCCTCCAAATACCAGTCTCCAAGAGTAGAAATGGCTGAAATGATAAAATTAAAATATTAGAGGATCTAAACATACGTAGATTATATATTTACTGTATATATATCACGTGTGAGAGAGCGGAAGAGAAGTAGACTAAATGGTTCTCACTGTCCATATTGTCCATTACAACCTGCCATTTACTAGAAGATTAAAATGAACATGGGCATGGTTAACATGGGCATCAAGGACAAATTTTCAATGCAAAAGGTTAGACTAAGGTCCCACAAAGTGAAAAGCAGCAAAAAAAAGCATTGGAAAAAAAAACATTCCAGCATTTTTTATTGTATTTTCGCTTTTTCTCAGTTTTTCTCAGCAGATTTTAGTCACTAATTAAATCTATCGGGAAAACGAGAGCGTTTCTGCTGGTAGAATTGACATGGTGAGATTTTCAAATACGTGAGAGTTTTTGAAAATGCAGCTTCTCCGCAGCTGATTTTTTTTCTGAAATATGTGGATAGGATTCTCCAGAATCTCATTTACTTTGCAGGTACTGTAAAACACAGCGTTTTTTTCTGTGGCATTTCCGCAGGTGCAAAAACGCTGTGTTTTCGCATCGTGGGGCTTCAGCCTTAAATTGCACAGGGCATATCTAAAAGGTCTTATCCTAAATCATTGTATAAATCTATTTTAATGAAATCAAGAAATATGATATAATCAGCACTGGGCAAAAAATTAATATGTGAGTTAGGACTTTACTTGTATTGTAGAACACAGATAACACATGCCCATGATTCATCGATGTGTGAATAAGGCCTTGACATTTACACTGATCATAGTCTTACTGGAGAGAATTTTGAGCAAATATGCTCATGAGAAGTAAATCTGGTAATGAATCTACCTAATCTAAGTATAACTTAAAGGGAATGTCCAAGACCCCAAGGTATTGGATACTGATGATCGGATGACTGATGACAGGATAGGTAATCAGTATCTGATGAGTGAAGGTCTGACATCCCTACCCCGCAATGATCAGCTGATCTGGCTGAATACAGGCATCGGAAGCAATATGCATGGAATATGCATGGAATGGTAGCAGAGCTGCAACTCCCCAGTGTCACTGCTACACTCTTTACACTGTAGTGATCATGCTGGGGTGGCAGCTTCTAGTGCCAGAAACAGTAGTATTAGCTGATCAGTGCAGGGTCATGGTATTGGACCCCTACCAATTAGATACAGATGACTTTTCTTGTGGATAGGTCATCAGTATTCAGTATCCTTGGGTTTTCAACAACCACTTTAATAGTAGACAATAAGTCAATTGGAAGCCATAATGGAAGTCACAGGATTTCTCAGTAGTATAATGTTGTACCATGTTAGCCATAGAAAGTAGTGGAAGAGTGAAGAAATCAGGCGATACCTTTTAGAGGCTAACTGAGTATGGTTGATAGTAAGCTTTCGAGAGTACTAGCTCTCTTCTTCAGACAAACAAGAAACAGGTATAACTAAGACACATCTGAAGGGACCTAGAGATTTTATTTTCTACAGGAGTCTTTGTGCCATTGATCAGCCTCTGTGCTGTGTGCTTGAAGCCTATAGTCATCTTAAATATGAAATTCTAGGCCTAATTTAAAAAGCATCTGGTTTCATTGACTATTTACATAGAATTTAAAGGTGTTTCTTACTCAGCTTGATCTTTGAAGCAATGGGCAGCTGTCAAAATCCATTGAGCGTTCAAAACTGAGCCTCCGCACAGGTGTCCATAAGTCTCTTTATCGATGGGCTCTTGGATGCTGACTAACCAAGGCCAGGACCCAGGTAGAGCATCTTTTCCACCAACAATGCGAGAGCCAAAGTCATAGCTTACCAGAGGACGATTTCCACATGCTAGAGAAGAGAATTTGACTACACTTTAGTCTTGGCTATAATATTGCATGAATAAAAATGAATGTTAGGACTGAAAACCACTGATTTAAAAGGATTTCCCAGATTTTGTACATTCACCTAAAATAACAGAGCACTAGCATGATCTAACAATCCCAGGGTTGTAATCTAAGGAATCTAAGCTTAAACTTAATTTCCTTTATCCACCCAGTATAATATACACTAATAAAGGTACTAATGATGTATTTATAACAGTTTTTGCATGTTAAAAACAAAAAATATATCTTCCCAACAGAAAAAAAAGACAAAAATCCAACCATGTATAAACATAACCTAAAAATGAGGAGACAGCTGTGAACTGCAAAGTTTGTGATTGAATAATTTTACTGATGGAAATTTGTTGTATTTGAGATATCCAGAAGAATTATCTTAGCTGCACAATATCCCATTAATAGTGATATTTTACATACACAGAAATGAGCTTTTCATTTGTATCTACTAAAGAAAAAAACAATTGTGGCATTTTTATTTAGGCCATTTCAATCACTAAAAACAACATGTCCACTTTATTGTATGGGCTAAGCTGACTATAAGGATACTAAGGCCCGATTCACATCTGTGTTCAGGTTTCCGTTTGGGGGAGTCCACTTGGGGACCCCCTGGACGGAAACCTATATGCATAAAAAAGCGGTTTACTTGGGAAACCCGTGGGCCCCTATGGACTATAATGGGGTCCGTGTGGTTTCCGCTCGATTTCCACACCAAACATGCGGAGAGGAAAGTGCTGCTTACAGGACTTTCCTCGCCGCATGCTTCATGCGGAAACCGAGTGGAAACCACACGGATCCCATTATAGTCTATGGGGTCCACGGGTTTCTCAGGTAATCCACTTTTTTATGTGTATAGGTTTCCGTGCTCATTGTTTTTAAAACGGCTGCGTGACATTTGTTAAAAAAAACAACAACTGTCGCTTGGCTGTTTCATGTGAATAAGGCCAGCTGCCTTAATTTTTCAGGTGCAGGTTACGGACACGCTGCGATTTCAAAAGCGCTGGCAGTTTTGTATATTTCAATTACACAGCATTTCAATTATACCTACAGAAACACTGGTGGTTTCCGTTTAGGTATAATAGGGACAGAAAGTCTGCAGAGGAAAACTCTGTGAACTTTCTGTGAAAAGCACTGTGGAAAAGTCTTTTCCGCATTGCTTTTTCGCTGCGGCTCACTACATGGGACCTTAGTCTGAAAGAAGGCTTTGCTGCCCATAGAAGCCAATCACAGCACAGCTTTCATTTCATAATCTGCTATTGAAAAATGAAAACTACACAGTGATTGGTTGCTATGAGGAAGGCCATTTCTTTATGTAGACAGTATCCTCATGTATGGACAGTGGGCAGAGAAAGGCAATGTTTCCTTTATATACTGTGGTCAGCTATACATAGAATAAAGTGTATAAATAGAATAAATAAAACAATCAGCCTGGAAAGTGGAATATATTGTGTTACACCTGATATTGTAGAAGTTGTCACTGGATGCAATCTTTCTGTGATTTACATAACTATAAGTTCCAGTAAAGTCCATACAAACTGTTTATCCGTTTCACAGTTTACAGTCTTAATATATTGCTACATATTGGTTGCTATGTATCTGGAGGACTAGCTAAGATCACATTGACACGGCTCTATCGTATATTTTGTATACTCTGAGACAAGATTATATATAATAAAGGGTCAAGGTAACAGCAATTTTGTAGATATAAGATCCAGCGGTGATCAATGTAATCTACTACCACTTCTAGTTTTCATATTGGTTATATACATGCGTACTTACTAGTAGGGGTAGGAAAGCCGGCAGCATGGTCCATAAAATGCCACAGAAGAATGGTGGTGGCATGGATTAACACTTGGAGCTTCATTGCCATGTTGTTTCTTCTTACATTGGAAATAGGAAATGACTGTAACGAGGAGTCACTTTAGAATGATGAAGGTGGAAGCATTGTGACATAAGGGTGGAAGGTGCTTGTTGCATCATCTGTTCCACAGTATGACATAAGAAAGGCCCTTAGCTTTATGCTAATATCCACATGAGAGACTATATAACTTTTTTAGGCTTCTTCACAGTTTTTTGGAATTTATTTTAATAAAAAAACACATTGTTTTATGACAGTTTGGTACAATATTTCTTGCTTTATTTATTTTTATTATAACACTTAAAACAGCTGTTTCTAAAAACCTATAAAGAAGAATATGGAGGGAAAAAACCTACCAGTATTGCTAGACGTGGAAACAGAAATGCCTCTAAAAAGTTTTTTTTGTAATGAATTCCATAATGCCCAAATAGACTTTAAAGTAACATCTGGCTACAGAAAACAAGTATATATGTGGATCCACTCATATGTAAAGGCTTTTTTCTCACATACTGTACCGTATAAATAAAAAGTGCATTTGTGCAAATAGTTTTTTGTTACTACAATTCACTTGACCAGAAATGTGACACATTCTCAGTATTGTGCAGCTATATGTTAAATAAACTTGGTGTACAGTGGGGAAAAAAAAGTATTTAGTCAGCCACCAATTGTGCAAGTTCTCCCACTTAAAAAGATGAAAGAGTCCTTTAATTGACATCATAGGTAGACCTCAACTATGAGAGACAAAATGAGAAAACATATCTAGAAAATCACATTGTCTGATTTTTTAAGAATTTGTTTGCAAATTATGGTGGAAAATAAGTATTTGGTCAACTACAAACAAGCAAGATTTTTGGCTCTCACAGACCTGTAACTTCTTCTTTAAGAGGCTCCTCTGTCCTCCACTCATTACCTGTAGTAATGGCATCTGTTTGACATTGTTATCAGTATAAAAGACACCTGTCCACAACCTCAAACAGTCACACGCCAAACTCCACTATGGTAAAGACCAAAGAGCTGTGGAAGGACACCAGAAACAAAATTGTAGACCTGCACCAGGATGGGAAAACTGAGTCTGCAATAGGCAAGCAGCTTGGTGTGAAGAAATCAACTGTGGGAGCAATAATTAGAAAATGGAAGACATACAAGACCTCTAATAATCTCCCTCGATCAGGGGCTCCATGCAAGATCTCACCTCGTGGGGACAAAATGATCACAAAAATGGTGAGCAAAAATCCCAGATCCACACGGGGGGACCTAGTGAATGACCTGCAGAAAGCTGAGACTAACATAACAAAGGCTACCGTCAGTAACACACTACGCCGCCAGGGACTCAGATCCTGCAGTGCCACGTATCCCCCCTGCTTTAGCCAGTACATATCCGGGCCCGTCTGAAGTTTGCTAGAGAGCATTTGGATGTTCCAGAAGAGTATTGGGAGAATGTCATATGGTCAGATGAAACCAAAGAAGAACTGTTTGGTAGAAACACAACTCGTCATATTTGGAGGAGAGTGAATGCTGAGTTGCATCCAAAGAACACCATACCTACTGTGAAGCATGGGGGTGGCAACATCATGCTTTGGGGCTGTTTCTCTGCAAAGGGACCAGGACGACTGATCCGTGTACATGAAAGAATGAATGGGGCCATGTATTGTGATATTTTGAGTGCAAACCTCCTTCCATCAGCAAGGGCATTGAAGATGAAACGTGGCTGGGTCTTTCAGCATGACAATGATCCCAAGCACACCACCAGGGCAATGAAGGAGTGGCTTCATAAGAAGCATTTCAGGGTCCTGGAGTGGCCTAGCCAGTCTCCAGATCTCAACCCCATAGAAAACCTTTGGAGGGAGTTGAAAGTCCGTGTTGCCCAACGACAGCCCCAAAACATCACTGCTCTAGAGGAGATCTGCATGGAGGAATGGGCCAACATACCAGCAACAGTGTGTGCCAACTTTGTGAAGACGTACAGAAAATGTTTGACCTCTGTCATTGCCAACAAAGGATATATAACAAAGTATTGAGATGAACTTTTGTTATTGACCAAATACTTATTTTCCACCATAATTTGCAAATAAATTCTTTAAAAATCAGACAATGTGATTTTCTGGATTTGTTTTCTCATTTTGTCTCTCATAGTTGAGGTCTACCTATGATGTCAATTACAGGCCGGCCTTATCTTTTTAAGTGGGAGAACTTGCACAATTGGGGGCAGACTAATTACTTTTTTTTCCCCACTGTATGTACTAGTAGCTTTAGCATGCACTGAAACCTCTCACAAATGCTTGTGTTTTCCCTATAGGTTTAATAAGAGAAGAAAATCTGCAAAGAAAAACCTCAGCAAAGATGCAATGAAAAATGCTACTGAAAAAAATCATGTGTTTTTTCCGCAGCATTTTTTAGCTGTGTTTTGCTACGTGGGGCCTTAGCCTTAAGGGTTTTCTGGGCCCATAATCCAGTTTTCATACTAATGACCCATCCAGAGTATGTGATCTGTGGGGGTCTGACGCTTGGTCTCTGCACAGATCAGCTGCAAGTGGACAGGCAGCACAGCTCATATTCAAGTAACGCTGCGCCACGCCTATTATTTGAATAGAAATGGTGCTGTAAGCGCTCCCAATCCGCTAGCAGCTTCTGGCACCCAGAGGCTTCAGCAACAGGTAATCTGTGTGGGGTCAGGGAGTTAGACCCCCCACAGGTCACACAGGTCACAAACTGTTGACGTAGCCTGTGGATAGGTCATAAGTATAAAAACTTGATTTGGGGTCAGAAAACTCCTTTAACATTAGAGTGTAAATGCTGTAATTGACCACTATATTATTAAAACTTGGTAAAAAAAACAAAAAACACAACATATGCAGATTTATTAGTTAATTGGCATAAAGTGATATTGTTAAAATATTTGAGTATAATAATCATAATTGTATTTTCAGTTTTTACAGTATTAATAATTTAATGGCAGAAAGTTACAGGTCAGTCATAAATATCAGCCACATTTACCTAGCGAAGCAGAGTGTACAGGCTCTCTAGGCAACAGTAATGCATACTGTCCATCTGAGCAAATTTTGCTTGCTGGTGTCCAACAAAGTCATAACTATACTATTCAATCAAATTACAAATAGTTGTTTATTATCCATGTGATTGGCTCACTTTTCAGCCCAAATTGCATACTTGACAGGAAAGATGTAGACAATTGGGGAACATTTATCAGGTCCTGCACTCCAGAATTCTGGCATCAAAAAGTAAAAAAAAAAAATTATATAGGGATATGCGGCTTTATGATCTTATTTTTTCCACAACTCATTTCACTTCTCAAAAGTGGGTAAGGTTGGCCTGTCAAGCTGATGTAATCCAGATTTATCAAATGTGACATTTCTGAAAAATCACAAAAAATGTCACAATCTCCAGTGGGGAGGGGGGGCACAGAAAGTAGAGTAGCATTTCAGGGCAGAAGTGTTAAACTGGCCATACACATTAGACTGTCTGCTGATGGTTGTTCGTACATAAACCTATGAAAGCTTATCCCAATACAGCCAACCATAAACTAAAGTTGGTCACTGCCAAAATCTGTTGTGTTGGACTTTTGTGTATGAGCTAGACTGACTGACGCGTGGGCGATTTTTGTATTTTGTATTGCAAGTGTTTGCACTACAAACATATCCACAAACTGTCCGTTATTTTCAGCTTTTAATACTTCATTAGCATTGAGCAAATTTTATCTGCTAATTTTCCAAGTGTTCGGGGTAGTGAAACGTTTGTGGTTGTTCATATATTTGGAATAGATGGCGGTACGAACATTCAACCACAGTTCATTTCAGACAAGCTATGGCAGTCTAAAATGTAATGTTTATGGCCAAGTTTAGACTTAAAGAAGACCTGTCACCAACTTTTATTGCCACTGGTGGTGAACAAGAACACATTTATATATAACCTACCTGGAGACATATTTTTGAATGGTTTTAATGGATTTCATTTGAAAAAAAAAAAAAAAAAGACATATTATTGCTGTACCCTTGATCAATCAAATGGGGTAGGTCATTTAGCAGACACCACTGTTGGCCTTACTGATATGATCCCCGATGCTGGAGATATCGGTACCGTTAATTTTGGCACCGATATCTCCCCACTGTCAGAAGGGTGGGCCTGGCAGCTCAGCATCATCGTTGGGCTGTGAAGAACGCCCCTCCCCTTAACAATACAAGTCTATGGAAGAGTACAGTCAGGGGGGCATTCTTCTCAGCTCAGCGATGACACCTTCTCAAAGTGGGGAGATATCCGTGAAATTAATGGTACCGATATCTCCAGCATCGGGGCACATACTGAGAAAGCTGTCAATGCGCTGATTTCAGCACACTGTCTGCTTGCGAGTGATATATAATACTGTAAATCTAAGAGGACGTGAAAGGTCCTGTACAGCTGATCATCTAGATGTTGGACCCCCACCGATCAGATAATTATGGCCTATCCTAAGGCTAGGCCATAAAATCTGATATCTTGGACAACCACTTTAAGGTAGGTCTACATCAGATAGAAATGCTGTAGTTTTGCACAGGTAATATGATTAGCAGATTACAGTACCAGGCATGTGATCAGATTTTAACAAATCTTATTCACAAGTTGCAGAATTTGCCACAATTTGCAGCATGTCAATTTCTGCTGTGGATTTGCGCCACAAATTATATTTCCGTTCAGTGCAGCTGCAGCACATGTGGATTTGCTACTCATTACCCATGAATTTGCCTACACTTATAACTTGCCATTTATTTGTATCCTAAATTTTGTTTAACAAAACTGCATCAAACATAAAAACGGTATGTGTGAATGGACCTGGAGAGAGAGAGAGTAAAAGAAGAACCACTTCTCTTCTTACCTATGACTTCTTAATAATACAGCCATTTCAAGACACGTGAATTAGAAAACAGACACAACCTGAGACACATTCAGAATGAATGATCTGCTGAGATTTATCACAGAATCAACAGCGGCAACAGTTTGGCTTAGGGGAATATTCTGGGTTGCAACATGGTCTTAGTGAAGGGTCCTTGCTGAAGTGATGGTCTTAGTGAAGTATCACTTTCTGCATAGTTCAAGATTTTTAGAAATCTTTCCCGTTCATTCTGGATTTCATTTATAAATGGTTCTAGCTCTTTTGGAATAACTGGCATCAGTAAATTGTAGTTCTCAGCAGGGTCTGTTTCGAAGTCAAACAGCAGAGGTGGGTTATGTTCAGTCAGCAGAGCAGTGATGTGGCAGTCTGGGTCTGGGGTTGTCTCACTGTGAAATGCTCCCTTGGGAACATATAAAAACATGACAAGGTAGGTTAGCAAGTAAAAGACGACAGATGGCCAAGATATGGGTGGCAACATCATGCTAGACACAGTGGGGCTAATTTATTTAGATTGGCGTATCATATGGACCCAAAGAAGGTGCCTTGCAACTACGTGTGCCTTAAAACTATCCTACCAGTTTTCTGATGTAGAGGGAATGATAAATTCCACCCCACCCAATTTCTTTTGCATTATGTAGCCACATAGACCCCTTAGGCCCGCATAGGAGCTGTCCACACAAGACATTAGACTTTTAATGAGGGGGGGGGGAGGGTGGAGAACAATTTGCAAAGGGGCCAAAAGCAGCAAATAGGGTATTACTTGCAACAAAATCATAAAAAAGGCTACCTGGGAGCTTTGCACTAGAATAATGAAAACAAACCTAAAAGGTACAGTGTAAATAGTGAGCAAGAAGTTACTGAGAGGGAGAGAGACCCCCTAACCTGTCCAGGTTGACCAGCCTAAGCTAGTGGTATATGCTGGCTATGATTTCCCTGTATAGCGTAAAAGAAAGAGACCAGGTAACGATCCAGACTCCTGTGGGGCAACTTTGATTGGTAGCATCTCTATAGGCTACTTTTGTTGTTTTGTATTTATGTTTCCCATTAAGAACAGATTTTTACAATATACAGCTGTTACATGCAGATATATGTTCTATCTGTATATATTGCATGTTTCCTTTATTTTGAAATTAATGAAATAAAATCATAATAAATGGAGAATAAAAAATAGGTTGGCGCAGTGTAGCCATTAACAGATGTTATAAAGATAATATCTATAGTGGAAAACCAAAATCTTTATGGTTTAAAATGCATATACATATCTATTAAAAAACATCCTAGACATTTATAGCTAATCCACAGGTCTAATAGATGCGGATCATAGATGCTAATCCATAACTAATAGATGCGGATCACAAGTGTGTGCTGGACCTGATATAACTACATGTACGCAGGTCAGGAGTGTAGCTATATGGGGGACAGCGGTAACAATCGCTACTGGGGCCTGGACCCTGAGGGGGCCCCAAATGTCCCTCTGCCACATAAAATATTACACTATTTTAAATAGTACAAGTTAGGTATGGGCCCTATGACAGATTTTACATTGGGGTCTATGAGTGTAATGCCTCTCCAAGTCCTTTAGACCTTTTTCAGACATCCAAATATTACATACAGTGGGGAAAAAAAGTATTTAGTCAGCCACCAATTGTGCAAGTTCTCCCACTTAAAAAGATGAGGCCAGCCTGTAATTGACATTATAGGTAGACCTCAACTGTGAGAGACAAAATGAGAAAACATATCTAGAAAATCACATTGTCTGATTTTTTAAAGAATTTATTTGCAAATTATGGTGGAAAATAAGTATTTGGTCACCTACAAACAAGCAAGATTTCTGGCTCTCACAGACCTGTAACATCTTCTTTAAGAGGCTCCTCTGTCCTCCACTCATTACCTGTAGTAATGGCACCTGTTTGAAATTGTTATCAGTATAAAAGACACCTGTCCACAATCTCAAAAAGTCACACTCCAAAGTCCACTATGGTGAAGACCAAAGAGCTGTGGAAGGACACCAGAAACAAAATTGTAGACCTGCACCAGGCTGGGAAGACTGAATGTGCAATAGGCAAGCAGCTTGGTGTGAAGAAATCAACTGTGGAAGCAATAATTAGAAAATGGAAGACATACAAGACCACTGATAATCTCCCTCGATCAGGGGCTCCACGCAAGATTTCACCCCATGGGGTCAAAATGATCACAAGAACGGTGAGCAAAAATCCCAGAACCAGACAGGGGGACCTAGTGAATGATCTGCAGAAAGCTGGGCAACGAAGGAGTGGCTTCATAAGAAGCATTTCAAGGTCCTGGAGTGGCCTAGCCAGTCTCCAGATCTCAACCCCATAGAAAACCTTTGGAGGGAGTTGAAAGTCCGTGTTGGCCAGCGACAGCCCCAAAACATCACTGCTCTAGAGGAGATCTGCATGGAGGAATGGGCCAACATACCAGCAACAGTGTATGCCAACCTTGTGAAGACTTACAGAAAACGTTTGACCTCTGTCATTGCCAACAAAGTACTGAGATGAACTTTTGTTATTGACCAAATACTTATTTTCCACCATAATTTGCAAATAAATTCTTTAAAAATCAGACAATGTGTTTTTCTGGATTTGTTTTCTCGTTTTGTCTCTCATAGTTGAGGTCTACCTATGATGTCAATTACAGGCCTCTCTCATCTTTTTAAGTGGGAGAACTTGCACAATTGGTGGCTGACTAAATACTTTTTTTCCCCACTGTACGTGTGGCATTCGTATCTCAATGTGTTTATTTAGACGTATGTGCTTTTTGTGAATCACATGTCCGCAAAAAAACAACTGAAGCATATCCTTTTTTTCACTGATGCATCACATAAATGAAAGTCTATGGGTCTGTGAAAAAAACAGATGACATCCAAGTGTCATCTGTTTTTCACAGACGTGAAAAGCGGATCAACTATGGACAGCACACCACCCACAAAAGAGCAGAGTAGGTTGCTTTCAATGAATAGCATGGACATCATATGTCCGAGGAATGAGACTTAACTGATGAAAGAATATTCCAGTATAAAATTCCAGCTTTCTTCTGTCTCCATATAACCATATAGATACAAAGTATTAATTGCTAATGCATTTCAGAAACTTCTGCCCCTAGTCATAGCACACGTAACAGGATGAGGACATATATAAAATATAACATCCAATAAAATTGCTGTCACATGACTCCCAACTGGGTAAGGCCCCTTGCAGATGACCGTCTGCTGGCCGTCTGATGTCATCCGTGTGCTGTCCGTGCACTGGCCATGCTTCCGCGGCCCCATTCATTTAATGAAGCACGGCCACAAAAACGGACAGGAATAGGACCTGTCCTGAGTTTTGCAACCTGGACTGTCGGCCCGCACTCAGGACCATGTAATTCACAGTCATGTGTGTGGGCCGACAGAAATGAATGGGTCAGTATCTGGGAAAAACCTGGATAGTACACTGAACTATCACAAGGGGCCTAAATGCAAAAAACAAATACAAATGAATTGCACAAGATGAATACCCTAGAGCAGGGGTAGGCAACCTTTTTTGTTTGGCGTGCCGATTTTAATTAAAAAATCAAAGATGAGGTACTTGCAGTGCTGGTCAATAATTGTAAGTCTGCTGACCCCTAAACTAAAGTCATATACCACAAAACATAACACAGAATTGCTGCCACCAAATGCTTTAGGACGCATGCGTTTACTGCTATTTCTTGGGACACAGCTGTACTTTCCAATTAGAAGCAATGAAAGTGCATCCCGCAATTAGTGGTAAATGTATGTGTCTAGGAGCACCGTATGGCAGCATCCTTATGGTGAAAACACATTATGTATCTGAATGCAGCTATATTCTTAGGCCAGTGGAACTTTTGCTTCGATGTAAAACTGTGTTCGCATGGTGCATTTTTGCACACAAAAAAAAAAAATGCCTGTGTTTTCTGTGCAAAAACACACCGTTATACAGAATAATGTCCCATAGCGGCCCCTGCACACGGTATTATGTCCCATAGCGACTCCTCCATATGTTATTATGTCTCATAGCAGCCTCTGCACATGATATTATGTCCCATAGCGGCCTCTGCACACGGGATTATATCCCATAGCAGTCCATGCACACGATATTATGTCCCACAGCCACAGCAGCTCCTGCACACTGTATTATATCTCATAGCGGCCCCTGCACATGGTATTATGTCTCATAACAGCCCTGCACACAGTATTAGGTCTCATAACGGCCCCTGCACACAGTATTATGTCTCATAGCGGCCCCTGCACACGGTATTATGTCTCACAGCGGCCCCTACACAATGAATTATGTCTCACAGCAGCCCCTGCACATGGTATTATGTCTCATAGCGGCCCCTGCACATGGTATTATGTCCCATAGCGGCCCCTGAACACGCTATTATGTCCCATAGCGGCCCCTCTAAACAGTATAATATTCCAATTCCAATTTTTGCCACTCACTAGCTATTGTTATACTGTGGGGTCTCTTCAGACCCCAGAGTATAATAAGTGGAGGGCCAAGAGAGGTGACAAATATAAAAAACAATGTTATTCACCTTCCCTGAGCTCTGCAGTGACTCTTCGGCACTTCTGCCTAAAGTCAGCGACCGCTGATTGGGTCTCAGGGATCATGTTGGCGTCATTATGCGTAATGACACTAATGTGACCCCTGAGGTCCTATCAGCAGTCTCTTACTTCAGGCAGAAGCGCCTGCAGAGCACAGAGCCGCCGCAGAGTGCAGGGAACGTGAGTAACATTATTTTTTTATGTTTCATCATCTCCCCTGGGGCTCCGCCTTTTTATACTCTGGGGTCTGAAGAGACCCTACAGTATAATAATAGCAGTTTCATTTTGGCCACATTTGATCCAATCGAAACAGCTGAGCGAGGACTCGGGCTGCCCGTGCCTGGGAAATAAGCCTCACGAGCCACTCTTATGACGCGTGCCGGGGGTTGCTGACCCCTACTCTATAGAAATGTACAGAATGTAACAATATATATTAGCAGTGTTGGACTGGGATTTCTAGGGCCCACCAGTGGAATTGTTTCTAGGGGCCCACCATCAGGACCCCTTCAGATCGGCGGTACCGAGACAGGGCGGCTAAAGGTAATAACATGTCGGGAACCATGCTGCTCACCTGCCATTCCATGTGCACCACTGCACTACCTAAACCCACTGCTACACCCTGTATGGCAAGTGAACAGCGTGGTTTCTAGAATTGTTACCTTTACCTGTAGCCGCACTGTCCTGGAAAAGCTGATCTGCAGAGGTCCTGGCTGTTGTATCATCGCAGATGTAATATTGATTGCCTATCCAAAGGACAGGCCATCAATATTAGAAAGATGGATAAATCCTTTAAAGAGGTTGTCCAGGAATTGGAACTATTTTATTATAAAAGTAGAAAAAGTTCACAAACACTGTCACATACGAAAAATACCATACAAAAACCATAAACAGAGACAATACATAAATCCAAAACATAGCATAAATAACATCAAATACAAGAAAACGTCAAGACAAAATTAAAAAACCAAAAACATGCGCAAACCAGCCCCCATCCATTCTGTCTTTCATTCCGCCTTTCATTCTGCCTTTCACTCTGCCTTTCATTCTTCTTCAGCCATCCGTCAGTCAAAACTCTAATTATCCGAAAAACAAAGAAAAAACAAAATGAGCAATGTACAATGAAACATATAACGAAAACATATAACACTAATAAACCCCAACTGAAACTTACTATGAAAAATTTTTTTATTTTTATTTTTTTTTCCTCACCACACCCGGCCAGCACCACGCCCCCATGTTCTCCCATGTCCGCATAGTCCTGGTGCTGGCACCACCCACCACCGAGCCCCTGAAACCCCGACCTGGCTCTCCGCCTCATGTCCTCTCATGTCCGCATAGTCCAGAGCCAGGCCGGGCACACGAAAACCTATAAACCAAACCCTCCACCCCCAAAAAGAAATCCCCCTCCCAAACAACCTACCCCCCTAAAAAACCCCTTAACTACTAAAAAACAAATGGGATTATGAAATGGAATATGGAAAATGAATATGGGATATGGAAATGGATATGAAAAATGGAAATGGAAATGGGAAATGAATATGGGATATGGAAAAGTGGAAAAATGGAAAATGGGAAAACGGACACAACACATGACAAACGACAACAACAACAAACAACACGTACCAGACAAATAACCAATACCAGACAAGCAACAAAGCCCACCATCCTACATAACCCACCATCCTACATAACCTGTTAAGATTACCCTCCCTCCCATGAAGCTCCCATGGGCCTAGGGTCGGTTATCCTCAAGCCTCTTACCCTTCTATCCGTTTTTCCAAAACAAAAATGACTATGCGGTGACACGCCAGCCCTCCACCAGGAAGAGAGCACAGGAGGCCTGTCCCTGTCTACTCGCCCTACCACTATGTCCCTATCTATCATTCTGTCCCTACCCTGTCCCTACCTGTCCCTCCCTATCAGAAAATAATAAAACCCACCCCTCGTGCCAACCTTGCCCTACCTGTCCCTACTGGCCTAACCTAACTCACCTACTTTGAATCCCTTATTCTAACCCTCAGGGAACAGAAAAGGTGAACCCCCTCCAGAGGGTACCAGCCCTCTCTGCACCCAGCCCCTCATACTCCCGAGAGCGCACCCTCACCAGGTCCACCATAATGTTTTTAACCACCTCTACCTCCGGGAGGATTTTGCCTCACGTCGATACTAGACACCGGGATGACCACAAGTGGAACCTGACCACTGCACTAACTATAAAAAGTGTCTGGCAGTCCCTGCCCTCCGGGTGTTTGAATGCCCCATAGGCCCACTCGGCATAGGAAAGGCCAGCCAGCTGCAGCCAACCGGTGGAGGTCCCCACCAATTTGCAAACCCTTATATTGAAGGGGCACTGAAGCAGGAAGTGCTCCATGCTTTCCAGCATGTCGCCACACTCCTCCCAAGGGCAGCCTCGTTCGTCGGAGTTCCGGTACTTCAAGTTCCCCCTCACATATAACTTACCTAGGAGACAGCGCCAGGTCAGATCCCAAAACTTCTGAGGAAACCTTTTGGAGTTAAGAAAACGCAACCCTCCCTCTAAGGTTTCTCCTGGGCAATCTTTGAGCGCCAGAGGCTTCTGGAAGCGGGTCAACAGGACCTTGTCATCAAGAAAACGTCTTGACTGAGTCCTGACCTCCCACGCCCCCAGACCCCACCGACGAATCACTTTCAAGACCAGGGAAGCATAGGCCAGGAGATATCCATGGGGTGCACGAAGATCTTTCACTTGCCCTCCTGACTCCCATTTCTGGAAGAAGGGCCGAAACCACCCCTGGCAGGAGGCTACCCACGAAGGAACCCCCTCGGAGGAGAGGTTTGGTAGATTGATCTTAAGAAAGGTGTTCATTAAGAACACCACGGAGTTAACCATATTTAACCCCCCTAGCCTCCTTGTGCGGTATGTAACCTCCTTCTTGATTAGGTTGAGCCTGTTCCCCCATAACAATTGGAAAAACAGGCAACAGATCCTACTCCAACAAGACTCTGGCAAGGCACAGACTCTGGCAAGGCACAGACGCTACCTAGATAGATCACCAACGGGAGCAGGAAGGCTTTGGCAAGGTGAACCCTTTCTCTCAGGGTCAAAGACCAACCCTTCCAGCAATCAACTCTCTGGACGACATCCTTAAGTCTACCTTCCCAATTTTGGAGTGGGTAATCACCCTGGCCAAAATGGATGCCTAAGATCTTTACAGACCCCTGGGGTTCTGGGAGGGTGTCCGGGAGAGAAAAACCAGGCTCTCCCCCTCCCAGCCAGAGGCTTCCACACTTATTCCTGTTTACAGCTGATCCGGAAGCCTCCGAGTAACTGTCCACTTCAGACATCACCCATTCAAGCTCCTCCCGTGACGAGACAAGAACGGTGACATCATCCGCGTAGGCTACTGTCCTCAAAGGGGAGCCAGTGCCCTCCAGGTCCATCCTGACTCCCGCCACCGGCCCACCATTAATCCGTCTAATCAGGGGATCAATGGCGAACACATACAGTAGCGGGCTCAAGGGACATCCCTGTCGGACGCCCGACCCCACCTCAAAAGGACGACCAACCCAACCATTCACAAACGGGAAAGACTCAGCCCCAGCGTATAAGGTCTGCAGCCACTGAATGAACCCCCCAGGCAGGCCATACCTCGAGAGAGTTGACCACAAATACTCATGATTCACCCTGTCAAAAGCCTTAGCCTGATCTAGGGACAGCAAGTACCCCTTCCACCGACCTGCCCTACTCTGCTCCACAGCCTCCCTGACACTCAGGACCGCACTTAAGGTGCTACGACCGGGAACAGAGCAGTGCTGAGCCGGCGAGAGGAGCCGGGGCGCAAACTGTACCAGCCGGTTGAAAAGTACCTTCGCCAGAATCTTTCGGTCCGTATTGAGAAGTGCTATGGGCCGCCAGTTCTCAATATGGCTCGGATCCTTACCCTTTGACAGAACTATAAGGGCGGACCTCCTCATTGACTTCGGCAGAGTGCCCGAGGATAGACACTCATTAAGCACGTCAGTCAAGAGGGGAGCCAAAGCTCCTTTAAAGGTCCGATAGAACTCAGATGTTAAGCCATCTGGGCCAGGTGACTTCTTGAGGGCAAGACCCTCAATAGCCCTGACGACTTCCTCTTCCCTTATAGGTTCTATCAAAACACCAAGAGAAGGGTCTTCTGCTGACTCAGGAATGGCTTCAGCCAAGAAACCTGAAATCCGATCCCGATTCAGTTCCTTCTTTGCCAAAAGGTTCGAGTAGAAGGACCTGATGACCTCCAAGATCCCTGACCTGGATCTTGTCAGGGATCCTGTACTGTCAATCAGGCCTGTTACTGTCTTACAAGTCACTGACATCTTACAGTTCCTGTAGGGGTCGGGTGAGCGGTATTTCCTGAAATCCCTCTCAAGAACCAAAGATGCGTGCCTATCATACTGACACCTTTTAAGCAAAGCCTTCACACCGGAGATATCCTCCTGGCTACCTCCGGTCGAGACCAGATGTTCAAGTCTCTTCCTCAGTGCACTGTACATGCGGTACATGTCCAGTGACCTGAGGCTTGAGAGCCGGCGGAAAAATCCCGCCACCCTTTTTTTGAATATCTCCCACCACTCTGACCTAATACCTTCAAGACCCAGTAATAATACCTGATCCTGAAGAAACTCCTCAAAGGCTTGTCTTACAGCTGCCTCCTCAAGGAGTGACGAATTCAGCCTCCACAAACCTCTTCCTCTCCGGAGGGTCTCTGAAATATTCAAAGAAAACAAAATTAGACAGTGATCAGAGAACTCCACCTCCACCACGGACACAGGGGTGGTGACGGAATTCTCCTTCAAAAAAAAAACCTATCTATCCTAGACCTAACACTACCTCTCTGAAAGGTGAACCCACGGTGACCTCGGGAATGCCTAATGTGGATATCCTCCAGGCGAGCTTCACTCACTATGCTATTTAACGCGGCGCCATCATAGGGCAGTCTATCTCTGGTACCTCCTCGGTCTTGGGGTCTAGATATGGTATTAAAATACCCACCAAAGATGACTTGTTTGCCCGTAAAAAGAAAAGGCTTAATCTTCATAAAGAGGCTTTTACGGTCCCACTTTGTCTGGGGACCGTAGATGTTAATGAGGCGCAGGCTTTGCCCCTTCATGAAGACGTCTAAGACTAGGCACCTTCCCATTTCGAGCTCGATCAGTCGCTGGCATTTCACCTCTGCGGTAAAAAGCACCGCCACTCCACTATACGGCTCAGCCGCAAGAGACCAGTAGGAGGGCCCCCTGCGCCACTCCCTCCTTGCTCTGTTTATCTCTGATAGAGTACAGAGCCTGGTCTCCTGCAAAAACAAAATGTCAGCTTCAACCCGGCCAAGAAAATCAAAGGCTGCAAACCTAGCCGTATCAGACTTAATGCTGGCCACATTAATGGTGGCCAGCGTCAGTGGAGAGGGGACTGCCATTAAGACCGATTGAGCTCAATGACCTTCAGCTTCCCACCCCCTTTCCTCCTATCACCACCACCCCTAGATGAGTCTGAAGAGGACCCGCGACTTCTCCTCGTCTTGCGGGTCCTCTTCTTACATTGGGATTGGTCCATCACCTCCCCCGGTGCGGTTTGGCCAGAGGAGGGATGGACCTCCCCCGCAACTTCTCCCTGAGGAGTTACAGTGGTCGCAGAGACAGTAGCAACTTCGGCCCTGGGTGCATCATCTCCTCCTCCAGGCTCCAGGCCAGCCTCCCCCCCAGAGGGCAGGGGGCCCCTCCCGGAGGGAGACTCAGCAGCCCCTGACGGCTCCACCTCTCTCTCTGAAGCCTCCCCTGAGGCCGACGCATCCTCACAGAGGGATTGGTACCGGTTGGGACCTACCACTAGAGGGCCGTCGAGTCTGCGTTCCTTCGTCGGGGGGGGGGGCAGATGTTTTTGCCCTCACTTTACTCGGTGACTTTCTCCGCTTGACCGTCTCTCCCTGCCCAGCACTGACGTACTGAGAAGAAGACGACTGGTCAGCCTCTTCCTCCCTCTGCAGTCTCCTCATCTCCTCAACCAGGGTCATGCCCACTGCTGCCTCGGCATCAGGATCCGGCCCAGCAGAGCCAGGGGCAGAAGGAAGGCACATAACTCCCTCCCTCTGCTCCCTCCTCCTCTCGCGCCTCCTTGCCCTTGATGGTGGCTGGGCCTTCTCCCTTTGCCTTGGCAGACTAGTCTCTACTCCCCCACTCACCCCCCTCCGCAGCAGGGACAGCCTCCTCAACTGCCCCCGCTTGCCGAAGGGTGGTGTTGGCGAAAGACCGTGGACACGCCCCGATCGGGTGCCCAAGGACACCACACAGGTTGCAACGCACCCTGCCACAGGTCGCCGCGAGATGGCCCACCTCCCCACACATGGCGCACTTCTGCACACGGCAGGAGGCGCTCAAGTGTGAGGGGTCACCGCACCTGTGACAGAGTTTTGGCTGCCCCTGGTAGAAGACAAGGATCCTGTCTTTCCCAAGGAAGGTTGAGGACGGGATATGCATCACCGAGTTATCCTCGTGTCGCAATTTGACCATGAAGGTCCAGGCCCCCGACCATATCCCGAACTCGTCGAGATTTTTCTTTGGGAAGTCCTTGACCTCCCCAAACCTGTCCAGCCAGGTCATGATGTCCATATAAGAAAGTGACTCGTTACGAGTTAAAACGGTCACTTTCTTAATGTTATCCTGGCGTGACACCGCCCACACCATAAAGTCACGCCAGGCGGGCTCGTCCTTCACCAGCCTATAGTTTCCCCAGAAGGTTTCTAAGCCCTCCGGGGTAACAAAGCTGATGTCAAACTCCGAGGAGCCGACAGGATGAATCAGGGCAAAGATGTCGCTTGCCCTGAAACACACCCGAGGCGGAGTCCACCCCCCTCCTCTGGGGACAAGGGCCGGCTCCCCCCCACACGAGACGGGCCACGTTCCTCCGTGTCGGCCCCCTACGCCCGGGTGTAGGGAGAGTCCATCTGGTCTCACCTCCTTCCTCTCGGAACTTCCCTAGGCCAAAACGCTCGATCCAGAACCTAAGGTCTCTCGACTGCCCATCTATGGTCATTGTGGACTGGCCCGCCCGTAAAGCCTCCAGGAGCTGCCGTTGCAAATCGCCGTCCCTGGAGCCGGGCGGAAGACATGATGCACCCCCAGGGGCCCCAGAAGCGACGCTGGCATAGGAGCGTGGGGGCCCGGAGGCCGCAGCAACCTCCGCTGCCGGAGTACCAGCGCCACTCCCAGGGACCCCCGCAGAACTACTTAGCCCAGCCACGGCAACCGGAGCACCAGAGGCGGCAACAGTCCGCCCTGGCATAGCCGCCGCGGACCGGGTCACTCCAACTGCAGCAGAAGGAACAGCGGCAGAGAGGACAACAGGAGCAACAATATCAGGAGCAGTGACAGGAGTAACAACAGGAGCAACGACAGCATCAGGAACAGCATCAGGAACAGCAGCAGAAACAACAGCAGGGACAACAGCAGGGACAACAGCAGAAATACCAGAAACAACAGGGGCCACAACAGAAATATTACCAGCAGTAGAAATACTTTTTTTAGCAGCAATGGTAATAGCCCCTCCTCCCGCAGCCTCCCCGACTACAGGCTCTTGGACCCCCATGCATACTACACCACCTTCTTCAGGAATACTACTAATTACCCCTTTTGTCCCACCCGCTTTCCCCTTTACCTTACCTGTCTGCTTAACTAGCTTCTCCACTCGTCCATCATTCACACCTGCAGTCTTCCTTCTTACAGCGGGGCCGGCTGCACCACTCGCTGATGGCTTCCCCGCTTTTACCTCGGCCTCCGCATCCACAGTCACCCCGGCACCTGATGTTGTAGGAGGACACGCCCCCTTAGCCCCGGAAGTGACCTCCGCATCACCGGCTTCATCAGCACTGGAGGAGGATGAGCCACGCCCACCTGCCACTCCCCCTTTCCTACACCTTACTCTGGGGGAAGCCATCGATATTTTAAAACCTCCTACCAGGGAGGGAGGTTTCCTTACGCCACTCCCCTCCGCAGGGGGGGCTTCTTTGCCTTTGCCCTTGTCCGCAACTATGAGCGCCTTGTCTGCAACCATGAGCTCCTTGTCCGCCACCACCTGAAAGGTACTATCAGGCGCCATTTTGACTGCTGGCACCCCGGGCACCCCGCCACTTGGCGTGACCCGAGGTGCCTGCGCCTCCCTTTTCTCTCCTGGAGGCATCGCAACCTGGGCTGAGGTCCCGGCACGATGCTCCCCAGGCAACGACCTGACAAATTTAAATGTCTCTATTACTCTTTTTTTTTCCTTCCTTGCCTTCTTCCTGGTCTTGGTTCCTTTTCCCTCCTCCTCCCCGTCCAAATCTGACAAGCTGAATGCTAATTGGTCCATTCTGGACGGGGACTCCAATTGGCAGATTTGCCTCATCAGCTTCCCGCCTTCTCCCGAGGCTCCACCCTCCTCCTCCTCCGTCTCGGGCAGTGGTTGGTTCTCTGGGAGTGTGGGAGATTGCGTCACTTCCTGTCCTGTCATTCTGACTTCCTGTCTTGTCATTCTGACTTCCAGTTTCACTGCCGGCGCTGATGCCTGTGTATATGTGGGTATCAGGCTGCTGCTACTAGGGACGGCTACTCGACTATACTGTACCGCCATGCTGTCATCTGACTCCAGGTCTGACTCACAATAGTCGTCCTCTCCCGAGCTGTCTGAGGACGCGGGGCCATCCTTCAACAACCGCTCCTGCTGTTTGCGGAAGAAGCGGTCATCGTTCAGCAGCTTCTCTCTGAACGGCCCCGCGCCCTCCAGAATCTCCGTGCACCTGGCTTCCAGGGCCTTTATTTGTTTTTTCAGGCTCCTTACCTGCTTACTGAAAACCGGGCAGTCCTTCCTTGAGGCCCTGTCGCTACGGGCGCGAGCACTCTGAAGCTCCCCACGCATTGCGAACAGGGACCTCCGGGCTCGGTCATATTCCTCCAGGACCGCCTCGATCCTCCGGCTGTAAATGGCGACTTCCTCTCCAGCCTTCCTGATGCCCCATCCTGCGGGTGATTGCGGCAGCGATGACGGTAAGCTTTTGTCTTTTCTACTGCTTGCAGGGACCCTTCCAGAGGGAACCGCATATCCTGCGGCCATAGCCCCCTTCGGACCGGCTTCACCCGCCACTGCCGCTGATGTTACCGCCGTGGCTGATGTTGCCGTTTTCACGGATCCACCTGCCGAGACTGCTGACACCCCTGTCGCCACCGCTACTCCTGCCGGCATCGCCCGCTCTACGGACGTCGCTGCTTCCGATGCTGTTCCTGATGCTGCAGCCGCCAATGTCGCTGCTGCTGCTCCTGATGCTGCTCCCAATGCTGTTGTCCCGGTCGCCATTCTCATTGAGGCTTGCTGCCTCAGCGACCTCCGCCTGCCCTGCTCTGCTGGTGCTGTGTCGGCAGACATTCTCCTGCCCCCCGCCTGTAAGGTCCGGGGGGCAGGAGCTCCACGCTCCATGATAAGGCTCCCCTCCGCACGGGGAAGGGAGTCGGAGCGACGGTATGTAACACACAAAAGACCGAAAACCACACCCAATAATCGGTCTCCAAGTATCCAAAAAGCCTCTTAAGCCTCTGGACTCAGGAGCTCAAACAAATGTGTCTGACTCCCACAGTTGCCCCGAAGGAATTGGAGCAACCCATGTGGCTGGTGGGAGGTGTAAAGTAAAAAATAAATAAATTAAAAAGCATTCTCATCTGTCCCCGGCGCGGCGTTGTCCGCTGCCAGTGTACATTCAGTCTCGTGCCGGCGCCTCCTTGCTGGGAGTCCTGCACCTCATGTGTCCGCTAAGACCAATTAGGTACCGGATTTCCAGAAATGAGGTGCTGTCATGAGACTGAACAGACACAGGCAGGGGACAACGGGGTGCTGGGGACAGGTGAGTATGCCTTTTTAAAAAAATTTGCTTATTTTTACACCTGCCTGGCGGCCGCCACAGTGGTCGCTCCGGTTTATGGACAACCTATTTTAAGGGGTTTTCTGGGCCAAATTTTTCTATGGTCACTTCACTGGTCCCCCATACTTTATGGGGAACAGTGATGAGGCCATTACATTGTGTGGGAGCAGTGATGAGGACTGACACCCTCTGGGGGGATAGGGACATTAAACTGTGTGGGGCATATTAAAGGGGTTATCCAGGGTTAATCTTTTTTATGGCCTATGCTCAGGATAGGCCATAAATACCTGATCGGTAGAGGGCTGGCACATGGCCCCATCATCTGTACCGAGCCACTTTTGGCGCCTGTTCTGTACACAACACAGGGCCGGAAGCAGAAAGCTCCATCCGCTGTAAAGCAGCCCGGTGCCTTCACTGCAGCTCAGCTCCTACTGACTTCAATAAGTGCTGAGATGCAGTGAAGGTGCCCGGGTAATATACACTGGACAGAGCTTTCTGCTTGTGGCACTGTGTTGTGTACAGGACAGGCACCAGAAGTGGCTCCTTACAGCTGATCGGTCCGGAGTCAGCCCCCTACAGATCAGG
This sequence comes from Leptodactylus fallax, assembly GCA_947044405.1. Classification (NCBI taxonomy): domain Eukaryota; kingdom Metazoa; phylum Chordata; class Amphibia; order Anura; family Leptodactylidae; genus Leptodactylus; species Leptodactylus fallax. The sequence goes on along the minus strand of CAMRHE010000148.1, from coordinate 610,176 downwards.
TATCTATGGCCTATCCTGAGGATAAACCATAACAAATTATGTATGGACAACGTTTAATATACCCCCTAATGTGCCACATTTTAAAGAGGTTGCACAGTATAATTTTTTTTCTTTTTTATAATTAGTCTGGGGGAGGTGAATCCCCCCTATCCCCCCCCCCCAAAAAAACATACTAAACATATTCACCCGTACCCAGTGTCCTCCCAGCACAGTCTGGTCCCGCAGCTCCGCTGTCTTCTTTTTGCTGGAAGTCCTCACTGGCTGTGATGTCCCAGGTCCCTTCCCTTAGGCCGCTGATTGGCCTCAGGGGTCAAGTGACGTCACAGGTAGTCACATGCAGAGGGAACTTCAGCTGGAAGAAAACAGAACTGCAGGACCGAACTGCGCTGGGAGACACTGGGGACAAGAGAGAAAGTTTGGGGGGTTTTTTTGTTTTGTTTTTTTCGCCTGCTCCTGCGTAATTAAAAAAAAAAAAAAAATCTTATCCTGCACAACCCCTTTAATGTACCCCAGGCTATTGGCCTCCATCACTGCCCCCCCCCAATAATATAATGTCCCCATCAATGGTCCCCATACAGTATAGGGGACCAGTGAAGGAGCCAGTGTATGGAGAATATGCTCCACTGTGGCCCCCACCCAGTATTATAAGTTCCACAGTGGCCCCCACACAGTATTTACAGCCCCCTCTGCTTCGGTGCTATTATTATACTCAGGGGTCTCCTCAGACCCCAGAGTATAATAATCGGAGGCCAGGGAAGGTGATTAAAAATAACAAACATTCATACTCACCTTGCCTTACCTTTCCTTGGCACCCTTGCTCCATCCTGCCGTCTTCAGCTTCTTCAGGCCCTCTTCCGACGTCGCTGCTGAGGCTTGTGATTGGTCATCAGCGGTCACATGGGGTGCACAGACATCATTACGCGGCCGCGCCCCATGTGACCGCTGGGGCCTAATCACAGGCCTCAGTCACACGACGGAAAAGCGCTAGAGAGAACGCTGTGCCCAAGAGAGGTGAGAATATGTATTTTTTGTTTTCAGTCACCTCCCCTGGGTGCCCTGCCCTGCCATCTATTGGAAAGAGGCCTGCAATATACCAGGGCCCCTTTCCAATAACAGTATGTATAGCGGTTGGGGAACCAGGCTTTCCCCAACCACTATCATAGTGGTCTGGGGCCCGGCCATCTCCAGCTGGCCACGGGCACCATACCCCGCCGAGCCCGGTCGTGGTCGCACTCCCTGCGACCGCGATCGTTGCGCCACTGCTCAGGGGCCCGATTGGGATGGTCAGGATCCCGATTGGGCCCCTGACCAATGCATGTGCATTGGCAACATGAGGACTAATGGTCGGGGCTCGGGGCCCACCGGTGGATTCACCGGTTCCCCGGGGGGGGCCATTCCGACCCTGTATATTAGACCCAGCAAGGTTACACAGCTCAGAGTGTAAGTTGCTTTGGAAGTGCTTCACATATCCCAGTCTTTTTTGTTGCATAAACCCATACAATTCTGTCCAGGCTTATTGAAATGAACAAACGCCTTCTTTAGTGTGCCCAGCTGCCATGTCATACCTTACTTTTACACTTGCTCCACGGTTCAAAAACAAATTGGACAGGAATTAGTGCCCTCTGACTAGGCTAGCTCACAGCCTGGACACTAGTGTGAGAGGCAGGCAAATACACCACATTTGCCCATGTATGACAACCTTTATATACAATGAGTACCCTGGAGTTTGTGAAGAGCTGTACAGTTGTATATAGTTGCACGTTGTATGCTGATTACAGGTGCATCTCAATAAATTAGAATATCTTTGAACCGTTTCTTTCAGTAATTAAATTAAAAGTGACCTCCCATATTTTCTAGATTCTTTGCACACAGAGTGTTCTATTTCAAGTGTTTTATTTCTGTAAATGTTGATTATGGATTACAGGTAATGAAAACCAAAATCTAAGAAAATAAGAATATTGTAAAAAAGTTCATTATTGTAAATTCAGTGTGTCACCTGCCAAGGTTTCCTAAGCCTTTAAATGGTCTCTCAGTCTGGTTCAGTAGGACACAAAATCATGGAAGACGCTGATTATGAATTCAATTACTGAATCACTGAAATGAATAAATGTTTCAAAAATATTCTAATTTATTGAGATGCACCTGTACATTATATTGTATGGACTAATGCATGCAGTATTGCCCTTTGGTCACAAGATGCCACTGTTTCCCCCCATAGTTCCTCCACAGACTTTGTTACAGATTTGGTGGTAGGAGGAAGTGGTTCACAGGAAGCTCTGATGTGGCCATTTTAGTGTGTTAGTCTCCAAGGATTGGTGAAAGGCAGAAATGCTGGGATAGGATCTGTCGCCATCTATACTGGGAAACTTTCTGCCAAAACTGAGAGTAGCGCTGGGTGAACAGAGACGACCTCTTCTATACTCCTCACCCTAGATGGGAGAAGATCGTGCAGGAGAGCGCCGCTGGAGAGCGATGAAAGCCGGGCCTCGCGAGGAGCTGCATCGGGAGCTGTGACTGAACGTATGACAGTCCAGAGGCAGAGCCGCTCAAAGTGGAGGAGACCCTACATCAACAGCAGCTATTTCAGCCAGAAAGGTCCACGACCCGGGTCGGTAAGCCTGAGCTCAGGTCCGCCGCGCATCGGTGGTCTACAACGTGCACGCAACAATAGTTAGCTTTAGTGCCAAAGTGTAGGATTAAGGTGTTAGCACCTTCTATTGACACTCAGTTCAGTCTGTTGCTATTAGTTAAAGACATCTTCAGTTAATTATTACTTGCATTATTAAGGACTTTGGATTCTTCATCGTTTCCTGTTGCAACCTAACCTCAGAGGTTCCTGTGCCTTTCTGAAATATTACCAAGCCCATCAAATTGCCTTGTTTCCACTTGCTCAGGATTGGATATTGATATTCACTAGGGTTGACCAGGGAGGTCTGAGTTTAGAGCTTTCTTTAAGTTTGTTAGCCCCCGAGCTGCATAACCAGTAAGCCAGCTTTACACACAAAACTCTTCCTTCTTTATCAGTGGTATTAATAGGTAGTTGGGGTGGCCATCCTAGACAGGCCTATTGGTAGGCAAACTATAGCGAGGTAGTTTGGACATATAGAGCCTTCCAGGTTATGCAGCACAGGGGTCTCGGTTATCCAGTCGAGTGTGTGTGAAATTGTGTGGTTCTTTTACTGTGGTCTTAGTAAAATATGTTTTTAGCTGAACTGGTATTGGGCCGTCCTTCTTGTCTGTGACTTCGCTGTATTCTGGGGGGCCCACCCCTGTCATGGCTTACACCATGCCTCATAATTTCTCTGTCAGTGCCTCCTCCCCTCCAACTGTGTTTACATAGCCAACAGCATTTTCAAGTAAATATGTCCGAAGGGCCACCTTCGGCACAGGTGCTGGACATTGCTGGCCCCTGGTTTAGGCGGTGTAGTGTCTGCTGTATGTTTCAGGGCTCTTTTCTTGGGTCTATATTTAATTAGGACTTACCTGGGGTTTGAATATGTGTAAAATAGAAGCTTTGTGATCTGAACTCTGAACTCTGTAGCATATGGACTGTGTATAGAAACACCATGTGATAAGCATTATGAAATTATCTATCACATCATGTCATAGTAGCTCAGTTTAGCGGCATAGTGGCAGAGTGAAGAGGTGGCAGCAGTGTGAGGAGGCCATACAGTCACCCAGAGGCGGAGGTGGCAGCAGCGTGAGAAGGCCACAGAGTGGCAAGGTGATATAATGTGTAGGTAGCAACAGCCTTAGGAGGCCATACAGGGACCCAGTGGCAAAGTGAGGAGGTGGCAGCAGCGTGAGGAGGCCATACAGTCACCCTGTGGCAGAGTGCGGAGATGGCAGCAGAGTGTGTAGGCCACAGAGTGGCCATACAGTGATGCAGTGTGGTGAGGCAGCATGGATCATTTAATCTGCTGCATCAGGCATTGGTGGGTGGAAGTCCTGGCTGATCCATGCCTGATTCATCTTCACAAAGGTCAGTCTCTCCAAATTTTGGGTGGACAGGTGCGTTCTTCTTGGGGTAACTATGGCCCCTGCCGCACTAAACACCCGCTCTGATGCCACACTACTGGCCAGGCAGGACAGCTTTTCCAGTGCAAACTCGGCCAGTTGCGGCCACAAATCCAGTTTGGTTGCCCAGTAGTCCAGCTTCAATGACAGGTGGCAGGGTACACTCTAAGTATGCCACCAACTGCTGGTTCAACTTCTGCTCTGTGTCTAGCTGCTGATGAGCAGTTTCTTCATTATGCGGATGAAGAAAGCTGCTCATCAGCGACTCTACGCTCAGGCTGCTGCTGATGGAGCCAATACTGCTCCTGCCACCCCCACCCCTTCCCAAGGCTGCCATGCCAGTGCAAGTTGAGCGCTCAGGGCCCCCCCGGCCGGACATGCGAGAGGATGGACGATGGCGCAGATAGGCAGTGGCCAACTTGCTACATAGCATGTCTCTATAGTATTTCAGTTTGTCCTCCCTCTCAGAGGGTGTAAAAAAGGCCCCCATTTTTCCCCAGTAGCGAGAGTCTAACATGGTGGAGAGCCAATAGTCATCCCTCTGCCGAATGGTGACAATTCGGCTGTCACTGCGTAAGGAAGTCAGCATGCATCGGGCCATTTGCGGAAGTAACTCCGAGGGACTCCCTGCATCCATCTATACTGCATACTGCCACGGTGTGTCTGGGTCATCTGCCTCATCCTCCTCATCTCCCTCTGGCTGTTCTGGTTGCTCCTGCTTCTCCTCTCCACCCATTTGACTACACATTGTTTGTGCTCCAATATCCTCCTCATCCTCCCTCCCCCCCCAGTTCAGCCCCCACAGGACTCATGTGGCCTTGAGATGTAGACGCCACATCTCCAGTCCCCTGACCAGCCAGATTGATAAGCATCTTTTCCAGGATGTGAATCAGTGGAATGACGTTGTTCATCCCGTAGTCTTGGCGACTGACTAACAAAGTGGCCTCCTCAAAGGGAACTAACAAACGGCAGGTGTCACGCATGAGCTGCCACTGGCTAATGTTAAAGTTACACAGGGGAGTACCTCTGTCCGCTTGGATCATCAAGAAATCGTTTATGGCTTTTCTCTGTTCATATAGTCAATCCAACATATGGAGGGTTGAATTCCAACGGGTGGAAACATCGCATATCAGCCTATGTTGTTGGAGGCCGTTCTGCCACTGCAGCTGAAGGAGTTTGTGATTGGTGGCGTACGAGTGGCTGAAGTGCATGCAAAGTTTCCTTGACATTTTTAGGATGTCTTGCAGATTCGTGGAACACTTATGGAAAGCTTGACAACCAGACTGAACACGTGCGCCATGCAGGGCGCATGGCTCAGCCCTCCTTGACGCAGGGCCGACACCATGTTCTTCCCGTTGTCGGTCACCGTTGCTCCGATTTTAAGTTCTCTTGGAGAAAGCCAGGATTCGATTTCTTGATTGAGGACACGGAGCAATTCCTCCCCTGTGTGACTTTGTTCACCCAGGCAAACGAGGTGTACTACAGTGTGACACCGCTGTGCCCTGCAAATGTGGTATGCTGGAGGAGCACTGGGAATTGTTCCTGCAGTGGAGGCTGAGGAGATATTGGAGGATGAGGCGGACATTGTTGCAGGACCAACGGCGTGAGAACATGGAGGCAGAAGCTGCGTCACCTGTCCAAGTTGCTGGTGTGTCTGGGCAGGCACCACATTAACCCAATGGGCCATAAATGACATATATTGTCCTTGACCGTAGTTACAGCTCCACACTTCAGCGCTGCCATGCACTTTGGCAGACACCGACAGGCTCAAGGACTGGCCCACCTTCTCTTCTACATATTTGTGCATGGCTGGTACTGTCTTCTTGGCAAAGAAATGACGGCTTGGGACTCTCCACCTCGGCTCGGCGCAAGCCATCAGTTCTCTGAAAGGTGCAGAGTCCACCAAGTGGAAAGGGAGTGACTGCAGCACCAGCAACTTGGACAGGAGCACGTTCAGCTTCTGCACTGTTGGATGATTCCATGCATACTCTTGTCTTTTAGATATAGATTCTGTGATCGATTGCTGACGCAATAACTGACTAGGAGGAGGAGGAGGAGCAGGAGCATCACGACCAGCAGATGATGGGAAGGATACACAGCTTCCTTCAGCTGAGGTGGTGGAGCCTTGACTGCCTGAAATGGGGTGCGTGCCACTGGGTGCTGCAGTGGTTGCTGCTGCAGGCTGGACCACCACATTGGAGCCACGGCTTTCCTAGGCTACTTTATGGTAACGCTGGATATGTTGGCGCAGGGCTGTGGTGCCAACATTGGCACCCTGGCCACGCTTAACCTTCTGCCCACAGATTGAACATATGGCCATGTTCCCCTCCCCCAGAGGCTTTACAAAAAACTGCCACACCGCCGAGTAGGTGATTTTACCCCCAACACTCCGCAATAACTGACTGCTACCGCCACTGCCTCCGTGAACCTCTGCACCACTGCTTTCCGGGCAGGTAGGCTGCTGCGAAGCAGGTGGTCTACCTAGGGCTCGTTTAGCTCCTGACCACACACTGCTGCTACCCTGCTGATTCCCTCGCTGCCTCATGCGCAAGCTTCAACCCTCTTCTCCTGATGACGATGAGGCCCCATCGTCACCCGGCTCCCAATTACGATTGACTGCATCGTCATCCACTACTGTCTGCAGGTCATTGATATCCTCCTCAACACCAACTCCCATGGCATTCTCCTCATCACTACTTGCCCGCCTACCAGAGGAAGCGTCGGCTGTCTTCTCCGCATATTGGCTGAGCAGTAGCTGCTGACTGTCTTCTAGTACCTCCTCCTCACTGTACAGTGGATCTGAGCCCAAAGCATAGAGTAGTTCTCTAGCTGAGGGAACAGAAAAGGACAGAAGCAGGTTAAGGACAGGTGAGGGCACAGGGCCTGCTGCCGAGCCATGACAACTAAGGGTTGTGTCTGACGAACCCATCGACTCTTGGTAACAAAATGGTGAATATGGTCCTTTTTATGTGTTTTGACACTAATAAAGACCTTTAAATAAGTGATAACCGCTAAGAATTATAAAATTATTGAATTCATATTGACAATACTGTATTGAAAAATGGCCTGCAACTTTATACTGGTAACAAAATGGCGAATATGGTCCTTTTTATGTGTTTTGACACTAATAAAGACCTTTAAATCAGTGATAACCGCTAAGAATTATTGAATTATTATTGACAATACTGTATTGAAAAATGGCCTGCAACTTTATACTGGTAACAAAATGGCGAATATGGTCCTTTTTATGTGTTTTGACATTAATAAAGACCTTTAAATAAGTGATAACCGCTAAGAATTATAAAATTATTGAATTCATATTGACAATACTGTATTGAAAAATGGCCTGCAACTTTATACTGGTAACAAAATGGCACATATGGTCCTTTTTATGTGTTTTGACATTAATAAAGACCTTTAAATAAGTGATAACCGCTAAGAATTATAAAATTATTGAATTCATATTGACAATACTGTATTGAAAAATGGCCTGCAACTTTATACTGGTAACAAAATGGCGAATATGGTCCTTTTTATGTGTTTTGACACTAATAAAGACCTTTAAATCAGTGATAACCGCTAAGAATTATTGAATTATTATTGACAATACTGTATTGAAAAATGGCCTGCAACTTTATACTGGTAACAAAATGGCAAATATGGTCCTTTTTATGTGTTTTGACACTAATAAAGTCCTTTAAATAAGTGATAACCGCTAAGAATTATAAAATTATTGAATTCATATTGACAATACTGTATTGAAAAATGGCCTGCAACTTTATACTGGTAACAAAATGGCAAATATGGTCCTTTTTATGTGTTTTGACACTAATAAAGACCTTTAAATCAGTGATAACCGCTAAGAATTATTGAATTATTGAATTCATATTGACAATACTGTATTGAAAAATGGCCTGCAACTTTATACTGGTAACAAAATGGCAAATATGGTCCTTTTTATGTGTTTTAGACCGTATAAACACCTTTAAATAAGTGATAACCACTAAGAACTATTGAATTATTGAATTTTTATTGACAATACTGTGTTTAAATATTGCCTGCAACTTTATACTGGTAACAAAATGATGAATATGGTTGTTATGTCTTTCCCCATGTTAAAGGCCTTTATTACAGATAAGTGCAGATATTATTGGATGATAATTCAGTTTTCTTTGGCATCATAGTACTGAATTATGTTATGCCTTGTAAGAACAGTGAATAATCCCCTTATAATAAACGCCTTTAAAAAGGCTTTTTTTACAGATGCGTGCAGATATTAGTGTATGATATTTCACTTTATTTTTCTGTACTGCACTTCAAAAGGCTTGTTGTGTTCCACCTTGACGACACAGATATGAGTAATGAGCAGCAGTATAACGGCAGTGAGTGCTGCAATGTGAATTATGCTGCAAATTCTTGCTGTAAATGAGCCTGCAACCAACCCAAATTCTTCTCTTAATTCCTCCCTATGCTTTCCCTACAGTTCTAAGGCTCAGCCTCTTTCCCTGAACTTCTATATGTTTTCTAAGTCTTTCCCTAGCTCCTGCCGACGTCTGTCCCTACAGTAAGAGCGATGTGGAATGACTGTACCTAAAATGGCCGAGGGTTTTTATAGGGCTGTGACATCACAGGTCCTGTTGGCTGCTGATTAGCTGCATGCTTGGCATTGTGGGTGATCTCGCGTTCCCAGAGTCCCTTCCCCCTTGTCCTAATATGTGCTGCGGCCATTTTATTAAAAAATGCGATTCGATGCATCGAAGTGTGAGAAAATCCGGAATCGTGGCGAATCAAAGATTTCCTGAAATTGGGATCGAATTCCACTTCTGCAGAATTGTTTCGCTCATCTCTAATGTTCATGTAAGGATCGGTCCAGATGCTATGGTGGATAATGCATACCCTTGTCCATATGAGGAAGACAGAGATAAGGAGAGAGCTCTAACTACACCCACACACTTTCTCTACTCATTTCACACTCTCCGTCATGGAGAATACTTTTCACATACAGTATTTCACAAAAGTGAGTACACCCCTCACATTTTTGTAATTATTTCATTATACATTTTCATGGGACAGCACTGAAGATCTTGGTCTCATCAGACCACAGGACATGGTTCCAGTAATCCATGTCCTTAGCCTGCTTGACTTAAGCCAACTGTTTGCAGGCTTTCTTGTACATCATCTTTAGCAGAGTATTCCTTCTGGGACGTCAGCCATTCAGACCAATTTGATGCAGTGTGCCTTGTATGGTCTGAGCACCGACAGGCTCACCCCCCATCCCTTTAACCTCTGCAGCAATGCTGGCAGCACTCATACATCAACTTCTTTGGTTGACTATGGCGAGGCCTGTTCAGAGTGGTTGTTAAACCGCTGTAAGGTCTTGGCCACCGTGTTGCAACTCAGTTTCAGGGTGTTAGCGATCTTCATATAGCCTAAGCCATCTTTATGTAGAGCAACAATTCTTTTTTTTCAGATCCTTAGAGAGTTCTTTGCCATGAGGTGCCATGTTGAAATTCCAGTGACCAGTAAGAGAGATTGTGAGAGCGATAAACTGTGTGGAAAATTCAAATCTTTATCAAATCATGACATCACCAATCGTCTGAAACAAAATAAAATTAGTTTTATTTGTTAACAAATAGGAACACACACGCACATAGCATACAAGCTATAGTGTGTCTGCCCACAGACTTCCAATAGACACAGATTTTTATACCTTATTAGTCACATGATTTTATGGATTAGCTTTTTCACAATATACTGAAAAATATGCTGACATCATATAACATACAGTATATAAAATAGGAGACACACAAAACTTCAGCGGAATAGAGAGAACTTATTAGTTATCTTATCTTTATATAAACAATAACTATATGTTCAGTACATAAATCACACAACTAAGTCTACAGATATGAGGGGAGTCTTCCATCCTCTGTCAGACTGATTAATTACTGTCTCATTCTAATCCTTAAGAACGATCACTACAAATACTTACAGTGGGGAAAAAAAAGTATTTAGTCAGCCACCAATTGTGCAAGTTCTCCCACTTAAAAAGATGAGAGAGGCCTGTAATTGTCTTCATAGGTAGACCTCAACTATGAGAGACAAAATGAGAAAACATATCTAGAAAATCACATTGTCTGATTTTTAAAAAATGTATTTGCAAATTTTGGTGGAAAATAAGTATTTGGTCACCTACAAACAAGCAAGATTTCTGGCTCTCGCAGACCTGTAACTTCTTCTTTAAGAGGCTCCTCTGTCCTCCACTCATTACCTGTAGTAATGGCACCTGTTTGAAATTGTTATCAGTATAAAAGACACCTGTCCACAACCTCAAACAGTCACACTCCAAAGTCCACTATGGTGACCAAAGAGCTGTGGAAGGACACCAGAAACAAAATTGTAGACCTGCACCAGGCTGGGAAGACTGAATCTGCAATAGGCAAGCAGCTTGGTGTGAAGAAATCAACTGTGGGAGCAATAATTAGAAAATGGAAGACATACAAGACCACTGATAATCTCCCTCGATCAGGGGCTCCACGCAAGATCTCACCCCATGGGGTCAAAATGATCACAAGAACGGTGAGCAAAGATCCCAGAACCACACGGGGGGACCTAGTGAATGACCTGCAGAAATCTGGGACTAACGTAACAAAGGCTACCGTCAGTAACACACTATGCTATCAGGGACTCAGATCCTGCAGTGCCAGACGTGTCCCCCTGCTTAAGCCAGTACATATCCGGACCCGTCTGAAGTTTGCTAGTGAGCATTTGGATGTTCCAGAAGAGTATTGGGAGAATGTCATATGGTCAGACGAAACCAAAGTAGAACTGTTTGGTAGAAACACAACTTGTCGTGTTTGGAGGAGAGTGAATGCTGAGTTGCATACAAAGAACACCATACCTACTGTGAAGCATGGGGGTGGCAACATCATGCTTTGGGGCTGTTTCTCTGCAAAGGGACCAGGACGACTGATCCGTGTACATGAAAGAATGAATGGGGCCATGTATCGTGAGATTTTGAGTGCAAACCTCCTTCCATCAGCAAGGGCATTGAAGATAAAACGTGGCTGGGTCTTTCAGCATGATAATGATCCCAAGCACACCGCCAGGGCAACGAAGGAGTGGCTTCGTAAGAAGCATTTCAAGGTCCTGGAGTGGCCTAGCCAGTCTCCAGATCTCAACCCCATAGAAAACCTTTGGAGGGAGTTGAAAGTCCGTGTTGCCCAGCGACAGCCCCAAAACATCACTGCTCTAGAGGAGATTTGCATGGAGAAATGGGCCAACATACCAGCAACAGTGTGTGCCAACCTTGTGAAGACTTACAGAAAACGTTTGACCTATGTCATTGCCAACAAAGCATATATAACAAACTATTGAGTTGAACTTTTGTTATTGACCAAATACTTATTTTCCACCATAATTTGCAAATAAATTCTTTAAAAATCAGACAATGTGATTTTCTAGATCTGTTTTCTCATTTTGTCTCTCATAGTTGAGGTCTACCTATGATGTCAATTACAGGCCTCTCCTCTTTTTAAGTGGGAGAACTTGCACAATTGGTGGCTGACTAAATACTTTTTTTCCCCACTGTATATGATAGAAATGGAAAACAAAACATTCCTAACATTCCCTCCTGTTATCATAATATCATATTTCTGTAGTTTACATCAGAGCTCTTGTTCTTGTTTACACATTTTCACAAGTCTCGTCATCATCAGGTTGTAGTTCGCAATACATAGTCTTTGTTATGGCTGTATCAATAAATCTTTGTATCAGTCCTCTTATGCAAGGTATACAACAGCATCCACAAGTTGCCAAAATACCAATTACAACAGATAAAGATATCAGGAGTGATGTAATGAGTCCGCTCCATTTTCCAAACCAGCCTTCTAGTCAATCAGTAAAAGGATCATTTATCCCAGAATTCTTTGCCAATTCTTCTGACAACGATGTAAGTCCCTTCAGGGCCTTCATAATGCTCCCATCCGGTGCAGTATTATTGGAAATAAAAGTACAACAGTAAGTTCCAAACATTTTACAAACACCTCCTTCTTTTGCTAATATCATGTCTAAGGCCATTCTATTTTTCCAGGCAATTAAAGAGGTAGGACCTAGCTGTTCTGCGATACCCTTTACAGCATCCCTAGTATAGTTAACAACTCTCTGCTGGTTATAATATAAATAATTTATCCAGTCAACATTCTTATGTATTGTTATTCACCACATGAGAAAAGACTCAAACCCCGCAGCAATCTGGTTACATGCCTTAAATTCATTCAGTACTCCCCTTGCAACTCCTATTTCATCAATGCAGACCTTAGCATCAAAAGACCCCCGGGGACCTCTCGTTTGGTTCTATGCCACTCCTGAGAATCTTCTTCAAACATCTTATCTCATTCTGCATATGAGAACAGGTGGAAGGGCATTATGATTTGAACCAAGGCACACTCACCCTTCTATTTAGGGGGGAGTCTAGGCCTCAATTTCTTATCTGCACACAACCACCAAATATCTGCTCTCGCTTGTTTATGATTTGTGACCCATTTTTCTGAATAATTTTGTGATGAGTCTGAGATCTTTATTCTACTCGAACAATAGGTATCATCAAATTTACCTACATACTTACCAACTCCCTTTCGAACTAAATAGGTATAGTTACCTGCATAGGCTGTAACCAGTGGGGGTAGATATCCATTCTGTACTGGAGGATACAATAAGGAGAGTGTTTTACATTTTTCACTAGAAGGTACAAAAGATTTGTTATACAGCTGTAAAATGCATTGCAGTCCTTCCTGGTCATTATCATTGCCCAGTCTGAATGGATTGGTGGCTAGCTGAGGTCTAGCTGCAGCGCAGGCTATACAATTTACTTTATTTATCTGTCTTGCTGTATATCACATCCACTCCAACCATTCATTTCTGTCTGCATACCCCGTCTCCATGGCTAGTTTATCTTCATAGTGTAGGGATCAGCACACACGGTGGGGCGGCAATAACCAAGTTCACACACAGCAGGTTACTTAAAACTGTGATAGTGCTTTATTGTGGCAATTCCAGCGCAAAACAAAAGTGTCCAAACAAAATTAAATGTCTAGGCCTGTCCGGCCTAGCTAACATCAGCGTACCTCACTGTCCTCATGCAGGTAAACATAACGTAGTGAGCACAGCAGTCCAGTGTAAACGCTCACCTCCAGGAGCGTTTGGTCTCTCTCTTCTCTGCAGTATATCAAAGCTCCCTTTTTGTGTTGAGCTTCCTTCCTCAATCAATGACACACAGGAAACCTCACCTGGGGATTAGGGGAGGCAAATCCCGAAGTGGACTGGGGTGTGGACTGGAGAGTACCCACTACCAATCCTGCCCTCCAGTCCAGAAAAAAACAGCCCATATATTATAACGAAAAAACTCTAGCAGACTATGGTCTGCTAAAGCAAGCTAAATCCTGGATTTCCTTTATCTCACCTGGCTGAGGAAACCAGGCGAGATATACACCCCGTCCAGGACTTTGCCGTACACTTTACCACATATCCTCCCCTCTTCTCCAGACCAGAGATCTGGGCACTTTTACTGAACAGACAGTATACCCTGCACAACGCATCTGCATTCCCTTGTAATTTACCAGGTCTATGCTCCACCTTAAAACTGAAATTTTGTAAGGAGAGGAACCATCTGGTCACTCTTGCGTTTCTCTCCTTATTCTGTTTCATCCAGGCCAGAGGAGCATGGTCTGTCACTAACACACTGGGCGACGTGTTCAACAACACTTTTATAAGGGGTTGCCTCGGTCTCCCAGGTTTCCTTGGCGATGTCCAACAAACCCCTTGGATGTCGGCCATAAACTAGCTCAAAGGGTGAAAACCCTGTAGACGCCTGGGGTACCTCTCTTATGGAGAACATGAGGTAGGGTAACAGACAGTCCCAGTTCCGACCATCCCTGTAACGTCTCTGCCTGTTCGGGTCTCTGCGCCACCCTCCACTCGTACCCTATGGCGAAGGAGGCGTGTTCGGTTTGATTCCTTGCGTAGGTTTCTTGCTGCCCAGTCTGAACATGGTCCTAGTCAGTGTAATGGATTTCCGGCCACACCCGTGTTCTGAGCATTTCTTTCTGGACGGTATAGAGTTAATCTCTTCCTGGCCTGTGTGATTGACAGACTGTGTACCTATCAGGTCTGGGGCTGGGCCCAGACTTTCTTTATACAGGATGTCACTTTCTCAGCAAGTTGCCGGTTATTGCTCTGACTTTGCCTGCTCCCTTTGTGCCCTTGATATCTACTGTACTATTTCTCTAACCTCTGGCTTGCCTTTTGACTATTCTCTTGGATTGTGTTTTTGTACTACATTGCTCGTTTGTTACCGACCCCTTGGCTTCCTGACCTCTCTTTTGTCGTTTGTTTTGTCTTGTCCTGTTCTGTGTGTCACTTACCCAGGGATAGTCTTCTGGTTGTCCTTTTACCGTTTAGGGTAAATGAGGCAATAGGAAGAGACAGTGGCTGGGGTGAGATTAGGGCTCACTTGTCTCTGTCCTTCCTCCCAGACCCCTGCATTAGTGTCAGGGTATTGCTACGTCTGGCAAGATCCTTACAGAATAACCGGCCCATACATTCTGCCATTGCTTCCCATGGGGTCAGCATGGATCCTATTCAGGGCCTTGCAGCCAAGTTGGAAGGTTTGGCAGTCCTGGTAGCTGAGCTTGCTAAACAGGTTCAGACCCTTACTGAGGCTGCTGCAGCATCCATGCCTGTTTCTTCCCCTTTTAAGGTGAAAATGTTACTCCCGGATCGTTTTTCAGGGGATCATGAAAAATTTGAGACTTTCTGGGAGTCCTGTCGCCTGTATTTTTGGATTAATCCACATGCATCCCAGGCCCAAATGGTAGGAGTAGTTATATCCCTCCTACAGGGGGATCCACAGGCTTGGGCCCTTAAACTCCCTCCTGGGGCTGAGGAGTGGACTGACTTTGAAAAGTTTTTTTTGTCTTTGGGGTCTATATACACTGAGCCAGACCACATTGGGCTTGCGGAATCGCAACTCCTCACTATGCGGCAGGGCAAACGCTCTGCTGAGGAATATTGCGCAGAATTCCGCAAGTGCAGTGGATCTGCAGGTTGGTGTGAGTCAACGCTAAAGGCCCACTTTAAACAAGGCCTATGTGACCGTGTTAAGGAGGTCTGGGTTGGTCACCCAGATCCCCCCTACTCTTAAGCAGGCTATGACATTGGCTGTCCGTATTGACCGTAGGATCCGGGAAAATATTAAAGAGAGAATAGGGTCTGTTTCTTCCAAGCTTTCTGCCTCTCCCTCTCTCTCTCCTGAAAAATCTGTTATTTCTCCCATGACTCCTGGTGAGGAACCTATGCAACTGGGAGCTATGGACGCCAAGACTCGACGAGAGCATCGTCTCCGGAATAACCTCTGCCTGTACTGTGGTACTTCAGGGCATATCATACGAGACTGCTCCATCAGACTCCGCACACCAGGGAAAAAGCTTCAGTGCCTGAGTGGTAGTCGGAAGAACCACTCAGGCAACCAGGTATTTGCCAGTAGTAACAATAAGATGTTGTTATCTGTGTTTCTGTCCTCTGGGGACAGATCTGTTTCTGGCCAGGCCTTAGTTGACTCTGGGTCTGCAGCAAACTTTGTCACATTCTCGTTTGTCTCAGCTTTAGGCATTGAGCTTTTGCCACTTTGACACTCCTCTGGCGGTTACTGGAGCGGATTTTGCCCCACTGGCCAGGGGTAAGGTCCGATTCAAAACCCCCTTAATCACGTTGCAAGTAGGTTCTGCTCATTCAGAGGTCATGAGCTTTTTTGTTATGGAGCATCTGTCTTCCGATATTATTTTGGGGCTCCCCTGGTTGAACCTCCATAACCCTATTTTTGATTGGGGTAAAAGGGAGTTGGTAAAATGGGGAGATCAGTGCTCATCCCACTGTATTGTTTTGCACACCTTAGATTGTGTCAGTGAGGAGACGGTCTCAGCTGTAAAGGATGGAAACGCCAGGCGAATAAAAAAATGTTTGCCTGGTCCTCCAGCACCTGTTGTTGTTGTTCAGGGAGATCTGGAATCGAAGGCAGAGAAAATACTGGGTCCTACTAAAACTGGTTTATCTGGTGAGGGTCCAGTGGCCCCTCATAAAGAGGGGGGGTACTGTAATGTCTCTGCCTGTTCGGGTCTCTGCGCCACCCTCTGCTCGTACCCTATGGCAAAGGAGGCGTGTTCAGTTTGATTCCTTGCGTAGGTTTCTTGCTGCTCAGTCTGAACATGGTCCTAGTCAGTGTAATGGATTTCCGGCCACACCCGTGTTCTGAGCATTTCTCTCTGGACGGTATAGAGTTAATCTCTTCCTGGCCTTTGTGATTGACAGCCTGTGTACCTATCAGGTCTGGAGCTGGGCCCAGACTTTCTTTATACAGGATGTCACTTTCTCAGCAAGTTGCCGGTTATTGCTCTGACTTTGCCTGCTCCCTTTGTGCCCTTGATATCTACTGTACTATTTCTCTGACCTCTGGCTTGCCTTTTGACTATTCTCTTGGATTGTGTTTTTGTTCTACATTGCTCGTTTGTTACCGACCCCATGGCTTCCTGACCTCTCTTTTGTCGTTTGTTTTGTCTTGTCCTGTTCTGTGTGTCACTTACCCAGTATAGGGCTAGTCTTCTGGTTGTCCTTTTACTGTTTAGGGTAACTGAGGAAATAGGAAGGGACAGTGGCTGGGGTGAGATTAGGGCTCACTTGTCTCTGTCCTTCCTCCCAGACCCCTGCAGTAGTGTCAGGGTATTGCTACGTCTGGCAAGACCCTTACAATCCCTTTCTACAACCTTTTTCAGCATATGTTTTAGGGTTTTATTAAACCTCTCCACTAACCCATCCGTTTGTGGGTGGCACACTGATGTATGAATGTGCCTGAGTTTAAATAATTTGCACAGCTCCTTCATGACCTTTGACATAAAGGGCATACCCTAGTCAGTAAGGATTTCTTTAGGGAGCCCGTTGCGAGAGAACATGTAAAATAACTCTCGGGCAATATTTTTAGAAACCATGTTCCTTAAGGGTACTGCCTCTGGGTACCGAGTGGCATAGTCCACCACAACGAGAATGTACTGGTGTCCCCTAGCATGACTCACAATACCTTTTCACTTCTTCATATACCCCAGGCCAAAAGAACCTCTGAAGGACTCTCTCTTGGGTTTTTCTGGTCCCCAAATGACCCCCAAGCACATGGCTATGAGCCATGTCAAGCACCCTGTGGCGGTACGATTTTGGCACCAGAAGTTGTTCCACAACTTCATTGTCTATCTTGGTGACCTGGTACACCAGATCCCCATTCATGGCAAAGTGTGGAAATTTTTTATCAACCTCAGGTTCCTGTGGTACACCATTTATTACGGTAACATTGGCCCGAGCAGTAGTCAGAGTAAGATCTCTCACTTGCTCGGTCCCAAAGTTACCTTGGGACACCTCTAAGTCTAACACTTGTTGTTCCGATGGGGAAGTTTCTTCTTCTTCCCCAGCCAACACCTGCAAGGGAAAGTAATCATCATCCTGCACTTCAGGTACACTCACATTTCCACTTTGCCCCTTATCAGTACCACTATTTACAGGGGAAGGTACATATTCTGCTGGAGTTTCTTCACTGGCAGCAGAAGTATTACCCGTTTTCCACAACTCCCAAAATAACGGGAAATCACGGCCTAAAGTCACCAGGCTACCTGAGTCCAGAAGGGCCTTCACAGAGCGGTTATTTACCTTTATCAGGCAAACATGGGGCTCAGTCCCTGACCCTGGAAGGGCTGCACAAACCGACTCTGCAAACAGTGACTGTCGCCGACTAGCGTCACACTCCAGGGGTTCTGAGGTAAGAGGGCAATAGACAGCTATATGTCCCCACTCATGGCACCTCCAGCACTGGGGAGTCCCGGGCCTCCTTGGAAGAGGGTCCTTTTTAAGACCAGAGGGCCTCTGGGGTTCAGGTTCAATCTTTTGCCCTCTGCCATGCTCCAGAGCCCTGCTACCTCTTGCTTTTGTCCACCCACCTCCAGCTGGAACTTTCTTACCCACAGATGTCACGGGTCTGGCCATACTGGGAGGTGTCGGTGCTGCAGGGGCGTCATGGGGGTAATCCTCGGTTGCCAGGTATCTTTCCACCAGGTTAACGAGCTGTTCCGCGGTCTTGGGGTCTCCATGTCCAACCCACTGTTGTAGCTCTGCCGGGAGGGTCCTGAAGAAATGGTTGACCACCACCTTCTCCACGATTTGAGCTGGTGTAGAGGACTCTGGTTCCAGCCACTTTCTCACCAGGTGAATCAGGTCATGCATCTGAGACCGGGCAGGTTTGTCCAGGGTGTAGCTCCAATTATGCACTCTCCTGGCATGAACAGCTGGCGTAACACCAAGGCGAGCAAGGATCTCCATTTTTAACTTAGCATAGTCCCGGACATCCTGCTCCCTGAGGTCATAGTAGGCCTTTTGCGGTTCTCCTGACAGAAAGGGCGCAACCACCTCTGCCCATTCTGTAACTGGCAGCCTCTCTCTCTCCGCCACTCTCTCAAACACGGTGAGATAGGCCTCTACATCATCATCAGGTGTCATCTTTTGTATGGCCCGCTGTACAGCCCTTTTCACATTAGTAGTCTCAGGTGGGCTTACCTCCACCCGTTGGGGCTGAGACACAACAGTCTCTCTGAGCGCAGCAATCTGTTTCATCAACAGGCGATTGGTTTCCTGTTGCTGAGCCATGAACTGCAGCTGTGCTTGTTGCTGGGCTTGTAAGGCCTCGGCATGGAACTTCTGTTGCTGCTCCATGGACTTTTCATGTCTCAGGTTAGCCTGCACCAGCTGCTTTATTACTTCCTCCATTGTGATGGATGGGCCTTGCAAAGCAGCAGCAGCTTTCACCCAAGACATACACTTCTGGCTTATTAAAGTCCGCAATATTCAGCTCTCACTTGGTTTGTTATGCCGTTGCCCCTAGCAACACACTGCCCGTGTCCTCCACCAATTGTAGGGATCAGCACACACAGTGGGGCGGCAATGACCAAGTTCACACACAGCAGGTTACTTAAAACTGTGATAGTGCTTTAATGTCGCAATTCCAGCACAAAACAAAAGTGTCCAAACAAAATTAAATGTCTAGGCCGGTCCGGCCTAGCTAACATCATCGTACCTCACTGTCCTCATGCAGGTAAACATAACGTAGTGAGCACAGCGGTCCAGTGTAAACGCTCACCTCCAGGAGCGTTTGGTCTCTCTCTTCTCTGCAGTATATCCAAGCTCCCTTTTTGTGTTGAGCTTCCTTCCTCAATCAATGACATACAGGAAACCTCACCTGGGGATTAGGGGAGGCAAATCCCGAAGTGGACTGGGGTGTGGACTGGAGAGTACCCACTACCAATCCTGCCCTCCAGTCCAGAAAAAAACAGCCCATATATTATAACGAAAAAACGCTAGCAGACTATGGTCTGCTAAAGCAAGCTAAATCCTGGATTTCCTTTATCTCACCTGGCTGAGGAAACCAGGCGAGATATACACCTCGTCCAGGACTTTGCCGTACACGTTACCACAATAGGTTAGATTGATGAACCTAAATGTAGGACCTAAGTCTTCTATACTCGACATAAAAAACGTTTCATTCTTACAAATACTCCTATCATAAAGGGCATTGGTAATATGCAGCAAACCCAACTACCTACCTTCATTTTCTTTCCCTATTTAGGTTTTCCTGGATCTGGCTTGATATCCAGGTTATGGGGTATGGGAGTTTTCACCAGCATTGAGACAAGTCTTCTCTAATGGAACACCTCCCTTTGTAACTGGGCTTTTGGATAACTAGGCCAGATCTTTTTCTATCCCTTTGACTAGTTTACAATAAGAGAGATGAACCCATGAGATGTGTTCAGTTATCTTTACCGCTGTGGGAGTGGTTAGAAGAACCTGATATGGACCCTCCCACCTTGGACTGTGCCAATGTTTTCTCTTGATGGATTTGATCAGGACCTGATCTCCTGGTTTCATCATCGTGCTGGAAGGATCTATCCTTAGAGTCTGTGCAATCAGGGAAATGACATTATTCACAAAATGAGTACCACTATCATTGTATATTCCTCCAGGAATTCCAAATCTAGGTATTACTTCCTTTATATGATGCAGCATAAACAAATTTTTTTTACAATAGTTAGTAAACACTCTGGATATTATCGCTATCATTCCCATCCCTCCTGTTGAGACATGAGTCCCTCATGGCTCAATGCAACAGCTTCTTTCAAACAGGGTGGACAGTAGAATTGGTTTTACTTCAACTCTTGTATGGACATCATTGTTTAGAGTGGCTCCTTTTGCCAACCATTTTTATATGGATATTAAGCGTTTGGCATGTGTTGTTGAGGAGCTTTCACAGATTTTCTAGCATTAAACTTTCATAATGTCAAACATAATTGACAATAAGTGGTTGCAAATTAGGTAAACACAGGAGCGATCAATGACACCATCTTAACTCAATCATCCCTCTTTTTGACCTGGGAGCAACAGAGCGCCCATCAGCACATCTCCATACTGAGGTCTCAAATAAGTCTGAGGGGAAACAGCCCTCCTGTTCTCATGATCTACACTCATCTGCCAAGGTACATAATTGGAGATGCTGAGTTACATCCTGTATAACAAGGAGAAAACAAAACTTCTCCAATAGTTTGGACATATGACACAACTCTCTTTACTACCTCACTAGCAAACACATTCCCTTTATGTTACACATAAGTCTGTGTAAATGTACAAAAACAATGACCAACCCAATAACTTGAGCTGAATGCAGATTAGGTAAGTGGCCACTGTCACTACAGCCTGGTTATCCACAACTACATAGGCTGTGTGAGGGAGCCCTGCTCATCATAGAGCCTAGAACCATAGTAAATAAAATAAAACAAAAACTGTTATTATTTCCTATTTCATGTAAAACTTATCATAGTCTGGCAGTCCTGTGAAGGACACACTCCTCCAGCTGTGCTTGCAACCTAAACAGTTCAATGAAGTTCACTGTTTACCTCCATCTTATATGTTACTAAAACCCATTCAACACAGAGGTAAGTCTACAGGTATGGAAGCCCCTGGCACAGATAGGTCTACAGGTATGGAAGCCCCTGGCACTGATAAGTCTATAGGTATAGAAACCTCTGGCCAGTGGACTCCAACCTTAAACTATTAATCTATTGTTAGACACAACACATAACCATCTTATATAGTCAGACACTATATAGACAATACAACACTGTAGTCTCATGTATAGCTATATCGATACTGTACACATTCATACTCTCATTAGACATACAGGTTTGTACATCAACAGTTAACAACAAACACTGAAGCTCCAAAAATGGAGTTCACATGATATGAGGTACAATTGTGTGGATAATTCCTTCCTTTTTAAGTCAAATATGGTTATGTAAAGACACCCTAGTCTTGTATGTACAGAATGACACACCAGATATCATCAGCTGACTTACCAATGTTGGGGCAAAACCTGCCCTCCGGTATGTCAGCAGAGTTTCTAATTAGTAAATACGAGCAGCTCGCAGGTCAACAGATTTGACACAGAGACTGGATGACTCTGTATCATATCCTTCATTTTATTAAGGGAGAAGGAATATTTAAAGACATCATACAAAGAAGGCACACTGTCAAATTAAGGGTGGGTTCACACCTGCGCTTCAGTCCGTCCGTTGCCAATCCGAGTGAAAATCTCGGCGAATGGGATTGGCATCGGATACAGACAGGTCAGCGACGCATTGGTTAAAAACCCATTCATTTGAATGGGTGTTTAAAGCAATGTGTGGGTGTCCGATTGCACCCTCTGCGCTGCGAATCCTTTTTTTTTCGTCGGAAACAAAGTCGGACAGGCAGGACTTCGTGTCCGACGAAAAAAACCGGCGCCCCAGCGCAGAGGGTGCAATCGGACACCCACGCATTGCTTTAAAAACCCATTCAAATGAATGGGTTTTTACCAATGCGTCGCTGACCTGTCTGTATCCGATGCCAATCCCGTTCGCCAAGATTTTCACTCAGATTGGCAACGGACGGACTGAAGCGCAGGTGTGAACCCACCCTAACCAGTTGTAGCCAGATGTAAAATGTACACACACGTTACCTTGAAAATAATGAGAGCAAAAGGAGTGGGTTCAACTCCCAGGATATACTAGCTCAAAGCTACTAACTGCTAATTAAGCAAAAGTCATTTGTAGTTCAAACATGGCGGAGGGAAGACAAAATGGAGTCAAGTTGATACAAGATGGCGTCTTAACTCTAACACCAGTTATCAAAACAGCCGATGTGTCGATTCACTACATGGGAACAGTGAAAGGCTTTCAGCGTACCTAGGAAGAACCAAACTGGGAAGAAGTATTTTCTTCCTACCCTTATATTACTTATAGAAAAAAACACTTGTATCAGAGACCTAATACCCTCTTTCTTTTATCATCATCATTTGTCCAGGGTCTGTAGACATGTATAGTAGGACCTACTCTTTGACCATCTGCCCCCATGTTCCCAACTAAGGGGTTTGAAACTTGCATCATGGGGTACAGTTCAGCATTTCCAAAACTCAAAATCTGCATTAACAATGGTTCTTCATATTTGTGTATTAAATTACTTTGCATTCTGTGGCCAGCACTCCCCTTGCTGAATATATATAGAGGGAGTAAGGAACAAGTTTGCTCGCCAAGGTCATTGTTTTTTTTTTCTCTTATCTTCCAAGGAGCTACTCATCCCACACATAGCTGCGCTGGCTTTCACCCCCTGCATCTCACCCTATTTCTTGTGGAACCATAAAGCTCACCACATAGTTTTTTTTAAAGTACCAGATCCCCTGATCACATAACAAAATTTAGTTTAGTAATTACTAACCTCATTGAATTGTTTGTAATTCTGGAGTGTGTAAAAGTTGTATAGAACTGCATTTACTTGGGATTATTATGGGATTGTATAAATAAACTGCTGGTACTTTTAAAAAAAACAAAAAACTATGTGGTAAGCTTTATGGTTCCACAAGAAATAGGGTGAGATGCAGTGGGTCTACCTATGATGTCAATTACAGGCCTCTCTCATCTTTTTAAGTGGGAGAACTTGCACAATTAGTGGCTGACTAAATACTTTTTTTCCCCACTGTATGTGAGTGACTTCTAATTCACTTAGTCAGCGCTGAAACACAATAATTTGTCTGTTTTTTTTCCTAAAAACATTGTTACATGACAGTCTGTGCTACATCTCCTTTTGATTAAACAGCGCACACATACATGTTCACAAATTTGGAAATTTGGGGCACCTTATTAATTTTCTAAGTCTTCATGACAGTCTTTCTACAATGGGGGACAGTCCTAATTTATTGGGACATGCTTCATACCAAAAGAACACAAAATGTAACAGATTTTACTGTCTACATCTAAGGCAGGCCCAGCCTGCTGGTCACCCATATGGTGAGGGTATTTACACTAAAGATGGTGTCGAAGAGCTACGCCCTTCCTCCTACATACCATAACTGAAACACTGATGCCAAATCCTTTATGCATTCTCAATTGACTTAAATGAACCCTTGTTCACTTTCTTGGGCACTTTCAATCAACACATAGCTTGACTGTCAAACAAATCAGATAACCATCCTTTATGTCTATGTTTACACATTTCTCCATGTTTCAACAATTTCCATCTTTTTGACATCTTAAATTTAGGCAACAAACTTAAACATTCTGTTTTAGGCATACCAGCCTTTCTGAACATTTTCTGGCACCTCTTCATTGCATCAGCATCCTCTTTAGCCCATTTTTATTATGTTATTTAATTCCTCCACATGTTTCTATATCTTTTACTAATTTGCTACCACTGTCCACTATCAATTTACCATTAAGACCAAAGTTCTTTTTCCATTTCTATAAAAATTTGGTATTATTGGGATGTTGTTGATGCATATATTTAGCCGCTATGCTTGTCCTTCTGCGGACTTGGTGCAATAACAAATACACCCACATTCCACCCATTTTACAGAAATGAATACCCATTATGTATTATACATCTACAGTGGGGAAAAAAAAGTATTCAGTCAGCCACGAATTGTGCAAGTTCTCCCACTTAAAAAGATGAGAGAGGCCTGTAATTGACATCATAGGTAGACGTTTCATCTTCAATGCCCTTGCTGATGGAAGGAGGTTTGCACTCAAAATCTCACGATACATTGCCTCATTCATTCTTTCATGTACACGGATCAGTCGTCCTGGTCCCTTTGCAGAGAAACAGCCCCAAAGCATGATGTTGCCAACCCATGCTTCACAGTAGGTATGGTGTTCTTTGGATGCAACTCAGCATTCACTCTCCTCCAAACACGACGAGTTGTGTTTCTACCAAACAGTTCTACTTTGGTTTCATCTGACCATATGACATTCTCCCAATACTCTTCTGGAACATCCAAATGCTCTCTAGCAAACTTCAGATGGGCCCAGATATGTACTGGCTTAAGCAGGGGGACACGTCTGGCACTGCAGGATCTGAGTCCCTGGCGGCGTAGTGTGTTACTGACGGTAGCCTTTGTTACGTTAGTCCCAGCTTTCTACAGGTCATTCACTAGGTCCCCTCGTGTGGTTCTGGGATTTTTTCTCACCGTTCTTGTGATCATTTTGACCCCACAGGGTGAGATCTTGCGTGGAGCCCCTGATCGAGCGAGATTATCAGTAGTCTTGTATGTCTTCCATTTTCTAATTATTGCTCCCACAGTTGATTTCTTCACACCAAGCGGTTTGCCTATTGCAGATTCAGTCTTTCCAGCCTGGTGCAGGTCTACAATTTTGTTTCTGGTGTCCTTCCACAGCTCTTTGGTCTTCACCATAGTGGACTTTGGAGTGTGACTTTTTGAGATTGTGGACAGGTGTCTTTTATACTGATAACAATTTCAAACAGGTGCCATTACTACAGGTAATGAGTGGAGGACAGAGGAGCCTCTTAAAGAAGATGTTACAGGTCTGTGAGAGTCAGAAATCTTGCTTGTTTGTAGGTGACCAAATACTTATTTTCCACCATAATTTGCAAATAATTTTTTAAAAAATTAGACAATGTGATTTTCTGGATTTGTTTTCTCATTTTGTCTCTCATAGTTGAGGTCTACCTATGATGACAATTACAGGCCTCATCTTTTTAAGTGGGAGAACTTGCACAATTGGTGGCTGACTAAATACTTTTTTTTCCACACTGTATACCTTCATCGTGTGAAGGGAGCAAACAACCATTTAAATACTCAAATTCTTCAAATATAACTGGTATAGATCTCTTATCTAGGACAACATCATCCCAAAAATTGCCTAATATATCTAGTAGACAATATACAGTGCTGGCCAAAAGTATTGGCACCCCTGCAATTCTGTCAGATAATACTCAATTTCTTCCAGAAAATGATTGCAATCACAAATGCTTTGGTAATAATATCTTCATTTATTTTGCTTGCAATGAAAAAACACAAAAGAGAATGAAAAAAAAAGTCAAATCATTGATCATTTTACACAAAACTCCAAAAATGGGCCAGACAAAAGTATTGGCACCCTCAGCCTAATACTCGGTAGCACAACCTTTAGACAAAATAACTGCGAACAACTGCTTCCGGTAACCATCAATGAGTTTCTTACAATGCTCTGCTGGAATTTTAGACCATTCTTCTTTGGCAAATTTCTCCAGGTCCCTGAGATTTGAAGGGTGCCTTCTCCAAACTGCCATTTTGAGATCTCTCCACAGGTGTTCTATGGGATTCAGGTCTGGACTCATTGCTGGCCACTTTAGAAGTCTCCAGTGCTTTCTCTCAAACCATTTTCTAGTGCTTTTTGAAGTGTGTTTTGGGTCATTGTCCTGCTGGAAGACCCATGACCTCTGAGGGAGACCCAGCTTTTTCACATTGGGCCCTACATTATGCTGCAAAATTTGTTGGTAGTCTTCAGCCTTCATAATGTCATGCACATGGTTAAGCAGTCCAGTGCCAGAGGCAGCAAAGCAACCCCAAAACATCAGGGAACCTCCGCCATGTTTGACTGTAGGGACCGTGTTCTTTTCTTTGAAGGCCTCTTTTTTTTTCCTGTAAACTCTATGTTGATGCCTTTTCCCAAAAAGCTCTACTTTTGTCTCATCTGACCAGAGAACATTCTTCCAAAAAGTTTTTGGCTTTCTCAGGTAAGTTTTGGCAAACTCCAGCCTGGCTTTTTTATGTCTCTGGGTCAGAAGTGGGGTCTTCCTGGGTATCCTACCATAGAGTCCCTTTTCATTCAGACGCCGACGGATAGTACGGGTTTACACTGTTGTACCCTCGGACTGCAGGGCAGCTAGAACTTGTTTGGATGTTAGTCGAGGTTCTTTAGCCACCATCCGCACAATCTTTCATTGAAATCTCTCGTCAATTTTTCTTTTCTGTCCACATCTAGGGAGGTTAGCCACAGTGCCATGGGCTTTAAACTTCTTGATGACACTGCGCACAGTAGACACAGGAACATTCAGATCTTTGGAGATGGACTTGTAGCCTTGAGATTGCTCATGCTTCCTCACAATTTTGCTTCTCAAGTCCTCAGACAGTTCTTTGGTCTTCTTTCTTTTCTCCATGCTCAATGTAGAGAAGCATCACATGATTTTTCAAAGGGTGCTAATACTTTTGTCCACCCCCTTTTTATGTTTGGTGTGGAATTATATCCAATTTGGCTTTTTGACAATTCTTTTTGTGGTTTTCCATTGACGACAAATTAAATGAAGATATTATTACCAAAGCATTTGTGATTGCAATCATTTTCTGGAAGAAATTGAGTATTATCTGACAGAATTGCAGGGGTGCCAATACTTTTGGCCAGCACTGTACATGTAATCTTTTATATTCAAAGTTGCCCCTAAAAGAGACAAGGAATTAACCTCCTATATATCCTAAGTAATCTCCAAAAACGTCTTAAATTATGTACTTGTCTAAGGTGACAGCTGTAATACACTGAGGACATGGACTATAAGGATAATTCATGAATGTATTAACCTATATCAATACCTTCGTCCACTGCATCAGTGCTAATGGGACAACTTAATGATCTCATAGATCTTGGTATATAGTGCATATCTTACTCAATATCTTCCCACAACAAATTAAAGTACTGAGGATGAGAAAAGCTTGTAAATGGATCCCTTTCAGATATCTGTATCCTCTATAAAAAGTCCAAATTGGGACTATATTTTAAAACATATATATACCAAGAATGTATTTTGTTTCTGGTATCTCTAGTAAGATTAACATTACAAATACATTGTGGACAAGTCATATAATTATATTAATTATAATTAATGACAATCACACAGCGCAGGCAAGCATTAGTTTCAGGATAAAGTCTTATGACACCTCTCTTCTTGGAGAGTTCCTTTATCAGAACACAAAGTGCTTGCCTGTCACAGAAGGTGAATTCTACCGTGAGATTCAATCCTTCTTTATATTCTAGCACACTCTATTGTCCCTGGGACACTTATGAGAACGTCCGCAAGGTTTGACTTTGGAGCCCACACCTAGTTTGAATCCCTTATACAATCACTTCAGACACTCCTGGGCCCAGACACACACAACAATCAGGGATTCTTGTTTCCTTCAGTCACACAGTATCACTATGGTTAGTACAATTATGGGGGCTGACAATACTCGCTGTCGCTGCTGGACGCCCAACAACCGCTATCCGGGAAACGCAGCCCAAGGGCAGAAGTCACCCAGCCAGACTGGCCATGACGAGGGGATCGTGTGGAAACTGCCCACTTCCACAAATAACGCTCACATTAGTAACAACTTACAGTAATTCTTATACTCTATAGAAGTGTAATATACAAACAATAAGATTATTATCTTATGAATTCTAAAAGTGAGGTACAGCATGCAAATAAACTACCTTAATTTCTCTAAGATAATATCTACATTGTCCAGAATTTAGAATATCATAATAATTAGAAATGAGCGAATCGATTCTGCAGAAGTGGAAATTCGATCCGAATTTCAGGAAATCTTCGAATCGCCACGATTCCGGATTTCCTGATGCTTCGCGGTAACGAATATTTAGTGACATCAGACGGTCACATGATGTTCTCTAGTGATGTGATTGGGTAGGCGTGTCTTTGTTTGTTAGCAGATCCTTCTACATGAATAAAACTTGTCCGTGCTAGAGAGAGAAAGAGAGAGAAACGCGAAGTAATTCGGATCGAAGCAAATTTTTTTGGAACTTCGAATTGAACTGCCGAATCGAACTTTTGAGAAATTCGCTCATCTCTAATAATAATAATAATAATAATGATAATAAAAACAGAACAAACCATGAATAACACTTCCTGGTCTCTCTAGACAAAGTGACACTACATATGGTATTAAAAAGAAGAACCAAAAATTAGAACTTCACACAAGCAACATTAAGAAAGACAAACAGACAGACAACATGTAATTACAGATCATTATCCAATAGTACAACCTTTTACATGCTAGCATGGAGCCAAAATTATTTCCTATAGCCCTTCTCACAATGGCTTTGGACTTAGTCTTGGGACTCTAACCCAAGACCCCGGGGATACCGTCCCAGTGTTAGCTCTATGGACCCTATAAATAAAATTATAGTCCCATAAGTTACATACAAACTCAAGCGTATGTTTTTACCTTGATTCAGATGACAAAGATGTCCGGAATTTCCCAATGACTATTCAGAATTTGTCACTCCATCCCAATCCTGTTGGACTGGTCTCTTTTTACGGCAATTCAGCCGGAGGTCTTTTAATACAGGAAGACCTTGGTGTTACCTCATCTCCGGTGCACCTTCAGTCCAGTCTAGGATCATTTAGGAGATATTGAATTCCGGCTTGAAGGACCAACAATGTGGGGAAAATTCTAAATCCTTATCAAATCATGACATCACCGATCATCTGAAACAAAATAAGATTAGTTTTATTTGTTAACAAATAGGAACACACACATACATAGCATACAAGCTATAGTGTGTCTGCCTACAGACTTCCAATGCCTACAGACTTCCAATAGACACAGATTTTTATACCTTATTAGTCACATGATTTTATGGATTAGCTTTTTCACAATATACTGAAAAATATGCTGACATCGTATAACATATATAAAACAGGAGACACACAAAACTTCAAGGGAATAGAGATATCTTATTCATTAGTTATCTTATCTTTATATAAACTATAACTATATGTTCAGTACATAAATCACGTTTTTTTTTCGTCGGACACGAAGTCCTGCCTGTCCGACTTTGTTTCCGACGAAAAAAAAAGGATTCGCAGCGCAGAGGGTGCAATCGGACACCCGCGCATTGCTTTAAAAACCCATTCAAATGAATGGGTTTTTAACCAATGCGTCGCTGACCGGTCTGTATCCGATGCCAATCCCGTTCGCCGAGATTTTCACTGGATTGGCAACGGACGGACTGGATCGCAGGTGTGAACCCACCCTAAGTCTACAGACATGAGGGGAGTCTCCCATCCTCTGTCAGACTGATTACCTTATTTTTCGGACTATAAGACATACCAGACCATAAGACGCACCTAGGTTTTAGAGGAGGAAAATAGGGAAAAAAAAATTTGAAGCAAAAAAATGTGGTAAAATATTTAATATATGGGAGTTGTAACAGGTGCAAAGCCACATTGATAGGTGGCCCTGCAGCTGTACAGGGAAGCATAGGACATCATTTTTTGCGGGGCCAGGTGTACTTTTTAGTTATACCATTTTGGGGAATGTCTATTGCTTTGATCACTTTTTATTCCAATCAGAGGCAAAAAAGCGAAAAAAACAGCAGTCCATCACTTTTGATTTTTTTCCCCGCTATGACATTCACCCTACAGGAAAAATATTTTTATAAGTTTGTAGACCGGGTATTTTCGGACACAGTGATACCTAATGTGTATGTGTTTCACAATAATGTTCTACTTTTATATGTATTGTAGAGAAAGGAGGTGATTTAGAACTTTTATATTTTTTTATTTATTTTTAGATTTTTTTTTTTTTACTATTTTATTAGCCCCCCCTCTTAGGGGATTTGAACCTGCAATCATTTGATTGCAAGTCCCATAGACTGCAATACAAGGGTATTGCAGTCTATGGGAGATTCTGTACATTATTATTGCGGCTGGTCATAGACCAGCCACAATAGTAATATTCCTATGACAGGCCTGGGAGCATTATAGTGGAGACCCGGAAGCTATGGCGACCGCTCTGCAGCAGAGCGGCCGCCATCATCTTCAGAGACCCGGCGTCTGCCGTAACAGCACGGTGGATGCCAGTAGGTTCACACCACCGGGACACTCTCTCAGCCCAAGGCCCGCAGCATCACCCCACTCCTCCCACCGCAGGAAGCCAGCAACGGCAGGAGTGGGACAATGCTGCGACCCCGCTCCTCCGCCCCCCCCGCCAAAACACCCCACATTCGGACCATAAGACGCACCCCCATTTTCCTCCCAAATTTGGGGGAAAAAAGTGCGTTTTATAGTCCAGAAAATACGGTAATTACTGTCTCATTCTAATCCTTAAGAACAATCACTACAAATACTTATATGATAGAAATGGAAAACAAAACATTCCTAACAATAATACCAAATTTAAGACATCTGCTCTCCATTTTCACCTTGTAACACTAATGAGTCACATGACACAGGGGGGCCAAAATGGCTAATTGGGCACAATTTGTCCATTTTCACTTAGGGGTGTACTCACTTTTGTTGCCAGGGGTTTAGACATTAATGGCAGTGTGTTGAGTGATTCTGATGACGCACCAAATTTACACTGTTATGAAAGCTGGACTCTGACTACTTTAGATATATCAAAGTGTCAGATCTTCAGTGCTGTCCCATGAAAATATATAATGAAATAGTTACAAAAATATGAGGGGTGTACTCACTTTTGAGAGATACTGTACACTCTGTATAACTGTTTATTGTTGATTTACTTAGCTATGCTTTTGTTTCAGTACATTATAACTTTTTGTGACCTTTTCGTTAGCATGAGATATTTTTTGTTTTTATCTTACTCCATGGGCTCTATCTATTTTTGTTGGTACTTATCCTATTGCACTTCTTATGTCACAAGCTAAGAGGTGTAGGACATTATTTTACAATATATGTGTTTTGCTATAGAAGGTGGGGATTGCTGCAGAAGCAAAGGAATAAAGTTCAGGAAAAGATATCAGAACAATCTGGACCCGACATAGAGGAAAAGGAAAGAGAATGGCTATGATCAAGGGGACAGTTTAGTTGTTAAAATGAAACAAAGCACAATGAGTCTGTGCATGTTGACTGATATTTGGCCAAAAGTAGGCACTCATGCTAAACACTGACATTTGCAGCCAACTGACAGCTGAAAATATCCCACATAGCCAATCTTCTTTCAACAGAATATGGTCTAATGTGTATGACCAGCTTTAGACTAGACATTCTAAAGCTGTACCAAATATATCATCCAGCATAAAGTACTGTAATAATCTGGCACATTTTTAAGACTGTCTAGTCTATGTTTAGTAAACAGTAGACAAGATTATAAAAGAGTGGCACGCATGGCATAATTTTCTGGCACGGCAGCCAGCACTGACCTTCAGATATTAAATGGAGAGGGAGTGTACCTTTAGTTCTCTGCTAGAGCTGAGGTATAGGACGCTCTCCCTTCTCTTGCTACTCTCACATCTCACCAATGAGAGGGGATGAGGAAAGCCCAGGAGGCGGAGCTCATCACTGTACAGCAAAAGGACCCTGCCTGCTACAGTGATGTGTTTCTGCAGTCTGCCTCCTGCAAAGGCTCATCTAGGAGAAGGAAAAGGTGGAGGAGGAGAGCTCTGTCAGCAAAGTGAAAGTTAAAAAATAAAACCAACAGGTCCCTCACATTAAGCCCTGTGTGCCTCACATAAGAGTTACTGATATGTGAGACATATGGAAGTACTAATAAAGGACCTTTATGATGAAGATATTTACTTAATTATTACCTTCAAATGTCTCACATATCAGTAACCCTTATATATAGCACACAGGGGTTAATGTGAGAGACATGATAGGGTTAACTGCTACTAATATGATGCACATGGAGTTGCTAAACTGTAATGCACATGACTATACTTTTTATCCACAACTCTGGATAAAAGAACGGACTTATACATTTTAATGGGTCCATACACACAGCCGTTCTTTTTGCGGCTGTGTGTCTGGGCCAAATTGAAGAGCTGCAAATTATGGAGCAGGTCCTATATCTGTCTGCATTTGTGGCCTTGTCAATTCATTTTTAATGTATAGGTCAGTGAAAACCACATCCTTGCCATTTGTGTGCAGGAGGCCTAAGGCTGAGGCCCCACGTTGCAGAAAATCAGCGTTTTTGTTGCAAATTTTGAGTCATTTTTTTGAGCCAAAGCCAGGATTGGATTGAGCAGAAAGTAGAAATAATTGTCACAATCGTCACACTTACCCCAAAGTGGCAGCACTGGTGCCCGGGAACTGGATTTGGCTATAGCAGCACCTGGGTACACAGTGTGTCACCACCCGAAAAGAAATACCCTAAGGTTAACCAGTGGAGGCAGCAACATCAACACAGCATTCCAGCCTGCATGCTCATCACAGTCTATCCCAGTAGTCTCTCTGTAGTCTCATCATAGTATTCTCCTTGTAGTCTCAGCCCAATCTCCCCCTCACTGACCTCTTACCTCATCTTTTATACCCTTGATTACACCACCCAGAATGAGGTCACCGGCGACAGCAAGTCTGATTGACTAACGCACTCAAGTCCAGATTCTTTGTAAGAAGATGGGATTAAGTGGAATGACACAATGTTATCAACCATGTCTGATCTAACAGCCCAGGCTGAACAATGCATGTGTATTTGATCACCCAGGGCTATGTAGGAATTCAATGGAGCCATTCTGGGATGGATACAAAGCCCTATTGTTACAATGTTGCCACATTATGAGTAAATGGAAGTAAGAAGGAGATACGATACCCAGAGATCAAAATACATCTTTGAGTTATAGCCATATTTAAATGGAATCATCAGAAGGCCCCAGCAGTGATTAGCCACGTGACAGCTGAGGCCCAATCGCAGGCCTCAGCAGCGATGTCGGAACAGGACCTGAAGACGCTGAAGACAGCAGGATGGAGCGAGGATGCCAAGCAAAGGTAAGGCAAGGTGAGTTTGAATGTTTGCTTTTTTTAATCACCTTCCCTGGTGTCATGATATTAGGTGCAGGTATGGTCTTATGATATCAATATTGGTCTATAATACTGCACATACTGCAAATGGAATGTGGTCAAACTACTATTGTCCTGTCCCTGAAGCAATCAGCCATTTGGTCAAAAGCCTTCATCTGCATAAGACTGCAACCCTCACTAACCCAGCGGGGGTTCATTTAGACAGGATATCTTATGCAAACGATCCACATATAATTGCCAGACACCCTGGCACCATTATTAGTTCGGAGGGCTTATGGTTTTATGACAATATCTGGCCTGGGGAACATCTTATTGTCGACCCGATAAATCCCCCAGATGCATCAGGTCAAGGCGCACGCTCACAATATACACATGTCACAGTTCAAAATCCAGGAAAGGTCCAGGCACGGATCTCCTTACCCAAAGGGAGCTGGAGAGTCGAACTTGGAGTCTATGTATTGGGGATCTCGCCAGGAACCCCATTATACTACCAGCCAGACTCTATAAACATCATGCATAGAATTATACTGAAAAGTTATTCTGAGAGATGTAGAGAGGGGGGCGGGGGCTTCTCCCCCCTGGTGACCTCACTCAGGGAGGAGACCAGGGGAGACAAAAGGGCTCCGCCCAGGCTGAACCAGTCTCTGTTGTCCTGGAAATTTGGAGATGCACGCTTCCTAGAAGCAAGCTGTGGGGGAAGCCAGCCATGTGACCAACATGTGGCTGCCATGCGGCCTAAGGAGCCAAACTTTTGTGAACCTAAAAGAGGTGTCACTGCATGTAAGCATCACATGCTTTGCCCAAGACTGTGCTCTGAGCCTACCACATGGGCTCAGAGAAATGGACTAACTACTTGTTCCAGAAGGTTTTTCGGCCATTTTACCCTGCTAAGGTCACCTGCTACTGGACGTCCACAAGATACTTGCCCTGGCTGAATAACCATTGGAAGTCAGAGATACCTTCACAAGCTGGTGTTGGTAATATATATTCTTTTCTTTCTTTTATCCCCATTTTTATTTTATGTACCGTGTTATGCCGTTTTCACTTGTATCTGCTTGTTAATCGCTGCATGTATTCTATGTATGTGTTAAGTGTCTAGTGCCGACCCATTTAGGGGTTAATAAATATATAAAATTTAGAAGGCCCGTTTTGCGTATTATCCTCTGTTGACCCGCCTCACTCATGGAAAGTGGGTGTGAGGTAATCGAAGCGATCGTAGGTAGGCCAGGGGTGGTTCCTGGTAAAACCCAGATCCTTCACACCTGGGCCTCTGATTATTATACTCTGGGGTCTGAGGAGACCCCTGAGTATAATAATTGCACCGAAGCGGAGGGGGGCTGTTGGGAGCATATAATACTGTGTGGGTGCCACTGTGGTGCATATAATACTGGGTGAGGGCCACTGTAGAGCATATAATACTGTGTGGGGGCCACTGTAGAGCATATACTACTGGGTGGGGGCCACTGTAGAGCATATAATACTGGGTGGGGCCACTGTGGGGGGGGGCAGGGGGGCATATAAAACTGTGTGGGGGCCACTGTGGGGAGCATATAATACTGGGTGGGGGCCACTGTGAGGGGCATATAATACTGGGTGGGGGCCACTGTTGAGCATATTTTACTGTTTGGGGACCCGTAACCGGTTCGGGGGGGCCCCATGTCAAATGTTCGCCTTGGGGCCCAGCCATTCCTAGTTACGCCACTGAACCCAGAAGTTCTAGAATGGTTCACTCGGCCATCCACTTCATCCCAAGTCACATCAGACACCCCCAGCTAAGAGTCGGTGGATTTGTGAGACACAACCTTTAGTTGGCATGGCCAGGGGCAGACCCTGTGCCCTCACCTGTTCTCAACCTGTCTCTGTCCTTTTCTGTTCCTTCAGCCAGAGAAGTACTCTATGCTGTGGGCTCAGATCCCCTATACATTGAGGACGAGCTACTAGAGGACAATCAGTAGCTACTGCCCAGCCAAGAGGAGACATCCGCCGCTTCCTCCGGTAGGAGGGCAAGTATTGATAAGGAGAGTGGTGTGGGAGTTGGTGTTGCGAGCGGTCAGGCTTCTGGCTCAGAGACTGTTGAGGAGGACATCAGTGACGTGCAGACAGTACTTGATGATGATGTAGCCGATCACTATTGGAAGCCGGGTGATGAAGGGGCTTCATTATCATTGAGAGAAGAGGGTGGCAGCTTGCGCATGAGGCAGCGGCGGATCCAGCAAGTCGGTAGCGTGGCTGGGAGTCAGCAGGGTAGCAGCAATTGGAGGTCAGGAGCCAAACGTGCCCGGGGTAGACCACCCGCTTCGCAGGAGCCTACCTGCCTGGAAAGCAGTGGTGCAGGGGTTCAAGGAGTCAGGGGCGTTAGCAGTCAGTCAGTGTAGAATGTTGGGGGTAAAATAACCTACTTGGCGGTGTGGCAGTTTTTCGTTAAGCCGCCGGGGGAGTTGAACATGGCCATATGTCGAATCTGTGGGCAGAAGGTGAAGCGTGGCCAGTGTGCCAATGTTGACACCACAGCCCTGAGTCAACATATGCAGCTTCACCATAAAGTGGCCTGGGAGAACCGTGGCTCCAATGTGGTGATCCAGCCTGCCGCAGCAACCGCTGCATCACCCAGTGGCACGCACCATATTACAGGCAGTCAAGGTTCCACCACCTCAGCCGAAGGAAGCTGTGTGTCCTTCCCATCATCTACTGGTCCTGATGCTCTTGCTCCTCTTCCTCCTAGTCAGGCATTGCGACAGCAATCAATCACCGAAGTGATTTCGAAGAGACAACAGTATGTGCGCTGAACGTGCTCCTGTCCAAGTTGCTGGTGCTGCAGTCCCTCCCTTTCCAAGGACCTTTCAGAGAACTTATCACTTGTGCCGAACCGAGGTGGAGAGTCCCAAGCTGTCATTTCTTTGCTAAAAAGGCAGTACCAGCCCTGAACAAATATGTAGAACAGGAAGTGGGCCAGTCCTTGAGTCTGTTGGTGTCTGCCAAAGTGCATTGCAGCACCGACGTGTGGAGCTGTAATTACAGTTAAGGACAATATATGTCCTTTATGGCCCACTGGGTGAATGTGGTTCCTGCCCAGACACACCAGCAACTTGGCCAGGTGACACTGCTTCCACCTCCACGTTATCACGCCGTTGGTCCTGCAACAATGTCAGCCTCATCCTTCACTGTGTACTCAGCCTCCACTGCAGGGACAATTCACAGTGCTCCTCCAGCATACCACATGTGCAGGGCACAGTGGTGTCATGCTGTTTTACACCTCATTTTCCTGGGCGAACTGAGTCACACAGGGGAGGAACTGCTCCGTGTCCTTCATCAAGAAATCGAATCCTGGTTTTCTCCACGACAACCATGGTGACCGACAACGGGAAGAACATGGTGTCGGTGCTGCATCAAGGAGGGCTGAGCCATGCGCCCTGCATGGCGCACGTGTTCAATCTGGTTGTCAAGCGTTTCCTTAAGTCTTCCACCCGTCTGCAAGACATCCTAAAAATGGCCAGGAAACTATACATGCACTTCAGCCACTCGTACACCTTGAAGAACTCCCTCATTGAGCTGCAGCGGCAGAACGGCGTCCCCCAACATAGGCTGATATGCGATGTTTCCACCCGTTGGAATTCCACCCTCCATATGGTGGACAGACTGTACGAATAGAGAAAGGCCATAAACGATTTCTTGATGATACAAGTGGACAGAGGTAGTCCCCTGTGTAACTTCGATGTTATCCAGTGGTAGCTCATGTGTGACATCTGCCATTTGCTCATGCCCTTTGAGGAGGCCACTTTATTTGTCAGTTGCCAGGACCACGGGATGAACAACGTCATTCCACTGATTCATATCCTGGAAAAGATGCTGGTAAATCTAGCTGGTCAGGGGACTGGAGACGTGGTGCCTACATCTCACGGCCACATGAGCCCTGTGGGGGCTGAACTGGAGGAGGAAGAGAAGGAAGACATTGGAGCACAAGCAATGTGTAGCAAAATGGGTGGTTTTTCTACACAGGTGACAGGAGAGGAGGAGCAGGAGCAGCCAGGAGAGCAAGAGGGAGATGAGGAAGACGAGGCAGATGACCCAGACACACCGTTGCAGTATGCAATGGAGATGGATGCAGGGAGTCCCTCCAAGTCACATGACAGACGAATTGTCACCATTCAGCAGAAGGATGACTACTGGCTCTGCACCATGTTAGACCCTTGCTACAGGTCAAAAATTGGGTCTTTTTTACATCCGCTAAGAGGGAGGAGAAATTGAACTACTATAGAGACATCCTATTTAGTCAGGTGGCCGGTGCCTATCTGCGCCATCGTCCATCCTCTCGCAGGTCTGACTGGGGTGGCCCTGAGCGATCACCTTGCACTGTCATGGCTGCTGTGGGGTGTGGGGGGGGGCAGGAGCAACTCCATCAGCAGCAGCCTGAGACTAGAGTCGCTGATGAGTAGCTTTCTTCACCCACATAGTGAAGGAACTACCCACCAGCAGCTAGACATAGAGCAGAACCTGAACCAGCAGGTGGTGGCATACTTGGAGTGCACCCTGCCACCCGTCATCGAAGATCCGCTGGATTACTGGGCAGCCAAACTGGATTTGTGGCCGCAACTGGCCGAGTTTGCCCTGGAAAAGCTGTCCTGCCCAGCCAGTAGTGTTCATCAGAGCGGGTGTTTAGTGCGACGGGGGCCATAGTTACCCCAAGGAGAACTTGCCTGTCCACCCAAAATGTGGAGAGACTGACCTTTGTCAAGATGAATAAGGCATGGAACAGCCAGGATTTATGCATCAGATTAAATCATCCATGCTGCCTCAACCAAACCTTGACAAAAGAGACCGGTTTCTTCTGGCTACCTCCCTCAGCAACTATTCTGATGCTGCCACCCGCCTGATGCCACACATCTGATGCCAAGTGCTCCATCTTACAGCCGCCATCGTCAGCGGGTACTGTTTGTGCCACCCACCTCCCCACTCTGCCACCGGGAAACTCTATGGCTTCCTCATGCTGCTGCCACCTCCACATTATGTCACCTTGCCACTCAGTGGCCTCCTCATGCTGCTGCCACCGGATCACTCTATGGTCTCCTCATGCTGCTGCCACCTCCACATTATGTCACCTTGGCACTCTTTGGCCTACTCATGCTGCTGCCACTGGGTCACTCTATGGCCTCCTCAGGCTGCTGCCACCGGGTCACTCTATGGCCTCCTCATGTTGCTGCCACCTCCATACTATGTCACCTTGCCACTCTGTGGCTTACTAATGCTGCTACCACCGGGTCACTCTATAGCCTCCTCATGCTGCTGCCACCGGGTCTCTCTATGGCCTCCTCATGCTGCTGCCACCTCTACACTATGTCGCCTTGCCACTCTGTGGCCTACTAATGCTGCTGCCACTGGGTCACTCTGTGGCCTCCTCATGCTGCTGCCACTGGGTCACTTTATGGCCTCCTCATGCTGCTGCCACCTCCACATTATTATGCCTTGCCACTCTGTGGCCTACTTATGCTGCTGCTACCTTCACATTAGGTCACCTTGCCACTCTGTGGCCTCCTCATGCTGCTGCAACCAGGTCATTCTATGGCCTCCTCATGCTGCTGCCACCAGGTAACTCTATGGCCTCCTCATGCTGCTGCCACCTCCACATTATGTTGCCTTGCCACTCTGTGGCCTACTCATGCTACTGCTACCAGGTCACTCTATGACCTGGTGGCAGCATGAGGACATGCTGCTGCCCCTGGATCACTTTATGGCCTACTCATGCTGCTGCCACCTCCACAGTATGTCACCTTGCCACTCTGTGGCCTCCTCATGCTGCTGCCACCGGGTAACTTTATGGCCTACTCATGCTGCTGCCACCTCCACAGTATGTCACCTTGCCACTCTGTGGACTCCTCATGCTGCTGCCAACTCCACATTATGTCGCCTTGCCACTCTGTGGTCTACTCATGCCGCTGCCAATTCTACATTATGTCGCCTTGCCACTCTGTGGCCTACTCATGCTGCTTTCAACTTCACATTATGTCGCCTTGCCACTCTGCTGCTTACTCATGCTGCTTTCAACTTCACATTATGTCAACTTGCCACTCTGTTGGCTAGTCATGCAACTGCCACCTCCACATTATGTCGCCTTGCCACTCTGTGGCCTCCTCATGCTGCTGCCAACTCCACATTATGTCGCCATGCCACTCTGTTGCCCACTCTTGCTGCTGCCAACTCCACATTTTGTCGCCTTGCCACTCTGTGGGCTACTCATGTTGCTGCCACATCTACATTATGTCCTCTTGCCACTCTGTGTCCTCCTCATGCTGCTGCCAACTCCACATTATGCCGCCTTGCCACTCTGTGGCCTCCTCATGCTGCTGCCAGCTCCACATTATGTCACCTCACCACTCTTTGCCCTCGTCATGCTGCTGCCAACTCCACATTATGTCATCTTGCCACTTTGTGTCCTACTCATGCTGCTGCCAACTCCACATTATGTCGCTTTGCCACTCTGTGTCCTCCTCATACTTCTGCCAATTCCACATTATGTCGCCTTGATACTCTGTGTCCTCCTCATGCGCTGCCACCTCCACATTATGTCGCCTTTCCACTCTGTGGCCTCCTCATGCTGCTGCCAACTCCACATTATGTCACCTTGCCACTCTGTAGACATCTATGTGGAATCAGCAGACGACGGTGTAAAAGGAGCCCTGTAACTGGCCAAATAAGTGAAGTGCGCAGTGGTTCTAAGAACGACGCCTGTAATGTGCGTGTCATACTGCCTCACTGTATTGTTTCACTACCACAGCAGACTCCCTATGCGTGTTACTGCAAAGCATAGTGTTCTACACCACTATACAGGCTCTCTGCAGCCAGGAAATAGCTGTTTTTTTAACAAGATTCGCCGCAAATTAATGCGGATTGAATCAAATCGTTTTGGAAACTTCGGAGAATCGGTCGAATCGAATTTTTGAAAATCTCTAGCCATAGCCTAAAGCTGTACCAAATGTATCATCCAGCATAAGGTACTGTAATAAATCTGGCACATTTTAAGACTGTATAGTCTATGTTCACAGTGCCTAAATAGTAGACAAGATTATAAAATCTGTTAGCAGCTGGAAATTCCCCACTGTGTTGTTTTTCCAATATGTGTAAAGTTATAGGCCACAGAGACATTTGTTTCCCTTGCAAATCTAGACTACTAAGGCACCACAGTTTAAGACTAAAGCCCCACGTAGCGAGCTGCAGCTGGAAACGCACTGCTTCTATTATACCTACATGGAAAAGGCCCTCATTTCTGTAGGTATAATTGACATGCTGCGATTTACAAAAACGCAATGGTTTTTTAAATCGCTGCAGATCTTTCTATGCAATGTGAGGATGGGATTAGCCAGAATCCCATATACTTTGCAGGTACTGTAAAATGTGGCATTTTCGCAATGTGGGGCCCCGGCCTAATATTGTGACTCTCTGGGAGAAACCCTGCTGCTTTTCCTAAAGTTTCTGAAGATTTCTGAGCTACTTTGTGACTTGTGCTATAATTTTTCTGAACTTGGCAACCTCCCCTCTTGCTACATTGAAGAAAAAATGAGTACACTTCTGCGGAAATGTTATTTATATTTTAAGAAAGCATGTCAAAGTGATATATTTGAATTTATCCAAGAGATTTCTTGTTGGTGGGGCTGGATTCAATTTTGTCAAGGATCCAGTTGAGAAAGTATTGGGTGGAGGTATAAATCCCTGGGCTTCGTGCCTGTGCACAGCCTGATCCCCAGCTGGTTATTCCTACCACTGAAAAGATTTTAGTCTTGGGTTCCCTGCACATCAGTGGTCCTCCACTATCACCCTATAGAGAAGTAGAGAAAATATATTAACACAGATACACAGAAAGTAGTTTACATATGGATCTTAAAAATATGAATGACTTCAATTCAACCTTCTGTGATTACCTGGCAACTATCAATGCCTCCTTTTTCATAGCCTGCACATAGGTTGTAGATGCCGACTGCACCATTATACCATGCAATGTTATTGCAACGCTTGTTAGAAATCATCTGTACAGGAGCTTCTTGAAGAGTATCTGATGGTTCTGTGGCTGCAAATGAAACAGTATAAGATATGAGACACCATAACATCAAGCCATATAGCTATATTAATTTTTGTAACTTCTAGCATATGACACACAGTCGGATCACAAAAGTTATTCTCAGCTAGATGTTTTTGACATCACCACAATTTCATGCTGTGCTTTGCGGAAGTAAAATTCAAGTTTCCATCCAGTTCTGTTCATTGTTCAGGCAAGTCTAATCTAGAAGGAAACAGTTCTGTCTGGCCACTAGTAAACTATCCAGTAATTCAGTGGCACTTGTATGATCTTGACTTGAGTCAAGCTAGCTGTAATTGTAGATACAAGCCATGGACAAAAGTGCTGCAGTTTATAGAAAAAAAAAAGCAGACTTCTTTTTTTAATTTAATCGAAGAGGCTTCTGCAGGAAAAGAGGCCATGACTTCCCATGGCCAAATCTAGTGTTTTAGGGGAGCCAGATTAATCTGTACTTTACATTTCAAAGAGTTTCTGTAGCAGGTGAGGTGTGTGTTACATAGTTACATAGCCATCTTCTCCCCCAGCACAGCTGCACCCTCCCCATTGAGATGCAGCCCATCTTCATAAAGTTCAAGACACTGGTTCCCTAAACCATGTACAATATGTTTAAGGGTCTTTTCCATGGTTACTCATTGCAGGTTATAGTAAACTTAGTACAAGGACATTGCTGAATATTTCAATGAGCTTGGGGAGATATTCTGAATATTTATTATAGTCTACTAAAGCATGAGTGTGCATATTAAGGTTGTGTTAATCAATATATACATAATTCCTATGGCACTATGTAACTTAAATTTTTTTCCTTCACATTTCACAGCTTAAGTAATACTTTGTATGTTTATGCTTGCATATTGTGCAAAAGCCTATGCAATTATTATATCTAGACGGTGCTCTAGGGATATTAGATCTCCTTGAATTGTTTATTGAAAGGGGTTCCTGACTTTGCACAATCTCCTTTTGGCTAAGGCCCCATGTAGCGAGCTACAGCCAAAAAACACTGTTGGAAAAAACATGGCTGAAACATATCACGTTTTTTCCCGCAGCTCTTTTGCACTTTCTGCTGCAATTTATACCTATACAGAAAACACCAGTGGTTCCATAGGCATAATTGACATGCTGCAATTTACAAAAACGTGATGGTTTTTGAAAATGTGTGGATGGGATTAGCCAGAATCCCATTGACTTTGCAGTTACTGTAAAACGCCGTGGCAAAATCATGGAGTTTACGCTACGTGGGGCCCTGGCCTTTCTCAGGAAAGTGCTCAAAGTGTCTAGATAATATACAAATGTGCAAGTTCCTCAAGGGAAAAAAAAACGTTTTTAGCGACAATGACTAATAGATCCGGGTTTCCCTATCACTGTCAGTCTGTTATCACATACAGTACAGACCAAAAGTTTGGACACACCTTCTCATTCCAAGAGTTTTCTGTATTTTCATGACTATAAAAATTGTAGATTCACACTCAAGGCATCAAAACTATGAATTAA
This sequence comes from Leptodactylus fallax, assembly GCA_947044405.1. Taxonomy (NCBI): domain Eukaryota; kingdom Metazoa; phylum Chordata; class Amphibia; order Anura; family Leptodactylidae; genus Leptodactylus; species Leptodactylus fallax. The sequence goes on along the minus strand of CAMRHE010000148.1, from coordinate 567,410 downwards.
CACATGTGGAATTATATACAGTACAGACCAAAAGTTTGGACACACCTTCTCATTCCAAGAGTTTTCTGTATTTTCATGACTATAAAAATTGTAGATTCACACTCAAGGCATCAGAACTATGAATTAACACATGTGGAATTATATACTTAACAAAAAAGTGTGAAACAACTGAAAATATGTCCCTTTTGCCTTCACTCTGCGGTCCAGCTCACCCCAAATCATCTCGATTGGGTTCAGGTCTGGTGACTGTGGAGGCCAGGTCATCTGGCGTAGCACCCCATCACTCTCCTTCTTGGTCAAATAGCCCTTACACAGTCTGGAGGTGTGTTTGGGGTCATTGTCCTGTTGAAAAATAAATGATGGTCCAACTAAACGCAAACCGGATGGAATAGCATGCCGCTGCAAGATGCTGTGGTAACCATGCTGGTTCAGTATTCCTTCAATTTTGAATAAATCCCCAACAGTGTCACCAGCAAAGCACCCCCACACCATCACACCTCCTCCTCCATGCTTCACGGTGGGAACCAGGCATGTAGAGTCCATTCGTTCACCTTTTCTGCGTCGCACAAAGACACAGTGGTTGGAACCAAAGATCTCAAATTTGGACTCATCAGATCAAAGCACAGATTTCCACAGGTCTAATGTCCATTCCTTGTGTTCTTTAGCCCAAACAAGTCTCTTCTGCTTGTTGCCTGTCCTTAGCAGTGGTTTCCTAGCAGCTATTTTACCATGAAGAACATATTTTCAGTTGTTTCACTCTTTTTTGTTAAGCATATAATTCCACATGTGTTAATTCATAGTTTTGATGCCTTCAGTGTGAATCTACAATTTTTATAGTCATGAAAATACAGAAAACTCTTGGAATGAGAAGGTGTGTCCAAACTTTTGGTCTGTACTGTACTTAACAAAAAAATGTGAAACAACTGAAAATATGTCTTATATTCTAGGTTCTTCAAAGTAGCCACCTTTTGCTTTTATCACTGCTTTGCATACTCTTGGCATTCTCTTGATGAGCTTCAAGAGGTAGTCACCTGAAATGGTTTTCACTTCACAGGTGTGCCCTGTCAGGTTTAATAAGTGGGATTTCTTGCCTTATAAATGGGGTTGGGACCATCAGTTGTGTTGTTCAGAAGTCAGGTGGATACACAACTGATAGTCCTACTGAATGGAGTGTTAGAATTTGTATTATGGCAAGAAAAAAATCAGCTAAGTAAAGAAAAACGAGTGGCCATCATTACTTTAAGAAATGAAGGTCAGTCAGTTCGAAAAATTGCGAAAACTTTGAAAGTGTCTCCAAGTGCAGTGGCTAAAACCATCAAGCGCTACAAAGAAACTGGCTCACATGAGGGCCGCCCCAGGAAAGGAAGACCAAGAGTCACCTCTGCTGCGGAGGATAAGTTCATCCGAGTCACCAGCCTCAGAAATCGCAGGTTAACAGCAACTCAGATTATAGACCAGGTCAATGCCACACAGAGTTCTAGAAGCAGACACATCTCTACAACAACTGTTAAGAGGAGACTGTGTGCAGCAGGCCTTCATGGTAAAATAGCTGCTAGGAAACCACTGCTAAGGACAGGCAACAAGCAGAAGAGACTTGTTTGGGCTAAAGAACACAAGGAATGGACATTAGACCTGTGGAAATCTGTGCTTTGGTCTGATGAGTCCAAATTTGAGATCTTTGGTTCCAACCACTGTGTCTTTGTGTGACGCAGAAAAGGTGAACAAATGGACTCTACATGCCTGGTTCCCACCGTGAAGCATGGAGGAAGAGGTGTGATGGTGTGGGGGTGCTTTGCTGGTGACACTGTTGGGGATTTATTCAAAATTGAAGGAATACTGAACCAGCATGGTTACCACAGCATCTTGCAGCGGCATGCTATTCCATCCGGTTTGCGTTTAGTTGGGCCATCATTTATTTTTCAACAGGACAATGACCCCAAACACACCTCCAGACTGTGTAAGGGCTATTTGACCAAGAAGGAGAGTGATGGGGTGCTACGCCAGATGACCTGGCCTCCACAGTCACCAGACCTGAACCCAATCGAGATGGTTTGGGGTGAGCTGGACCGCAGAGTGAAGGCAAAAGGGCCAACAAGTGCTAAGCATCTCTGGGAACTCCTTCAAGACTGTTGGAAGACCATTTCAGGTGACTACCTCTTGAAGCTCATCAAGAGAATGCCAAGAGTGTGCAAAGCAGTAATCAAAGCAAAAGGTGGCTACTTTGAAGAACCTAGAATATAAGACATATTTTCAGTTGTTTCACACTTTTTTGTGAAGTATATAATTCCACATGTGTTAATTCATAGTTTTGATGCCTTCAGTGTGAATCTACAATTTTTATAGTCATGAAAATACAGAAAACTCTTGGAATGAGAAGGTGTGTCCAAACTTTTGGTCTGTACTGTATCTGAAATACAATAGTACAAATGTTACAATTATAATATACTCTAAAATTGTGTGGTTACAAAAAAAAAAAAAAATCAGATGTACCTTCTTCTTCTAGTACACCCCACCCAGCAATATAGCAGTCAGTCATGAGTGTAACGTCCGCGGTTTTCTTAGGAAGGCAGGCTGGTTGTATGTATTGGTTGTAAGAGATTGGCCAATCCATAAACAGCAGGGCAATGTCATTGCGTTCTGTTTCAGGGTTGTAATTTTCATGTTCTATCTTTTTTGATATCCTGCGAATTTGCATTTGTGGGCCAGAAATTGACAATTTATTTCCTCCAAATACCAGTCTCCAAGAGTAGAAATGACTGAAATGATAGAAATTAAAATATTAGAGGATCTAAACATACGTAGATTATATACTTACTGTATATATATCACGTGTGAGAGAGTGGAAGAGAAGTAGACTAAATGGTTCTCACTGTCCATATTGTCCATTACAACCTGCCATTTACTAGAAGATTAAAATGAACATGGGCATGGTTGACATGGGCATCAAGAACAAATTTTCAATGCAATAGGTTTGATACAGAATTATGGTTGCAATACTAGATATCTGGTATCTGCAATCCGTGATGTCTCACAATTTTCCACTACCAATGTTAGGCTAAGGCCCCACATATTGAATTGCAGCAAAAAAATACTGTGGAAAAAAAAACGCAGTGGAAATACATCACTATTTTTTTCCTCAGCATTTTTCATTGCAATTTTGCTGAGTTTTTCTCAGCAGATTTTTTTCCCTAATTAAATCTATAGGGAAAATGCCAGCGTTTCTGCTGGTATAATTGACATGGTGAGATTTTCAAACACATGGGGGTTTTTGAAAATGCAACTTTTCCACAGCAGCTTTTTTTCTGAAATATGTGGATAGAATTCTGCAGAATCTCATTTACTTTGCAGGTACTGTAAAACACAGCTTTTTGATTGCCACAACATTTCCGTAGCTGAAAAAACGCTGCGTTTTCGCATTGTGGGGCTTTAGCCTAAATCCTAAATCATTTTATACATCTATTTTAATGAGATCCAGAAATGTGATATAATCAGCACTGGGCAAAAAAATCAATACGTGAATTAGGACTTTACTTCCATTTGCACACAATCGCAAATTTTTCATATCTACAAAAGTTCAGAAATGTGAATAATGAGTTTAAAAGAATAACAGAATTTCCACCAGAAGAAACCCTGACACTCAGATACACTATAAGAGTTTCTGGTGTGACCTAGTTATTCATCTGCCGGCTTTTGTCAGCTCTACTCCTGCCTTTGATACCATTTGACTCTTTCTTACTGTACAGTCTCCACTGGGATTTGAGGGAATATCTGTCTTGTTAGTTTGTTTCATCAGCCAATGAACCTGTGTTTTCTGCATTTACAGATGTCATGCTGAGTGTCAGGAGCTGTTGAGAACAGATTCCCAGAAGAACAGTTATTTTTGATGTATCATGGTTTGTGCTCAATTGTATTTACTGCACTACCTCAATGATACATAAATTATCTGCCTGGGTAAATTATACTGGAGCAAGCAATACAGTGCTCTCTTCTGAATGTCTGCAATAGTAATATCCCTATGTGCTTCATAAGTGGTAATGTGGTGAGCATGGCTAAAGTGAACAGCAAAAATATCTATAATGCAAACCCAATTCTGTCAGCAGCCGGTTACCACTAATGTTGAACTAGTGATTATTCATTACTTACTTACATGTCATGTAACTCTACAGTGGGTACGGAAAGTATTCAGACCCCTTTAAATTTTTCACTCTTTGTATCATTGCAGCCATTTGCTAAAAGCAAAAGCACCCCATCTTGACAGAAAAAAATACAGAAATGTAGATATTTTTGCATATTTTTGCTGTGACACTCATATTTAACTCACATGCTGTCCATTTCCTTCTGATGCTCCTTGAGATGGTTCTACTCCTACATTTGAGTCCAGCTGTGTTTAATTAAACTGATTGGACTTGATTAGGAAAGGCACACACCTGTCTATATAAGACCTCACAGCTCACAGTGCATGTCAGAGCAAATGAGAATCATGAGGTCAAAGTAACTGCCCAAGGAGCTCAGAGACAGAATTGTGGCAAGGCACAGATCTGGCCAAGGTTATAAAAGAATTTCTGCAGCACTCAAGGTTCCTAAGAGCACAGTGGCCTCCATAATCCTTAAATGGAAGAAGTTTGGGACGACCAGAACTCTTCCTAGACCTGGCCGTCCAGCCAAATGAGCAATCATGAGAGAAGAGCATTGGCGAGAGAGGTAAAGAAGAACCCAAAGATCACTGTGGCTGAGCTCCAGAGATGCAGTAGGGAGATGGGAGAAAGTTCTACAAAGTCAACTATCACTGCAACCCTCCACCAGTCGGGGCTTTATGGCAGAGTGGCCCGATGGAAGCCTCTCCTCAGTGCAAGACATATGAAAGCCCACATAGAGTTTGCCAAAAAACACATGAAGGACTCCAAGACAATGAGAAATAATATTCTCTGGTTTGATGAGACGAAGATTGAACTTTTTCGCGTTAATTCTAAGCGGTATGTGTGGAGAAAACCAGGCACTGCTCATCACCTGCCCAATACAATCCCAACAGTGAAACATGGTCGTGGCAGCATCATGCTTTGGGGGTGTTTTTCAGCTGCAGGGACAGGATGACTGGTTGCAATTGAAGGAAAGATGAATGCGGCCAAGTACAGAGATATCCTGGAAGAAAACCTCTTCCAGAGTGCTCTGGACCTCAGACTGGGCCGAAGGTTCACCTTCCAACAAGACAATGACCCTAAGCACACAGCTAAAATAACAAAGGAGTGGCTTCAGAACAACTCTGTGACCATTCTTGACTGGCTCAGCCAGAGCCCTGACCTCAACCCAATTGAGCATCTCTGGAGAGACCTGAAAATGGCTGTCCACCAACGTTCACCATCCAACCTGACGAAACTGGAGAGGATCTGCAAGGAAGAATGGCAGAGGATCCCCAAAGCCAGATGTGAAAGACTTGTTGCATCATTCCCAAGAAGACTCATGGCTGTACTAGCTCAAAAGGGTGCTTCTACTCAATACTGAGAAAAGGGTCTTAATACTTATAACCATGTGATATTTCAGTTTTTCTTTTTTAATAATTTTGCAAAAATATCTACATTTCTGTTTTTTTCTGTCAAGATGGGGTGCTGAGTGCACATTAATGAGAAATAAAATTAACTTTTTTGCTTTTAGCAAATGGCTGCAATGAAACAAAGAATGAAAAATTTAAAGGGATCTGAATATTTTCCATACCCACTGTATATCTATGCTGTAAAATTCTATTGAGTTATATACATGTCAGTAGCCATTTTGCAAACAAAAAAAAAAAACAGTCCACTTTGCGTCTGAGTTTTGCATCAATAAAAGTATGATTTTAGGATATACTTGCTTGGTGGTTGACGGCAGTCCTTTTTTCAACAATTTTCAACCAAAGTAGTGCATGTCTGTGTTTTATATTTTCCACGGCTGTCTGCATACACCCATGGAGAACATGTGTTGTAGAACACAGACAGCACATGCCCATGATTCATCAATGTGTGAATAAGGCCTTGACATTTACACTGATCATAGTCTTACTGGAGAGAATTTTGAGCAAATATGCTCATGAGAAGTAAATCTGGTAATGAATCTATCTAATCTAAGTATAACTTAAAGGGAATGTCCAAGACCCCAAAGTATTGGATACTGATGATCGGATGACTGATGACAGGATAGGTAATCAGTATCTGATGAGTGAGGGTCTGACATCCCTCCCCCCGCAATGATCAGCTGATCTGGCTGAATACAGGCATCAGAAGCAATATGCATGGAATGGTAGCAGAGCTGCAACTCCCCAGTGCCACTGCTACACTCTTTACACTGTAGTGATCATGCTGGGGTGGCAGCTTCTAGTGCCAGAAACAGTAGTATTAGCTGATCAGTGCAGGGTCATGGTATTGGACCCCTATCAATTAGATACAGATGACTTTTCTTGTGGATAGGTCATCAGTATTCAGTACCCTTGGGTTTTCGACAACCACTTTAATGGTAGACAATAAGTCATTTGGAAGCCGTAATGAAAGTCACAGGATTTCTCATTCAAATTTCTCAGAATGAAGGGACCTAGAGATTTTATTTTCTACAGGAGTCTTTGTGCCATTGATCAGCCTCTGTGCTGTGTGCTTGAAGCCTATAGTCATCTTAAATATGAAATTCTAGGCCTAATTTAAAAAGCATCTGGTTGCATTGACTATTTACATAGAATTTAAAGGTGTTTCTTACTCAGCTTGATCTTTGAAGCAATGGGCAGCTGTCAAAATCCATTGAGTGTTCAAAACTGAGCCTCCGCACAGGTGTCCATAAGTCTCTTTATCGATGGGCTCTTGGATGCTGACTAACCAAGGCCAGGACCCAGGTAGAGCATCTTTTCCACCAACAATGCGAGAGCCAAAGTCATAGCTTACCAGAGGACGATTTCCACATGCTAGAGAAGAGAATTTGACTACACTTTAGTCTTGGCTATAATATTGCATGAATAAAAATGAATGTTAGGACTGAAAACCACTGATTTAAAAGGATTTCCCAGATTTTGTACATTCACCTAAAATAACAGAGCACTAGCGTGATCTAACAATCCCAGGGTTGTAATCTAAGGAATCTAAACTTAAACTTAATTTCCTTTATCCACCCAGTATAATATACACCAATAAATGTAACAATGATGTATTTATAACAGTTTTTGCTTTTTTAATATTAAAAACAAAAAATATATTTTCTCAACAAAAAAAGACAAAAATCCAACCATGTATGAACATAACCCAAAAATGAGGAGACAGCTGTGAACTGCAAAGTTTGTGATTGAATAATTTTACTGATGGAAATTTGTTGTATTTGATATATCCAGAAGAATTATCTTAGCTGCACAATTTCCCATTAATAGTGATATTTTACATACACAGAAATGAGCTTTTCATTTGTATCTACTAAAGAAAAAAACAATTGTGGCATTTTTATTTAGGCCATTTCAATCACTAAAGACAACATGTTCACTTTATTGTATGGGCTAAGCTGACTATAAGGATACTAAGTATGTATATGAGTTGTGACATTTATTTAACAAACTATTTAAAAATCTGCATTATGCCAATGTTATATGCCCGTAAATAGAATTGTAGCCTGGCTTTCCTTAACCCCTTAATGACGCAGGGTAGATTGTACGTTAATGCTCAGTGACTTTTTTCATATTTTCCCTTCCCGTTTTCCACAAATTCATAACTTTCTTATTCTTTGCGTGACAAGTTGTACTTTAATTTTCCTCCATTTAGGGTACATATAATGTTTTGAAGAGATTTTATTTATGTTTTTTGGAGGTCCAGATGAAATAACAAACAATTCTATCATAATTTTTTGCATTTATTTTTTACAGCATTCACTCTGCATTAAAAATGACAGCAACTTTGTCCGGCGGGTCATTCCAATTACGGAGATACCATATCTATATTGGTTTTTATTATGTTTTACTGCTTTTACAAATGAAACGTCACTTTTTGAAAATGAATGATTTTCCTGGGGCCATCGTATTCTGACGTCTATAACTTTTTACCGTACTGTTGACGGAGATATGTCAGGGCTCCTTATTTGCGGGGAAAGTTGTACTTTTTATTGGTACTAGTGTTTGGTATGTATGACTTTCTGCTCACTTTTTATTGTTTTTTTTTTTTTATTGGGAAAGCAAAGTGACCAAAACACGTAAATTTGCGCACTGTGGCATATATTTTTTTTTACGGCGTTCACCGTATAGGATAATTAACGTTATTTTTGGATAGTGGGTATTTACGCACATGGGGATACCTAATGTTTGATTAAAAACTTTGTATTATTTATTTATTTTTGTGTGTTTTTACTATGTGTTTGGGTGTTTTATCACTTTTTACATGTCCCACAAGGGGACTTGAATCTGTGATTTCAGATCCCCTGTACAATGTGCTGCAGTACATAGAGTTTTCCTCTGCAGACTTTCTGCTTCAATTATAGCTATAGGGAAACCGCCAGTGTTTCTGTAGGTATAATTGACATGCTTCAATTTCTAAAAATGCGACGGTTTGGGAAATCGCAGCATTTCCACTGCGGGTATTTTTCTGCAGTGTGTGGATTTGCTAGATACCGATCCACTTTGAAGAGACTGTAAAACGCTGCGGTTTTTGCTGCTGTGTTTACACCATGTGGGGCCCCAGCCTTAAGGAAATCTCTGCGGACTTTCTGTGAAATTTGCTGTGGGAAAAACCACAATGCATTTCCACTGCGGTTTTTCCCACAATGCTTTTTGGCTGCGGCCTGCTACGTGGGAAAGACCAGAAGGATAATGATTTGATTCCTTTCTAAATTTTATCAAAATATATTTCTATACTTGTATACTTCCAGAGTAAAGAAATCCAGTGGAATCATTCATAAAATGCTACAGAAGAATAGTGGTAGCAAGTATGAATCCCTGGAGCCCCGTTGCTACTTTTTGCCTTTCTGCATGGTACGGAGGAAACTAACCTAGCTCAGAATGATGGGAGTAGTAGTATTGTATCATAACAATGGAATGTGTTCTATAGTGTGACATACTGAAAGTAAGGCCCATGTAAAGCTCTATGGTAAAGTGCTCATAAGTGCTGCATGTTCTATAAAAATCTAACACTAGAGAGAAAAATCCTGTTACTTTAGATCGTAGTATAAAATAAAAAAAGAGAGAAAGAGAAGGCTGCTGATATCACAAGGGAATGCTGTGTTCATGTCAGTAACAGTTATGTCATGTTTACAGCTCCGTTCCACCAGTTGGCAGATTACTTTACACTTGGTTATTTCATCTGCTTGTCTTCCCTGCCTATATTAGACCTAAAGATGAATAGATTTTGTCATACAGTGGCTGGAGAGGTTGATTTTTGTAGCTTTGTTCCACAAAGGTCCAGTTTGACTGTTCACTGGTCTTATTACAACGTGCTTTAACCATTTCAGAACCAGACCATTTTCCCTATTTCAGGATCGGACACATTTTCGGGGTTTTTTTGTGCATGTGTTTTGAGGTATATAACATTTTTTTTCCTTTGAGTTGTTCGAATAATTTTTGCATCTTTTTCTTAGTGATAAATGCTGTTTTTATTTTTTAGTATTTTTTTTTTTTTATCTGAGAAAATGTAAACAATAAAGAGGGGAAATATGTCTGTTTTTCACATTTTTCCATGTTGTTTTAATAGCACAAAGTGCTACTAAAAATACTTTTAAACTAAGGCCCCACGTAGTGAGCCACAGCCAAAAAACGCTGCAGAAAATACTGTGGCGGAAATGCATCACTTTTTTTCTGCATTGTTTTTCACAGAAAATTTGCAGAGTTTTTCTGCCCCTATTATACCTGTCTGGAAAGCATAGGTATAATTTATATGTTGCCATTTTCAAAAACGCAAACATTTTTTAAATTGTAGCATTTCCGCTGCAGATTTTTTTCTGCAATATGTGGATGGGAGTAGCCAGAATTCCATCCACTTTGTAGGTAATGTAAAACTCTGCGTTTTCACAATGTGGGGCCCTGGCCTAAGGCTTAAATAAATGGATGAATTGTATTGGCCTTTCTTTTTTGACCTAACCCACTAAACTGTTTACGGACGTCATTCGAATGTCAGTCAGTTTTAAATCTGTTAAAGGCGCCACATGGCCATGAAAAAAAACGCAGTGTTTTACAGTCACTGCAAGGTGGATGGGATTCTAGCGAATCTCATCCACACCTTGCGGAAAAATACGGCCAGCAGACACGCTGTGATTTTGCGGTAATAAAACTGTCTAGAGGCCGGGGGCCCACATACAACTGCGTCGATTTGGCCGAGGTGTTTTACAGTACCTAGCTAATCCCATCCACACATTGCAGAAAAAAATCCACAGCGGACACGCTGTGATTTCAAAAGCACTGGCAGTTTTGTAAATTGCAGCATTTCAATTATACCTACAGAAACACTGGTGGTTTCCGTTTAGGCATAATAGGGACAGAAAGTCTGCAGAGGAAAACTCTGTGAACTTTCTGTGAAAAGTGTTGTTGAAAAGTCTATTCCCCATTGCTTTTTTGCTGCGGCTCACTACGTGGGACCTTAGTCTGAAAGTAGGTTTTGCTGCCCATAGAAGCCAATCACAGCACAGCTTTCATTTCATAATCTGCTATTGAAAAATGAATGCTACACAGTGATTGGTTGCTATGAGCAACAAGGCCGTTGGTTCATGTAGACAGTATCATAAATCTGACCTATTATGCCTGATTTCTCAAGGCTGCCTAGCAGAACTAGGTTGTTCATCCTCATGTATGGACAGTGGGCAGAGAAAGGCAATGTTTCCTTTATTCTATGTATAGCTGACCACAGTATATAAAGTGTATAGATAGAATAAATAAAACAATCAGCCTGGAAAGTGGAATATATTTTGTTACACTTGATATTTTAGAAGTTGTCACCGGATGCAATCTTTCTGTGATTTACATAACTATAAGTTCCAGTAAAGTCCATATAACTTTTTTTTTATCAGTTTCACATTTTACAGTCTTCATATATTGCTACATATTGGTTGCTATGTATCTGGAGGACTAGCTAAGATCACATTGACATGGCTCTAGCGTATATTTTGTGCACTCTGAGACAAGATTATAATAAAGGGTCAAAATGACAGCAATTTTGTAGATATAAGATCCAGAGGTGATGAAAGTAATCTACTATCACTTCTAGTTTTCATGTTAGTTATATACATGCGTACTTACTAGTAGGGGTAGGAAAGCCGGCAGCATGGTCCATAAAATGCCACAGAAGAATGGTGGTGGCATGGATTAACACTTGGAGCTTCATTGCCATGTTGTTTCTTCTTACATTGGAAGTAGGAAATGACTGTACCGAGGAGTCACTTTAGAATGATGAAGGTGGAAGCATTGTGACATAAGGGTGGAAGGTGCTTGTTGCATCATCTGTTCCACAGTATGACATAATAATGTCCCTTAGCTTTATGGTAATATCCACATGATAGACTATATAACCTTTTTAGGCTTTCTTCAGTTTTTTTTTTTTTTTTAAATAAAAAAACAAAACATTGTTTTACTACAATTTGAAACAATTTTTCTTTGCTTTATTTATTTATTATAACAAATATGGGAGTTTCTCAAGAGCTATATAGAAGTATATGGAGGGAAAAAACAAACCCAAAAGAATTGCTAGACGTGCAAACAAAAATGCATGTAAAAAGTTTTCTTTGTAATGAATTACATAACATCTGGCTACACAAAACAAGTATATAGTGATCCATTCAATCAGTCTTGAAAGTTTTTGTCTTTGTGTTTTTACTAACAGTTTTTGGGTCAAGTATATAGTGGATCCTTTCATTTTATTGCTCCTTACTTTTTACTGACTTTAGTTTTGTTAACTTTTCATTGTTTTGCTCTCCGTGCTGGGGTTGATAGTTATTGGGGAGGGTTTTTGAGGTGGGGGTTTGGTGTTTGCTTTTTTCTTTTGTTTCTCTTTTGGGGGTGGGGCGGCGTACACCCACATCAAAAAAAAACTAAAAAGTATTGTTTATAAATTTGGGTGGGGGAGGGATGGTGGTGGAAGTATGAAATAGTGTTTCAGACTGTTTCACCCCGCAGAGGCGAAGGTAGGGGGAGAGCGGGGGGACGGGGGGGCCCACCCCGACCGGCCGGGGCGCCGCGAAAAATCAGACAAGCAGGAAGAGAGGAAGGGGGGGGGGGGGGGGGGGGGGGCCCACCCCCCCCCCCCCCCCCCCACCCCCCCCCCCCCCCCGCGCGGCGCGGGGGCCCCCGGCGGCCGCCCCCCAACCCCCCCCCACCCCCCACGCGGGGGGGGGGGGGGGGGGGGGGCGGGGGAGGCGGCGCCGCACGCCCCCCCCCCCCCCACCCCCCCGCGGGCGCCCGCACAACCTGTCCACACCCGCCTATTTTTACTTGGGGGGGGGGGGGGGTGGGTGGACAATTAATGTTGTGTTGTTTTAATAAAATAATAGACAAAAAACACACCCCCCCCACCCCACCCCCTCCCTCCCTCCCCTTTTGATGGGGGGGGGGGTTTCCCCGGGCGGGGGGGCGGCGGGGGCCCGCGCCGGGCCCTGGATTTTGGTAGGGGGGGGGGGGGTGTTATTAATATATAGTATATTAAAAATATTAAAATAAAAGATGAATTTGAGGTGACGCGGCGGCCGCGGATTTCAGTACTACAATAAGCCCAAACACCCACCCCCCCCCACCCACCCCCCCCCGCCCAGGGGCAAACACAATGTTCTGGGCTGGCCCCCCCCCCCCCCCCCCCCCAATCCTTAAATCTCCGTGGGTTTGGTTGGGGCGGGCCGCGCCCGCCCCGCCCCCACCACCCTCAACTAAACTGGAATTGTTTTGTTTTGGGGAGGGGACAAAAATCACATCCCCCTCTCCCCAGCATCGGATAAAAATAAACGGGGGGGGGGGAGGGGGTGGTTTTTTTTTTAGGAGGGGGGTTTTATATAATTTTTTTTTTTTTTTTTTGGGGGCCCGCCTTTTCTTTCCCGCCGATTTTTTTTTTTTTTTTATATATTTTTTTTTTTTTTTGTAAAAAAACCCCTTTTCATTCTGAAATATTACTGTGTCCCTCTCTTTTTATATTAATTTAATTGAAATGGCTGTGGCAAACCAACAAATATTTAATATTAAAAAAAATTTAAATTTAAAGGGGGGGCCCAAACTTTTTCATATGACTGTATGTAAAGGCTTTTTTCCTCACATACGGTACAATATAAATAAAAAATTCTTGAAAAGTGTATTTGTGCATTTATTTATTTTTTTGTCACTACAATTCACTTGACCAGAAAAGTGACACATTCTCAGTATTGTGCAGTTATATGTTAAGTAAACTTGTTGTATATACTAGTAGTTGTAGCATGCTCACTGAAGCCTGACACAAACGCTTTTGTTTTCCCTATAGGTTTAATAAGGGAAGAAAATCCACAGAAAAAAACTCAGCAAAAACCCAATGAAAAAATGCAGCAGAAAAAAAAATGTTTTCACTACGTGGGGCCTTAGCCTTAAAGGGGTATTCCCGTGAATATAATCATATCTATATTTGTAGATTATTAAAAGTTAAACTTTTTTGCAAATATAAGTAGCTAAAAATTCTGTTTTAAAGATTTCCTCTATCTTAGTGGTGACAGTCTGTTATCTTGATCGGTTGCCAGTGGATACGACCACAAATGCAGCATCTTTATATGGTCTGGGACTTGTCAAAAACCCAGCCATGATTTTCTTATTGTAGCTGGGTTATCAGGCAGGGACACTACATGTATGAGAAGATATCCTGGCTACGATAAGGAAACCATTGCTGATTTTCTGACCTTAGAAAGATCCTGCATTCATGGTCGTATCCATTGGCAACCAATCAAGACAACAAGACTGTGACCACAAGATATATAGAGAAAATCTTTAAAATTCCTTAAAATGTTTAATAACTTATATTTGCAAAAATGTTTAACTTTTAATTTTCTACAAATTTAAAAATAGTTATGTTCGTGGAAATACCCCTTTAAGGTGTTTTCTGGGCCCAAATCCAGTTTTCATAATAATGACCTATCCATAGTATGTGATCTGTGGGGGTCTGACGCATGGACTCTGCACAGATCAGCTGTAAGTGGACAGGCAGCACAGCTCATATTCAAGTAACGCTGCGCCACTCCTATTACTTGAATAGGAATGGTGCTGTAAGCGCTCCCAATCCGCTAGCAGCTTCTGGCACCCTGAGGCTTCAGCAACAGGTAATTTGTGTGGGGTCAGGGTGTCAGACCCCCCCTACAGGTCACAAACTTATAAAAACTTGATTTGGGGTCAGAAAACCCTTTTAATATTAGAGTGTAATTTCTGTAATTGACCACAATGTAATTTTTTCCTGGTTATTAAAACTTGGTATAAAAAAACAAAAAAACAAAAAAACAAAAAAAAAAACACACACACAATACACAAGATTTACAGCTTTATTAGTTAATTGTCATATAGTGATATTGTTAAAATATTTGAGTATAATAACCATAATTTTATTTTTTGTTACTACGGTAATAATTTAATGGCAGAAAGTTTCAGATCAGTCAAATATCAGCCACATTTACCTAGCGAAGCAGAGTGTACAGGATCTCTAGGCAACAGTAATGCATACTGTCCATCTGAGCAAATTTTGCTTGTTGGAGTCCAACAAAGTCATAATTATACTATTTAATCAATCTACAAATAGTTGTTTATTATCCATCTGATTGGCTCACTTTTCAGCCCAATTTGCGTACAGGAAAGATGTAGACAATGGGGGAAAATAAAAGTTCTGCACTCCAGAATTCTGGCATCAAGAAGTTAAAAAAAAAAAAAAAAAAATTATAGAGGGATTACACAGCTTTATGATCTTATTTTTTTCCACAACTCTCCACTTTTCAAAAGTGGGTAAGGTTGGCCTGTCAACCTAATGTAATCCAGATTTATCAAATGTGAAGTTTCTGAAAAGTTACAAAAATTGTCACAATGTCCAGCGAGGGTGGGGGTGGGCAACAGAAAGTGGAGTAGCATTTCAGGGCAGAAGTGGTAAATTGGCCATACACATTAGACCGCTGATGGTTGTTTGTATATAAACCTATGAAAGATTATCCTATACAGCCAACCATCAACTAAAGTTACGGTACAAACAATCAAACACAGTTAATTTCAGAGAAGCGATGGCAGTCTAAAATCTAATGGTTTATTTCCAAATTTAGACTTAAAGAAGATCTGTCACCAACTTTTGTTGCCACTGGCGGTGAACAAGAACAGATTTATATATAACCTACCTGATGCACATATTTTTTAATGGGTTTAATGAATTTCATAAAAAACAAAAAAAAACACACACCATGACAGATCGATCAGGGGCACAGCAACAATCAAATGAGGTAGGTAATTTAGCATTCTGAACTTGGTCACATCCTCATAGATTTGCAGTATTATATACTGCTAGAAAGCCAACACCACTGTTGGCTTTCCAGGTATGATCCCCGATGCTGTAGATATTGGTGCTGTTATTTCGGCACAGACATCTCCCCACTGTCAGAATGGCGGATCTTACAGCTCTGCATCATTGCTGGGCTGTGAAGAACGCTTCCCCCCCCCCAACAATACAAGTCTATGTGAAAGGTCCCTGTACGGCTGATCATCCAGCTGTTGGACCCCCACCAATCAGATAATTATGGCCTATCCTAGGGCTAGGCCATAAAGTCAGATATCCTGGACAACCACTTTAAATTAGGTCTACATCAGATAGAAATACTGTAGTTTTGCACAGGTAATATGCTTAGTAGATTACAGTACCAGGCATGCGGATTCACAAGTTGCAGAATTTGCCAGAAATTGCAAGTCAATTTCTGTTGTGGATTTGCACCAAAAATGTTATCCCTTTCAGTGCAGCTGCAGCACATGCGGATTTGCTACTCATTACCCATGAATTTGACAACACTTATAACTTGCCATTTTATTTGTATCCGCACCTTTGTTTAACAAAACAGGACCAAACATAAAAATTCTATGTGTGAATGGACATGGAGAGAGAGTAAAAGAAGAACCACTTCTCTTCTTACCTATGACTTCTTAAGAATACAGCCATTTAAAGACATGTGAATATAAACAGACACAACCTGAGACACATTCAGAATGAATGATTTGCTGAGATTTATCACAGAATCAACAGCGGCAACAGTTTGGCTTAGGGGTACATTCTGGGTTGCAACATGGTCTTAGTGAAGGGTCCTTGCCTTTGTCAATCTGACTTTCTGCATAGGTCATACTTTTAAGAAATCTTTCCCGTTCATTCTGGATTTCATTTACAATTGGTTCAAGCTCTTTTGGAATAACTGGCATCAGTAAATTGTAGTTCTCAGCAGGGTCTGTTTCGAGGTCAAACAGCAGAGGTGGGTTATGTTCAGTCAGCAGAGCAGTGATGTGGCAGTCTGGGTCTGGGGTTGTCTCACTGTGAAATGCTCCTTTGGGAACATATAAAAACATGTCAAAGTAAGTTAGTAAGTAAAAGTAGACAGATGGACAAGATACGGGTGGCAACATCATGCTAGATACAGTGGGGCTAATTTATTAAGACTGGCGTATCATATGGACCCAAAGAAAATGTCTTTGACTAAGTGTGCCTCAAAATTATCCCTCTATTCCAGTTTTCTGGTGTAGAGGAATTGATAAACCCACACCCCCAGTTTCTTTTGCATTCTGTAACCATAGAGACCCCTTTAGGACCGAATAGGAGCTGTCGACACAAGACATTAGGAGATTTAATGAGGGGACAATTTGCAAACTTGCTTTTTACAATATATACATTTTTTTTTATATTTTTACATGCATTGTGTAACGTCTCTGCCTGTTCGGGTCTCTGCGCCACCCTCCGCTCGCATGCTGCGGCGAAGGAGGCGTGTTCAGTTTGGTTCCTTGCATAGGTTTCTTGTTGCTCAGTCTGAACATGGTCCTAGACAATGTAATTGATTTTCTGTCACACCCGTTTCCTTCACCTTGGTTTTCTCTGTTCCACTAATAGTTAATCTCAGCCTTGCCTGTGTGATTGACAGCCTGTCCACCAATCCAGTCTGGGGCTGGCCCAGACTTTCTATAAACAGGTTGTCAGCCCTCACATGGTCGCCGGTTATTGCACTGTCTTTGCCTGCTCTCTTTGTTACAGCCCTTGCTGCTTTGTTACCTGATTCTCTGACTTTTGGCTTGCCTTTTGACTATTCTCTTGGATTGTGATTTTGTACTGCATTGCTCGTTTGTTGCCGACCCCTTGGCTTTCTCACTCTGCTTCTGTGTTGTTTTGTCTTGTCCTGTTCTGTGTGTCACTTACTCAGTATAGGGCTCGTCTTCAGGTTGTCCTTTTACCGTTTAGGGTAACTGAGGCAATAGGAAGGGACAGTGGCTGGGGTGAGATTAGGGCTCACTTGTTTCTGTCCTTCCTCCCAGACCCCTGCAGTAGTGTCAGGGTATTGCTACGTTTGGCAAGACCCTAACACATTGCATATGAAACATCACATCCAGTTTTTAGGTTGCATGACATGTTGAGGCATGAAATAGTTGTCACCATGTTATACATTTTACTCTTTGCATCAAAAACATTGTATTCTTTCCAATGTATATATTTTCCAATTTTTGGTACTCATCAAAGATAATGTCCTATATTTTACTACAGCTTTGGTGCCAATTTACACAGGGCCACTATCAGGGCAGTACTGAAGATACTGCCATCAAGGGCCCTTGGTCCCAGTTCAATGGAATGGAGGCTTAGTGACTGGCACATACACATCCATGATTTTATTTTCTGGTGTCAACCCAGTCAATTATCCACAACCAAGCAGAACACCACTTCATTAATATTCACAAAAATTCATTGATTGCAGAACAGTGAATACTAAAGGCGTAAAGGAAAAGGGGGGGGGGGGCACAAAATTTGCCTGAATGGAGTTCTGAAATGACTAATGGTAGCCCTGCCTTTATGTATATATCAGGGAACTGCATATCCAATAATACCCTAGAATACATTACTAAACTGTTAGGAGCGAGCAAGTGAATTATACTCTCACCACTGCTCTCTCATATGACAGTGGCAGTATACCAACACCATTTACATATTTTCTCTCATTCATGGAATATGGAATGCCGTCACATAAGACCCTCCTCTAATTTTTTTCACCCAATACATATGCTGTAAAAAGGTGCAAGTGTTCTGCCTAGTGTGCATAGTAAGCCTTAAATTACATTCACATGACAGTGATTAATGGCTGTGAGACGTTTTTTTTTAACAGACGTCACAGGCCAGCGTTAAATTCGATGTCAGGGAATGTGGGCTATTCACATGACTTATTTTAACAGTCCTTTGTAATGGACCATCAAAATATAGGTCATGTCCTATTTTTGTCCGTTTTCACAGAGAACTTGTACTTTAAGGCCTAGGACCCACGTAGCGTGCCGTAGCAACAAAACGCTGTGGAAAAGACCACGGTAGAAAAGTGAGGCTGGATCAAAGGCGAAGACTGGAAAGGGAGGCCTACATGATAGGAGTTAGCCAGGAGTACAGACAGGGGGGAAACACTAAGGGGTTAAATTGGCAGTTAGAGGGATACGTAGGGGATTGTGGGTAGGGGAGGGCTCTTTAAGGGGGGAGGGTGGTGGGAGTATTTAAATAAAAACGCGGGAAGATTCCCGCCAGTTCTGTGTAGCAGAGCATGAGAGAATACACACAGCTCTGCGTGCTTCAGTCCAGTGGCCTGTTATGTTGGACATTGAAGAGATGCTGGCCCAGCTTAGGGCTGAATTGGGAGTGAGAGGGCCTCAGTGGCTGCAGTCCCAGTTACAGAGATTGCTTCAGGGATCTGGAGAAGAGGCACGCCGCCCCTCTCCACCAGGCAGACTGCCACGGAGGATAAGGCCTTTGCCCTGAGGAGACCCCTCAGGTCCGGCGCCGTTTAAGGAGCTCCTCACAGGACCCTCTGGTCCAGGGCACCGCTCGATGCGCTGCTGAGCGGCCGTTCCAGACCGAGAGGAATCCGAGATCACAGCGGGACCTGTGGCAGGGGAGGGGAATCCCCCCTCCTTCAACGATTACCTCAGTGGTGGCTGCAGCGGGAGCGGTGGGCTCTCCGGTGGTGTCGGAGGAGCTGGCTCTGCATCCTGGAGTGCTGCGTGGTGCATGCGTGGCCTATGTCAGTGGGGCCGGCACTACCCCAGTCGGGTGCCGGCAGGCCAGCGGGAGCTGGTGAATGCATTATCCAAGATGTCGCCTGCAGTGGAGCTGCTGGGGGGGCGGAGATTCGTGGAGACCCTGGCCAGAGTCTCTGAAGATGATGTCAGCGTGGAGTCATCACCCGGAGCTTCGGCGGGAGGACAGGACCAGGATTTTGCAGTCGCTGGGTTCACAGCACCCAGGTGAGGCTTCTTTTCCTGTAGTGGGGCCCTTGTTAGCTGTCCCGGGGGGGGTGAATCACCCCGGGGATTTAGGGGGTTTGTTGGTGTTTATGGGGGCTTTAGGGGTTGTTGTTGGGGGGTAGGTAGTGGCAGTTTGGGTTCACCGTCTCGAGCGTTGGCGTGGGGGGTTCGGCAGCGGTGTCGACGACTTCCTCGGGTGTATCAGTGTCTGTTCAGACTCAGGGTGAGGATAAAGAGCTTTTTAATTCGGATAAGGCTAGGAAGGAGGAGAAAAAAAAGAGGAGGAAGAAAATGCGATTGGGGAGGCATATAGGGTATATGGAGGTCAGGCTTGGCTCCGCTGTGAGGAACAATTTCGTCAGCAGAAGGCAGTGCGGTCCAGCATACGCTGGGACCATAAGGATATTGGTTTATGGCTGAGGATTATGGCACAGTCTGCATCGTCCTTTCCAGGAGGGACCGGGGGCTCAGAGTCTTCGGGGCGCTCGGTCGCCGCACAGAAGGGACTCTGTTTCCTGTTTAACGAGGGGGGTGTAAATTTGGCTCTAAATGTAAGTTCAAGCATGAGTGCTCCTCTTGTGGGGGCACTCATGGAGCCAACCGTTGTTTCCGATCTAAAACAAAGGGTTCCGAGGGGTCTGGAAAAGGGGGCGACTCCGTTTCGTCTGGAAAGGATGGCGCCGTTTCTAAGTAAATATCCAGATAGGGCGATTGTGGATTTGTTGACCGAGGGGTTTAGCGTTGGTGTTCGGATTCCGTTTGTTGAGGTTTTGAGGGTGGGAAAAAGTTTGCGTTCGGCAAGGGAACATCTGGAGGTGGTGACAGAAAAGCTGGGTAAGGAGGTGGCCTTGGGGTGTATGGCAGGCCCCTTTTCAGAGCCTCCCTTTCCGAACTTGTGGGTATCGCCCTTGGGGGTTGTTCCAAAGAAAGAGCCAAATAAGTTTCGGCTGATTCATCACCTTTCGTTCCCTGAAGGGTCTTCGGTGAACGATGGGATCGATCGGGTGTTATGCTCAATAGAGTATACCTCATCCGATCCCGTGATATATAGGGTTCGCTGTTTTGCTCAAGGGGTGTTGTAGGCGAAAATGGATATTGAGGCAGCGTTTCAGCTGCTGCCAGTACATCCAGATAGCCTGCATTTGTTGGGTTGTTTTTGGGAATGGATGTTTTTTGTTGACTGCTGCTTGCTGATGGGCTGTTCACTTTCGTGTTCATATTTTGAGAAATTTAGTTCATTCCTGGAATACAGGTGCATCTCAATAAATTAGAATATCTTTGAAATGCTCATTCATTTCAGTAATTCAATTCATAATCAGCAGTCTTCCATGATTGTGTGTCCTACTGAACACACCTTGGCAGGTGACACAATGAATTTACAATACTGAATTTTTTTTACAATATTCAAATTTTCTTAGATTTGGGTTTTCATTACCTGTAATCCATAATTAACATTTACAGAAATAAAACACTTCAGATAGAACACACTGTGAGTAAAGAATCTAGAAAACATAGTAGGTCACTCTTTTAATTGAATTACTGAAATAAACGTTTCAAAGATATTCCAATTTATTGAGATGCACCTGTAGGTGGTTAGGGATGTCTCCGGTGGTGCTTTGGTCATTCATTATATGGATGTCTTTCTTTGTATCGGTCCCAGGGGGCTTATCTGTCTGTCCGGTTTTGTTGCATTCAGTGGAATGGGTGGCGTTGGATTTTGGGGTTCCTTTGGTGCAGGGTAAGACGGAGGGTTCGTCGACAGTCCTTAGTTTTCTGGGCATTGGATACGGTCCGCATTGAGTGTAGTCTTCCTGAGGACAAGCTGTGTGGATTGCAGGCCGAGGTTCAGAGTGCATTTCGGCTAAAAAAGCTGCGATTGCAGGAATTGCAGTCTTTTTTAGGCAAACTGAACTTCGCATGCCAGATCATGCTGATGGGGAGGGTGTTCTCTCGCTGTTTGGCGGCGGCAACGGTTGGTGTGTCCACTCCGTCTCATTTTATTCATTTGGGTTGTGAGTTAAGGGGTGATCTGCAGGTTTGGGATTCTTTTCTGGATCAGTTTAATGGGCATTCACTTTGGATAGGGGAGGCGGGTCAATGCGGTTGATTGGGATTTGTTTACGGATGCAGCAGGGAGTGTGGGGTTTGGGGCTTACTTTAGGGGCAGTTGGTGTTGGATGGGTTGGTTCGGAACTTGGCATTATTGGAACTATTCCCCATTTTGGTGACTGTGGTTGTGTGGGGGGATTTTTTTTCGTAACAAGAAGGTTAATTTCCATTGTAACAATATGGGGGTGGTGCAGGCGATTAATAGATTGTCGGCATCGTCCCCTCCAGTGGTTCGGGTTTTGCAGCGTTTAGTACTGGAATGTTTGAGGTTGAATGCTTGTGTTGTAGCCATCCATGTACTGGGGGTTCAGAATGACGTTGCGGATGCCCTCTCTCGTTTGCAGTGGGACCGGTACAGGAAGGTGGCACCGGAGGCAGACGAGCTCGGAGTGCAGTGGCCGATGGAGTTGTGGACTGTGCTGGTCGGGTGACTGAAGTCTTTATTCGCGCCTCCTTGGCGGACAGTACTTGGGCTGCTTATGCAAGGGCTAGAGAGTGGTGGGAGGCTTGGTTGGGTTTCTTAGGGGTGGATTCGGGTGATTTTGAGATACCGTTAGTGTTGTTTGTATGGCATTGTAGAGAGGAGGGATGGTCTGTTTCTAAGTTAAATAGTTGCTTAGTGGGTTTGACTTTTGGGTTTAAGAGTTGGGGCTTGCCAGATTTTACTAAGTCATTTCTGATTCGGCATGCTTTAAAAGAAGGGCGCCGTTTTCGGGCTGTAAGCGTCTCTCGTCGGCCAGTGTCCTTTTTGCTGCTGCAGGAGTTGGGAGTTGCTTTGGCCTCGGTGGGGTCGTTGCAGTAGGAGGTCCGATTGTTCCGGGCAGCTTTTACTTTAGCCTTTTTTGGTGCCCTTCGTTTGTTGGAGTTAGTTAGCGGCTCCAGGATTCGCCCCGGGGGGCTGATGTGGGAAAATGTGGATTTGTACGGGGATAGGGTGGAATTTCGGTTTCGTTGGTCTAAGACGGACCAGGAAGGTTTGTGCGTTACACTTGTTTTCGGGGCCTAGTTGCATGATGTGTCCAGTTACTTGCTTGAGGGCTTTTTTGTCGGACAGGACTTTGGGCCCCCTCCTGGTCCACGAGGACGGTTCCTTTCTGTCTCGGTTCTAATTTGTGGGTGTGTTTTGAGGTTTGTGTTTTTTGGGGAGGGGGGGGGGGGGGATCAATTTAGTGGGCATTCTCTTCATATTGAGGCAGCCAGGAGAGGTCTAGGTAAGGAAGTGATCCGTTGTATTGGTAGGTGGGAGTCAGTACGATTTCATTCATACATTCAACCTGAGGGGTTGGAATAAAAGGTAGGTTATGGGGGTTGTACGGGTTCGGTTGTTATTGGTTTCCTGAGCAGTGAAGAGATGGAGTTGGTGGGGTTCTTTTGTCATTTGGTGTTTTTCATATGCCAAGCCTTGCCTAGTTTGGCTGATGGGCCATTCTTACGTGTTTTGGGGTGCATTATGGGTGGCAGTGCGTCCGGACGGGTGACAGCTGGGATTCAGGAGAGACGAGGCGACCTTGCGGTGGTTGGGGTTGAGAGGTATGTTGTGGGGAAGGGTGCTCGCTGAGTTTCACTGGTACGCAAGGCTTGATTGTCCTCTGGGTGTACTGCTTCTGCACGTTGGAGGTAACAATTTGGGTGTTTGCCCGTTTCAGGAATTCATTAATGATATTAAGTTTTACCTGTTGAGACTCTGGGCAATGTTTCCGGAGCTGGTGACTGTGTGGTCGGACATGGTGCCAGACAAGGTGTGAAGGAAGGCACGGTTGGTGGAGTGGGTGAACAAGACCCGTATAAAGGTGTACAGGGCCATTGGGAGGTTTATAACGCGTAATGGGGCGGTGTCTGTGCGTCAACCAGATTTGGAGTCTGGGGAAGGAGCTTTTTGGAGGAGGGACAGCATTTATTTGAACGCCGTTGGAATTGATATTTGGTGTCTGGGCCTGAACCGGGCATTGAGACAGCTCTGCGGGTGTGGCGGGACGCTTGCTGATGAGGTTTCATTGGTGTTCATCATGACGGTGGCGGTCCTCTAGGCTGGTGGTATCGGAAATGGTTGTGGTGGGGAGGGCACCACGGTAGGGGCTGGACTCCCCAGAACACTTGGGCTGTGTTTGGATGGGTTTTGTTATGGTTCAAGGGATATTAAGGGTTTTAAGGTCCTAGGGGATAGTGAGCACCGAGGAGCTTAACTAAATTGGTGCCCCTGAGCTGGTGTGGAAAGGCTAGGGGTAACAGAGCTGGTGCTCAGGGGACCGGCTGTCAAAACTTGGGTTTTGGGCCTCGAGGACCTCAGTCGTCGGGTCAGGTTACTTTCAGTGTTTTGGTGGGTTTGTTTGCACTTTAAAATGGTTATTTATTTTATTTAATAAAATGGCTGCTGTGGCCAATTTAATCCAACCTTGGTGTGGAGTTTTTATTTCAGGTCCAGTGTGGAAGTGAAAACATGTGCGACTTGCGATACCCTGATCATACATTGCATTTTTTTTTTTCCACAGCATTTTTCACAAAGTCCACAGACTTTTCCTCTGTGGATTTTCTGCCCCTATTATACCTATATACGTAAATCACCAGCGCTTTCTTAGACATCATTGACATGCTGCAATTTTCAAAAACATGAGCGTTGGGATTAGCCAGCATCCCATCCACTTTGCAGGTAATGTAAAACGCAGCATTTTTGCCGCAGACAAAACGTTACGTCTTCATAACGATGTGCTTGGGATCATTGTCATGTTGAAAGACCCAGCCACGTTTCATCTTCAATGCCCTTACTGATGGAAGGAGATTTGCACTCAAAATCTCACGATACATGGCCCCATTCATACTTTCATGTACACGGATCAGTCGTCCTGGTCCCTTTGCAGAGAAACAGCCCCAAAGCATGATGTTCCCATCCCCATGCTTCACAGTAGGTATGGTGTTCTTTGGATGCAACTCAGCATTCACTCTCCTCCAAACACAACGAGTTGTGTTTCTACCAACCAGTTCTACTTTGGTTTCATCTAACCATATGACATTCTCCCAATACTCTTCTGGAACATCCAAATGCTCTCTAGCAAACTTCAGACGGGCCCGGATATATACTGGCTTAAGCAGGGGGACACGTCTGGCACTGCAGGATCTGAGTCCCTGGCGACGTAGTGTGTTACTGACGGTAGCCTTTGTTACGTTACTCCCAGCTTTCTGCAGGTCATTCACTAGGTCCCCCCATGTGGTTCTGGGATTTTTGCTCAACGTTCTTGTGATCATTTTGACCCCACGGGGTGAGATCTTTCGTGGAGCCCCTGATCGAGGGAGATTATCAGTGGTCTTGTAGGTCTTCCATTTTCTAATTATTGCTCCCACAGTTGATTTCTTCACACCAAGCTGCTTGCCTATTGCTGATTCAGTCTTCCCAGCCTGGTGCAGGTCTACAATTTTGTTTCTGGTGTCCTTCCACAGCTATTTGGTCTTCACCATAGTGGAGTTTGGAGTGTGACTGTTTGAGGTTGTGGACAGGTATCTTTTATACTGATAACAATTTCAAACAGGTGCCATTACTACAGGTAATGAGTGGAGGACATAGAAGCCTCTTAAAGAAGAAGTTATAGGTCTGTGAGAGCCAGAAATCTTGCTTGTTTGTAGGTGACCAAATACTGATTTTCCACCATAATTTGCAAATAATTTCTTTAAAAATCAGACAATGTGATTTTCTGGATTTTTCTCATTTTGTCTTTGATAGTTGAGGTCTACCTATGATGTCAATTACAGGCCTCTCATCTTTTTAAGTGTGAGAACTTGCACAATTGGTGGCTGACTAAATACTTTTTTTCCCACTGTATCCCTATTGATGCTTGGGAAGGGGGGGGGGGTCTATGGGCTAATAAAACCGTACCAAAAAAAGAACAAAAAAAACTAAAAGTTCAAATCACCTCTTTTAAAAATGCCCAAACTACAAATATATAAAAGTATTTTTCCCACACGGTGAACTGGAATTATAGTGGGAACAATGGCCAAACCACTGTATGTTCTCCATTTCCCCCTCCTGAAAAAAAAATGGAGTTAAAAAAAACAAAAAAAAAAAAAAAAAACACACACACACACACACACACACACACACCAAAACTTCAGACATTGCCTAAAATAGTATGAATAAAAAGTACATTGACCCAGCCAAAAAAAGACAAAAAAAAAAAAAAACATACACATAGATATAAAAAAAGTTAGTGTGTTGGAATATGGCAATTTCAAGAAATACTTTTTTATTTCAAAGATTTATGAAGATTTATGGTACCATTGTGAAGTATAAATTTGTCCCACAAAAATTCAAATCTCGTACGGTTCTGTGGTTGGAAAAATAAGAAAGTTATGGATT
The DNA here is from genome assembly GCA_947044405.1 of Leptodactylus fallax. Lineage (NCBI taxonomy): Eukaryota > Metazoa > Chordata > Amphibia > Anura > Leptodactylidae > Leptodactylus > Leptodactylus fallax. Next base: position 541,554 of record CAMRHE010000148.1, on the reverse strand, counting down.
TTGAAAGCTGGGGAGTAAAAAAATGAAAGTAGAAAAATGGCTGAGGCAAGAAGAGGCTACAGTCGCATCTCTGTTGGAATCTCCGTTAGGAGACTCTGTCACAGTGGCCTCCTGAAATTGCTGGCTGAATAATTCCTGCACACACAACTTCTTCCTGTGGTGCTTTCAGTTTAAAAACAATGGACGCCATTATAGTCAATGGGGTCTGTCGGGCTCCATATGTCTGCTGTTTTAGTAACCTGACCAATGTTCTGGTCCTCTGACAGATTAGAACAACGGACAGCCTGAAGATACTGTCATATGTTTTCCTTCATTTATTCTGCTTGTTTAGAGAGTTATTATACTGTATACAGTATAACTGATGTATTTTTCTATGTTTATTGTCTGCCATGTTTTTTTCAATGACCAAAAAGGTAAGTTAACTTAAATAAATAAATATATGCACACAGTATGCTCTATTAATAGCACCTGAATGAAGGTGCATGGTAAATTTAGTTCCCTCAGTCTTGCCCACTTTTCTTATACCACTCTTTATATTGAAGACTATTGGACAAGTGATAAAGAAATCATAACATTCGAACATATGATGAATGTAACGATGAAAAAAATTATTATGGATCACTGTAAAAAAAGAAGTTCTCAGTCAGTAAATACCTTGTGTATAGAAATGAGCCTTGTATTTTCCCATCCTCAGGGCATGGATTCCTCTGGTTTTATCAATAGATGGAGGATAATAGTAAAACATGTTCCTTGGACTCTGAAGGACAGGAGATAAACACAATTACATTTTGCAAAAATTAAACCTGGAAAAAAAAAAAATTATTTAAGTAAAAAAAAGTCCGCGAGCTAAACAAACCTATAGATAATGAAGCAAAAACTGAATCATTCTATAAACATTTATAAAGATCCTGGTAACTTTTAGAAAACCACAACTGTATATCAATATACATGAAGAGTTGATACGTTCAAGATATGAGAACATTATACCCTTGCTAAAAATTATTATTATATAGTAGGACAAAAACTGGTGTGAACCTAGCTGAAGATGGGCAGTTATCATATGTGGTGCATGTAGAGCAGTTGCCACCAAGTGGGATTACTCTGCCTGCAACAAAACAAAAATGAGTTTTATTTTTAGAAGATTATGGTTTGTATGTTGACATTTTATCTGGCAGTTTTTGCAGATCACAATGGATAACACCCTTCCATCAAAGTCAGAAACTGATACTCAGTTTCCTTTTCTAAAGTAGTCAGTCAAATGTCATGTACCGTATACAAAGCCAGCAAGTAGAGGAAATGCAACTAGTGTTCTTTTTATTTCTTTATAATTGCCACCTAATGTGTTCAGTGCTGGTGAGAAGTCCCTTCTAATGCAATTATACATACTGACTGATCGATATAATAGCAGGAGTCACTACTCTGGTACTGGCGTAGATTTGCATTCTAACTTGGTCGTTCCCAATCCCCACCCACATTCAAAGAATGTGGCAAGCACGTATTGGGGATTGAGGTGCAAGAAAGTGCCTTGCGCCAAACATGCACCTTAATATCATCCCTCTACACCAGTTTTCTGGCATAGAGAGTGTGATGCGTTTGCCCCAGTGTGTGGTCACAGGTTTAGGTACTGCATTTCTCCGGGGTGGATTAAGGGTACCATGAGCCCTGGGCTAATAAGAAAGCATGGGAGCCTCCCAATCATGCCCCTTAGCGGCCCTCCACGCAGTATAATGTCCCATAGTGGGCCCCCCCGTACAGTATATTATAATCATACATTCATTTAACAGAGGCAAGACAGTCCACTGGTATAATTTTTTTTTTTTTCTTGTGCAATGTGTGTCTCTTAGCAATTTATCCCACAATATGGATTCTAAGGCTAAGGCCCCACATTGCAGAAAAGCTGTGTTTTACAGTACCTGCAAAGTGGATAGAATTCTGGCTAATCCCATCCACACATTGCAGAAAAAAATCTGCAGCGGAAAACGCTGGCTAATTCCGTATAGGTATAATAGGGGCAGAAAGTTTGCAGAGGAAAACTCTGCAAAATCAAAATGAAAAATGCTGCTGAAAAAAAACCACAAGATACGTTTCAGTTGCGTTTTGCTTCCTGCAGCGTTTTTTTTTTTTGCTGTCCTTTGATATGTGGGGCCTTAGCCTTGAACTGATTTGCACTGCAGTAAAATGCATCTTGGACAGCGATAATGAAATAAATTGAAATGAACGCCTGCTATGTATAGATTTGTGCTAAAATTTGCACCTATTTCTGCCTTATTCATAATCAAAACAACAGGAGGAGTAATTTTTGCAAAATCATAAAACTGTTGCAAAGTCAATAATACTGTATATATTTCCAATGTAGACTGAAAAATGTGATGTGAACAGCGTTTTGTAATTTTAGACTTTTCATATTTTTTGTGCAAATACTGATATTTATGCATATATATATTAACAGCAATAAACAGGATGAGAGTCAATTAAAAGCTTTGTGTTGTATATACTTGTAGTTTATGACAACAGAATCTTCCTTCGTGCTAGCTGTGGGATGATATCTTAAATTATACTGTGCTATCTTCATTGCTCAGAAGACTGTTGCAGAAGCAGTAGGCATTCTTACGTTCTTAGTTACAGGACAGAAGTCCAACTGGGACATAATTGTTTATTTGTAAGTATACTGTCAACGCAACTGTAGAAAACATTAACACAAAGTAACCTACAGTAATGATTCAGCAACTCTTCAAGTCATTTCCAATTCAAGGGGGAAAAAAAACTACTGGGAAGCAAAAGTGTTTTAAAACAGAAAAAGGCAAATAACCCCTCCCCCCATTAAAACAAAAAAAAAAAAATAGGAAAAGGATCCAGTAGGGGAAACACTTGCCCAGCACATTAGAATTGCTGTTCAGTTGAATTCCCATCAATGGCACTGAAGCTCAACTTTAACAAAACACATAATTAGAACAACAGTTGAAAGATTGCCTATTGTAAATGAAGCACAAGATGTTCACAGAATGTGTGAGACATTCATTTAAGGCTCTTCAATTGTTTGTTATTCCTCCAAGATTAAATTCTATGGTAGAAAGCAGAGGACTTAAAATACTAGTGCAAAGAACCAAATCTACCCATAGAACATTCTCCACAACTCTGTATGTTATTTTTGGATATTTTTACAATTTGGACTCTTGTTCCAAAAATTGTTAAAGGGGTATTCCCATGAACATATTTGTAGGTAATTTAAAGTTCAACATTTTTGCAAATATAAGTAGTTAAAAATTCTGCAGCATTCTAAAGATTTTCTCTAACTATGTTAGTGGTGACAGTCTGTTGTCTTGATTGGTTGCCAATGGATACAACCACAAATGCAGAAACTTTCTATGGCCTGGGACTTGTCAAAAACCCAGCCATGATTTTCTTATTATAGCTGGGTTATTAGGCAGGAACACTACATGTATCAGAAGATATCCTGGCCCCAATAAAAATACCATTGATGATTTTCTGACCTTAGAAAGTTCCTGCATTCATGGTCGTATCCAGTGGCAACAGATCAAGACACGACTGTAACCACAAGATATTTAGAAAAAAATCTTTAAAAGTCTGCAAAATGTTTAATTACTTATATTTGCAAAAATGTTTAACTTTTAATTATCTACAAATTTAAAAATTTTTATGTTCATGAGAATACCCCTTTAAGTATATAATCCAAGCACTCAATGATATGCTTCAAAAGTGATTTATTCAATCAACTTTGTATATACAGATGATGCAATCCAAAAATTGTCATATATGAACATTTTCAGTCCAACACAGACATTCATCAGATGGGATTGCCTTGTGAAAAACAAAGAGAAACAGAACATGATGACGCGCATAATGTCACATCACTATGGTAATAGAGGATAAGCCTGTTACACTGGAACCATCCTTTCAGTTGTGATGTGCATGATCATATGAAATGTCTCATAAATTAGCCATTGTATATAGTATATAATATATATATATATATATATATATATATATATACACACACATATACACACGCACACACACAGTATATAAATATATATATATATATATATATATATATATATACCACATATACATATATATGTGTATATGTGTATACACATATACACATATACATATATATATATACATATACACACACTATAACTTATGATCAGTAGATCAAACATTCAGGACAATAAATACAATGCCCAACATATATACTTACAGTATATTAACAATTTTATAGGTGGTTAGATTGCATATTAATGTTAATGATTTACAGTCATATGAAAAAGTTTGGGCACCCCTATTAATCTTAATCATTTTTACTTCTAAATATTTGGGTGTTTGCAACAGCCATTTCAATTTGATATATCTAATAACTGATGGACACAGTAATATTTCAGGATTGAAATGAGGTTTATTGTACTAACAGAAAATGTGCAATATGCATTAAACCAAAATTTGACCGGTGCAAAAGTGACATTAATATTTAGTAGATCCTCCTTTTGCAAAAATAACAGCCTCTAGTCGCTTCCTGTAGCTTTTAATCAGTTCCTGGATCCTGGATGAAGGTATTTTTGACCATTCCTCTTTACAAAACAATTCCAGTTCAGTTAAGTTTGATGGTCGCCGAGCATGGACAGCCCGCTTCAAATTATCCCACAGATGTTCAATGATATTCAGGTCTGGGGACTGGGATGGCCATTCCAGAACATTGTAATTGTTCCTCTGCATGAATGCCTGAGTAGATTTGGAGCTGTGTTTTGGATCATTGTCTTGCTGAAATATCCATCCCCGGCGTAACTTCAAATTCGTCACTGATTCTTGTACATTATTCTCAAGAATCTGCTGATACTGAGTTGAATCCATGCGACCCTCAACTTTAACAAGATTCCCGGTGCCGGCATTGGCCACACAGCCCCAAAGCATGATGGAACCTCCACCAAATTTTACAGTGGGTAGCAAGTGTTTTTCTTGGAATGCTGTGTTTTTTTGACGCCATGCACAACGCCTTTTTGTATGACCAAACAACTCAATCTTTGTTTCATCAGTCCACAGGACCTTCTTCCAAAATGAAGCTGGCTTGTCCAAATGTGCTTTTGCATACCTCAGGCGACTCTGTTTGTGGCGTGCTTTCAGAAACAGCTTCTTTCGCATCACTCTCCCATACAGCTTCTCCTTGTGCAAAGTGTGCTGTATTGTTGACCGATGCACAGTGACACCATCTGCAGCAAGATGATGCTGCAGCTCTTTGGAGGTGGTCTGTGGATTGTCCTTGACTGTTCTCACCATTCTTCTTCTCTGCCTTTCTGATATTTTTCTTGGCCTGCCACTTCTGGGCTTAACAAGAACTGTCCCTGTGGTCTTCCATTTCCTTACTATGTTCCTCACAGTGGAAACTGACAGGTTAAATCTCTGAGACAACTTTTTGTATCCTTCCCCTGAACAACTATGTTGAACAATCTTTGTTTTCAGATCATTTGAGAGTTGTTTTGAGGAGCCCATGATGCCACTCTTCAGAGGAGATTCAAATAGGAGAACAACTTGCAATTGGCCACCTTAAATACCTTTTCTCATGATTGGATACACCTGGCTATGAAGTTCAAAGCTCAGTGAGGTTACAAAACCAATTTTGTGCTTCAGTAAGTCAGTAAAAAGTAGTTAGGCGTATTCAAATCAATAAAATGATAAGGGTACCCAAATTTTTGCACCGGTCAAATTTTGGTTTAATGCATATTGCACATTTTCTGTTAGTACAATAAACCTCATTTCAATCCTGAAATATTACTGTGTCCATCAGTTATTAGATATATCAAACTGAAATGGCTGTTGCAAACACCCAAATATTTAGAACTAAAAATGATTAAGATTAATAGGGGTGCCCAAACTTTTTCATATGACTGTATATACTCAACATTGAAATTGCAACACCAAGAAGGACAAGCTGTAAAGTTATGCAAATTGAGGAAGCAGCAAATTGAGGTGACCAAATACTTATTTCCCACCATAATTTGCAAATAAATTCTTAAAAAAAAAAAAAAAAAAAAAATAAAAAAAAAATCGGACAATGTGATTTTCTGGATTTGTTTTCTCATTTTGTCTCTCATAGTTGAGGTCTACCGATGATGTCAATTACAGACCTCTCATCTTTTTAAGTGGGAGAACTTGCACAATTGGTGGCTGACTACTTTTTTCCCCACTGTATATAAGGGGGCGACTTTTATATACAAGATGGCTAGTATTTATAATGGAGGAACTAGTACACATAAGGGGCACTATTATAAGAAAGGAATTATATACAAGGGGGGCTATTATAAAACAGTGGAACTATTATATAAGGAAACCTATTATAAGGGGGAGACTGATATATACAGTGGGGAAAAAAAAAGTATTTAGTCATCCACCAATTGTGCAAGTTCTCCCACTTAAAAAGATGAGGCCGGCATGTAATTGACATCATAGGTAGACCTCAACTATGAGAGACAAAATGAGAAAACAAATCCAGAAAATCACATTGTCTGATTTTTAAAGAATTTATTTGCAAATTATGGTGGAAAATAAGTATTTGGTCAATAACAAAAGTTCATCTCAATATTTTTGTTATATATCCTTTGTTGGCAATGACAGAGGTCAAACGTTTTCTGTAAGTCTTCACAAGGTTGGCACACACTGTTGCTGGTATGTTGGCCCATTCCTCCATGCAGATCTCCTCTAGAGCAGTGATGTTATGGGGCTGTCGCTGGGCAACACGGACTTTCAACTCCTTCCAAAGGTTTTCTATGGGGTTGAGATCTGGAGACTGGCTAGGCCACTCCAGGACCTTGAAATGCTTGTTATGAAGTCACTCCTTCGTTGCCCTGGCGGTGTGCTTGGGATCATTGTCATGCTGAAAGACCCAGTCACGTTTCATTTTCAATGGCCTTGCTGATGGAAGGAGGTTTGCACTCAAAATCTCATGATACATGGCCACATTCATTCTTTCATGTACACGGATCAGTTGTCCTGGTCCCTTTGCAGAGAAACAGCCCCAAAGCATGATGTTGCCAACCCCATGCTTCACAGTAGGTATGGTGCTCTTTGGATGCAACTCAGCATTCACTCTCCTCCAAACATGACGAGTTGTGTTTCTACCAAACAGTTCTACTTTGGTTTCATCTGACCATATGACATTCTCCCAATACTCTTCTGGAACATCCAAATGCTCTCTAGCAAACTTCAGATGGGCCCGGATATGTACTGGCAGAGGGACACGTCTGGCATTGCAGGATCTGAGTCCCTGGCGGTGTAGTGTGTTACTGACGGTAGCCTTTGTTATGTTAGTCCAAGCTTTCTGTAGGTCATTCACTAGGTCCCCCCGTGTGGTTCTGGGATTTTTGCTCACAGTTTTTGTGATCATTTTGACCCCACGTGGAGAGATCTTGCATGAAGCCCCTGATCGAGGGAGATTATTAGTGGTCTTGTATGTCTTCCATTTTCTAATTATTGCTCCCACAGTTGATTTCTTCACACCAAGCTGCTTCCCTATTGCAGATTCAGTCTTCCCAGCCTGGTGCAGGTCTACAATTTTGTTTCTGGTGTCCTTCCACAGCTCTTTGGTCTTCACCATAGTGGAGTTTGGAGTGTGACTGTTTGAGGTTGTGGACAGGTGTCTTTTATACTGATAACAATGTCAAACAGGTGCCATTACTACAGGTAATGAGTGGAGGACAGAGGAGCCTCTTAAAGAAGAAGTTACAGGTATGTGAGAGCCAGAAATCTTGCTTGTTTGTAGGTGTCCAAATACTTATTTTCCATCATAATTTTCAAATAAATTCTTTAAAAATCAGACAATGTGATTTTCTAGATATGGTTTCTCATTTTGTCTCTCATAGTTGAGGTCTATCTATGATGTCAATTACAGGCGCCTCTCATCTTTTTAAATGGGAGAACTTGCACAATTGGTGGCTGACTAAATACTTTTTTTCCCCACTGTATATCGAAGGTCCCCTTATATAATAATTCCAATTTTATAATAACCTCCTTATTTATAATAGTTTCAACCTTTTAAAAGCCCCACTTATTTGTAATACTTCTCCACTTTTAAGGGGGGGCTATTATACTATTATTTATAATGGGGGCTATTATAAGGGGGAACTATTATTTATAAAGGTGCTGTTATAAAGGAAGGAAATATAGCTATATAACTATACAATAGCACTATATATATATATATATATATATATATATATATATATATACTCTCTCTTATAATAACCCTTTATATATAACCGTTTCCCCCTTATAAATAATACTTCACCCTTACAATAGACCCCCTTATATTTAATAGCCCCCACTATAAATAATAGTTTGCCCCCTTAGCAGGTAATCCCTTTCCCTTACCAGAAAATAATAAATCTTGTACTCCCACAATGAGTGGAGCAGCCGAGGACCCTCCCTGTAGTAGCGGCATGGGTGGTGCAATGCAGTGACGTCATCACGCCATCTACGCCGTGACATCCTGTGCGTTATCGGTGGTCCTGTAGGGCAGAGCAGGGACTTTTCAGCTCCCCGCTCTGTCATAGGATGACGCTGTACTGGCGTGCACAGCACAGCACACCGATACAGCTGTGGAGCTCACGGGAGTCAAGCCATCAGGCTTAAAGCCTGATGCTCCGAATCCCGGGGGCCCCATTGGGGACGGGGGCCCTGGGCAATTGCCCAGTTTGCCCCCCCCCCCCCCCTAACGCCGGCCCTGAGAGCGTGGTCACTATATAACTATTGCTCTGTATTCTGAATAAGAACTAATAGTAACTAGACATACACTAGAGCTAGAGACTCAAACCAGGAGACCATAATTTCAGAGGTGATCAAAACTATTTTCTAAAAAGAGAGGCTTCTGCTAAAGAAGTTTGTAACCTCCCCACCACCCCCACATTCCCCCGTAACTACCGAGTGGCCGTAACACACCGGCTGAGATGCTGAGTATTTATGTAGAAAGACATGCCCCTCTACATGACAAAGGGGGAGTGTCCAATCACAGTGCAGAGCTATTCATACCACCAATAAGTTATGCATGATATGGAGAGAGGTCTCTCTTAATAAAGTATAGGGATATATATAAATGTAATAATAAAGTACACGCTTTATTGTGATTAAACATGAGCAATCCAATGGCCCTAACTCTGACCCCGAAATCCCCACCGGGCCACAGGAAAATTGGCTTGCATGAAAGTGGCCCTTGGTACAAAAAAAAGCTGGGGACCGCTGATCTAAGAGGTTAAGTGTCTGAGATGTAAGCGAAAGGTGTCAGCTGTACATTTACAGCTTGATGTGCTAACCTGACACTTGCCATAAATGTATGCCATGAAGCAGGAATGGGTTAAAATATTTTCTGAAGGTCGCTTGTTTCATTATAAATGACGCTTATTTATTGTACAATGAAAGGTTATGCACATTCATTGTACAGGTCAAGGTATAAAGGTTATTGTTATGTGTATATCTACTAAGAAAATATGGTAAGCAAGAGATAACTTTATTGCCAAGTATAGCTCTTGGTCAATTGTTCCATTTGTATTAGATATCCATACAGAAAAATATTTATGTAATATTACTTGTCAGTTTAATGGTTGCTAATCCTTGAAAATGTGCAGTTTGAGGCTAAGGCCCCACATTGCAGAAATGCAGCTTTTTTGTTGCAGATTTTGAGCCAAAGCCAGGAGTGGATTTAGCAGAAGGGAGAAGTACGTATAAGTACTTCCTATATATTTCCCATTCCTTTTGTAGCCATTCTTGGCTTTGGCTCAAAAAACCACAGCAAAATCTGCAACAAAAAAGGCTGCGTTTCTGCAACGTGGTGCTAATGACTGAACTGTCTGTAGTGACTGAACTGAGTCACTGCTGCTAAGCTCCCATTCAAGTGAATGGGAGCTGCAGAACCTGCTCTTCCCACTAAGAGGATAATGGAGTTTTCTTCTTCATGCTCCATTTTCTGTTTATCACCTTCTGAGAACAGCTGATTGATGGGAATGCCTGGTTTCAGAAGCCCACCATTTGGATATTGGTCGAGCTATCCTTACGATTGGTCATCAATATTTTAGACTGGAAAACCCCTAAGACCGTGGCTCCATGTGGTGGCGTTTTACAGTCCCTGCAAAATGGATGGAATTCTAGCAAATCCCATCTACATATTATATAAAAATATGTGCAGCAGAAACGCTGCGATTTCCAAAACAGTCGTGGTTTTGGAAATCGCAGCAGGTCAATTATACCTGCGGAAAGGCCCGTGTTTTCCCTATAGGTATAGTGGAAGCAGAAAGTCTGCAGAGGAAACCTCTGCTAACTTTCTGTGAAATGCGTTGTGGGAAAAAATGCAATGGGTTTCCGCTCTGTTTTTTTCCGCAGCACTTTTTCACTGTGGCCGGAAACTTGGGGCCTTAGCCTAAGAAGCTACCTATCATTTTACAAACTAGAGATATGTAAAATTTTGATCGGTTGGGGTCCAGGTGCTAAGACCCACCTGATAACTAAAAAAAAAAAAAAAAAAAAAAAAAAAAAGGAGGAAGAGGCACTCAGCTGACCTCTGTTTCTGCTCTGTGAGCCTATGGACTTATTAACTCATACACTGCATGCAGAAATGAAACACAAAGCTCTGATCTTTGCTGCCTAACCCTTTGTATATCACAAAGAACAGAGACAGACTGAGGGGGGACTCTTTGATCACTGTAAGTCATAGGAAGGAAACTGGTCCCCATAATTGTCTGGCCATAATCTCTGTTAGGACATAATTACATAGGCCCTTACATTTGTGTATCTACTATTAGTGAATGGACCTGAACAGCAATACCAGATGCAGCCATGACAAGGAAATGGTGTCTGCTTTTTGTTAAAATTGGAGACTTTTTCATATCTCACACATGACATTTATTAGGCTGCCAAAAATTGTGAGGATAAAGAAGTCATCTAGTCTGGGTCTTACAAATGCTGCTATTAAAATTACAAACACACATTACTTACCTTTTCACCATTAAGAAGCAGCTTACTGAGATCATATCCATCCAATGTGACTTTTGGAAGGGCAGCACCTGCTAAAGATGCTACTGTAGGCAGAATGTCCAGAGTGCTGGCCAGCTCGGATGTCACTCCTACAAGTTATTAGATGACAAGTGAACACATACAATGACCACATGCTTTAAAAAAAACAATATATGCAATCCATAGACATAAAGACCTATAGCAGTGATGGCGAACCTATGACACGCGTATCAAACGTGACACGCCAAGACATTTTGGGTGACACACATTGTCCGAACCAATGGCAGCCGTAGGGGTGCAACTTCCATGAGGCAACCTGAGGTGGTGGCCTCAGACGATGCCCCATGAAATAAATTGGGGTGGGGGGGGGGGGGGTCTTTTTTTTTTTTTTTTTTTTTTTTTTTAAAAGCTACTTATTGTGTTACTGCAATAAGCAGCTGTCGTTAATTTATACTCACCTGTCCACGCTCCTGTCCTGGCTGTCCTCCGCTGCCTCCTATAGGCGGAGCTGCACTTAAATCAAGACGTTGAAGAAAGCCGGGACGCTACATACAGCGTCCCGGCGTTTTTCAGCGTTGGCTACAGTGCACCCTGGAGGCGGCAGTGGAAGGCAGCCAGGGCTGGAGCATGGACAAGTGAGTAAATATTATAGGGTGCTACTCTGTGGGGGGGGGGGGGGGAAGGGGTCATATAATGTGGGTGGGCTTATATACTGTGTGGGGGACATAAAAAAAAAATGTGACTCGGCACCTGAGTTAAGCTAGGTTATTTTTATTTTTTTTTACGAATTTTGACATAAGCTCAAAAGGTTAGCCCTCACTGACCTAGAGTAACAAACTTCACAATATAGACCGTCAGTGTCATACATTTTGGACAACAATTCTCATGTCTATTGTCTGCTTTATAAGCAGACAGTAATTTTTGATCATAACATAACTCAATAACAGTCTGCAAGTCTGAAAGACAGATGTGTTCTCTTTTACAAATAGCACATGCCTGCGCATGATTATAATGGTTTAACTCTGCAGTTAAGTTTCAGAGAGTCTGGAGTCCCTTGTTGAGCACTCCTGGCATGCGGTCCCTTGTTGAGCACTTCTGCGGTCTTGAACTCGCCTAACTGTGTGGGCACAAAGTACTCAATGTCTAGTGTTGGATCTATGTTATCATTGCTCTGTATGTTAGAAAAACACTGTACCTTCATGCATTTGTTCCTCACTATACCCCTCGTGTGGAATTGAAACTATATAACACTGGTCATTTTCAGTCTATTTTTTGAATTCCCCCCTCTTGCTTTACCTATGAATACTGTATATTTAGATTTTGTTCCTATTCCTTTTATATTTAACCTTTTTTTTTTTTTAAATACATGTATATATTTGATATGAGTTTATTGTGAACACTGCACACCTCAGTAGTAAATTATGAACTTTGATGCTGAATGTTTTCACCCATGTTATTTTATAATTTTTATGGTTTTATTATTTTATCTAGCTGTTGCGTACAGCATATTTTTTTGTTTTGTTTTCCCTTCTCTGTTTTTGTAGTGTGAAAATGGAAATTGAGATTTGATGTAAAAAAAGATCTGATTTAAAAAAACAAAGCAAATAGTACATGCTGTGTGTGGTATTTCCAGATACATTTTGGATAGTCATCTTACAAATCTTTACTTTAGACATAAATTGTTGTTACCTGGCTTTATCGTCCCTTCCCAATATAGAATAGCAGGTTCTCGTAAGCCTCCCTCATACGTTGTGCTTTTGCCACATTTCAGAAGCCCAGAGCTACCACCTCTCTCCTTACGCATAGTCTCAGGTCTGATAAAGAGATAAAATATGATTACTCACATGAGAAGAGAGTGCTTAGAAAAAATAATTTATATTTTTTGCATTCCCCTTGCATCATCTCCCTTAGGTAACACTATTCATAATTTAGCTACTTATATGTCACTCTTTTAGGGTGTAACACCCTTATGGTATATATCTGCATCAGAGTCCATTAATAAAATGCATGCAGGACTATTTAATTCAGCAAAATGACAGGTACCATAAAAGATACCCCATTATATTTAATGTGGGTCCTTTGGAATATATTGGTGTCTATCATTTAAGGGATTTGTGTGGGATTCAAAGAAGATGGTTGCATCAACCAAACCCAAAAATAACACTGAACCACAGTCTACTGCCCATCAGGAATGAGGAAAGAATTCTCAGATGTTTCCCGTTTGCAGAGTCAGAACAGTAAAAGGGCACTCCACTAATTAGTAAAGACGTTTGTCATAAAGAGGCTGAATAATTCTAAGACTGCAGTAGTCATAAAAGTGATATTTTGTGCTGAATTTGGAGAAACCACTCATACAAGTGCATCTCAATAAATTAGAATATCAATTGTTTGTTTTTTTTTAGTAATTCAATTGAAAAAAGTGAAACACATATATTATATGGAGTCATTACAAACAGAGTGAACTTTTCCAATTTATTATTTATGTTAATGTTGATGATTATGGCTTACAGCCAAGGAAAACTCAAAAGTCTCAGAAAATTAGATTATTATATAAGACCAACTGTAAAAAAATTATTTAACACAGAATTGTTGGCCAAATGAAAGGTATATACAGTAAATGCACTCAATACTTGGTCAGGGCTCCTTTTGCATGAATGACTGTATCAATGCGGCGTGGCATAGAGGCAATCAGCCTGTGGAACTGCAGAGGTGTTATGGAAGCCCAGGTTGCTTTGATAGCAGCCTTCAGATTCTCTATGGGGTTAAAGGGGTATTCCCATGAACATAATCATATCTATATTTGTAGATAATTAAAAGTTAAACATTTTTGCAAAATATAAGTAGTTAAAAATTCTGCAGAGTTTTAAAGATTTTCTCTAACTATCTTAGTGGTGATAACCTGTTGTCTTGATTGGTTGCCAATGGATACGACCACAAATGCATAAACTTTATATAGTCTGGGACTTGTCAGGACCCCAGCCATAATTTTTTTTATTGTAGCTGGGTCATCAGGCGGGTGACACTACAGGTATCAGAAGATATCCCGTTCACAATAAGGAAATCATTTTCTGACCTTAGAAAGTTCCTGCATTCATGGTCGTATCCATTGGCAACCGATCAAGACAACAACGTGTGACAACAAGATATTTAGAGAAAATCTTTAAAACTCTGCAAAATGTTTAATTACTTATATTTGCAAAAATGTTTAACTTAATTATCTACAAACTTAAAAATGGTTATGTACGTGGGAATACCCCTTTAAGGTCAGGCGAGTTTGCTGGCCAATCAAGCATCGTGATACTGTGGTTATTAAACCAGGTATTGGTACTTCTGGCAATGTGGACAAGTGCCAAGTCCTGTTGGAAAATGAAAATTCCATCTCCAAAAAGTTTGTCGGCAGAGAGAAGCATGAAGTGCTCTAGAATTTCCTGGTAGACAGCTGCGTTGACTTTGGTCTTGATAAAACACAGTGGACCTACACCAACAGATGACATGGCTCCCCAAACCATCACTGATTGTGGAAACTTCACACTAGACCTCAAGCAGCTTGGATTGTGTGGCTCTCCACTCTTTCTCCAGACTCTGGGACCTTGATTTCCAAATGAAAGTAAATTTTGCATTTCATCTGAAAACACCTTTGACCACTGAGCAACAGTCCAGTTCTTTTTCTCCTTGGCCCAGGTAAGACTCTTCTGGTGTTGTCTATTGGTTATGAGTGGATTGACACATGTTATGCGACACTTGTAGCCCATGTCCTGGATACATCTGTGTGTGGTGGCTCTTGAAGCACTGACTCTAGCAGCAGTCCACTCCTTGTGAATCTCCCCCAAATTTTTGAATGGCCTTTTCTTAACAATCCTATGAAGGCTGCGGTTATCCTGGTGGCTTGTGCACCTTTTTCTACCACACTTTTTCCTTCCACTCAACTTTCCATTAATAAGCTTTAATACAGCACTCTGTGAACAGTCAGCTTCTTTACCTTTTGTGGCTTACCCTCCTTGTGGAGTGTGTCAATGACTGCCTTCTGGACATCTGTCAAGTCAGCAGTCTTTCCCATGATTGTGTCACCTAATGAACCCGACTAAGGGACCTTTTTAAATGCTTAGGAAGCCTTTGCAGGTGTTTTGGGTTAATTATTCTAATTTTCAGAGATAATGACTTTTGGGTTTTCCTTGGCTGTAAGCAATAATCATCAAATTTAACAAACACTTGAAAAAGTTCACTCTGTTTGTAATGACTCAATATAATATATGTGTTTTCACTTTTTCAACTGAATTACTAAAAAAATAATAATAAATAAATAAATAGCTTTTTGATGATGTAATTTATTGAGATGCAGTTGTTTATGGCTGGGTTCACAAGCTGAGTTTTTGTTGCATTTTAAAACGTTAAAAACATACTGGGGAAAAAAGCATATGTTTTGAAAAAGGGTATATGTGTATTGCCATTTAAACAGTTACCATCAGTAAAAAAAAAAAAAAAATGCCTTTTAAAATATACATTTAAAAAACAAAAAAAACAAAAAACATGAGTTTCAAAACTGAACAAAATTGGAACGTGTGAACCCATGCTATCAGAAATTTAATGTGACTTTTTTGAATTTTTCAAAAGTTTTGTCTTTTGTCAAGATACCATGATGCAGGAAGTGATCAGATTCAAGTTAGCCTACATCTTTAGTTGTGCTGAGCTATATAGGTCACTTTCACAAAGTGAAAAGGTAAGGATCAATACTTACAAATACTAGTACAAAATACTGACCTCATTCTGACTGTGTCAAAGTTGCTAGAGGCTGGGGCGGAAACACAGGGCAAAAAAAACGGTGTTTTACAGTAACTGCAAAGTAGATGGGATTCTGGCTAATCCCATCCATGCATTACAGAAAAAAAAATCTCCAGCATGTCAATTATACCTAAAACCCTCCCTGGTGTTTTCCATAAAGGTATAATAGGGTTAGAACGTCCACAGGGGAAAATTCAGCAAAATTTCAATGAAAAATGCTACGTTGGGCCTTAGCCTTAGCTGAATTTTCTGGAACTTTTTAATTCATGACCAATCCATAGGAAAGGGATTCAATTAAAGATTCTTGAGGGTCTGACACCTGTGACCCTGGAAGGTCAGCTGTTTGAAGAGGCAGTGGTATTCACTGAGCACCGCTTCAATTTCACAGGCCAAATGACGTCATATTCATTGGCCTGATCGCAACTCATTCAAGTGAATGGGCTAATCTGCTATGCCAAGCACAGCAGCTGCACAAATGTGCAGCACTGTATTTAGTAAGTACTGCAGAGCCTGCAGCCCGAGTGTTGGATCCCTGACAATCTTTAATTGATGACCCATCCTTAAAGGACAGATAATCACCAGTTATAAATCCTGGAAAAACCCTTTTAGGCCAGGGGCCCCACGTGGTGGAAGTCGCACCATGTCAATTATACCTACGGAAACACCAGCGGTTTTTCTATAGGTATAATTGAAGCAGAAATTCCACAGAGGAAACCTCTGAGGACTTTCTTTGAAAAGCGCTGCGGGAAAAACCGTGATGTAACCAAAAATTACTCAGCCTTTCTTTAACCACTTTAGCACTTTTTTTTTTAGCAATTACCCAGATTCAGGACCAAACACATTTTCAGGTATTTTCGTACATGCGGTTTTAAGGGCTATAACTTTTTTTCAATTGGGTTATTCAACTGATTCTTGTAATTTTTTAATTTTTAATAGCACGACTAAAAATCTTTTAAAAAATTATTTTCCCTCTCTATTACAGTAATTTATATTTGGTATTGTGTCATCGGGGATTGGGCTAAAACCTGTGATGTGGGCATAGTAGTGGTGTATAATTTTTTTTTATTTATTTTTACAGTGTGTCCCCATAAGGTCATAATAGACCTTTGGGGGGCGATTTAACAGTATTTTTTGGTGGTGGGGGTCTGACACGTTTAGCCCCAGTAACAGTAGGAATGCAGCCTCCTGTCCATAACTGCTGAGCTGATCTGGGTCCTCTAGAACCCGACAGCTCTAACAGTCTCTGATCCCCGGGTGGATCACGTGAACACTTAGTCAAAGGGGAGCCGCATCACGGTGGCTCCCACAGCTGTATACACGGCACGTCCCTGCCTTCTCTATAGGAGCTCCGGATGTAGTTACAGCTAGCTCCCCAGTTATGCAGCTGCACAAAATCGTATGGGTATATTCTTGCAGAGTTAAAAGTGGACCGCCCAGACGTAAAAAGTCTATGGGTGGTCCGGAACTGGTTAAAGCATACCTCAATTATGAAACAACTTTTTATACATGAATAGTACGAATAGTACTTGTGAATATAAGAAACTTTGAAATATATCTTATTAAGGAAATCTTTTCCTTCTCCACTTAATATACTGTTCCCCTCATGGCCGAGCCTAACTGGATCCCTTTTGGAGGAACTCGTGTGTACTGCAGCAAAAAAAAAAAAAAAAACAACCAAAATTGGGTGTTTTTTTTGCTGAGGCAGACCTACTTGAGTTGACTGAAATACAGTCCATTCCATAAAAGTAGGTAGAACCTGTTCACATGCCACGATGGTGGAATGCCGATGCAGAGTATAAGCATTCCTATGCGGCTTTCCATTGCTGATTAGCCCCAAATGAATGGGTCTAATCAGTGGAGAGTCTCAAACAGCGGCCTACGGCTGAATCAGCTGCATAATCTGTGGCAAGATTGAGCAGGATGCTTTTTTTTTTTTTTTTTTTTCCCCAGCGTCCTACTCCAATCTCTGCCTTGCATAGAAAACCCAGTACAATGTCCCATAACAGCCTCTTTACACTGTATAGATAGAGGCACTGGTACTGCACACTCAAAAAAGATTGTGGTGCTAGCAAAAAAGGGTTCTCCAACCCAAGTCCAAGAAAAAGATATTCACCATTTCCCCTATATTTTTAGTGAGTAACAAGATCTAGCTGGATGAAGGTCATGTGACCGAAACATTGCAATTTTTGATCTCTCTCTCCACTTTGCCGTTTATTGCTCTATTATGGCGTTGCAATTGCTATGAAGTATCTATTCCTGCTATGAATTACTGCATGTGCAGCATCAATTTCTGTCATGAATTTTTTCTGTCATGAAATTTTGCACCAATAAATGTTTGTTTCTTTGAACAGCAGTTCATCTGTGTGTGCAGCGAATATCTTTTTCTCTACACGGTATAATGTGCCATAGCAGCCCCTCCACACAGCATAATCTCCCATAGTGGTTTCTACGGTGTTCGTTGCAAACATTTCGGGTAGGGCAGAACCTTAAATTTTTTGGGTTCGCCTCCCACAAACTATTATACTCTGGGGTCCCTTCAGAGTATAATGGTCAGAGGCATGCATAGGTGAGCCCATGTCATTATGTGTCGTAACGCCAGCCTGACCCATGTGACGTCCGTGACGTCATTGCAGAGACCCAAAGACAGCAAGGAATAGTGCCAGAGCCTAGAAGAGGAAAGTAACACTGTTTTTTTTTTATGTTTGCTCACCTTTCCCCGCAACAAATGGATGTATTTGATCCCCCAACAAATTCTCTTACCATGAGCCGGCAGCCTTACTTACCGCTTTCCTGCTCCTTCCCATGGCCGCCTCTGCTTCCCCTTCAGCCCACCAGGGGGCCCCAGGTGTCCCATATCTCGTTGCTGTCAGTGATGTTGTGATATGGGATGCACAGAGCCCCTGAAGGGCTGAAAGGGAAGCAGAGGCGGCCATAGGCAGGAGCAGAGATTGGTATGTAAATAGTCCCTATTACCTGCTGGGGTTATTCTAGCATCCTCATGGTGAACCGGTGACACGCCAAAACATTTTGGGTGACACACATCGGTATCTACTTATTGTGTTATTGCAATAAAGCAGCTGCCGATACTTTTTACTCACCTGTCCATGCTCTAGTCCTGGCCGCCCTCTGCTGCCTCCTCTAGGGTGCGCTGTTGCCGACACTGAAGAAGGCCGGGACGCTGTATGTAGCGTCCCAGCGTTCTTCAGCATCGTGACGTCAGTGTAGTGCCGCCTAGAGGAGGCAGCGGGGGGCGGGCAGGACAGGAGCGTGGACAGGTGAGTAAAAAGTATCGGCCACTACTCTGTGTGGGAGGATAAAAGAGGGTCATATACTGTTTGGGGGGATGGGTCATAAACTGTGTGGGGGTCATAAATAGGGGGATCATATGCTGAGTGTGGGGGGTAAAAAAAAGAAGGTATACTATACTATGGGGGGGGGGCAAAAAAGGGTGTCATACACCATGTGGTGACAAAAAAAAAAAAAAAAGGGGGGCCATATACCATGTGATGGTCCAGGAAAAGGGGTCATATACTGTGTGATGGGCCAGAAATACATATAATACAAATACATATATCAAAAATATATATATATTTTTTTTTTACTAGAGCTACAAATATCACAAAATTATGGATATTTCTAGATGTGACATGCCACCCAAGTCAACCTAGGTTTTTTTAAGAATTTTGACCCACCGAGCTTAAAAGGTTAGCCATCACTGTTCTAGAAAGTAACTTTTTTTTTTTTTTTTTAAAGGCAAACAACACCAGCAAGGGCCCACCAATATTGCAGCTTCGCAGTGCCCGCAACAGGGCCCCATCATACAGAATATTAAATGGTACCATTACGAAGTACAATTTGTCCTGAAAACATTAAGTGCTTATATGGCACTGTGAACCGAAAAATAAAAAAAAAAAGTTATGGGGTTTGGAAGACGAGGAGTCAACAAAAAAAAAAAAAAAAAAAATCTAAAAATGTCGCTAATGGGGATCCGTTAATTGTTTTGTTTTTTTTTGCAAGCAGCTGAAAGTTTGTAAATTCTGCTAATAAACCCAATTTGCTTTACAAATAATGCACACAATTGTCAGATAATTCAAGTGACTATTCTGTGAGTCAAATTTATGAACAATTTATGTTCAGTGCAATTTTGGATATGCCAGCAGCTGCTACTAGAAAAATGATATTGCCCATACAGTAAGATTTCTATCAGGTCCACTTTAAAAACACAAATCAAAGCAGCAAAGCCAAAACATCCAATGCTATAAGTATCTTAAATCTTAAAAGAAGCCTCAAACCTGTTGAGAGTGCTATATAGAGGACAGGGAAAGCAGTGTAAAACATACCTAGGCTGATGGTCAAGCAGGATGCATGACTGAAAAAATAGGAATTAGAAATACTGGTAATTGGGTTTCCAGGAGTCCTTCATGACAGCACCACAGGAGGTTGCCCTCTTGACCTCTGAGCAGGACAGGAAGTTAGAGAGGTTAAAGGTCCCCAACCTACCTCCCCTCTTCCAAATTACCACACCAGAGATTCAACAGAAATATACTGAGATATATATAATTAAATCATCATAATGTGTGGATACCCACTAATATATATATTTTTTTTTTTGTATATGTTACATCACATACACCCCATAAACATATCTGCTAACCAGAAATAACGTAAACGGGAGGGAATATCAGGGTGCTGTCATGAAGGACTCCTGGAAACCCAATTACTAGTAGGTAATTCCTATTTTCCAGGACGTCCCTCATGACAGCACCATAGGAGCAGTACCAAATTACTCCAGTCGGGGGAGGGTGGGGTAGGGGTTTGGGCGGAACTACTGCTTGTAGAGCTTTGTGTCCAAAGCCAGTATGCTGACTGGAAAGAATGTCCAGTATATAATGTTTAATAAAGGTACGAAAACTAGACCATGTAGCAGCCTTACAAATCTGGTCAATGGAAGCTTCCCCTCTCTCTGCCCAGGAAGATGCTACCCCCCTAGTGGAGTGTGCTTTGATTCCCTCTGGTGGAGGGAGATCTTGTGCAATATAGGCTTGTTGGATTATAGTCCTTATCCATCTTGACAGGGTCTTGAATGAAATTGGGCCCAAGGAACTGCTTGAATACAAGAGGTCATGAGACCTAAGACTCTCATCCCATCCCTTATAGAACAGCTCTCCTTTCTTTGGGGAGAAAGCATGTCTGACGAGTGGCATCTAACAGTACGCCTAAAAAGATTACTTGAGCGGAAGGTAACAGGTGCGATTTTTCCCAATTTATGATCCATCCCAGAGACTGAAGAAGAGATAGAACTGAATCCCTCTGATCGATCAGCTCCTCCCTGGAGTTGGAAATCAGGATAAAGTCGTCGAGATAGGGAACGATCAGGATATTTTGAGATCTTAGGAAGGCCATAATTTCCACCACTATTTTTGTAAATACCCTTGGAGCAGAAGAAAAGGGAAGGCAGCGGAACTAGTAGTGAAGGGTCCTTCCTTCTATCTGAACTGCAAACCTTAGGAACTTCTGGTAAGATGGATGAATCTTATAGACTCCATTTTGAATCTTATGTATTTTACGGACTTGTTGAGGTGTTTTAAATTGATAATAGTCCGGAAGGAACTGTTTTTTTTTTTTTTAATTAAGAAGAGCCTTGAATAATGGCCCCTGAAATATTCTTCCTTTGGGAAGGGGAAAATCGCATTTAGGCGCAACAGTTTTCTTATGTCCAGAAGGAGGGCTTGATGTAAATTCTGGGATGGGAAGGAGGTGATCACAAATTTTTCTGGAGGAAGCTCTGCAAATTCTATCCTGTACCTTTCTGCTAAGGTATTTAATAACCATGGGTTCGAAGTAATACGGGATAACTGGTTGGAAAAGGTCGCCAATCTTCTTCCTACTGAGCTGGCGTCCTTGTCTCCCTGAAGGGCCGGGGTTATTGGGGTTAAGCAAAAACCCTCGGCTCTTAACTCCTTTTGGATTACTCTAGCAACCAGTCTTTCCCTTCCCTTTATAGGAAGTGGAGGTGGTAGAGGGAAACTGGTTGAAAGGACTGCCTTTTAACTCTTTCCTCAGGAAAATTCTTTTTCCTATCACCTGCCTTTTCAAGGATGTTATCCAGAACAGGACCAAACAGAAAATCCCTGGTTAAGGGGATATTACAAAGCTTATTCTTTGAAGCGGTGTTTCCTGACCACATTTTCAACCATAAGGCCCTTCTGGTGGAGTTTGACAGTGCTGCGTTACTGGCAATGAAATGGACTGTTTCAGCTGAGGCATCTGCCACAAACCCTGTTGCCTGTTTCAAGAGAGGGATGGAGCTCAAGATCTCTTCCCTAGAGGTTCCCTTCTTAAGATGCTCTTCTAGTTGACCCAGCCAAAGAAACATGGATCTGGCTACGGAGGTAGCCGCTATGTTTGTGGAAATAATGGCAGATGAGGACTCCCATGATTTTTTAAGCAGACCGTCCGCCTTTCTCTCCATAGGGTCCTTTAGCTGCGAAGAGTCTTCAAAGGGAATAGCAGTTTTCTTGGCTACTTTAGCTACTGGAATATCTACTTTGGGTAGCTCATCCCATAATCTGGAATCCTCGGGATTAAAGAGCAGCTGATTTTTAACCCCTTAAAGACCCGGCCATTTTTCGTTTTTCCCTCCCCACATTTCAAGATCCATAACTTTTTCATTTCTCAGTTCACAGAGTCACATGATGGCTTATTTGCGAAACAAATTGTACTTTGTAATGGCACCATTCAATATGCTATGAAATGTACTGGGAAGCTGGAAAAAAAAATTCAGAATGAGGTGCAATTGGAGAAAAACTGCACCTGCGCCAATTTCATATGGGTTTAATTTTTACGGCGTTCACTGTGTGGTAAAAATGACATGTTACATGTATTCTGCAGGTCAGTATGAACATGGTGATACCAAATTTATATAGTATTTGTAATGTTTTGATATCTTTTAAAAAATTAAAAACTTTGCAAAATCGAAAAAAAAAAATTTTGTGTCACCATATTGTGACACCTGTAACTTTTTCACATTTACATGTATGGAGCTGTCTTTTATGCGGGACAACATAACATTTTTATTGATACCATTTGGGGAAAGATCTGATGGTTAGATCACTTTTTATTCAATTTTTTTATAGGAGGCAGTGTTGAAAAAAACGCTATTTGGCCATTTTGATTTTTTTTTTTTTGCCGTTACGCCGTTGACCGTATGGGATTAATATTTTAATAGTTCGGGCATTTTGGAGCGCAGGGATACCTAATGTGTTTGTTTACTTGTTTCTTTTATATCTGATCTAGGGAAAGGGGGGTGATTTGAACTTTTATGTTTTTTTTATACTTTTAAAAACTTTTTTTTTTTCTACTTTTACTTGTATGATCAGACCCCCTAGGGACCTTGAAACCTAGGGGGTCTGATCGCTCATACTATTCTTTACTTCTATTAGACGATGCCTCTGGCATCGTCTAATAGCTCTAATGTAATGACAAGCCTGGGAGCCTTCAACAGGCTCCCGGCTGTCATGGCAAACAATCACCGCCCTCCGATGACATTCTGGAGGGCGGCGATCGGGGAAAAATGGCAGCGCCCATGGCGCCTGCGCAATTTAAACGCCGCGGTCCCATTTGACCGCGACATCTAAAGGGTTAACAGCCGCGATCGGTGTAAGCTCCTGAGCTCTCTCCATACATCGTCATGCGACTCAGGACGTACTATTACGCCCTGGGTAGCTAAGTGGTTAAATTCCCTAGGGATAAATAACTGTTTCTCTGCATCCTCCCATTCAGACAAGATTAGGCGCTTAAGGTAATCATTAACTGGAAATATCACCAACTTTCTTGCCACCAGGCCGCCAAACATCTCATCCTGAATAGAACGAGGTTGTTCTTCAACAGGTATATTAATTTTGGCCCTTACTGCCAGAATTAAAGTTTCCACATTCTCGGAGGAGAAACAGAATCTTCTGTTTTCCTGGGAAACTGGGGGAGTGAATAAGCTCTCCTCTTCTTCTAATTCCCCCTCAGAGAGATAGAAGCACTCTTCCTCTGAATCGGACCCCTTAGTACTTATATGAGAGCTCAGGGGAAGATCAGAAACCAGCTATGGTCTTTTGATGGGAGGTTCTTTCTCAGACACAGATTCCTGAGACTGGAGCAAGGAGGAAACAGAGCTTTTTACTTCGTCCCTGATTTGTGTCCTTAACTCAGACATAAAGGTAGGTGTTTCATCTTTAACCAGCTTAGTAAGACAGTCATGACATATCTGCTTCTTATATGCATCAGGCAGGGGCTTGGCACAATTAACACATTTCCTACGTTTTTTAGTGTCGGATTTCTGTGGTATCTCTTTATCCTAAAAAACGCAACAAAGCTAGACTAAGAATACCACAATACAATAAACAGTGCCAAGCCCCCTAGCAAAGCAGTACTTACATGCCCCTGGGCCAAGTCAGCCTCAGGGCGAGGTTTTTGGGTTGCCTCCTTTCTCTGCTCCATTACAACAATGTTAAACAGTTGAAACACACAGTATCATGAAGGCCACATCGCTGCGGCGTCCTACTCACCATTTGAAGTCTTCTGGCAGGTGAGCAGTAGGAGGTACCACTGGTGAGCCGCGTCATCTGGCCGACGGCTCAGCCTCCGCGCTCCAACCTGCCTATCTGAAGTATGCCACCTCCAAGATGGCGGACACGACACTTCCGGTCATGTGATGACGTCATATGGCGACCGGAAGTGTGCGGAGCAGAGCGGGGAATGCTGGCAGGCAGGATGGGAACCCCAGAGAGGGGGAGCGGCTGCCGCACACATGGGGGCCCAGGGAGCAGAGGAACTCCTGCAACTTCCCCCGGACCCCCTGGCTAGGGGGACCCCTACCCCCGAGGGGGTGCTGGCCATGGAACAGGGAGTTGGAAAGGAGGGCAAACAGAGACCCTCGATCCACCTTCCTGCCTCTAGGTAAGAGAATCTTCTCCACGTCCTGCCTCTGAGAGGGACAGGAAAAACACTGGAGAGGGGAGGTGGGTTGGGGACCTTTAACCTCTCTAACTTCCTGTCCCACTCAGAGCTCAAGAGGGCAACCTCCTGTGGTGCTGTCATGAGGGACGTCCTGGAAATCCTTGTTTTAATGCAATCCCCACTATATGCAGTGACCCAGTCTCTCTACACAGAATGCTCTGAACAGAGGGTAGGTGCATTGGGGACTGCATGTAAAGAATCCTCCTCCTGGGAATTTGTGATTGCAGGGCATTAAAACAATGTTTACACTGCTCTGCCCATCCTCTCTATAGCGCTTTAACAGTTTTGAGGGGCCACATACACTTTAATACTTGATATGATGACTGGAGAATCAGGCTACATACAGGGATAATTGAGAGCTTCAACACCATTTTGATTGTTAGAAGCTTATGATAGTTCCTTTATAAAAGGCCTGATTTTAGCTCAGGGCATCACAATAAGGCTCATGTTATGATCTACATATGTGTTGGTACAGGGAGGTGTGTGCATGTTAAGAGGTTATGATCAAGAGGATAGATGGTATAAGGAATGTAGAGACTTAACTCCTGCATGTAATTGATTTTGATAAATTTCAAGGCTCCATATTTTAATAGAAAAAAAAAAATTTGAAAGCACAAGAACCATAAATCAGATGTTTACCATCTACAAATGATTGAGAATATTGCCGTTTAGAAGCATAGATAAAATTACCCATTGTCAGAGGTAAAGATGATTAGTGTGTTGTTCTGAATTCCCATATGCCATACATTCTTTACCAGCTCCCCAACTGTTCCATCAAATTCCAGCAGGGCATCTCCATATTTTCCCCTTGGAGAGTTCCCTGTATAGCGGTCACTTGCAAACTGAGGGTAATGAGTATGCTGAGGAAAAAATAAGACACATGTGACTAGAAAATAGATTATTCAGCTATGCCATTAGTCATTTGTGCTCCACAATAGTCAGGGTAAAGTACAGTATGCTTGTACTTGAAGATAATCTCATAACTGATAATATAGTAAAACTATATCTAGAAAGTGAACACTGGTTTAATTTGTACTTTTACAATAAGGAGCAATATCTCAATGTTGAGGAAAATTCAATTTTCAATTGACCTATGAAGGAATATTATTGCACTGTACATAGTCAAGTAAATCATAGTGGCAGAGTACTTGAAAGCTACCCATAGACATCAGACCAAAGTCAACTGCCATAGGTGTATTGCCAGTTTTTAGAAATGACTACATGAGGCCGGCAAAGTATAGGGGGATTTGTATCTGATTGCTGGGGTCCAGCTGCTGGGTTAAATGTCATTTGTGGAACAATGCCTTTAAAAGGTGTTTTCTCAGTTAAATTATTGATGACCTATGACACAGACTGGTCTTCATTATTAGACTGGAGAGTGTCCAACACCCAACACTTCCACCAACCAACTGTTCTCAGCAAATGGTTCAAAGAGAATAGAATGGAAGCAGACAGCTCTGTTCTCTGTATAGTGGCAGGACCACATTACTGCAAATCAGCTCCCAGTCACTTAAGCTGCAGTGGCTCAATTCAGCCCCTACACAAAACTGTGCTGGTCTGTTCAGTTTCAATAAAAATAGAGTAGGTCCTATCCTGCTCTATGTCATCGGAACAGAACGAATCGGAAGCCCCCATAGAGGTAAGTGCATCATGGAATGCGAGTGCAGAGTTTCATCCAACTGCATTCCGCTGATTCGGCCCCACATTGGATGCATAGTCGGTCTTGTACATTGGGTCTTATGTCATAGATTGTCTATAATAATAGCAAACTTACATGTGATGCATAGTACAGAAAGAATGGTTTCTTATCGGTTACTGCTTTATGAATAAATTCCTTGCTAAATTGCTCATATAGAGGAACTAGTCCAGTAAAGTTCACTGGTTGTTGCAAGATCTCCTCATTCATGAAAACTGGCAGAAGGGTCTCTCCCAAAGTACATGTCCCATAACATCGTGTGTTTGGTGGGAAACATATCAAGTTTTGACAGGGACCCTGTAGAAATACATGAGAACTTTGTATAATTATTATAGTTATAATATTCTGTCAAAAGGGTAGAAGTATTCAATGTGATGTACAATACTTCTAGAAAACTATTTTACCTGATCATGTGAGTAAGGAACACCCAAGAAGTGCTGAAATCCTTGTCGTGTGGGCAGGAAAGTTCCATTAGGTCCCAGTCCCAGGTGCCATTTGCCTGCTATGGCTGTGACATATCCACGAGACTGTAGTACCTCAGCAATGGTAACCTCACTCAGAGGAAGTCCACCCACTGAGCTGGGGTAAAACACTCCAGGATACACTCCAGTGCGGGTCTGGAAACGACCTGTCAGGAGACTGGCTCTGAAATGACAAAAAAAAAAAAAAAAAAAAAAGGCAGCAAAAATGTAAGAACGTGATAATGCAAAGGGAAAAAAAAACAAACAAAACATACGATCCTCAAACTGTCTGACTAGTATTTAGTATAGTAATGGTGCACCTTTTGATAGTCTGTATTAGTATAAATTGATCTGTCATATGATCTCATTTCCTACAATGGGGTACATCAGGTTTCTGTTAAGGGCATCATTTTGCCAGTGTAGCAAGTTTAAAACTAAGTATTGATACATACCTGCCATGGTGGTCAACAGGGGAAAACAGCACTGGTAAATAGAGTAATCTAAAACAATACTTGTGGGGATTAGGTTCAGGTCACGTGAGGGACCCCTACAATGTAGTTAAGGCTTGTGCAGTGAACATTGTAGTAGAGCACTTTGCAAACCAGAAAACACTGTGATACACTTGTTGTTTACTTGAGCAAGTTCAGATGCACTTCAGCATAAATCAGTACTGTGGCCTCTCTCAAGTGCAAAAAGTCTCTTAGTATCCATTTAACACAAACAACACTTTGGGGCATATTTATGAAGACTGGTGTTACTCATGCCAGCCTTCACCGCCCGTGGAGGATGCGCCTTATATATGATGAAGCACACCCTCCACCAGGCTGTGTACCTCAGGGAAAATGTACGCCAGCTTGTAGATAGCGTACCTTTTCCCCAGCATTTATGCCAGATTTCTGGCATAAAAGATGGTAAATCTGGTGGAGGTGATTGACCAGCTCCCTATCTGCCCCCACCACGCCCCCTTCAAAGTAATTTTTTTTGTGAAAAGCACCAATTTGTGGAAACTTTTATTAAATCTTCCCCATTGTCACTCACTAAGACACAACAGTAAAACATTAAGCATTTGCATATACACATCAATGGCGTGTAAGTACAAACCAAAAAGTGCACTAGACAGGTATACAGTACAGACCAAAAGTTTGGACACACCTTCTCATTCCAAGAGTTTTCTGTATTTTCATGACTATAAAAATTGTAGATTCACACTGAAGGCATCAAAACTATGAATTAACACATGTGGAATTATATACTTAACAAAAAAGTGTGAAACAACTGAAAATATGTCTTATATTCTAGGTTCTTCAAAGTTGCCACCTTTTGCTTGATTACTGCTTTGCACACTCTTGGCATTCTCTTGATGAGCTTCAAGAGGTAGTCACCTGAAATGGTTTTCACTTCATAGGTGTGCCCTGTCAGGTTTAATAAGTGGGATTTCTTGCCTTATAAATGGGGTTGGGACCATCAGTTGTGTTGTTCAGAAGTCAGGTGGATACACAGCTGATAGTCCTACTGAATGGAGTGTTAGAATTTGTATTATGGCAAGAAAAAAGCAGCTAAGTAAGAAAAACGAGTGGCCATCATTACTTTAAGAAATGAAGGTCAGTCAGTCCGAAAAAATGGGAAAACTTTGAAAGTGTCCCCAAGTGCAGTGGCCAAAACCATCAAGCGCTACAAAGAAACTGTCTCACATGAGGACCGCTCCAGGAAAGGAAGACCAAGAGTCACCTCTGCTGCGGAGGATAAGTTCATCTGAGTCACCAGCCTCAGAAATGGCAGGTTAACAGCAGCTCAGATTAGAGACCAGATCAATGCCACACAGAGTTCTAGCAGCAGACACATCTCTACAACAACTGTTAAGAGGAGACTGTGTGCAGCAGGCCTTCATGGTAAAATAGCTGCTAGGAAACCACTGCTAAGGACAGGCAACAAGCACAAGAGACTTGTTTGGGATAAAGAACACAAGGAATGGACATTAGACCTGTGGAAATCTGTGCTTTGGTCTGATGAGTCCAAATTTGAGATCTTTTGTTCCAACCACCGTGTCTTTGTGCGACGCAGAAAAGGTGAACAAATGGACTCTACATGCCTGGTTCCCACCGTGAAGCATGGAGGAGGAGGTGTGATGGTGTGGGGGGGCTTTGCTGGTGACACTGTTGGGGATTTATTCAAAATTGAAGGAATACTGAACCAGCATGGTTAACACAGCATCTTGCAGCGGCATGCTATTCCATCCGGTTTGCGTTTAGTTGGACCATCATTTATTTTTCAACAGGACAATGACCCTAAACACACCTCCAGACTGTGTAAGGGCTATTTGACCAAGAAGGAGAGTGATGGGGTGCTACGCCAGATGACCTGGCCTCCACAGTCACCAGACCTGAACCCAATCGAGATGGTTTGGGATGAGCTGGACCGCAGAGTGAAGGCAAAAGGGCCAACAAGTGCTAAGCATCTCTGGGAACTCATTCAAGACTGTTGGAAGACCATTTCAGGTGACTACCTCTTGAAGCTCATCAAGAGAATGCCAAGAGTGTGCAAAGCAGTAATCAAAGCAAAAGGTGGCTACTTTGAAGAACCTAGAATATAAGACATATTTTCAGTTGTTTCACACTTTTTTGTTAAGTATATAATGCCACATGTGTTAATTCATAGTTTTGATGCCTTCAGTGTGAATCTACAATTTTTATAGTCATGAAAATACAGAAAACTCTTGGAATGAGAAGGTGTGTCCAAACTTTTGGTCTGTACTATATGTCAATACAAAGCAAGGTACAGACATGTATCTCATGCAAAATATAATATTATTATAAGCAAGTGTATAGATATAGTAAATAGGATTCCTCCTATTCAAGTTGCCGAGATGAGTATCTCACTGCTACTTAAAGAGAAACTCACTATAAGGGACTCACACTGCTTCAAAAGGCAGCTCAATTTTTATGAAGATTTTTATAGGTGTTTTCTGAAGTGACAGTAATGTCAATGTTATTTTAAAAGAAGCTGTGTGATACTACTCTTAGGTTGGTTCCTCCACCTTACATACTCATGGGACCAGTAAGGGTATATCCACATGTTCATGTTTTGGTTTGGAAGCCAAACCAGCCAAAAGCCTGAACAAAACCTAAATATACCCGCAAGCTGCCTCTACACAGTGTAGCAAATTAGAGTATACTGTAAACGTATTCAGTGCTGGGGTTGCCACTGCTTTCAATTTTAAGTACATGAAACACTGATAACTACAGCTATATCTCATTAGGCTGGATTTACACAGCGCTTTTTTTTTTTTTTCACTGAAAAACTGAATGTACTTTTTAATTGCAGGAAAGAGTAACACATGTTACTAGGCATCTCAGCTGTATGCCAATAACCAATAAATCGAAAACCTCTGTACTGGTCATCATACTCGTACATGCATAGTAACGTGTTACTTTGCTGCAATTAAAAACTGCATTCAGTTTTTCAGCAAGAAAAAAAAAAAAAGCACCGTATAAAGGCAGCCTTACTGGCTGTGCACTTTTAATCAGTAATGAGATATATCTAAAATTAGTCAGTATTTCATTTAGGCTAGGTCACAGTAGCATTGGGCTCTCCATTGTTTGGGTCCGCCAGGAGATCCGAATGACAGAGAGGCCGTCCACTAAAACACCTGCACTGGTTTCCACCGTTTTTATGTTAAAACGTCCTCCGTGCAGGATTCTCCGCAGATGTGAACTTAGCTTTACTTCAAAGTGAAAGCAGCGGCGGCCCCAGCACCAAACATGGCTATGGCAGCATTCAGATCCCCATGTGGCGCCACTTTCATACTATGAACTGTAAAATTCTCATGTGGTTTTCTCCATAGAAATGCACAGGTTACAAATAGAGTACAGAATATGCATAGTCTATGTTTTAATAAGCTGTGTAACATGCAAGATTTTGATCACACGCCATTACATCTCTTTTATAGAAGTAAATATGCCTAAGCCATTGGAATCAAGAAAAACACTGAGAACTTCCCTGAATGACATTTTTAGATAGACAATTTTAGTGTCCCAAAATATTACCTGGAAGGTGAGCACACAGCACCGGTAGTGTAGAAGTCTGTGAAACGTAGTCCTCTGGCTGCCATTTTATCAAGATTAGGAGTGCGGGAAGTTGGGTGTCCATAGCACCCCAAGTCACCATAGCCAAGATCATCAGCAAAGATCATGATGATGTTTGGAGGGTCTGACAACGCCACGGTATGATACACAAGACACCCAAATATGATGATGATAAAGGAGGTCATGCTGAGCCAAGAAGGTGGAGTGTGCCTCCTCCTCAGAGTTTGCTGTCAGTCTCTGTACCTTGAGTATACCTTCTGGGCACCTAGTGAAAGGAAAGAATTATATATGCAGACTGGGAATCAATAAAACAACAAACTGCTCCAATAGTCACAGGGCAGCAGTCACTACAGTCATGGCCAAAAGTTTTGAGAATGACACAAATATTATATTTTCACATGATCTGCTGCCCTCTGGTTTTTATGTGTGTTTGTCAGATGTTTTTATCACATACAGAAATAGAATTGCATTCATAT
Organism: Leptodactylus fallax; assembly: GCA_947044405.1. Lineage (NCBI taxonomy): Eukaryota > Metazoa > Chordata > Amphibia > Anura > Leptodactylidae > Leptodactylus > Leptodactylus fallax. The sequence goes on along the minus strand of CAMRHE010000148.1, from coordinate 510,041 downwards.
TATGAGTAACAGAAGCTTATATTGACAGTTAGAATGAGTTAATGCAGCAAGTCAATATTTGCAGTGTTGACCCTTCTTCTTCAGGACCTCTGCAATTCTCCCTGGCATGCTCTCAATCAACTTCTGGACCAAATCCTGACTGATAGCAGTCCATTCTTGCAGAATCAATGCTTTAATTTTGTCTGAATTTGTTGGTTTTTGTTTGTCCACCCGTCTCTTGATGATTGACCACAAGTTCTCAATGGGATTAAGATCTGGGGAGTTTCCAGGCCATGGACCCAAAATCTCTATGTTTTGTTCCCTGAGCCATTTAGTTATCACCTTTGCTTTATGGCAAGGTGCTCCATCATGCTGGAAAAGGCATTGTTGAGCGCCAAACTGCTCTTGGACGGTTGGGAGAAGTTGCTCTTGGAGGACATTCTGGTACCATTCTTTATTCATGGCTGTGTTTTTAGGCAAGACTGTGAGAGAGCCGATTCCCTTGGCTGAGAAGCAACCCCACACATGAATGGTTTCAGGATGCTTTACAGTTGGCATGAGACAAGACTGGTGGTAGCGCTCACCTCTTCTTCTCCGAATAAGCTGTTTTCCAGATGTTCCAAACAATCGAAAAGGGGATTCATCAGAGAAAATGACTTTATCCCAGTCCTCAGCAGTCCACTCCCTGTACCTTTTGCAGAATATCAGTCTGTCCCTGATGTTTTTTCTGGAGAGAAGTGGCTTCTTTGCTGCCCTCCTTGAGACCAGGCCTTGCTCCAAGAGTCTCCGCCTCACAGTGCGTGCAGATGCACTCACACCTGCCTGCTGCCATTCCTCAGCAAGCTCTGCACTGCTGGTAGCCCGATCCCGCAGCTGAAACACTTTTAAGAGACGGTCCTGCCGCCTGCTGGTCTTTCTTGGGCGCCCTGGAGCCTTTTTGGCACCAATGGAACCTCTCTCCTTGAAGTTCTTGATGATGCGATAGATTGTTGACTGAGGTGCAATCTTTCTAGCTGCAATACTCTTCCCAGTTAGGCCATTTTTGTGCAGTGCAATGATGACTGCACGTGTTTCTTTAGAGATAACCATGGTTAACAGAAGAGAAACAATGATGGCACGCACCAGCCTCCTTTTAAAGTGTCCAGTGGTGTCATTCTTACTTAATCATGACAGATTGATCTCCAGCCCTGTCCTCAACACCCACACCTGTGCTAATGGAGCAATCACTGAAACGATGTTAGGTGGTCCTTTTAAGGCAGGGCTGCAATGATGTTGAAATGTGTTTTGGGGGATAAAGTTCATTTTCTAGGCAAATATTGACTTTGCAAGTAATTGCTGTTAAGCTGATCACTCTTTATAACATTCTGGAGTATATGCAAATTGCCATTAGAAAAACTGAAGCAGTAGACTTTGTAAAAATTTATATTTGTATCATTCTCAAAACTTTTGGCCATGACTGTAGACATAAGGCCAGTGGCGTAACTAAGACTGGCTGGGCCCCAAGGCGAACATTTGACATGGCCCCCCCCCCAAGCCGCCGCCCCCAACCCCCCCAAACCGCCGCCCCCAACCCCCCCCCACACACAAACCGCATTCCTGCTCACACTATTATGCCCCATAGTGGCCCCTGCACACGGTATTATGTCCCATAGTGGCCCCTGCACACGGTATTATGCCCCATAGTGGCCCCTGCACACGGTATTATGCCCCATAGTGGCCCGTGGACACGGTATTATGCAGCATAGTGGCCCCTGCACACAATATTATGCCCCATAGTGGCCCCTGCACACAGTAGTTTGCCCCATAGTGGTCCCTGCACACAGTAGTTTGCCCCATAGTAGCCCCTGCACGCAGTAGTTTGCCCCATAGTAGCCCCTGCACACAGTAGTTTGCCCCATAGTAGCCCCTGCACGCAGTAGTTTGCCCCATAGTGGCGCCTGCACGCAGTAGTTTGCCCCATAGTAGCCCCTGCACGCAGTAGTTTGCCCCATAGTAGCCTCTGCACACAGTAGTTTGCCCCATAGTGGCCCCTGCACACAGTATTATGCCCCATAGTGGACCACCCATGAACGATTATTATACTCTGGGGTCTTTTCAAACCCCAGAGTATAATGATCGGAGACCCAGGGGAGGATAGAAACATAGAAAACACTGCAACTTACCTCTTCCTCGCTCCGGTGCACTACCGTGCGCTACTTCAGCCATCTTCAAAGTCGGACCGGATCTCGCGCGATCTAGCCGGCGTCGCGACGCATAATGACGTCTGGGACGTCACCAAACAGGCCCGAAGCCTGCGGAGCGGTGGATAGGTGAGTTACAGTGTTTTTTATGTTCGCTCACCTCCCCTGGGCCCCCGATCGTTATACTCCGGGGTCTCAAAAGACCCCGGAGTATAACGATAGCAGTGATTGTGAGGTTCGCGATAGCGACTGCCACAGGGCCCCGTAATGTTCCGGGCCCTGTGGCAGTCGCTACCACTGCTACCCCGGTAGTTACGCCCCTGCATAAGGCAGCTATGGGGAAATGGTATACTGAATATATAAGAGATAAATCAGGAAGTCATGAGAACGGCACATGCAGGCTTCTCTACAGCGGGTAGGGGGCAGCATTACAATAGCATATGCTAATATGCACAACATCAACAAGCAGGTAATGAATCCTGCCTGCATAGAAATGTACGGTGCAAACCAGCAGAAACCTCACCACCGGCCACCCCGTCAGCTGACAGCAATGTATGCTGAGAACTGTAGTCTTGTTCGTAGACCCCTCCTCCCACGAACCCTTGTACTTCTCGTTTGTCTTCTGCAGTGTCTCGGCGTCTGCCTCCTCCCTGTGTAAGCTCAGAAGCCGTCTTCTCCTAGTTTGCAGTACCCGGACTTGTATCATTGCAGGGTGTTCAGCAGATGTGACTTTCGCCCACAGAGAGTAGTTATTAGGGCAGGGAGGGGAGGCAGTGCCCTTCATCGATGGCTGCAGGGAAATGGGCAGCACTGACTGAGGTGCTGCTCCAGATCTATTGCATAGGTGCACAGCTATATAGAAATGGTTGTGTACTGTTCCTCCATATAACTGCATACTGGAGCATGATTGTATACTGTCCCTTCATAAGACAGCAGTATACAGGAGCATACAGCAATAGTTACTCCCTGACAGAGCAGTATAGTGGAGCATGTTCATATACAGTCCCTCCATAGTACTGTAGTATAGAGGAGCATATATCTATAGTTACTCCCTGACAGCAGTATAGTTGAGAATGTGCATATACGGTCTTTCCATAATACAGTATAGAGGAACATACAGTACAGACCAAAAGTTTGGACACACCTTCTCATTCCAAGAGTTTTCTGTATTTTCATGACTATAAAAATTTTAGATTCACACTGAAGGCATCAACACATGTGGAATTATATACTTAACAAAAAAAGTGTGAAACAACTGAAAATATGTCTTATATTCTAGGTTCTTCAACGTAGCCACCTTTTGCTTTGATTACTGCTTTGTACACTCTTGGCATTCTCTTGATGAGCTTCAAGAGGTAGTCACCTGAAATGGTTTTCACTTCACAGGTATGCCCTGTCAGGTTTAATAAGTGGGATTTCTTGCCTTATAAATGGTGTTGGGACCATCAGTTGTGTTGTTCAGAAGTCAGGTGGATACACAGCTGATAGTCCTACTGAATGGAGTGTTAGAATTTGTATTATGGCAAGAAAAAAGCAACTAAGTAAAGAAAAACGAGTGGCCATCATTACTTTAAGAAATGAAGGTCAGTCAGTCCGAAAAATTGGGAAAACTTTGAAAGTGTCCCCAAGTGCAGTGGCCAAAACCATCAAGCGCTACAAAGAAACTGTCTCACATGAGGACCACCCCAGGAAAGGAAGACCAAGAGTCACCTCTGCTGAGGAGGATAAATTAATCCTAGTCACCAGCCTCAGAAATGGCAGGTTAACAGCAGCTCAGATTAGAGACCAGGTCAATGCCACACAGAGTTCTAGCAGCAGACACATCTCTACAACAACTGTTAAGAGGAGACTGTGTGCTGTAGGCCTTCATGGTAAAATAGCTGCTAGGAAACCACTGCTAAGGACAGGCAACAAGCACAAGAGACTTGTTTGGGCTAAAGAACACAAGGAATGGACATTAGACCTGTGGAAATCTGTGCTTTGGTCTGATGAGTCCAAATTTGAGATCTTTGGTTCCAACCACCGTGTCTTTGTGCGACGCAGAAAAGGTTAACGAATGGACTCTACATGCCTGGTTCCCACTGTGAAGCATGGAGGAGGAGGTGTGATGGTGTGGGGGTGCTTTGCTGGTGACGCTGTTGGGGATTTATTCAAAATTGAAGGAATACTGAACCAGCATGGTTACCACAGCATCTTGCAGCGGCATGCTATTCCATCCGCTTTGCGTTTAGTTGGACCATCATTTATTTTTCAACAGGACAATGACCCCAAACACACCTCCAGACTGTGTAAGGGCTATTTGACCAAGAAGGAGAGTGATGGGGTGCTACGCCAGATGACCTGGCCTCCACAGTCACCAGACCTGAAGCCAATCGAGATGGTTTGGGGTGCGCTGGACTGCAGAGTGAAGGCAAAAGGGCCAACAAGTGCTAAGCATCTCTGGGAACTCCTTCAAGACTGTTGGAAGACCATTTCAGGTGACTACCTCTTGAAGCTCATCAAGAGAATGCCAAGAGTGTGCAAAGCAGTAATCAAAGCAAAAGGTGGCTACTACCTAGAATATAAGACATATTTTCAGTTGTTTCACACTTTTTTGTTAAGTATATAATTCCACATGTGTTAATTCATAGTTTTGATGCCTTCAGTGTGAGTCTACAATTTTTATAGTCATGAAAATACAGAAAACTCTTGGAATGAGAAGGTGTGTCCAAACTTTTGGTCTGTACTGTATATCTATAGTTACTCCGTGACAGAGCAGTATAGTGGATGGTCATATACTGTCCCTTCATAAGACAGTAATATACAGAACCATATATCAATAGTTACTACCTGAAAGAACAGTACAGTGGATGGTCATATACTGTCCCTTCATAAGACAGCAGTGGAGCATGTTCATATACGGTCTCTCCATAGTACAGTATAGAGGAGCATATATCAATAGTTACTCCATGACAGAGCAGTATAATGGAACATGTGTGTATACTGTCCCTACATGTAACAGTATACAAGAGCATATATCAATAGAGAGAACAGAAAAAAATACTGCATGCCACTATTTTTATCAGTGTCTCTTGGCCCAGATGAGTGAATGGCTCCATTTTTAAAGGACAGCATTCTGTCAGAAAAATGTGAAAGGGCTCTGAAGCTGTGCCCTTAGAGCTACAAACATGGATGAAGCTGTGTTAAATTCCTAGACCCTTGGTTAGATTTTAATGAGTATGGTGCATCTTATAATACTAGACAGGTGGACCACCTGCAGTTTATGATATATATTGACTACACTTGTTCATCTGGAGCTTTTTGAATAGAAGGCAACACACATGCATGGTTGCCCACTATACCACCACAAGATTGAATATTCTTTTCCTTCTGCTTCTCATCACAGGCTGTGTCTAAATGGGTTTGTGCTGGAGCTACAGCATTGCTTTTTAATTTATTAGTCTCTGTCCTTGGTTGGTCACATGTCACAACCATAGTATATAGCCCGTAGTTTTACCTACCAGATATTCTCAATGACTTCTTTATAAGCCAATCGAATTCATGATTTATGAAATTTAATATTGTCACGCATAAATTATAATTTTTATTTTGCTTAATGTCTTAATGACCAGGAAACAGTGCCTGTGATCAGAGACATTTCACGTTGCAGGCACAATAGTTCCTCAGATGCTATGGTCAAATGCAACTCTACTATCTGAGTGTAAAGAAGCAGGAGCTGTTCGATTGATGTGTCAGCTGAGAGGCTTCTGAAGTTTCCCAGGCTTGCCATCGCAATTTTACTATTGAGGCCTTCCTCAGTAGTAATGCAGGGATTCTACCATAGACTGCAAAACAACCATCTATGGCATAAGAAGTCTAATGTTCACAGGTTCATGCTCCCTGGGGAGAGGCTATAGCAAAAAAAAAAAGTATAAAATGTTTTTAAATATAAATAGATAGATATATATGTGTGTGTGTGTGTACGGTATATATTAAAGTTCTAAATCATCCCCTTCCTCTAGATGACATATAAAAATAAATAACATACAAAAAGAAACAAACACCTTAGGCCTGTGATGGCGAACTTATGGCACGCGTGCCAGAGAGGGCACGCAGAGCCCTCTCAGCTGGCACGTGCGGAGTCGCTATGATCGCTCACTAACAGGGAATCCGGTACAGGATTCCGTTAGTGAGCAATCGCTTCTTTCAGCTATATGCAGGGCCGCTCCGGACGCAGATGAGTTAAATACAGTGATGAAGCAGGAGCCGTCCGTGGACAGCCCCTGCTTCACCACTGTGTGTGAAGCACATCCTTGTGTGCTGCAGTCCCTGGAGATGTGGGCGCGATGTGATGACGTCAATCACATCGCACTTGAAGCTCCCTGAACAGTCCGGAAGAAAAGACCTCACAGAGCGGCAGCGGAGCGAGGAGGGGTGAGTATCAGTGTTTTATTATGTTAAACTGGTGGCAGATGAAGGAGAGACATCAAACTGAGAGCAGATGAAGGGAGGACATCAACCTGGTGGCAGATGAAGGGAGGACATCAAATTGAGAGCAGATGAAGGGAGGACATCAACCTAGTGGCAGATAAAGGGGGCACATTAAACTGGTGGCAGATGAAGGGGGACATCAAACTGGGGGGAGATGAAGGGGGACATTAAACTGGGGGCAACTGGAGGAGGACATTAAACCGTGGGGGTAGCTGGAGGGGGACATGTCTGCCTCTAGTTGCCCCCAGTTTATTGTCCCCCTCCAGCTGCCCCAGGTTAATGTCCCCCTCTAGTTTCCCCCAGTTTAAACTGGGGCACCAGGAGAGGGACTTAATACTGTGGGGCAATTGGAGGGGGCCCACTGTGGAGCATATAATACTGTGGGGGGGCCCACTGTGGAGCATATAATACTGTGCGGGGGCCACTGTGGAGCATATAATACTGTGCGGGAGCCACTCTGGGCATATAATACTGTCTGGGGGCCACTGTGGAGCGCATTGTACTGTGTGGGGGACCCTCACTATATCACACAGTATCTGTTTTATAGCAGACTTGTGATATTACAGGCTGTAATAACATCGCACGGTCACTATAAAACAGATCCTGGTTAATTTAAGGTTAAATTGCCGTGTTGGCACTTTGCGATAATTTAGTGGGTTTTGGGTTGCAGTTTGGGCACTTGGTCTCTAAAAGGTTCGCCATCACTGCCTTAGGCATTCAAGCATCACAAAATGCAGAGACTATAAACATCTGAAATTATTTATCCCATTAGGTGAATGCTGTAGCAGGAAAAAAAAAATCAAAGTGCCCAAATTGTTGCTTTTAGAATTGCCTAAATTAAAGGGGTTATCTAGTTAATTTTTATTGATCACCTATCCTTAGGCTATGTCATCAGTAAGAGACCAGTGAGGGTCCAACACCTGGGACCCACTTGATCAGCTGTTTGAAGGCGCCATGGCACTCAAGAAAGTACTGTGATTTCTTCACTGTTTACTTCGTACGCTGTCTGTTTCATAGCAGATGTAGTATAATGTTGTACCGTGTTATTCATAGAAAGTAGTGGATTTCTTCACTCTTTCATAGCAGATGTGCAATGTAATTAGACTCTTGTCACATAGAAATAAATGTAACAAGTCTGTTGTTACATGGCCCCAATGAAACAGACAGTAGTGTGCTGTGCAAACCGTTATGTGAGCACCACAGCCCCCTCAAACAGTTGATCAGCAGGGGGCCTGGGTCTTGGACCCCTGCTGATCTCTTATTAATGATCTATCCTGGACAACCCATTTAATTATGCATGTAGGACAGTAATAGTAATGGCTCCCCTGCATAAATATTGTCCTTATTATTTATTTGAATTACTGCACATTTCCTACTCCTCCTTGGCTAAAAATACGGTACTCCTCAAAAATGATAAAAGGAGTGTTTTTAATCAGCTGGAAAAAAGTGTAGTTAACGTCTGCACCATGCATTTGTATGTTTTATAGCTATCTAAAACAACAAACCTCTGACCCTTTGTACAGTATATTAATAACATTTAGCCACTTGTATTTGGCATTCTTTGAAACAATAATTTAATTAAATATATTTTTATAATTTTGCAAATGATGAGAGTTGTTTTATACACCAGTTATAATAAAGACTTAGGCATCACACAGACATGTCTCTGACTAAAACGTCTGCTCTCAACTGCTTTCCCATATTTTATGAATGGAGGCAGCTGAGGGAATCCAGTAGTGGGCTGTGTATACAATGAATTTTTTTCTTTTATATCCCTATTGTTCATTGTCCTTAAATTTGTGAGCAATTAGGTCACATTTTATTTCCAGTAATTTATTCCATTTCAGTATATGCTATGTATGCTTCATGAGTGAAAAGCTCTACAAGTAGATGACACTTGTGTCTCACTAAAACAAAGCTCATTTTACTAAGCCATGTACATTTTGTCAAGATAAAATGTCTAGGGGCTCTCCTCAAGCACTGTGACTGCAGGCTATGGCTCTGTTTTTGTAGTCAAGCAGCAAGTATGGACTTACTTTCTATGCATATATAGCATGTGTTTAGACTGGAGAAGTACACATGTAGGTATAATCAATACTTGGTTTTCATTCCAGACACCACAGGTATATGAGTGAGCCACTGTATGCATTGTCTGCATATGTCTTCTGTATGTATGGAATGAGTACATACAGTCATGAGAAAAACAAAGTGCGCTTTCTTTGAATTCTATGGTTTTACACATGAGGACATAATAAAAAAATCAGGTTCTTAGGTAAAAACAACCTCACATGAACAACAACACACAGCAGATTCCAGCGTTTCATTATTTATAGACAAAAATGAAGTCAAAATGGAAAAGTCATGTGTGAAAAAAAGTCTACCCCATGAATCAATAACTTGTAGAATCTCCTTTCGCAGGAATAAGTAATAGTTTTCTGTAGGATTTTGGCCCATGCTTCTTTACAACTTTGTTTCAGTTCATTCAGGTTTGTGGGCATTGGTTTATTATTTTTTATTATTGTTTATTTATATAGCAGCATTAATTCCATGGTGCTATACATTTGAGGGTTTACATACGGTAAACAAGATATACAAAACAGATAATACTAACAGTGACCAACTGGCACAGTTGGATAGAGGGCCATGCCCGCAAGGGCTTACAATCTAAGGGAAGAGGGATAGAGACAGAAGGTGAGGGGAGAGGCTGTTCAGGTGGTGGTGTGGTGACAGAATTATTGGAGGTTGTAGGCCTTCCTGAATAGGAATGAATCTTCAGGGTCTTCTTGAAGCTTGTGATTTGGGGGGTCAGTCTTATGTGTCTTGGTAATGAGTTCCAGAGTATGGGGGATGCACGGGAGAAGTCTTGGAGACGATTATGTGAAGAGTGGATCAGAGCGGAGTAGGAGGTCTTTGGTGGATTGGAGATTACGTGTGGGCAGGTAGCGGGAGATTAGGTTGGCGATATATGGAGGGGACGGGTTGTGGATGGCTTTGTATGTCAGTGTTAGTAGTTTGAACTCTATTCGCTGGGCAACAGGTAGCCAGTGAAGGGATTGGTAGAGGGGAGTGGCCGATGAAGAACGGGGGGAGAGGTGTATTAGGCGAGCAGCACAGTTTAAGGTGGACTGGAGGGGGGCGAGAGTGTTATCTGGGAGGCCATAGAGAAGGGTGTTACAGTAGTCTAGGCGGGAGATTATGAGGGCGTGGACTAGCATCTTTGTAGTTTCAGGGGTGAGGAAAGAGCGGATTCGATGGATGTTCTTGAGTTGGAGGCGGCAGGAGGTGTTGAGGGTTTGAATATGTGGCTTGAAGGATAGATCAGAGTCTAAGGTTATCCCAAGGCAGCGGGCCTGTGGGACTGGGGTGAGAGTGGTTCCATTAATTTTGATAGATGGGTCAGGTAGGGGGGTCGTGCGTGGAGGGGTGAAGATTATGAACTCCGTTTTCTCCATGTTGAGTTTGAGAAAGCAGGAGGAGAGAAAGGAGGCTACGGCTGCTAGACATTCTGGGACTCTGGACAACAGAGAGGTAATGTCTGGTCCAGAGAGATATACTGTATTTGGGTGTCGACAGCATAGCAATGGTAATGGAAACCATGGGATTCTAGGATTTGGCCAAGGTCTAGGGTGTAGATGGAAAACAGGAGAGGTCCTAGGACGGAGCCTTGGGGGACACCTACATAAAGAGGGCGTTGCAGGGAGGTGGTGCGCGAGTGGGAGACGCTGAATGTGCGGTTTGTGAGGTATGAGGGGATCCAGGAAAGGGCCAGGTCTGAGATGCCAAGGGATGAGAGCGTTTCTAGCAGGAGGGAATGTGTCGAAGGCAGAGGAGAGGTCGAGGAGGAAGAGGACAGAGTAGTGACATTTGGCTTTGGCAGTTAGAAGGTCATTAGGGACCTTGATTAGGGCAGTTTCTGTGAAGTGATGGGGTCTGAAGCATGACTGTAGTCTGTCAAAGAGCATATTGGACGAGAAATAGGAGGACAGTTCGGAGTGGACATATTGCTTCAGCAATTTTGAGGCATATGGGAGCAGTGAGATGGGGCGATAGTTGGCTGGAGAGGACGGGTCGAGGGAGTGTTTCTTAAGTATAGTTGTGATGGTAGCATGTTTGAAGGCGGAAGGGAAGGATCCATTGGTTAGGGATAGGATGAAGAGATGGGTTAGGGCGGGAGTAATGACTTCAGAGAGTTTGGGGATGAGATGTGACTGGATCGGGTCGAGTGCGCAGGAGATGAGTTGAGATTTAGAGATTGGGGTGGAGAGCTTTTCATCAGTGACGGTTTATGCAGAGATCTCTTAAGATCTCGCCACAGTAATTCATTTGAGTTGAGGTCTGGACTTTTACTGGGCCATTGTAACTTTTATTTTTCAGACATTCTGTTGTAGATTTGCTGGTTTGCTAGAAATCATTGTCTTGTTGCATGAACTAGTTTTGACTAAGCTCTCAATGTCAGATAGGTGGCTTCACATTTGACTCTAGAATACTTTGGTGCACAGAGGAATTCATGACCTACTCAGTAACTGAAAGGTGCCCAGCTAATATGACTGCAAAACAAGCCCAAATGATCATCCCTCCACCTCCATGCTAAGCAATTGTTATGAGGTGTTTTTGCTGTGTCCTTTGCTAAATGTGGCACTGTGCACTATGGCCAAACATCTCCACTTTCGCCTCACCTATTCAGAAAACAATGGGGCAGATTTACTATGGGGCACAGTTATTATACGGTCTATAAGAAAAAGCTTTCATTTTTGATTCCGCTCCTGCAAAATGAAAGTTTCACTGTAATTAGTTGCTATTGGCAACTAAGGCCATTTCTCTTTTAGAAAGTTTATTAAATCTGCCCCATTGTTACAAAAGGCTTGGGGTTTGTTCAGATATAACAAACTTAAAGGGGTTATGCCACTATTGACACTTATCCCATATCCACATGACAGGGGACAAGTGTCCAATTGCTAGAGGCCCGATCACAGGTATTAGTGTTCATAGGGACACAAATTCTTTAAGCTGTGCTGCCATAGTTTTCTATTTAAAAAAGACAATTGCTACCTTGTTGGCGTAATACTGGGGTAAAACTTCCTCCACAGATGTCGCAACAGTTGAAACACGCTGACAGATACCAGTAATAAGGATTGCAAAGAATTGGCAAAAGGATGAGGCACACATAAAGGGGAGTATAGACAGTTCAGTCATAAATACTGCTGCACTGTTGGCACACTACCTGGTGTATCCCTCACTCCTTAACCACTTCAGTACCAGGCAAATTTCTGGTTCAGGACCAGACACATTTTCGGGTTTTTTGCGTGCAGTTTTGAGGGCTAATTTCAACTAATTTCTGCATCTTTTTTCAGTGACACAAAGGGCTTTATTTTTATGTTTTTATTTTTGTATGTTTTTTAAAAAAAAAATTGATATCAGGGAAAATATAAACAAAAGAGGGAAAATGTGTCTAATTTTCAGTTTTCGCTTTTTTTATTTAATAGCACAAAGTGCTATAAAAAACTTTTTAAGGCTGAGACCCCACGTTGCGGAAAAGCTGCTTATTTTTGTTGCAGATTTTTGTGGGTTTTTTTTTAGCCAAAATCAGGTGTGGCTGCAAAAGGAATGGGAAATATCTAGTAATCTCTTATACTTCTACCTTCTGCTCAATCCACTCTTGGCTTTGGCTTAAAAAAACGCAGCAAAATCTGCAACAAAAAAAGCAGCTTTTCCGCAACGTGGGACCTAGATAGATTTTCCTCTCTGTTACAGTAATTTTTATTTTGTATGGTGTCGACGGGGGTGGGGCTAGAACCTGTAATAGGGGCGTGTTGTTGGCATATTATTATTTTTTTTTTAATTAATTTACTTAAATTAGTTTTTTAATTTTCTGTTCATTTTATTTATTTATTTACATTGTGTCCCCATAAGGTCAGAAAATCTTTGGGGACATCTGATCACTGTTTTGTTTTTCTTTTGTGGGGGAGGCTGATTTACCCTGTAACTGGGGCTGATACATTTAGCCCCAGTTGCAGGAGTAATACAGCCTCCTGCCCATAACTATAGAGCTGATCTGGGTCCTATAGGACACAGCAGCTCTAACAGACTCTGATTCCTGGTAACGCCCATAGCGGTGCCCATAGCGGTGTATACAGCGCTCATTGAGCGCTGTGTACACAGTGATCGGTAAGGCAGGAACAGTAATAAACCTTCCCTGCCTTCTCTAAGGGAGCTCCAGCTGCAGTTACAGCCAGCTCCCTGTTTCTGCAGCTGCACTGGTACGTCCTTGTAGAACTAGACAATCACTCTCCGGACGTATATATACCCAATGGGCAGTCTGGAAGTGGTTAAGCAGAGACTCCCTCTTTCTGGATGACATATGAGGTGGCGTGTGAGTATGCTTGCCTGAGGTTATGCTGGACGAACGGTGTCCATACCTCGTGTATGAGAGTCTGGCTAATTTTTTTCTTTATATGATCCCCTGACGATTGTGTTCCATAGCACATGAAATGTGCATGTTGGGATTTATAACATTGGTTCTTTTGTATACAGTCCTGCATGTGCTCTTTTGGTCTCATTGTAGGGTAATTTTTAGGGCTTGGTTATTTCAGGGTGAGGTTCCGGTCAGGGTCCCATGCTAATTAGAGCAGGGGCGCCAAATTAGGTTTTTAGGGCAATATAGAGTTACAACGCTAGGGCCTTTTTAGGGTCAGTATTTATGACTGAACTGTCTGTACTCCCTAATAGGTGTGCCTCATCCTTTTGCCCATTCTTTGTAATCCTTTTTACCTTTTGTTATGCTGATTATGTGGCCTTATTTTAAAAAGACAAGGAATTTTCCTGGCAACCCTTCCAAACAAGCCATACTTGTTCAGTCTTTTTCTAATTGTACTGTCATGAACTCGAGCATCTAACATGCTAACACACTAGCCTTCAGGGAACTCCATCCCCCATTCTGCTTGAAATTGGCAGAGAAAAAAGTCTGCAAGCAGGACTTTTCTCTCCGCTGATTTAATCCTATTGATTATAGTCTATGTGGTCTGCGGGTAACCACTTTTTAAGCTGATAGGGTTTCTGTTTTTCGGGTCCCCAAGCAGATACAAAGAAAGGAAACCATAATGCTAGTGTAACAGAGTCTGAGATGTAGCTCGTGGGTTTTGACCTAGGGGTGAATTTGCTGAGACATCTACTTCTGGAAAGATTGTCAGCTGTCTTGAATGTTTTCCACTAGTGAATAATCTTTCTCACTGTAGAGTGATAAACATAAAATTGTCTAGAGCTTGACTTCCCTAAACACTCCCATCACCAGGGAGGAACTAGAGGGGGTCCTGAGGGACCTCCCAAATGGGAAAGCCCCAGGCCCAGATGGGTTCACTTACAATTATTATAAGGTTTTCCAGGGTGAACTTTCTGCTCATCTATTGTCCCTCTTCAATTCCTTCCTTTTGGGCTCCCCCATACCCCCGACTATGCTCTCCTCACTGCTCACATTGGTCCCTAAACCAGGTAAGGACTTGCAGGACTGTGCTAATTATCGACCAATTGCTTTGCTGAACACGGACCTGAAACTCTTTACCAAACTCCTAGCCAATAGGCTAAATGCTTGGCTCCCTCTGCTTGTCCATAAGGACCAGGTGGGATTCATCCCCTGTCGTCAGGGTGGTGACAACACCAGGAGGACTGTGGATTTGGTGGAGGTGGCCAATCATTATTCTACCCCGGCCCTTCTCTTGAGCCTGGACGCTGAAAAGGCTTTTGACCGCATAGATTGGTCGTTTATGCATGCTACGCTTAAGGCGTTCGGGGTCACGGGACCTTTCCTCACAGCTATCCAGGCCCTCTACTCCCTACCCACAGCAGCGATCAAGCTTCCCCATGCATCCTCGCCCTTCTTCCCTATTCGAAATGGCACTAGGCAGGGTTGCCCCCTGTCTCCCATCATATTTGCCCTCTGCATTGAACCGCTAGCGGCCAAGATTAGGCGAGACCCTAATATCAAGGGGATCATGGTCCAAGATAAGGAATTTAAGGTCTCTCTCTTCGCGGACGATGTACTCCTCACTCTCACCTCCCCTCATACTACCGTTCCAAACTTGTTGCGCTTGCTGGAGACCTATGGCGATCTCTCAGGATACAAGGTGAACCCTGCAAAGACTGAGGCACTCCCACTCAACATTCCACAGGACCTTCTCCTTCGCAGTAATTACAATTTCCAGTGGCGGAAGTCCTCTATCCGCTACCTGGGAGTCCATATATCCACCTCCTACGCGACCCTCTACTCGGCAAACTACCCGCGGTTGTTTTGTGAGCTAAGAGCCCTATTAGACAAATGGCAACCCTTACCTATCTCCCTTTTAGGGAGAATTACCGCGGTCAAGATGACTCTCCTCCCGAAGCTACTGTATTTTTTCGAGACACTCCCGGTTGCGATTCCTCTGGGAGAATTAGGGAACCTGCAGAAAGCTATTTTTCAGTTTATCTGGCAAGCAAAACGACACAGAATACCTAGATCGGTTATGCTGGCGGATAGGGGGTCTGGGGGTATGGCTGTCCCACATCTGTTACATTACTACTGGGCGTCCCACTTGCGCCATATCCCACTCTGGGCGGCTATGCCAGCATATACTAGATGGGTGCAGATAGAGAAGCTCTGGCTGGCACCCATGCACCCTAACGCGCTTCTGTGGGTCGGTTCTTCCCCCCGCTCCCCCTGCCTCGTACCTGCTGGGCCCTATTCGGTTTACTAGATCTATTTGGTCTGCCTGTCGTACTAGATTCTCCCTGATGTCCCAGCACTCATCTATGGTCTCCATACTATACAACCCCCTTCTCCCGGAAAGCCTGACCTCTGCCATGACTAAAGTGTGGTCTAAAGCTGGTCTTTACCGGATTGCTGACATGGTTGACCCTGGAACCTTGGAACTCAGGTCCTTTGCCTACCTTGCAGCTAACCAAAACCTGCCAGGTTCTGAATGGTTCCATTATTTGCAGGTGGTTCACTTTGTCCGCTCCCTCATGGGTCCCTTAAGGTGTCACTACCCACCGCTTTTGAAAAGATTTGCCGTGCAGGTACGTCCACTAGGGGCCTTATATCCTCTATTTACCAACTTCTTACCTCACAAACTACAGGCTCCCCAGTTAGCCATCGCTATATGCTTAAATGGGAGGAGGCGGTGGGTGGACCCATCTCCCAGGAACAGTGGCGGATTGTATGGTCTTGGGCCCAGAAATCATCTCAGTGCATTACATTTAGGGAAGCGCAGTATAAGTTGTTGATGCATTGGTATCATACCCCGGCTCTTCTCCATGCTTTAAACCCATTGGTTCCCCCATGGTGCTGGCGCTGTGGAGCTGCGGTGGGTACCCTGCACCACATCTTTTGGACGTGCCCTCTCATCCTAGGTTTCTGGAGGGAGGTCAGGACTTTGACGACTGCTCTCTTTTTGCAAGAGGTTCCTGTTGACCCTCTGGTTTATCTCCTGAACCTCCCCCCCAGGCACCTGAGCAATAAGTCATCCAGGCTTTTCTTGCACCTTTGTACTGCAGCTAAAACTCTCATAGCTAGAAACTGGAAGAAAGTGAGTCCCCCATCTGGTCTTGAACTTGTGGCTAGAGTGAAGGATGTGAGGAGTCTTGAATACCTGACCACGGGCCTAAACAACTCACAGGAGGCCTTTGGGGCTATCTGGGCGCCCTGGGACATGTATTGTACATCACAGGGTCTCTGATCTCTAGTCCTCTTCTCCCCTCCCCCTCCTTTCCTCTGGTTCTACCCTTGTCTTCTTAACCCCTTCATCCCTCCCCTCCCTTGTTTACTGTCTAATTTGAATGCATATTGCTTAAGGGAGAAGAGGCGGATAGCCTCTACCTACCTCATTGCTTCCTGCTTGTTTGATCTTTTCTCTCTTTATACCTTGTTAATGAAAAATTTTTTCAATAAAAATTACAGTTAAAAGAAAAAAAAAAATTGTCTAGAAATGGCCTTTCCAGATTGATGAGCAGCAACAATTGCTTATGTATGATCATTTCTGATGTCTTTTCATCTTGGCATTAGGTTAACACACCTGAAAGCTTTAGACCAGCAAACTGCCAAAACTTCTGTTCATACATAGGTGGTCACACTTTCTAATGATCAATTAATCAAAGACTTCTTTTTTTTAGCAGAACCTGGCTGTTACTTTCCCTCTTAATTCCTATGGGAGTAGTAAGGGTGTATTTAATTTTTCACATACTGATTCTGCATTTTGGTCTAGTTTTTGTTAAATTAATATTGACACAGTGTAATATGCCATTTGTTGTTGTTCATTTGTTGTTACTTAACCTCAAGACCTTCTTATGACCATTTGTATTTTTATCTTGTCCTGATATGCAAAACCATAACATTCAGAGATGGTGTGTTTTGTTTTTCTCATGAAAATACATAGGTGACAAAGTATCAATTATGTAAATATAAAAAACTGCCCTGCCGATCACAACCAAAGTATAGTACTGTGGAAAAGTTTTATACTGGTGTGAAAGAAATCCTGCAAGGTAAGAATTCTTTTAGAAATAGAAGTATTTTTGTTCGTTAACAAAATTCAAAGAGAATGAACAAATGAGAAATCTCAATATTTGGTCTGAACATCCTTTGCCTTTAAAACACCATCAAATTCAGACTCTATTGGAGATTATTTTATGAACTGAAAACCTAGGTGAACTGGGAACCTATGTTTACCTATTCCAAGGACATTTAGAGTTACATTAATCAAAATTCCCTAACGTCCCACCAGCCAGTGGTGAACCTAGCCTCTTTGCTGCCTGAGGCGGACTATCGAAAGACGCCCCCCCCAAAAAAAAAAATAAAATAAAATAAAATTGCGTTTACATGCTGTTAGCGTCACACGCTGTTATTGTCGTACAATAAACATACACAAACTTATGAAACAGTTTTTAAGAATTCTTCTTCCTGTATTACTTCAGTATCAGAAATCAACAACACGGCATTAACAATGAAAGTAACTTCACACATCTTCTGCTTGGTGGATGGACGAGCCCACGTGGCCCCCATTCTCTATAATAGGAGTGCCGCAGATAGCTGAGTACTGTACTTCAGGTATCTTCGGCACTCCCCCCGAATTGAACGCGGGTTCGTCCATCCACCAAGCGACACACCTATACAGTATATGGCTGCAGTCAGGCTGGATTCCCACCTAGTGGGGGGAAAAAAACCCAATTCTCAGGCTCAGTGGGGGTCTCAGCAGACAGACCCCCATCAATCAGGTATTTATCCTCTATCATTTAGGTGTATACAGTGCAGTAACATTCTGTGACTTACAGGTGACGTCTCTGACTAATCGGTCACATTTCCCTTCTCTTCCCTTTGGACCGCCATGACCACTTCTTCCAGCTGTGACTGGTCTCTGTAAAGTTTACAACACAGACATCTTTAGCTCCTCACTTTTCCAGGCATCCAACCCACATTATCCTCACTTGCACACCCATCCTGCTGCTACCCCCAATTATAAAATATATGATATAACCCCCCATAATGAATAATACTCCCAAGTGCATCTTTATATTAATAATGCCCGTGTGTACCCTGTGTAAATAGCGCCCCTTATTAAAAATGCCCCAGGTGTTAACTAATTAAAAGGTTTTCCAGGTCATTAATAAACTAATCAGTGGGGCTGAAAAACCCAGGACCCCTACTGATCAGCTGTTTGAATGAACCGTGGTACCTGTGTAAGCGACGCGACCGCTTCTCTGTTTACATAGTGTCATTCATCTCATAGCGGCCATGTCATGTAACTACAGCCTCATCCTATACATGTCTATGTGACAAGGCTGTAATTACATCACACGGTCACTATAAACAAAATAGCCCCTTCATACAACTGATCAGAGGAGGGGTCCACTGATCTCTTATTGATAATCTGTCCTAAGGATAGAACATCAATAAAAATGAGCTGGAAAGACCCTTTAATAAAGCCCAAGTGCCACCTTAAAGGGGTTGTCCAGGATAACCACTTTTTTAATATGAGGCTGGTGCTCCGGTGTTTCCCAGCGCTTTCCAGTCCTGCTGCTCCGGTGTTTTCTTCCCTTCAGCAGTCATGTGTGGTGGGGACTTCCGCCAGAAGAGAACACCAGAGCAGCAGCACCAGACTGCGGTGGGAAACATTGGAGCACAAGGGAAAGGTGAGTAGGTGTTTTTTTTTTTTAATACAGTATTACACGGTATTATGGCCCACAGCGGCCCCTGCACACAGTATTACATGGTATTATGCCCCGCAGCGGCCCCTGCACACGGTATTATGCCCCGCAGCAGCCCCTGCACACGGTATTATGTCCTGCAGCGGCCCCTGCACACGGTATTATGCCCTGCAGGCCCTGCACCGGTTTTGCCGGCGCCCTGCACACGGTATTATGTCCCTGCAGCGGCCCCTGCACACGGTATTATGCCCTGCAGCAGCCCCTGCACACGGTATTATGCCCTGCAGCGGCCCTTGCACACGGTATTATGTCCTGCAGCGGCCCCTGCACACGGTATTATGCCCTGCAGCAGCCCCTGCACACGGTATTATGCCCTGCAGCGGCCCCTGCACACGGTATTATGCCCTGCAGCGGCCCCTGCACTGGATGCTGGCAGCGGCCCCTGCACACGGTATTATGCTCCATAGTGGCCCCTGCCTTTGCACACAATGCCCCCACTTTATGCCCAGCAGTGGCCCCTGCACATGGTATTATGCTCCATAGTGGCCCCTGCACACAGTATCATGCCTCATAGTAGCCCCTGCACATGGTATTGTGCAACGCAGTGGCCCCTGAACACGGTATTATGCTCCATAGTGGCCCCTGCACACAATATTATGCCCAGCAGTGGCCCCAGCACATGGTATTATGCTCCATAGTGGCCCCTGTCTGAAAAGACCATGGAGTATAATAATAGTAGTATTTGGCCTCACTTATCGATCCCCGCTGCCGCTCACAGCCGCTTCTGATTCCCCCTTTTGTGTCCGATAGCAGAAGGGGAAGCGGAGGTGGCCACAACCAGCAGCGGGGATCGGTAAGTAAATAGGCCATTACCTGCTGGGGATACTCCAGCAGGTTACGGCCTATTTATATATATATATATATATATATATATATATATATATATAACAGTCATATGAAAAAGTTTGGGCACCCCTATTAATCTTAATCATTTTTAGTTCTAAATATTTGGGTGTTTGCAACAGCCATTTCAATTTGATATATCTAATAACTGATGGACACAGTAATATTTCAGGATTGAAATGAGGTTTATTGTACTAACAGAAAATGTGCAATATGCATTAAACCAAAATTTGACCGGTGCAAAAATTTGGGTACCCTTATCATTTTATTGATTTGAATACTACTAACTACTTTTTACTGACTTACTGAAGCACAAAATTGGTTTTGTAACCTCACTGAGCTTTGAACTTCATAGCCAGGTGTATCCAATCATGAGAAAAGGTATTTAAGGTGGCCAATTGCAAGTTGTTCTCCTATTTGAATCTCCTCTGAAGAGTGGCATCATGGGCTCCTCAAAACAACTCTCAAATGATCTGAAAACAAAGATTGTTCAACATAGTTGTTCAGGGGAAGGATACAAAAAGTTGTCTCAGAGATTTAACCTGTCAGTTTCCACTGTGAGGAACACAGTAAGGAAATGGAAGACCACAGGGACAGTTCTTGTTAAGCCCAGAAGTGGCAGGCCAAGAAAAATATCAGAAAGGCAGAGAAGAAGAATGGTGAGAACAGTCAAGGACAATCCACAGACCACCTCCAAAGAGCTGCAGCATCATCTTGCTGCAGATGGTGTCACTGTGCATCGGTCAACAATACAGCACACTTTGCACAAGGAGAAGCTGTATGGGAGAGTGATGCGAAAGAAGCTGTTTCTGAAAGCAGAGTCGTCTGAGGTATGCAAAAGCATATTTGGACAAGCCAGCTTCATTTTGGAAGAAGGTCCTGTGGACTGATGAAACGAAGATTGAGTTGTTTGGTCATACAAAAAGGCGTTATGCATGGCGTAAAAAAAACACAGCATTCCAAGAAAAACACTTGCTACCCACTGTAAAATTTGGTGGAGGTTCCATCATGCTTTGGGGCTGTGTGGCCAATGCCGGCATCGGGAATCTTGTTAAAGTTGAGGGTCGCATGGATTTAACTTAGTATCAGCAGATTCTTGAGAATAATGTACAAGAATCAGTGACGAATTTGAAGTTACGCCGGGGATGGATATTTCAGCAAGACAATGATCCAAAACACAGCTCCAAATCTACTCAGGCATTCATGCAGAGGAACAATTACAATGTTCTGGAATGGCCATCCCAGTCCCCAGACCTGAATATCATTGAACATCTGTGGGATAATTTGAAGCGGGCTGTCCATGCTCGGCGACCATCAAACTTAACTGAACTGGAATTGTTTTGTAAAGAGGAATGGTCAAAAATACCTTCATCCAGGATCCAGCAACTGATTAAAAGCTACAGGAAGCGACTAGAGGCTGGTATTTTTGCAAAAGGAGGATCTACTAAATATTAATGTCACTTTTCTGTTGAGGTACCCATACTTTTGCACCGGTCAAATTTTGGTTTAATGCATATTGCACATTTTCTGTTAGTACAATAAACCTCATTTCAATCCTGAAATATTACTGTGTCCATCAGTTATTAGATATATCAAATTGAAATGGCTGTTGCAAACACCCAAATATTTAGAACTAAAAATGATTAAGATTAATAGGGGTGCCCAAACTTTTTCATATGACTGTGTATATATATATATATATATATATATATATATATATATATAAAAAAAAAAAGTTATTGTCACCTACTTGCAATCCCATGATGGAGTCGCCGCCGCCTCCTCTTCTTGTCTGCGTCTCAGCGTAGGAGGCGCGATGACGTCATTGTATCGCCGCCTGTGCTGACATGCAGAGGTCTCGTAAACCAGCCCAGGACAGGCCCCGCTCAGCTTTGTTTTTTTTTAAAGCGGTCTCTCCTGGGCTGGTTTACATTAAATAAATGGTAAAAATGCCGCCCTCCAGACAGTGACGGACAGTGCCGCCTGAGGCGGCCGCCTCACTCGCCTCATTAGCGGTGTGCCCCTGCCAGCAGCAGCACAATATTGGGGTATTTCTTCCCCTGTGTGCTGGTAGGACAGAATGGAATTTTTAATGAACAACAAATAGTTAACCGTAACCCCTCCCCCTTCTCAATATAAAGAAGGAAGTACCAACCCCACAGCGTGTTTTTTTTTTCTGTCCTGTGTAGGTGGAACAGTTTGAGGGAAGGTTATACCTTCCCTATAGTGAGGTTATTCAGATTTCTAAATGAATTTCCCCTTCTCTCTCCTGTTTCAGTTTGTTTTGTCTATCCTCCTGTGAGGACTCTTTTCTGCCTTTGGTTCCTGCTGGAACAAAATTCAAAGGTTAAAACTCCTTGTCTGTCTTTCCTGGCTCTGCTGCTTAGCTGCAGTGAAAGGCCCTTTTTCAGCTGTTGCTTATAATGGGTGAGTGTCCACGCTGAATCCTTTGTGGCCATGTAAGCATTGCATTCCTTGTTTTATTGCGATGCAGGGCGTTTTCTGCTACTTCTCTCCAGCTCCTGTGTGTGGGGGCGCCGGAGTCAAGAGTACGCTGGCTTGCGTGCGTGATTACATCTTTGAACCTCCTTTAGGTGAGCTACTAGGTAATGTTTTTTTATCTTAACTTCCTCCATTTTATAAAATCTGTACGGGGTAGCTTGTTTTCTTCCAAAAAAAAAAAAAAAAAACAGCTGAAGAGAAATAAAGGACTTTATTTCTATATATAGGACCTAAGAATTGCAGTGGTTGTAGAGGGTCGGCTGAAGACACCTCCAATTCACCGCACTTCTAGTCGAGATAATGTCAGCACCCTATGTATTCACCAAGGTGGTACCCACGGAAGCTGAGTCACTGAGAATCCAGAGGTTCACGTGTGTTCCTTATCTGGAAGACTGGCTGTTAAAAGTTTCTCAAGAGAAGGCCTACTACAGCATCTATTATCACGATGAATTTCCTCCAACAATTGGGGCGGATTATAAATTGGGGACAGTCCCAAATATTACCAGCAACCCAGAAAACACTTCTAGGGTTCATACTTGATTCAGGCCTAATGAAAATGTCTCTTCCTCCCTCCAGAAGAGAAAGAATCATCAAGGCCGCAAAATTCCTGCTGGCTTCTCAGCCAATCACCATCAGGACAGGCATAAAGTTTTGGGATTGATGTTATCAGCTGCAGAAGCAGTCCCTTGGGAAGTCCTGTCGGCCTGGAATTGCAAAACCAGCGGTCTAGACAGTTTTTTCCTGTCTCAGGAAGCCCGCTCGTCCCTCAAGTGGTGGATTCGGCTAAAAAACGGAAAGTCCACGGTCCAGCCTAGCTGGACCCTGTTGACTACAGATGCATCAGTCACAGGTTGGGGAGCCCACCTGAACGACTTTACGGCCCAAGGGAATTGGAATTCCGTTTGAGAGGATGATGTCATCCAATTGGAGAGAACTCCGAGCAGTACTACTGGCACTGCTTCACTTTGCCGACCAGTTGAAGGACAAGGCAGTCCGTGTAAGATCGGACAATATGACGACCATCCTTTATTTAAACAAACAGGGAGGAACTCGGTCACAACCTCTTCTAAGCGAAGTGGGGAAAATCTTGAGTTGGGCAGAGAAGAACTTAACCCATCTTTCTGCCGTACATATCCGAGGGTCACTCAGTGTAGTGGTGGATCAATTGAGTCGTGGCATCACTGTTCCAGGGGAATGGTGTCTCCATCCAGAAGTCTTTCAAGCAATCAACCTGAAATGGGGGCATCCAAAGATAGACCTGATGGCAAGTAGACTCAATGCCAAGGTAGAGAAGTTCTGCTCTATACAAGGAGGACAATCCCTTGGCTGTGGATGCCCTGTCCATCCCTTGAAGGTTCAGGCTGGCATACATATTCCCTCCAATCTCCATGATACCAAGGGGTATTGATGAGAATCAGACAGGACCAAGTCTCTGTAATTGCCATCATTCCAGTCTGGCCAAAGAGAGCTTGGTTTTATCCCATATAATTCAAATGAGTCACGGGATATATTAGAGGCTTTCCCTGATTCAGAACCTGGTGTGTCAAGGGCCCAGGCTCTGCCAGGAGCTGAAATCCTTCAATCTGACAGCCTGAGGATTGACCTGTCCCTATTAAGGGACTCTCAGGAGCCGTCTTAAGCACTCTCTCGCTAGAGCAGAGTCTACAAATAAAAATTACGTCTGGATCCGAATCATCTTCATCTCCTGGGCATCAGGTAGAGGAATTGAGAGCTTGGATCCTTCCATTCCAAAGATGCTGGGATTCCTTCAGGACGGCTTGAACAAGGGCCTTAGCCCTTTCACTTGAAAGCTTAGGTTACTGCCCTGTCAGCCTGCTTGGATAAGAAGCTATCTGCAGACCCACTGGTTAAAATATATTTTAAAGGTGCATTCAGGCGTAGTCCGCCTGTTACCCACCCAATCCCTCAATGGGATTTATCTACTGTTTTTAAGGGGTTATGTGATTCCCCCCTTGGAGCCTCTAGAAGAGGTTAAGATTAAATTTCTCACACTAAAGACAGTGTTACTTTTGGCCATAACCTTCTACTTACAGAGTTGGTGAGTACAACTAAGATTTATGCCAGGGTTTCTCCCTAAGGTACCCTCATATTCTAACCTAAACCAGGTTATCTCATTACCAGTTTTTCTATCCCAGTCCGTCATCTCCGGAGGAAGTTAAACTTCACTCCCTGGATGTGACCAGATGCCTCGGAATTTATATTCAGAGATCTCGGCCTTTTAGACGGTCAGAGAATTTTTTTCTATCATTTGCTGGGAAAAATAATGGGCTAAAGTCCTATAAAGTCTCCTTGGCACAATGAAGCCATAAAATTGGCTTTCACTTCACAGGCCTTAGACTCCCCTGAGTTTGATCGAGCTCATTCTACAAGAGCCATTTCTACCTTTTGGGTGGAAAGAGCTCTGTTCCTTGGGAACAAATTTGTTAGTCAGCTTCTTGGAGCTCTCTCCATACCTTTGTTAATCATTACAGATTTAACACCCGGAGTATGGAGGACACTTCTTTTGGCCATTCCGTGTTAAATTATATTCTTCAAAAGGGCCCTCCCTAGGGTTCTGCTTGCTAGGTCCCCAATATTGTGCTGCTGGTGGGACGTTAGGGAAGTATATATTATGATGTTAATCTGTTTTCCCTTAGTTCCAACAGCAGCACAAGGCTCCCTCCCTATGTGTTATGCATTTGTCTTTAAAATTACACGCTGGGGGGTTGGTACTTCCTTCCCTATATTGAGAAGGGGGAGGGGTTATGGTTAACTATTTGTTGTTCATTACAAATTCCATTCTGTCCTACCAGTACACAGGGGCAGAAATATCCCAATATTGTGCTGCTGTTGGGACTAAGGGAAAACAGATTAACATCATAATCTATACTTATTCTACTTGTATGGATTCCTATGGTGCGTAAAAAAAGCCCGTCAGGTTAGAATGCATTAGAAAGGAGCAATTGCACCTATTTTGCGCCCTTTTGACCAAAAAGTGCACATGGCCTAAAAAGGCGCGTCTACACTAACATGTGCACAACATTTAACAAGGAGGAGCGCCTACATCATAAATAAGCACCACAGTAAAACTAGTCTAAAAAAAGGCACATCTGTAAAAAGTATGAAAAGGGGCAGATGATAAATAACCCCGCAATGAATGCTATTTTTTTTAGTTTCTCCAGTCCAATGCTAGTGGAATGTGATTTATTTTGGGTAGATACATTGGGTAGTATATTATTAGTAAGCTTGGTGGGGGTATTTGGAGACATGATGTGTTTACTTTATTAAAATCTGGTGTTTTGCAATTTGAGACTTCCAGTAACATTTAGAATGCAACAAAACCATTAAGAATACAATGACAGACAACTGTTTTGAATTTAACCCCTTCCTGCCGGTGACATTTTTCGATTTTCGTTTTTGACTCCCCGCCCCCCCCCCTTTCCAAAGCCAATAACTTTTTTATTTTTTCGTTCTCAGAGCCTTATGAGGTCTTAATGTTTGTGGGACAATTTTTTTTTTTCATGATGCTACCATTTATTATTCTGTACAATGTCTGGGAAGCTGGAAAAAAAATTCAGAATGGGGAGATTCGAATAAGAAGTGCATTTGTGCGACTTTCTTACGGGCTTCGTTTTTTCGGTGTTCGCTCTACAGCCAAAATGACATGTCACCTGTATTCTATGTTTCGGTACAATTCCAAGGATACCAAATTTATATGGTTTTACTTACATTTTAACCCCTTAACAAAAATCCAAAACTGTGCAAAAATATATATTTTTTTAAAAGTCGCCATATTCTGACACCCGTAACTTTTTTATACTTCAATGTACGGGGATGCATAGCGCGTCTTTTTTTGCGGGACCAGGTGTACTTTTTAGTTATAGCATTTTGGGGAATTACTATTGCTTTGATCACTTTTTATTCAAATTTTTATCAGAGGCAAAACAGTGAAAAAACGGTGGTTTGGCACTTTTGATTTTTTTTTCCTGCTACGGCATTTACCGTATGGGAACAATATTTTTATAGCTATAGATGGGCGTTTTCAGACATAGGGATACCTAATGTGTATGTGTTTCACAGTATTTAACTACTTTTATATGTGTTCTAGGGAAAGGGGGGGGTGATTTGAACTGATATATATATATATATAAAAAAAAATTTTTTTTTGCATTTATTAGACTCCCTAGGGGTCTTGAACCCCAGGG
The DNA here is from genome assembly GCA_947044405.1 of Leptodactylus fallax. Lineage (NCBI taxonomy): Eukaryota > Metazoa > Chordata > Amphibia > Anura > Leptodactylidae > Leptodactylus > Leptodactylus fallax. The sequence continues at coordinate 483,634 of CAMRHE010000148.1, read as the reverse complement.
GGTCTGATCATTAATGCAATGCATTACAATGCTAATGCATTGCAAAAAAATGGCGCTTCTATTGCAGGCTATATACAGTAGCCGGCAATAGAAGTTAATGAAAGACAGGCCTGGGAGCCTTCACAAGGCTTCTGGCTGTCATAGCAACGGGACGCCGGCCCCGGAGCTTGCTCCGAGTGGCAGTGATCCCCAGCAAAATGGCGGCACCCTGCGTGCCGCTGGTAAAATAGCGCCTCGGTCAAAGCTGACCAAGAGGGGTTAATGCCTACGATCATTGCGTGCACTGATCGTGGGCATTAGCGCTGGGTGTCTGCTGTATAATACAGCAGACACCCAGCGGCTATGGCGGCTGCGCGGGTCCCGAGCGGCCGCCATATTTAAGCACCCGACATCCGCCGTACTATTACGGTGGATGTCGGGAAAGGGTTAAAAAAATGTTTGAAAAAAATATTTGGGTGTTTTTTTTTCACCAAAATACCGCAAAAATGGTACAGAGATATTGAGCTTATAGGTTTAGCAATGGAAATCTATATGTAAAAATATTAAGACTGTGTCTTATAATGCATCTCATAGATTTATTCAGTTTATGATACTGCATACTTTGCATTACTCACCTAAAATACTAAATAGATTTTTTAATAATAAGTTAGGTAATGTAAAATGCATTCTTCTTGGTGTTGATTTGATACATCTTTATATGAAAAATTTAAAAATATATGTTAAAAAACCTCCTAAGTACATTTGCAACCAGTTTTTGTAGGAACTCAATAGGGAGGTTGTTCCAAACATCTTGGAGAACTAACCACAGATCTGTGAATGTAGCCTTGCTCAAATCCTTCTGTCTCTTCATGTAATCCAAGACAGACTAAATAATGTTGAGATCAGGGCTCTGTAGGGGCCATATTATCACTTCCCGTACTCTGGGTACTTCTTTGCAAAGATAGTTCTTAATGACATTTGCTGTATGTTTGGGGTCATTGTTCTGCAGAATAAATTTCAAGACAACCAGATGCCTCTCTGATGGTGCTGCATATCTGCTTATATTTCTCAGCATTGAGGACACCAGCAACCCTTGCAAAATCCCTAACTCCATTTGCTGAAATACAGTACAAACTTAATGCAGGAGACATATAGGGCTTACTTTCCTTCGTACTGGAAGATGTACAGTAGTACCACAAGGTCAGAACTGGCAGAAACCAATGCAATCCAGGTATACTCATCTTCTTCATGGAAGAATTGCAGCCAAAAAGCCATACGTTTGACATGGAATCAAGGCCAAGCAAATCAATTATGCTTGAAAACATAGAAATTGGGGTGCAGAAAAATGGCAACTGATCAGTCAAAATTTGAAATATTTGGTTGAAACATAATTTTGTTTGCTGACTGCTGGAGAGCAGTACAATATGAGTGTCTGGAGGCAAAAGGGAAGCATGGTGGATGTTTCTTGCAAGTTTGGGGCTGCATTTCTGCAAATGGTTTTGGCCAACTTTGATTTGTGGTACTCTGTCACAATATGTTTGTTAGGGTTTAGATGCAAGGTCAAACAAATCCGGTATCTAAAATCCGCACAGCACTGTAGGCCAAGACAGACCCTCAGATGCCTTCACTAGCGCTGGATACAAGGTCAGGTGGACTTTGCAGAATCTGATAGTCTGAATTGTCACCAATTAGAGACTGTACAAATAATGAATGCTCTGCAAACCCAAACCAAAACTCACAATTGACTTAAAGGGCAGATCAGAAACAGGATAATAGTTGTACAGGCAAGGGTCAAAGCCAGGAGAAGACGTCAGGCAAAATCAGCAGGCAAAAGCGATATCCAAAGAACAAGCCAAGGCTCAATACAGCAATCAAATACACACGATCAGATAGCCAACTAGAGAAATGAAATTAGTCGGCAACCTGTGCCTCCTCCGCTGCTAATTGGACCAACCCAGGAAACTTCTGAAACCGCAGAAGCTTCCCAGGTTGACACAGTAACCTTAAAAGGTAAAGCAGTTGAATTGAGAATCCTGACAGTGTGTTGCAGTTCAGGCACACAAGACTTTCCTAAACCTCTTAATAATTTTGGCACATAAGACTAACAGAGGAAACATCAGTGTTATGAGTCTTGTATATATCCAGTTGGTTGCAGTTATAAATTTTGTTAGTTATGTCATTGTTAGTAGTTATGTCACAGTGGCTCAGTGGTTAGCACTGCAGCCTTGCAGTGTTTGTATGTTCTCCCTGTGTTTGCGTGGGTTTTCTCCCACACTCCAAAGACATACTGATAGTGAATGTAGATTGTGAGCCCTATATGGGACAGTGACTGACAATATCTGTAAAAGCGCTGCAGAATATGATGGCGCTATATAAGTAAGCATAATAAATAAATAATAAATGTCATGTCGTATGAGTGTCTGTAACAGGAAGCTAATTTGTGGTCCCAATATGCCACGTACCGGAGGGGGTACAGGGATAGCTGGCTGCTGACCAGGGACCAGACAGACTCTGGTATGAGGCACCAAAGGGTAGAGGCAGAGGAATAGTCGTGAACAGGCCAAAGTTCAGAGGGAGGCAGCAGACAAACAAGGTCATAGACAAGCCTATGGGTCAAGGTGGGCAGCTTGGGTTCAGTAGTCCAGGATAGATCAAGGTTATACACAAGAGCAGCAGCACATGTTTAGGTTCAGAAGCGTGGTCAATAAACAATTGACACACAGTATAGTATAGAACACTTGCAGAATCAGAAGCAGCAGATTCTATGTTGCTTGGCTATGGTTCAGACTAATATAGGTGAAAGCTGTATAATGTTGTACCGTGTTAGCCATTGAAAGTAGTGGAAGAGTGAAGAAATCAGGCGATACCTTTTAGAGGCTAACTGAGTATATTTATAAGTAAGCTTTCAGGAGTACTAGCTAGCTCCCTTCATCAGACATGGTGTGATACAAGAACTGAAAATTCACAGATTTTTCTACACATGGTTTTCAAAGCATTTTAGAGTCCTTAAAAAAAATGCAATCTAAGTAGAGAAGTTATTTACAACAGGTCAAAAAAAACAGTCTGGAAACTTGTGGTGCGTGACAGAGGGATCAGTAATTCTTGCTGTTATCTGTTTGCTATCAGGAGGTGATTTGTGTCCCTCACAGTTCATACATAGTGTGATTTGAAGCTGGCATGAATATTGAGTTCAGTTCATGGTTCATACATAGTGTGACATGAAGCTGGCATGAATATTAAGTCCAAATTGCAGAGTTTGAAATTTTTGCATAAATTTGTACTCCGATTCTTTCCTTTTCTCCTGCGTCTTAAAATGTCCCATTAAAACCACAACCCGCAAATCTTCAATAGAGTGGTTTTCTCCGAAGAAATGTGCGGCCACTGGGAGATCTGTTCTGCTGTTATTAATATTCGATCTGTGTGAGTTCATTCGTTGACTGAGTCTCTGCCCTGTTTCCCCCACATAGAGGCCTGTGGTGGGACATTGCACACACATTATGAGGTACACCACATTGGAAGACCTGCAGGAAAATGTCCCCCTAATTCTGTGCACCTGTTGTGACTGTGGGATAGGTACACTGTCAGTGGTGTGGATGTGCTTGCAGGTCATGCACCTTTTATGTAGGCAAGGTGAGGTGCCATTTTTAGTTGGGGCCTTCAGGGCACTCCGGACGATAATACGCCTCAGGTTTGGTGGTTGTCGAAAGGAAAGGAGAGGGGGGACTGGAAATATGTCCTTGAGTCGGTTGTCCCTATGTAGCACAGGTTGGAGCTTCTTGGCAATCCTTCGTAGGATCTCCAGCTGTGGGTTGTAGGTGACTACTAGGGGCACTCGGGCATCTTTCTGGGAATCTGAAAGCTGTCAGGAATTGGCTCAGGAGTGTCCACAGGTGAACTATTATGTCTTATAGACTCGACCAGTTGCTACAAAGAAGGGAATACACAGAAGCAGGGAGTGTCAAAAACCACATGGTGTGAACTGGAGGCAAGCTGGCAGCTGCGTTTGTTTGTCTGTTGCTTATCTGAGGTGTTGTGGAACCAATCAATTACTGTGGACAACATGGCAGCTTGATTATAATGGATAAAGTCAGGCAGACCTGCTCCCCTGTTTAGCTTCAGACAAGTTAACGTACTGAACTTTAAACTGGGTTTTTAACCGCAGAACTGTCTGAGGGATCTGTTGAGAGTACAGAAGAAGACAGCATGAAAATGGCTTGAAAAATATATAACAATTTGAGCAGGATGTCCATCTTGACAGCATTCATGTGACCAAAGTAGGTAAAGTGCAGTCTGTGGTATTTCTGAATGTCGCTCAGAGTACTCTGGAGAAGTGGGGCATAATTTAGACGGTATAGATCTGCTCAGTTTGCTGAGATATGGGATACCAGGTATTTAACAGCCCTAGGTCACCACCAGACTGACAAAAGTTCAATGCCTAAAGCAGAGATATACGAAAATTTAACAAAGTTTGCTGCAACCCCAGAGTCCACTAGGGCCTGGCCAGAAACAGATCTGTCCCCAAAGGACAGAGACACAGATAACAGCATTTTATTGAAATTTTCAGAAAATACCTGGTTGCCTGAGTGCTTCTTCCAACTAGCACTCTGGCACTGAAGTCTTCTCACCGGTGTGTGGGGTTTGATAGAGTAGTCTCGGATAAGATGACCCGGTTTACCACAGTACAGACAGAGGTTGTTACGGAGACAATGCTCTCGTCTAGTCTTGGCGTCCATTGCTCCCAGTAACATGGGTTCATCACTAGGGGTAATGGGGTGAAAGTAGATCTTTCAGGAGAGAGAGAGGAAGAGACAGAAGGCTTAGAGGAAACAGGACCTACTCTCTCTTTAAGATTTTCGTGGAGTCTACGATCAATTCAGATGGCCAAAGTCATGGCCTGCTCAAGAGTAGGAGGATCTGGGTGACCTATACAGACCTCCTTAACATTATCATACAAGCCTTGTTTAAAGAGAACCTTTAAACCAGGCTCACACCAACCTGCCATTACACTGCACTTGCGGGACTCCAAGCAATACTCCTCAGTGGAGCATTTGCTTTGCCGAATTGTGAGGAGTTGCAATTCCGCAAGCCCAATGTGGTCTGGCTTAGCATAGATAGAGCCAAGGGACTTAAAATTTTTTTCTAAGTCTGACCACTCCTCTGCCCCAGGAGGAAGTTTAAGGGCCCAAGCTTGTGGATCCCCCTGTAGGAGAGATATAACCACCCCTACCATCTGGGCTGGAGATGCATATGGATTTATACGAAAATACAGGTGAGAAATGATCCGGGAGTAACATCTTAATTCTGGAAAAGAAGAAAACGTCGCAACAGCCTCAGCTTTGTTCTGAGTAAGAGTATGAACCTGGTTAGCCAACTCAGCTACCAGGCCTGCCAAACCCTCCATCTGTGCTGCAAGGTCCTGAATAGAATCCATGCTAATCCGGAGGGAAAAAAATGGCAAGAGGTAAGGGCTTGCTATTCTGTAAGGGAATTGCCCATTAAGCAGTTCCCCAGTAGCTGCTGCTGGAACCTGGGAGGAAGGGGAAGGACAGAGACATTAAGCCCTGATGCCCGACCCACCCCAAAGTCCGTACCTACTTGCCTCAACTACCCTAAGCAGCAGAGGACAACTGGACGATGGTCCCTTCCTATAATAAAGTGAAACACTGAACACAGACAAGACAAAAAATGAGAATGGGAGGTCAAACTAGCCAAGGGGGCAGAACCAGACAGGCCACTAGGTACAAAATAGGAATCCAGAAGAATAGTCAAGAGGATAAAGCAAAGGTCAGAATATACAGTAGATATTAGAGAAACAGTAATACACTAGCACGCTCTAAGAGGTTATAGCAAGCACCCATGTGTGGACTAATGGGCTGTATATGGGAAGCCCAGAATCCGCCCCAGACGTGATTGGGAGGTAAGATGTCAATCATAGAGCAACAAACATTAACGCTTCATGAACCAGATGGAACTCAGAGTACTGGCTGGACTGATACACAAAAACAAACTCTCAGCTGTGCTAAAACAGAATACAAAAAGAGGCCCAGGAGCAGAGGATCCTAAGTGGACACACTTCCCACGTCGCACCATGCAGCCGGAGGATGGCGCAGAAGTCTGAACAGACAAGGATGTTACAGCATCTTTTTTTTTTTTTTTGCGGAACAGATGTACTTTTTATTAATTCCATTTTAGGACTTAAATAAATTCTGTCCTATGTAAAATGCTATTCAATCTGTAGGCAGTATGTTACAGAGTAGAAAGAACTGAGCAGATTGATGTATAGGTTTGTGAGAAGAATTCACTGTAACCTGTCATTTATCCATTGAAATCTCACCTTTTTCTATGTTGAGAGGTCAAGGAGGCAATCCATCAGTGATTGATAGCTATCTCTGTAAGCACAGTAATGGAGGGGAAACTGTCAATCACTTTACTTCTCAGCATAGAAAGAGCAGAAATTTCAGTAAATAAATGACATAAGAAACAAGAAAACATAGTTTAACATGTATGACTAATGACAGGTAGTGTAGGCAGCACTCCACTTAATCACGATTGTAGAAGTAGGGTCCCAAGCCATTAGTTATAGCAAGTAAAAGACTTCACACTCAATTAGTTGAGAAAGTTGCAGTAATGTGTTTAGTAAAGAGAGTAACATAAATGTTTCGGTCATGTGACCACCTTCAGACTCTACAATAAGTGCATGAAAAATACCCCGTAAGATCTTAAAGTGCAAATTGTACATATAAACAGATCAAAGAACATTCATAGTACAAATTACTAGTCACATATAAGTAATAATGCAGTTGATAAGTAATACAAATAGGCATATCTTCTCTAGAAAGATCCAGGTCATATATATATATATATATATATATATATATATATATATAAAATAATGTTGTAAGTATAGGATAATAAGGGAGATAACAACAATGCAAAATGATAGAGAAGAGTTTGAACAATACAGTGATCTAAACAGTTATTGCAGTAGTTATACATATACAATGTCATAGAATAGACACGGTAATATGATAGGGGGTATATGTATGAGGTGTTTATGCATACAGATACTCCAAGGTCTGTTAGAGCAGACATTAATAAAATAATCTGTTGCCTGTAATGGTTGGTGCAGTGATCTAGATAAACAGGCCTATAATAGGTTGTAATCCAAATGTGCATAAAACATGTAAATACATATAATAGTCTATTATATATACTGTATAAAACTCAAAATCTGTAGTAGCCCGCTCTATACAAATCCACAGTTCTCGCCCGATTTGGGTGAAATTTGGCACGCCCCCTCTCCACCCACAGACGCAGAATACTGCACATGTTACATCTCGCTAGCGTCCCCCTGTCATGAGATTGGGGCCCCCGAAGTTAGGCCCTATACATCTAATGGGGAAATGTGAAATCTGTAGTAGCCCGCTCTATACAAATCCACAGTTCTTGCCCGATTTGGGTGAAATTTGGCATGCCCCCTCTCCACCCACAGGAGTAGAATACTGCGCATGCTAAATCTTGCTAGCGTCCCCCAGTCATCAGATTGGGGCCCCCAAAGTTAGGCCCTATACATACAGTGGGGAAAAAAAAGTATTTAGTCAGCCACCAATTGTGCAAGTTCTCCCACTTAAAAAGATGAGAGAGGCCTGTAATTGTCATCATAGGTAGACCTCAACTGTGAGAGACAAAATGAGAAAACAAATCCAGAAAATCACATTGTCTGATTTTTGAAGAATTTATTTGCAAATTATGGTGGAAAATAAGTATTTTCCGTGGGCCACTTAACCCAAGATCGCCATGTATGAAGGAAGGAAAATGTACTAAAAAGTATCCTCACAACTTGATTGTAGAAACACGAACAGGAGATGATGGTTATCCTCTTTACAGAAACCTGATTAGGGAGGATATACTGCAACAAATCAGATTAAAACGAGTTAAACAAAACACAGATCTTGAAATAGATAATCGATGGGTTGTACCTTACTCTCCACTGCTTTCAAAAATGTTTGATGCGCACATTAACATAGAATATTGTAACTCTGTTAAGTCAATTAAATACATTTGCAAATATGTTAACAAGGGCAGTGATATGGCAGTTTTCCAGCTAGAGAATCCAAAATGTACATCTGATGAGATTATGCTGTATCAGATGGGAAGGTATATAAGTAGTAATGAAGCCGTGTGGCAATTACTAAATTTTCCTATCCATGAAAGACATCCAACTGTAGTTCATCTCAGTGTCCATCTTGAAAATGGACAACGAGTTTATTTTACTCCCAAGAATGCAGAGGAAAGAGCTGCTCGACCACCCAATATAACATTGACAGCTTTCTTTCGCCTATGTCAAGCAGATCCATTTGCAAGGACTTTATTATATTCAGATGTTCCAAAATATTATACATGGAATAAATCGAGAAAAGTATTTTGCAAGAGGAAACAAGGTGCAAGGGTCCCAGGATGGGATGGACGTTCCAGTGATGCTCTTGGACGTGTGTATACAGTGCATCCAAACAACACAGAGTGTTACTACCTCCGATTACTGCTTCACACTGTTCGTGGGCCAACTTTCACAGATTTGAAAATAGTTGATGGAGAGCTGTGTCAAACTTACAGGGAAGCATGCAAAAAGCATGGTCTGATTGAAGACTATCAACACTGGGACATGACATTGCAGGAAGCATCTGTCACTCGCTTTCCACCTCAACTAAGAGACCTGTTCGCTATAATAATTACAACATGCGCACCTTCCAATCCCTAAGCGCTTTGAGACAAATACAAAGAATATCTTAGTGAAGATATTCTTACAGTCCAAAGGAGAGTTAATCCAGACTTAGACTTAAATTTCACTGGTGACATATTCAACAAAGCCCTCTTGATGTTAGAACTCTTACTACTAATATTTGATGGCAAATACAACTGCGGACAAATTTATACACCAGCTACTATGTCTTGGAAATGACAGGTTCCCTACTGATTCCACTACTGGTCTCATTTCCTTTCTGGAAGATTTTTGTGAAATGACATCTTCGGTAATGGAACTTATTGACCAAGTTTTCCCTGATATTTGTAACAATTTTAACAACCATCAGTGGCTTTGTGAACGTGCAATACTAGCGCCTAAAAATGATAGTGTCAGCTCCATAAATCTACTAATTCAGGGAAGGCTGCCTGATCTAGCGACCACATAAATGTCCATTGATTCAGTCATGGAGAGTGAACAAGCCGTAATGTATCCATTGGAGTTCCTGAATTCTTTGGAGCCTCCTGGAATGCCACCGCATAAGCTCACTTTAAAAATAGGGACCACAATAATTTTGCTTTGGAACCTTGATCCACCAAAAATGTGTAACGGCACAAGATTGTGCATTAAAAGTCTCATGCCCAATGTTATTGAAGCCACTATTCTTATGGGAAGCTCTAAGGGAGCAAATGTTTTCATTCCGCGTATTCCTTTGCTACGAAGCGACATGCCCTTCAATTTTAAGCGTCTGCAGTTCCCAATCCGACTTGCATTTGCTATGACTATAAACAAAGCACAAGGTCAAATCACTTAAAGTAGTAATTTGGAGAGCCTGTGTTTTTTACATGGACAGTTGTACGTTGCTTGCTCTGGAGTGGGTAACCCCAAAAATCTTTTCGTATATGCACCTGAAGATAAAACTAGAAACATTGTTTACCAAAAAGCACTACAATAGATAGTTGTTTAATTGTAAACCAATTTTACTCTTTTGTCCATGAACTAATAGAGGGAGGGGGGAAGGGTTGCACTATGTTGTTAATTGGGTGTAAATGTTTTATATGTTTGTGTACGGTGCATAAATTTTAATTTTTGATAAAAAAATAGTTCAAAAAATAGTTGTAATAGTTTATACTACATAATATGTATTGAATATGTAAAGTCAATAAAAATGTTGAAATAAAAAAAAAAAGTTGTTGTTCACATCAATGTTACAACAAATAAGTAAAATGTGAAAATAATAAAAAAATTTCAAGTGGAAAAAATGATTTACTGTAGCACTCTGAAAATGTCAATTTCAGTGTGACACTGAAAATTTTAATTTAGCTAGCATAACCAACAATTTAACATATTTTCCGCAAGCGAAGCCGCGGGTATTCTACTAGTATCTATAATATACATAATATATGTAATAGATATAATATGCCCCCCCAGGGCATTATTAATTTCCTTAATACCCTTATAATCAAGAAAAGTGACAGTACTCTACACTCACTCAGACCTCTATATAAAATAGACAGTTTATTGCACTATACCAGTTTTCTTCCCCGGCTACCAAACACTCACTTCCCAAATCTTAATTAATGCGGGTCTCCCATATAGTGGATCAACCCACTGCTAGAGAACTGAGGTACAATGAAATGCAAAACAAATTTAAAGAAAGGGGTTACCGCGACAAAATATTAGAGGAGCCCTTAAACCAAATTACACAACCAACTACAAGAAATAGAGATAAAGGACAGAAACGTATCCCCTACATATACACGTTCCATCCTTTTGTGTACAAAATACACCAAATCCTCAGACATTGGAACATTCTACACAGAGCCTACCCATGGGTTAAAGAGTTCCAGGAAAGCTTCCTCACGTGCTACCGTCAACCTCTAAATCTCCATGATAGACTGGTTAAAGCAGAAGTGGGCTCCGCTACAAGGCTTACCTGAATATCTTGAGGGGAAATAAGATCACCCACAGTCCGGTCAGGTTATCAATATTAATGGTTATTACACATGCAATACTATTTACATAATATACCTCATCAAATGCCTGTGCGGTCTCACAACGTGTGCAGCACCGCATCAATCAGCATAAGTCCAACATCGTTGTAACTTACTGCTTCCAATTCTGGCCCATTTTGCTAGACATAACCATACAATAGCACAACTCAGATTTTAAGTATTCGAACAAGTCCTGTTGCCTTGTAGATAAGGAGACAGGATCCTGATGCAGAAATGTAGAGAGGCATATTGGATACACAAATTACAAACATTGAAACCTCTGGGACTCATATGATACGATTGATGAATTTCTTTATTTGTAATATGGATATGTATTTCTAACATTTGCTCTCTTTATTCTTTACATATGCGATAATATGGGGACCACTCACCGATTCTCTTCCTTTAGTTGGTCTTCTTCCAAAGTTCAGTATCCTTTTTATCATCCTTTTTACTATGATCTTTTCCTCCCTTGTTATCTACATACTTTCATTTTCTCCCATTAGATTCTGTTCATAAGATTATATTGTATCCTCTTTACTGTGATCTTCTATACTTTATACTTCAGACTTTTATTTTTATTCTTATTTTACCTTATTTTAATTTGTTCCCACTTTTTATTTCTCTTTATCTTTGATTCATCCCAGGTATCTTTATCCACATGGATTATTCTTACCCTTTTTCAATTTACTGCTTCTTGTTTGCTCATATACTATATATCCTCCACATTCTCTATTCACTTTGCCCCACTTCCATCCTTTTTCTCCTCCTATTTCTGGTTATGGCAGCACTGCCTCCTGTGTGAGGAATCAGGCCAATATTGTGCATACGCGGGTGAACTCACGTCTTGCAATACTTTCCGCGGCATGCTGCAAAGCACCCATTTCCACGCATGTGTGGGAGGCGCCACGTCATCTGGTGCTTCCCCGCACCTTCTACATTTAAACATGGCGTCTTACCCACATGGTAGTGCCTTCTACCAGCAGGACATCCGCTTTTCCCTGCACACTGACTACTTCCAGTCTCTTCCGGACTGGAAGTAAGGTGGTTCCCCTTACAATATAGTATTAGCCTTCTGCTGATGCCTATAATTGTTCATCCATCGGCCGTTTTGATGTTTTGCCCTGGGGAGCATATTGTGTATTATATATATTATGTATAGTATAGATACTATTATATGTATTTACATGTTTTATGCACATTTGGATTACAACCTATTATAGGCCTGTTTATTTAGATTACTGCGGCAACCATTACAGGCTACAGATTATTTTATTAATGTATGCTCTAACAGACCTTAGAGTATCTGTATGCATAAACACCTCATACATATACCCCCTATCATATTACTTTCTCTAATCAACAACATTGTATATGCAATACTGTATATTTATAACTACTGCAATAACTGTTTAGCTCACTCTATTATTCAAACTCTTCTCTATCATTTTGCATTGTTGTTATCTCCCTTATTATCCTATACTTACCACATATATATGACCTGGATCTTTCTAGAGAAGATATGCCTATTTGTATTACTTATCAACTGCAATTTTACTTATGTGACTAGTAATTTGTACCATATTTGTGAATATTCTTTTATGTATTTATATATACAGTTTGCACTTGCACGTATGGTCTTACGGTGTATTTTCCATGCACCTATTGTAGAGGAAGGTCACATGACCGAAACATTTACGTTACTCAAATTCACTGTATGTTGGCTATTGTCACATGTGGCGAATAAACACAATACTGCAATTTTTTCAACAAATTGAGTGTGAAGTCTTTTACTTGATGTATGACTAATCATTGCTACACTATGAGGTTTGAGTTTTCTTTTGTTGTTTTATTGATTGTTTATGTACTCCTCATGGGCATACAGACTACAAAATAATGCACCTGCCAAAATAAATGATGACGCAAAAAACGGTAACCTAGTGACATCTGTGTGTGCTGTCAAAGTGCTGAATCCTTTCTGTTGGAAAGAGGAAACAAGTTTAGAAATGTTTATTCAAAAACTTTACATTTTTCATACCTCTGGTTGTCTAGTATGGTGAAAGGGTTAATGGTAATATCTATGGTGTTCCAGAGTGGTTATGGCTTGAACGGGTATTCCACTAACTAAAAAGTGTTTCAACTGTCCCCCAGATGTATTACTCTCTGTATGTGAAATCCATGTTTAAAATTTACCTCATTATTATCCCATATGGTCCTGCTCCGTTCCTGAAACCATCATGGACCTTCTCTCCTAAGCCATTCTCCCACTACAAGTCCCAGAATTCATCTCTGTACAGGTCTATGGAAGCGTGGTCTTCAACAACACTGCTTTTAGATTGTTTTAGTGCAGAGAAAAATTAGTGGCATACAATAATACATTGCTTGTGCGTGTTTCTGTAACAGCCCAGGCAGTGGAATCTAGCTTGACGCATATGTGCATGTCAATGCAATATCACAAAGCATCATAGACCGCAATGGGGCAGCTTTCACAAGTTCTGTGTATGCTTGGCTAGCGATGGTAAAGTGCCTACAGGTCATAACCAAGGGAAACAGAAAGAAAACAAGTGGTCGGGTGGTGGTATGACAGGGTAAACAAGTTTGTAAAAAATACAATGAATATTGTTAACACTATACAGTGAGACCTCTCTAAAAGACCACCTCTTTGAGAAGACTGACCCCTTACCCAGACCAGATTTTCTGTAATAAATTTTCAGTTTTCCATATTAATCATCTTCTTTGAAAAGACCACTTTTATTGAAATTTTGGGTGGTCATCTCAAAGAGGTTTCATTGTATTATAAAGTTATATAGCACTTCACATAAATCATTTATCTTAAGTAGACTTGAAAATGACTATAAATACTTTTATAACACATGGAATAATGGCACACACAAAATGGCCGTACTTGATAAGGAGCAAAGCAAATAATGGGGCTGATTTATTAAGACCCCTGTTTTCCGTACCGGTCTTGATAATCCCTGCCCTGCTAGAGTTTGTGACTTTAGAGCTTGTGAATGCAAGGTGCACGCTTACACATAAATCTATGCCAACTGGCCTAAACGGTGATAAATGTGATGGAGACAGTTAACATGCCCCACCATAACTCCTTTGAGGAAAGTGGCACACAGGGTGAAAAACTTAAAAAAAGTCGTAATTTTTGTGCAAACAATTCTGACTTGTGGAAAAAAAATTGTGACTTTTTTCATGGCTTGTATGCTAGTTTTCTGATACAAACCATTATAAATCAGCCCCATACAACTTTACCTTTGTAGTCTGTAATATAATATTGAGTCTTTTACTGTCAACTGAAATAACTGCATTTTGGAAGACATCTGAAGGCATACTATGCACAAAGGATATTCCGCCTCTTGTAGCTAATATATAGAATAGATTAAATGTGTTTTGAATTGTAGACAGAATAAAATATTATGTTATTTCCTCATTTACAGCTGAGTGGACACTTCTTTTCATTCTAATAGGCTGCTCCGTTTACTGGGAACTGGTAAAGAGAAAGCTATGAAGACAAAGTCACTATTTACTACTAACATGGCTATTGTGTTTATTTCTCTCTAGCAGGAAATGTTTTGCACAGTGTAAATAAAACTGAAAATACATTACAGTTCTGGAGCAGGTTTATGCCCTTGTCTAAAAAAAAAACTAAAAAAAAAAAAAAAATTGTCTGTTGTCCAGAGTAACCAATGAAAGCATAACTTTCATTTTCCACGAACAGAAGATGAAATGACAGCTGCATTGTGATTGGTTTTAGTGGCAGGATATATGTTTGCATACATTTCCACAGTATCTATTTGTATACATCCGAAAAAAAAAAAAACAAAAGATGTTCAGTAACCCTTTTAAAAACAAATCTGTCAAAAAAAGTATTCATTTGGTACACTTGGCAAGCAGTTGCAACGCTTTTTCTGTTTTTTAGCATTGTGTATATATTGAGAAATATACAGTACAGACCAAAAGTTTTGACACACCTTCTCATTCCAAGAGTTTTCTGTATTTTCATTACTATAAAAATTGTAGATTCACACTGAAGGCATCAAAACTATGAATTAACACATGTGGAATTATATACTTCACAAAAAAGTGTGAAACAACTGAAAATATGTCTTATATTCTAGGTTCTTCAAAGTAGCCACCTTTTGCTTTGATTACTGCTTTGCACACTCTTGGCATTCTCTTGATGAGCTTCAAGAGGTAGTCACCTGAAATGGTCTTCCAATAGTCTTGAAGGAGTTCCCAGAGATGCTTAGCACTTGTTGGCCCTTTTGCCTTCACTCTGCGGTCCAGCTCACCCCAAACCATCTCGATTGGGTTCAGGTCTGGTGACTGTGGAGGCCAGGTCATCTGGCGTAGCACCCCATCACTCTCCTTCTTGGTCAAATAGCCCTTACACAGTCTGGAGGTGTGTTTAGGGTCATTGTCCTGTTGAAAAATAAATGATGGTCCGACTAAACGCAAACCGGATGGAATAGCATGCCGCTGCAAGATGCTGTGGTAACCATGCTGGTTCAGTATTCCTTCAATTTTGAATAAATCCCCAACAGTGTCACCAGCAAAGCACCATCACACCTCCTCCTCCATGCTTCATGGTGGAAACCAGGCATGTAGAGTCCATTCGTTCACCTTTTCTGCGTCGCACAAAGACATGGTGGTTGGAACCAAAGATCTCAAATTTGGACTCATCAGACCAAAGCACAGATTTCCACAGGTCTATTGTCCATTCCTTGTGTTCTTTAGCCCAAACAAGTCTCTTGTGCTTGTTGCCTGTCCTTAGCAGTGGTTTCCTAGCAGCTATTTTACCATGAAGGCCTGCTGCACACAGTCTCCTCTTAACAGTTGTTGTAGAGATGTGTCTGCTGCTAGAACTCTGTGTGGCATTGACCTGGTCTCTAATCTGAGCTGCTGTTAACCTGCCATTTCTGAGGCTGGTGACTCGGATGAACTTATCCTCTGCAGCAGAGGTGACTCGTAGTCTTCCTTTCCTGGGGCGGTCCTCATGTGAGCCAGTTTCTTTGTAGCGCTTGATGGTTTTGGCCACTGCACTTGGGGACACTTTCAAAGTTTTCCCAATTTTTCGGACTGACTGACCTTCATTTCTTAAAGTAATGATGGCCACTCGTTTTTCTTTACTTAGCTGCTTTTTTCTTTTCTTTTTTCAATTCAGTAAGACTATCAGCTGTGTATCCACCTGACTTCTGAACAACACAACTGATGGTCCCAACCCCATTTATAAGGCAAGAAATCCCACTTATTAAACCTGACAGGGCACACCTGTGAAGTGAAAACCATTTCAGGTGACTACCTCTTGAAGCTCATCAAGAGAATGCCAAGATGGTGCAAAACAGTAATCAAAGCAAAAGGTGGCTACTTTGAAGAACCTAGAATATAAGATATATTTTCAGTTGTTTCACACTTTTTTGTTAAGTATATAATTCCACATGTGTTAATTCATAGTTTTGATGCCTTCAGTGTGAATCTACAATTTTTATAGTCATGAAAATACAGAAAACTCTTGGAATGAGAAGGTGTGTCCAAACTTTTGGTCTGTACTGTATATACACAGTGAAACCTCTCCAGAACACCACTTCTTTGCAAACATCCCACCATCTTATCATTAAAGACTGATTTTTTTATTTTTTTTTTTTTAATCCCATTATACCCTTAAAGAAGACCTTTTATGTCCTCACTGATGTGCGGTATTATATATATATATATATATATATATATATATATATATATTTGTTTTTTCCCCCCGCTAGAAAGCCGACTGAATTCAGCAAACTGTCAGCTTTCCTAGTATGCCCCCCGGTGCTGGAGATACCGGTTAATTTCAGCACCGTTATCTCTCCACTGTCAGAAAGGCGGGCCTTACAGCCTAGCATCAATGCTGCACTGTGAGGAATTCCCCCCGACAGTTTTCTTTCATAATTCTTCCAATAGACTAGTGCTGTCGGGGCGGGGGGCATTCCTTATAACAAAGAATTATGTTAGGGAATCAATACCTACTAGGGTGTGTTCACACGGAGGAATTTGCGGCAGATTTGGGGGCGGAATTCGCCCCCGAATCCTGAGCAGATTCCTCCCGGAATCCACTTCCCATTATTTTCAATGGGAGACAGAGATCACTGCAGGGCGTGGAAAAAAGAAGCATCCTGCTCGATCTTGCCGCGGATTCCACCTGCGATGTCCGCGGCTCGCGACCCCCTCCTGATTAGGCCCATTCATCCAGGCCTAATCAGGAGTGGGATGCCGCAACGGAATGCTGATGCACTGCATCGGCTTCCCGCCGCAACTAGACCGCGGCGAAAATGCCAGCAGCGGAAAATGAAGAAAATTCCTCTTCATTTTCTTCCGTGTGAACATACCCTTAAAGGATGTATTAAAACTTCCAAATTTTATTGATAATAATTTAAAATACTATAAACAAATAACCCCAAAGAAACAAAAACATGTAATATATAAAATATCTCCAGAAAGGAGAAAAATATGTAGGTAATCCACCCCTCACTGTATTCATATATATACGTGTATAACAGGATTATCCACTGAAGTTATAACTGGTAACCAGCCTTATAAGAACAGAGAGTGTGGATTGGCCTCAGCCTGTCATAGTGAATTGAGGAGGCTAATAAAAATGCACTCAGGATGATCCCAAGTCTGCTCGCAATTGCAGCTAGTACTGACAGTATTCAGGACTCAACCCCAAGTTCAGACGCACGAACGCTCATATAACGTCAATTTGGTGTATTCCCTGTCTGCCTAATTCACTGCAGACTAAGGCTAAATAAATAACAATCCCCCTCTGCTCAGATATATAAGGCAGAATAGGGTAGGACGTTCACCCTGTGCTGTCTGTATCTTTTAGCTGAAACAAGGGAAGCTCAGCTGACTAATAGAGTATAACTTACACACACCTACAACTAACGCGTTTCAATGCTCATAGAATATCTATTACTATGGCAAATCATCAGAGGTTTTTGTGCCAAAAGATCAAGAGGTCTATGGTAAGTATATTCCTATTTTTGTTTCGTTATTCAGGATAATACATAAACGCACCGTGCCCCCATCAGCACTAATACATGGCCGCACGGGGGGAACAGAGGTTTTGGTCTTAAATAGCCGAGGACCTGCCTCCTTTAGTCAACCGCTTCCAATCACAGCAGCGGACATATAAAATGCCCATACAGCTGACTTGGCCGGGACCCTTTGCTTATGCGCATTAAAAGACCAGGTAACGGGAGAACAAGTTACTCCCCTGCAAACCCCGCCTACTAGCGGAATGTAAACAAAAAAGCGCTCGCACGCAGATGTCAGTGCGAGACTAGTATATAGGAACGATTAAACGCAGGTAAATATAAAAAAAAATTAACCAGGGTCACCCTAACAGTAATAACAAAGTGAAACTCAGAGGAGATTCTATAAGATGTCCATTCCAGAACCACAGTTCAACAGCCATTCCAATGCCCGATATATATATATAGAACCAATACATCATAATGCAAAAAAGAACACATAATATTGTAAACAGTGGGCATCAAAGATAGAATAACATTGATATAAGCAGTTCAACAATTTAAATCATACTAATTAACCAGTTAATTATAAACGACAGAGCCAGATATTATAAAGGATTTGTCAGAAATTAGTAGTAAAATGAAAACTACTAAATAAAACAAGCATATAAGATCCCATCATTTAAACCCCACGGTTTAACAATTTTTAACATGAAGGTCCAACAGGTTTCCCTTTGCAGGAGTTTTTGATCAAAGTCGCCTCCTCTGGGGGAGGGATGCACCAACTCCATCCCCTGAAAGGAGATTTGCGACGCATCCCGTGCGACAATCGTATCCTCCTGGAGGCTGATGTTAGTCACATGCTCTCTAACTATTTTACGGAGTTCCCCTTTAGTTTTTCCAACATAATGGACCCCGCAGAAATAAGTTATGACATAGATAATCCCTTCTGTTTTACAATTAATAAAGTTGTTTTTTTTATACCATCTTTTAGTAGTGGTGCTTCTAAAAGACTTACTCGAATGCATAGTCACACGCGCGACAAGAACCACAAGGAAATGTGCCAGCCATTTCCCTCACTTGTCTTCCTAGCCACGTATCTGAATTCACCGCAGCCAAATGACTGTGGACCAACCTGTCCTTAAGATTAACCTCACGTCTATATGTTAATGATGGTGTGCTACTAAGCAAGGGACCAATATCTGGATCTGATCGTAAAATCTGCCATGAATTTTGCAGGATTCTCCTGACTTCCGAAGTTCTTATGAGTCTCAAATCATTGCCCTCCTTTTTATTCTTTGATTGCAGCAACATACCACGTTCAGAAGACAAAGCATGCTGATGAGCGCTTTTAAGAATACCATCAGGGTAGCCTCTACGATGGAACCTCCCCCACAGTTCATGAGTCGCTAGTTGATAGTCAGTAAAGGAGGTACAGTTCCTACATATATGGAGGAATTGTCCTTTAGAGATACCCTTTCAGTAGGTCATATGGGTGCCAACTATCCCATTTCAATAATGAGTTAGTCAGAGTTTCCTTCCTAAATATGGTGGTACTCAATTTTCCTGAACTGGACTTCTGAATGGTAAGATCCAAAAAAGTGATTGAATTTTCATGAATCTCGGAGGTAAAGAACAGACCCAAGGATTTAATATTCAATGCCTACACAAATTCTCTAAATGATTCCTTAGAACCTCCCCAAAGAATGAGCACATCATCTATAAAGCGGACCCACAATAGGACAGATGATGACCATGGAGTCTGCAAAGACCACCTCCTTCTCCCACCAGCCCAGGTACAAATTGGTGTAATTTGGGGCACAGGGACTCCCCATAGCCACACCCCCGAGCTGGTGGAAGAAGTGGTTGTCAAAAAGGAATGTATTGTGCTCCAAAACAAAACTCAACAGGTTTAGCACCAGGGTGTTGTGTAAAGACAGATGGTTACCCCTAGTCTTTAAAAAGTCCCCCACAGCCCCACACCCCCTATCATGGAGTATGGAACTGTAGAGGGCTTCAACATCCAATGATGCCAAAAACACCTCCGGTGGAACAAACAAGTCCTCCAATCTCTTTAGGACATCAGTGGTGTCTTTCACAAACGAAGGCAGGGAGGTCACAAAAGGACGAAGTACCTCATCCACATATAAAGAAACATTTTGTGCAATACTATTGATACCCGCCACAATCGGTCTGCCTTTGAGTGGTGTTAGGCCCTTGTGGACTTTTGGCAGGGCATAAAAAGTTGGACGAGTCAGGCAATGTGGTTAAAGAAACCTAAATTCATTCTCACTAATCAGATGGTTCCCCTTTGCAGAGACTAATATCTCTCTTAATTCAAGGAGGTACCCATTTGTGGGATCTCGGGGTAGAATTTCATAACAACTAGAATCATCAAGAATGGATCCACACATTCGAATGTATTTGGTACGATCTAAA
Organism: Leptodactylus fallax; assembly: GCA_947044405.1. NCBI lineage: Eukaryota > Metazoa > Chordata > Amphibia > Anura > Leptodactylidae > Leptodactylus > Leptodactylus fallax. The sequence goes on along the minus strand of CAMRHE010000148.1, from coordinate 463,457 downwards.
ATCACCAAATTCCCCCCTTTGTCCGAGGGCTTTATAATTATGGAATCATCTTTTTCAAACCCCTTCAATAGTTCTTTTTCTTCCTGACACAAATTAGAATGGTATGAAAGGTTTCTTGTATCAATATGTGATAATTGTTCAGTCACTACTTTACAAAAAACATCAATTGCTGTATCGTTCGATATGGGGGGAAATTTCTTTGAGGGTACATGCAAATTAGTAAAAGGATTAGTTATTATTTAAATAATTTTCCAGAGTTTGAACCTCCCAGAAGGATCTCAGGTGATCCTTATACACATGAGTAAGTTTCCTAAAAGACACTGAAATATTGAGATTTTTGGACTGAACTGGTAGATCTCCTTCAGAAAAAGCCTCCTTTGTATCCACTAACCATTTATCTATATCCAGGGTGCCTGTTAGGAAACCTGCCATTCCCACCCAATAGACTCAAATAAGGAATCAGAATAAAGATTGATAATATAAAGGACTTATGTGCCAAATGCAATAACAAAGAATTATGTAGGGGAGTCAATACCTACTAAAGGATGTAATAAAACTTCCAAATTTTATTGATAATGATTTAAAATATTATAAACAAATAACCTCGAAGTAACAAAAACAAAAGACATGTAACATATAAAATATCTCCAGAAAGGAGAAAAATATGTAGGTAATCCACCCCTCACTGTATCCATATATACAGCGGTGTAAATACCGGGGTAGCAGCGGTAGCGGCTGCCACAGGGCTCCGGGCCCCTTAATGCACCAGAGCATGAAGAGGTAAGTAGCATTGTTTTTTTATGTTTGTATGCTCCCCTGGGTCTCCGATCATTGTACTCTGGGGTCTGAAAAGACCCCAGAGTATAATAATCGTTCATGGGTGGTCCACTATGGTGCATAATACTGTGTGCAGGGACCACTATGGTGCATAATACTGTGTGCAGGGGCCACTATGGGGCATAATACTGTGTACCGGGGCCACTATGGGGCATAATACTGTGTGGAAGGTCCACTATGGGGCATAATACTGTGTGCAGGAGCGACTATTGGGCATAAAACTGTGTGCAGGGCCCACTATGGCACATAATAGTGTGCGCAGGAATGTGGTTTGTGCGGGGGAGGGGGGGGTTGCAGGGGGCAGTCCGGGGGAAGTTTTGGGGGCGGCAGTTCAGGGGGGGGGGCCCATGTCAAATGTTTGCCTTGGGGCCCAGCCACTGGATTTTCCACTGAAGTTATAACTAGTAACCAGCCTTATAAGAACAGGGAGTGTGGATTGGCATCAGCCTGTCATAGTGAATTGAGGAGGCTGGTAAAAATGCACTCAGGATGATCCCAAGTCTGCTCGCAATTACAGATAGTACTGACAGTATTCAGGACTCAACCCCAAGTTCAGGGTCCCGGCGGAGTCAGTTGTATGGACGTTTTATATGTCCGCTGCTGTGATTGGATGCAGTTGACTAAAGGAGGCAGGTCCTTGGCTATTTAAGACCATAACCTCTGTTCCCCCCGTGCGGCCATGTATTAGTGCTGATGGGGGCACTGGGGGTTTATGTATTATCCTGAATAACGAAACAAAAATAGGAATATACTTACCATAGACCTTTTGATCTTTTGGCACAAAAACCTCTGATGATTTGCCATAGTAATAGATATTCTATGAGCATTGAAACGCGTTAGTTGTAGGTGTGTGTAAGTTATACTCTATTAGTCAGCTGAGCTTCCCTTGTTTCAGCTAAAAGATACAGACAGCACAGGGTGAACGTCCTACCCTATTCAGCCTTATATATCTGAGCAGAGGGGGATTGTTATTTATTTAGCCTTAGTCTGCAGTGAATTAGGCAGACAGGGAATACACCAAATTGACGTTATATGAGCGTTCGTGCGTCTGAACTTGGGGTTGAGTCCTGAATACTGTCAGTACTAGCTGCAATTGCGAGCAGACTTGGGATCATCCTGAGTGCATTTTTACCAGCCTCCTCAATTCACTATGACAGGCTGAGGCCAATCCACACTCCCTGTTCTTATAAGGCTGGTTACCAGTTATAACTTCAGTGGATAATCCTGTTATACACGTGTATATATATGGATACAGTGAGGGGTGGATTACCTACATATTTTTCTCCTTTCTGCAGATATTTTATATGTTACATGTCTTTTGTTTTTGTTTCTTTGGGGTTATTTGTTTATAATATTATAAATCATTATCAATAAAATTTGGAAGTTTTAATACATCCTTTGTAGGTATTGACTCCCCTACATAATTCTTTGTTATTGCATTTGGCATGTAAATCCTTTATATTATCAATCTTAATTCGTGTTGCTTATCACCCAGCGATGACGCTGAACAATAAGGCCCACCCTTCTGACAGTGGGGAGATATCAGTACCAAAACTAACGGCACCGATATCTCCAGCACCAGGCCGCATATACGGAAAGCCAACAGTGCACTGAATTCAGCGTACTCTTGGCTTTATAGCGATATATAATACTGTACATCTATGTGGACATGAAAGGTCCTCTTTAACATAACACTGGAACAGAGAGCTCAGGTCTTAGTGTCAATGCAACCTGCCACTCAGATGTCAAGCATAAATGCTATACGTTACAATTTTTCCAGAACAATCTCGGGAACTAGTTTTATATATGCACCACACCAAAATATGCATTATTGTGGTGTTCCAGATTTTGGCATATGAAATGTCAGCAACTATCATCAAGGTTAGCAGTGAAGGGAAATTGGAAAGGGGAGCCATGTTGGGGTTAGGAATGAAAGGTGAACCATGATAATGACCACAATTTAAAAGGATGCCATGTTGGGGACTAGGAATCAGAGTGGAAGCCATGCTGGCAACTAGAAACAAGAGAGAAGCCATGCTTGGGGACAAAGATGCCATGCTGAAGACCAAGACTAATAGGGCCATCGTGAACGAGGAGATGTACAGATCACCAGGTAAGAAAGATTTGGGGCTCCTTATGATTATGAGCGTGGGTTGGAGTGACTTGTGTATAGTTCCATGACTTTTTTTTTTTTTTTTAAACTGTAGTTTTTATTGAAATTTTTTATAAATTACATAACAACAATATGGGGGATGAAATCAAAATAAACAGGAAAAACAAAATAAAATAATAATAATAAGAATAATAATTATAATAAAAAGTATACATGACAAATCGTCCAATGGCAACACAAAGAGCACAGGCAGGAGGGGGGAGGATAACGACAGGGAAAAGAGGGGAAGGGAAGAAGGGGGAGGAGTCAGAGACCATGCAAAACACAATATGCATCCCAGGATGACCACACAGCAGTAAATACTTCCATGGTATAATTAAGAGAGGCCGTCAAATACTCCATACTACGGACATCTTTCACTCGAGCGATAAGCTCTGGACCAGTGGGAGGAGAAGTCTTCCTCCAATGGAGAGAGATGAGGGTTTTGGCGGCAGTACACAAGTATAGAAAGAATTTGGAGGTCTGAGTTCCATGACTTTTTATTAGTCCTGGTCTAGGCCTGGTTCTATGTAATATGGTTGTAACGTCTCTGCCTGTTCAGGTCTCTGCACCACCTTCCACACGCATGCTGCAGTGCAGGAGGCGTGTTCAGCTTGATTCCTTGCTTAAGGTTCTTGTTGCTCAGTCTGAACACTGTCCTAGTATTACTACTATGTAATTGAATTTCAGCCACACCCGTCTCCTGCACCTTGTTTCTTTCTGCTACTAAGGTAATTAATCTTAGCCTTGCCTATGTGATTGACAGCCTGTCTACCAATCAAGTCTGGGGCAGGTCCTGGACTTGCTATAAACAGGTCATCAGCTCACACATGGTCGCTGGTTATCGTGACTCTGTCCTGTGACCTTGTCCTTCCTAAGCTGTTCCTTTGCTATTGTATTGTATTACTCTCCTCTGACCTTTGGCTTTCTTTGTGACTACTCCTTGGATTCCGATTTGGTACTGCTTTGTCTCTCTGGTTTTGACCCTTGGCTTGCCGACTCCTCTTCTGTGTTGTTAGTCTTGTCTTGTTCTGTATTATACTTATTTCTAGGAAGGGTTTTGCCGCCCAATTGCTCCTGTCATTAGGACAGTGTGGCAAGTAGGCAGGGACAGGGGCTGGGTGGAGTTTAGAACACACTGTCTCTGTCATTCCCTTCCTCCCAGGTTTCTGCAGCAGCACTGGGGAATTGCTCAACTGGCAATTCCCTTACAATGGTGATGTGATACCTGGTTCTGTGTAATATGCTGCAGCATAAAATACATTATTTTTGGCTTGTTCATCATTATTTGGTGGGCTGACAGGATTGTACACGCTTGCTGGCTCCATTAGACACTTTTACCTACATTCTGTATGCTTTTTTTTCTTTGAGAGGATCACTCCTATAAAAATATATTTTTCTGTTCAAATTTGGGTGGTTGGCTCAAAGAGTATCTTCTGTCTGTCTATCTATATGCAAGCCATGCACAACAAGTACTGTATATATTCACCCGATTTTCCCTTTTATTTAACCAGCATTATTTCCCAGTTGATTTCCCTTGGACTAATTAATAATTTGTGTTAATATAATTTTAGCATCAGTCATTTGTGAAATCTTAATTAAATTGAATGTAGGTTCTGTAACCAGAAAGTGTTTCTTTGCTGACTAAATCATCACACTGACTCATTCTGCATGTCTGAAAAGAACATCATATCTAGTGTGGAAAGCCAAAAAAAATGGGATTCCTATAGACTCCCTGCTACTGCTCTATCCAAGGCCCTTCATGTACTCTCAACATGTACTGTAGCAAGACAGACACAGAGTGCAATACTAAGTGTATATAGCTATATCAAACCTGATTTAACTTTCTTCATAGTCCATCTTGCACTTTTTAGTAAAGTGCGGAAACAAATTTCTGTCAATACGATAAAAGAACAATGTATATTGCAATAGCTATGAGGGATAAGGTATTCTGATTCTTCTCATCTATGAGTAGCATGACCTGTAAAAAGATGGTCATATATTTCAGTAAAAGAAATGTTATCTTTTTTCCTTTGTGGATTACGGACATCAAAATGATATATGCTACGTGTGATTTCAAGCATTGACAAAAAAAATAAAATAATAGTCAGTATATAGATATGTGTGTGTGAGTGACTGCACGCATGCACCTGACAAAGTGTGCAAGTGTCAAATGCATGTATGGTTTCACTGTAGTTAAGAGATCTATATTGATTGTCAGGGTCCATTTTACTGAGCAAAAATAAATAATATACTCCTCAACACCAAAAAGGAGAAGTCTTGGAATTATGGAAATCACCCAATTTATAAACATATTAATGATATGCAAATTTATAAAAAACAGGAAATAAAATATTCAAAACATCTCAATTTATTCATTATCGAGTATGAGTGCCACATACAGAAATGCACACACTTATGCACCTTGGAATGCTATCAATGAAGTTAGTAATGGTTGCCTGAGAAATCTTATGCCATGCTGAACGCACTTGGGCATGCAAATCATTGGCTGGTGTCAGCCCTCTTTGCAATAGCTATCTCATACCAGGGGCGTAACTTGAGGGGGTGCAGTTGGACCGGGGCCCAGGAGCCTTAGGGGGCCCATAAGCACTGGCATCAGTATTGAGATTGCAGCTTCCATCTGGCCCATATACCAAGGAGACCCACAGATTACCCAAACCACATTAAAATTGGTTAAACTCCTTAGCAGCTGTAACCATCACTATCAAGAATTTGCTGTAGGGATGAGGTAGGGAGCCCCGGACAAAAGTTTGCACCAGGGCCCACAAGACCTTAGTTACGCCACTGTCCCATACCATAATCCTAGGAGTACGACTGATGTGACATTTCCCACATGCTCAATGCCAATCTTCCATTGTCATTATATGGAAAAAGTGGGTCTCATTGCTGAAGAGAATAGACTTCCATTCCAGCCTCTATTGCCCTCTTGCAGTGCACCATTATATCCTTTGAGAGCAGTGGCATGAGGTCATTGTACCTGTGGCTGGATTGTAGCCATATGTTGTGCAAATGCCTTTTGATCATTTATGTCAACTCTTTTTGCCACCCTAAGCTTGGGATGTGATGTCCAATTTCACTTGCAGTACAGAATGGATCACTACACGCCATTCTTCTGATCGGAGGATCCTTCCACGCAGAGGTTCATTTCTTGCTGTCATTCCAGTTTGTTGCTGTTTTACTGAACAGTGCTGACATCCTACTTAAAAATATTGGTTATTATGACCCTCCCACATCCACAGATTGGAGCTAGGTGCTTGAAAATTTAATTATATGCAGATATCAGAGACACCTGCTTATTCGTCTATTTGCATAACCTTATGGCTGGCTTGGCCATCTTGGTGTTGCAATTTCAATGTTGAGGAGTATATACAGTGGCTTGAAAAAGTATTCATACCCCTTGAACTTTTTCACATTTTGTCACCTTACAACCACAAACTTAAAATGTATTTTATTGAGATTTTAAGTGATAGACCAACACAAACTAGCAGATACATGGTACAAATGATACATGGTTTTCAAAATTTTAATCAAATAAAAATCTGAAAAGTGTGAAGTGCAAAAGTATTCAGCTCCCTTTTATCAAATTTTTTTTAGAGCCACATTTCATTGCAATTACAACTGCAAGTCTTTTGGGGTCTCTCTCTACCACCTTTGCGCTCCCTTGTGTTTCACATTATGTCATGCGACATGATGTGAGGCACACAGGGCCCATTGAAACCTAAAAAGGGAAGAGGAGGCCATGAGCAGTGAATGCAGCCATTTTTCCCCAGTCCTGCTATATCACTCCCCACAGGCCACATTAAACCTGTACACAAAACAGGTCCAGAAGCAGAAAGCTCCGTTTGCCTTCACTGTATCTCAGCACTTATTGATGTCAGTGGGAGCTGAGCTGCAGTGAAGGCGCCTGACCGCTATACAGCAGATGAAGCATTCTGCTTTCGACCTTGTTTTGCGTACAGGAAGGGTGACAGTATCGGCTCCATACAGCTGATGGGGCCATGTGTCGGCCACTAACAATTAGGTACTTATGACCTAGCCTGAGAATTCAGCCCGGACAACCCCTTTAATATTCCCCCCCTAATGCCCCACACACTTTAATGCCCCCCCCACAGGATATTAGCCCCCACACAATATAATGGCTCCATCACTGGCCCCCATACAGTATGGTGGGGACCAATGAAATGGCCATAAAAAAATTAGGCCCAGACTATCCCTTTAAAGAGGTTGTCCATAAATTGGTGTGACCCCTGTGGCAGCCAGGGGGGTGTAAAATAAAAAAATAAAAAACATACTTACCTGTCCCCAGCACCCCATTGTCTCCTACCAGTGTCTGTTCAGTCTCATGGCGGCGACTCATTTCTGGGAATCCTGTATCTAATTGGTCTGAATGGTCACATGAGGCACAGTACTTGTGGCAAGAAGTTGCCGCCAAAAGACTGAATGGACACTGATCAAGGTGCCATTTTGGGTAGGATCGCCAGCACCTGGAATGAGATCCGGGGTCAGCATTCCGTTGCCATGACAACTGTGTGGCTCCCCGGCTTGGGGCATTTATTACAAATGATTAGCATTAGCATTGTAAAGCATTTCATTAGTTATCAGACCCCTGGTGTCTAATCAATAAAATAATAAAGTAAAGTTAAGAAAAAAAAAAAGCAAAAATTCAAATTGCCCTCCCTTTCCCTAGAACACATATAGAAGTACTTAAATCCTGTGAAACACATATACATTAGGAATCCCTGTTCCCGAAAACGCTCGGTGTACAAACTTATAAAAATATTTTTCCTCAGCATGAGGAGGGCATACAGTGACCCAGTTGTAGCAGCATGAGGTGGGCATACAGTGACCCGGTGGCAGCGGCATGTGGAGGCCATACAGTGACCCACTTGTAGTAGCATGAGGAGAACAGATAGTGACCCAGTGGCATCAGCATGAGGAGGCCACAGAGTGGCAAGGCAACATAATGTGGAGTTGGCAGCTGCATGAGGAGGCCATAGAGTGACCCGGTGGCAGCAGCATGAGGAGGGCATACAGTGACCCAGTGGCAGCGGCATGAGGAGGCATACAGTGACCTAGTTGTAGCAGCATCAGGAGGGCATACAGTGACCCGGTGGCAGAGGCATGAGGAGGGCATACAGTGACTCAGCAGTGGCAGCAGCATGAGGAGGGCATACAGTGACCCAGTGGCAGCGGCATGAGGAGGCCATAGAGTGACCTGGTGGCAGCAGCATGAGAAGGCCATAGAGAGACCCAGTGGCAGCAGAATGAGTAGGCTGCAGAGTGGCAAGGTGACATAATGTGGAGTTTGCAGCGGCATGACTGGGGCATACAGTGACCCAGTGGCAGCACAATGAGGAGGCCATACAGTGACCCAGGGGCAGCGGCATGAGGAGGCCATAGAGTGACCTGGCGGCAGCAGAATGAGTAGGCTACAGAGTGGCAAGGCGACAATGTGTAGTTTGCAGCGGCATGAGTAGGGCATACAGTGACCAAGTGGCAGCGACATGATGACGACATACAGTGACCCAGCAGTGGCAGCAGCATGAGAAGGCCATACAGTGACCCAGCAGTGACAGCAGCATGAAGAGGGCATACAGTGACCCAGTGGCAGCGGCATGAGGAGGCCACAGAGTGACAAGGCGACATAAAGTGGAGTTGACAGCGGCATGAGTAGGGTAAACAGTGACCCGGTGGCAGCGGCATGATGAGGGCATACAGTGACCCAGCAGTGGCAGCAGCATGAGGAGAGCATGCAGTGACCTGGTGGCGGCAGCATGAGGAGGCCATAGAGTGACCTGGTGGCAGCAGCATGAGGAGGACATACAGTGACCCAGCAGTGGCAGCAGCATGAGGAGGCCATACAGTGACCTGGTGGCAGCCGCATGAGGAGGGCATACAGTGACCCGGTGGCAGTCGCATGAGGAAGGCAGTGACCCAGTTCCTCCGGCAGCAGAATGAGGAGGCCATACAGTGACCCAGTGGCAGCGGCATGAGGAGGCCATACAGTGACCTGGTGGCGGATGAAGAAAGCTGCTCATCAGCGACTCTAGGCTCAGGCTGCTGCTGATGGAGCTGATATTGCTCCTGCCACCCCCCCCCACAGCTGCCATGGCAATGCAAGGTGAGCACTCAGGGCCCCCCTGTCGGACCTGCGAGAGGATGGACGATGGTGCAGATAGGCAGCGGCCAACTTGCTACATAGGATGTCTCTATAGTAGTTCAGTTTGTACTCCCTCTCAGCGGGAGTAAAAAAGGACCACATTTTTTACCTGTAGCAAGGGTCTAACATGGTGGAGAGCCAGTAGTCTTCCCTCTGCCGAATGGTGACAATTCGCTGTTACTACGCAAGCTAGTGAGTATGCATCGGGCCATTTGCGCAACTGACTCGGAGGGACTCCCTGCATCCATCTCCACTGTATACTGCCACTGTGTGTCTGGGTCATCTGCCTCGTCTTCCTCATCTCTCCTCTTGCTCTTCCGGCTGCTCCTGCTCCTCTTCTGCTGTGACCCATGTAGAAAAACCACCCATTTTGCTACTCATTGCTTGTGCTCCAATGTCCGCCTCCTCCTCCAGTTCAGCCCCCACAGGGCTCATTTGGCCATGGGATGTACGCACCACATCTCCAGTCCCCTGACCAGCAAGATTTACAAGCATCTTTTCCAGCATGTGGTATGATGGAGGAGCACTGTGAATTGTCCCTGCAGTGGAGGCTGAGGACACAGTGGAGAATGAGGCGGACACTGCTGCAGGACCAACAGTGTGAGAACGTGGAGGCGGAAGCTGCATCACCTGTCCAAGTTGCTGGTTTGTCTGCGCAGGAACCACATTAACCCAGTGGGCTGTAAAGGACATATATTGTCCTTGACCGTAGTTACAGCTCCACACGTCGGCGCTGCCGTACACTTTGCAGACAACGACAGGCTCAAGGACTGGCCCACCTTCTGTTCTACATATTTGTGCAGGGCTGGTACTGTCTTTTTGGCAAAGAAATGACAGCTTGGGACTCTCCACCTCGGCTTGGATGAGTGCAGGCATACTGTTGTCTCTTCAAAATCGCTTTGGTGATGGACTGCTGATGCAATGACTGACTAGGAGGAGGAGGAGCAGGAGCATCATGACCAGCTGATGATGGGAAGGACACACAGCTTCCTTCGGCTGAGGTGGTGGAGCCTTGACTGGCTGAAATGGGGTGCGTGCCACTGGGTGATGCAGCGGTTGCTGCTACAGGCTTGACCACCACATTGGAGCCACGGTTCTCCCAGGCCACTTTATGGTGACGCTGCATATGTTGACACAGGGCTGTGGTGCCAACATTGGCACCCTGGCCATGCTTCACCTTCTGCCCACAGACTACACATATGGCCATGTTCACCTCCCCTGGCGGCTTAACAAAAATCTACCACACCACCGAGTAGGTGATTTTATACCCACAGCATAGAGTACTTCTCTGGCTGAGGGAACAGAAAAGGACAGAGGCAGGTTGAGGACAGGAGAGGGCACAGGGCCTGCTCCCGGGCCATGCCAACTAAGGGTTGTGTGACAAACCCACCGACTCTTGGCTGGGGGTGTCTGATGTGACTTGGGATGAAGTGGATGACCAAGTCAACCATTCTACCACCGTTGGGTTGCTGATCAAGAAACGACCGCTAGCTGACACTGGTAGCTTAGGCCTCTATAAGTGACCCCTGCTGCCACGCCCCCTTACTCTGCTCCAACCTGTGCCTGCGCCAGAAACATTTAGGCCTGTGCCCCTCCCCTGTGCATGGCCTGTCGCTTCTCTGTCTGACATACTGTTATATCAAATAAGGAAATGAAAAGGAAAATAATACAGGGCAAAAAGGCCTGTAATTTTCTACCTACAACACACAACGGCGAATAAGCCATTTTATTATTTTCCCCAATAATAAACGCCTTTGAAAAGACATTATAACAGATCAATGCACAGATTACTGTATGTGAATTATTTTTTTTTTTGCCAGTAGTTCACGGCAAAAGGCCTGTAATTTTCTACCTTCTAGACAATGGCGAATAAGCCAGTTTATTATTTTCCCCAATAATAAACGCCTTTGAAAAGACATTATAAACAGATCAATGCACAGATTACTCTACAGTGGGGAAAAAAATTATTTAGTCAGACACCAATTGTGCAAGTTCTCCCACTTAAAAAGATGAGAGGGCCTGTAATTGACATCATAGGTAGATCTCAACTATGAGACAAAATGAGAAAACATATCTAGAAAATCACATTGTCTGATTTTTTAAGAATTTATTTGCAAATTATGGTGGAAAATAAGTATTTGGTCAATAACAAAAGTTCATCTCAATACTTTGTTAAATATCCTTTGTTGGCAATGACAGAGGTCAAACGTTTTCTGTAAGTCTTCACAAGGTTGGCACACACTGTTGCTGGTATGTTGGCCCATTCCTCCATACTGAACTCCTCCAGAGCAGTGATGTTTTGGGGCTGTCGCTGGGCAACACGGACTTTCAACTCCCTCCAAAGGTTTTCTATGGTGTTGAGATCTGGAGACTGGCTAGACCACTCCAGGACCTTGAAATGCTTCTTACGAAGCCACTCCTTCGTTGAACTGGCGGTGTGCTTGGGATCATTGTCATGCTGAAAGACCCAGCCAAGTTTCATCTTCAATGCCCTTGCTGATGGAAGGAGGTTTGCACTCAAAATATCACAATACATGGCCCCATTCATTCTTTCATGTACATGGATCAGTCGTCCTGGTCCTTTTGCAGAGAAACAGCCCCAAAGCATGATGTTGCCACCCCCATGCTTCACAGTAGGTATGCAATAAGGTTCTTTGTATGCAATTCAGCATTCATTCTCCTCCAAACACGACGAGTTGTGTTTCTACCAAACAGTTGTACTTTGGTTTCATCTGACCATATGAAATTCTCCCAATACTCTTCTGGAACATCCAAATGCTCTCTAGCAAACTTCAGACGGGCCCGGATATGTACTGGCTAAAGCAGGGGGACACGTCTGGCACTGCAGGATCCGAGTCCCTGACGGCGTAGTGTGTTACTGACGGTAGCCTTTGTTAGGTTAGTCTCAGCTTTCTGCAGGTCATTCACTAGGTCTCCCCGTGTGGTTCTGGGATTTTTGCTCACCGTTCTTGTGATCATTTTGACCCCACGGGGTGAGATCTTGCATGGAGCCCATGATCGAGGGAGATTATCAGTGGTCTTGTATGTCTTTCATTTTCTAATTATTGCTCCCACATTTGATTTCTTCACACCAAGCCGCTTGCCTATTGCAGATTTAGTCTTCCCAGCCTGATTCAGGTCTACAATTTTGTTTCTGGTGTCCTTCCACAGCTCTTTGGTCTTCACCATAGTGGAGTTTGGAGTGAGACTGTTTGAGGTTGTGGACAGGTGTCTTTTATACTGATAATAATTTCAAACAGGTGCCATTACTACAGGTAATGAGTGGAGGACAGAGGAGCCTCTTAAAGAAGAAGTTACAGGTCTGTGAGAGCCAGAAATCTTGCTTGTTTGTAGGTGACCAAATACTTATTTTCCACCATAATTTGCAAATAAATTCTTAAAAAAAAAAAAATCAGACAATGTGATTTTCTAGATATGTTTTCTCATTTTGTCTCTCATAGTTGAGATCTACCTATGATGTCAATTACAGGCCTCTCTCATCTTTTTAAGTGGGAGAACTTGCACAATTGGTGGCTGACTAAATACTTTTTTCCCCCACTGTATGTTGTATCCCGTTTTGGGCAGCAACCCAGGCTTATACTAAGTGGGTTGAAATCGAAAATCTCTGGTTAGCTCCCGTCCACCCTAACGCTTTCTTGTGGTCCTGCACCTCCCCTTTGCCTGCTAGCCCTCTCCTAGGTCGGATTCGGTTTACTAGAGCTATCTGGCTCGTTTGTCATAAACTTTTCCCTCTCACCTTGCAGCATTCTTCATTGTTTTCTTTTCTCTTTAACCCTCTCCTCCTGGAGGGACTGACAGCGGCCATGGTTTGTCCCTGGAGTAGGCTAGGCCTGTTCCATGTGGCTGACTTGATTGACCCATTGACCATTGAGCTCAGGCCCTTTGATTATTTCACTACTATTATGATTCAGATGCAAGGTAAGGAATGTACTGGTCTACAGGAGAGCAGCAGCAGAAATGGGCTGACAACTGCGAGCAGTAGAAAGTGCTACTTAAAGGCAAAACACTACTGCGAGCCAAGACCGGCCTCAGACGCCTTCACCAGAGCTCCTCGCAAGAAGAGATTTTCGCTGAATCTGAAGACAGGAATTGTCACCAGAACAGAAAGTGTATTACAAATAAATGCACTGCAGCAGAAGCCAACACCAAATCCACACACACTACTCACAGGGAGAGAAAAAACAGAATGGTCGACAATAACGGGTCAGCAGCTGTGGAGGGCAACACAGATCCAAATCATGAAACGAAGACAAATTCGGGAAACAAAGCCAATAGTCGGAACCGATCAGGAATGCCAGAACAAAATTGCAAGACAAAAGAGGAATCCAGGTACACAGCCAAAGGTCAGGTATAGGAGCAGTCAAATCAAAGTCAGGCGCTTAGCAGGAGTTTAGGAAACTGATAGGCAGCAAACCTGAGTGAGGAGGGAGTGGTTTAAAAAGGCCTGCTCAGGAAGCGTCCCTATGTTGTCATGGCAACCTTAAAGCAGCAACCACCAATCCTTCTTTATATTGACCTGACAACTTTAAAGCAGCAACAACAGATGTAACATCCCTGACATCTGCCTTGCACTTGCCTCTAGAGGAATGGTTCCACTATCAGCAGATAGCTCATTTCGTGTCCGCCTTGTTTGGGGCTCTGTGGGTTTCTGTCCCTTCCGTTTTTGAGAGGTTGCGTCGTGCAGGCACATCATCAAAAGGTCTGAATTCAGACATTTACTGACTACAGTCCTCTCCAGAGGGATGGTCCCCTCCGACTTACAGATACATGGTCAGGTGAATTGAGGCTCTGGGCAGGCAGATCTCACCCGCCCAATGGCATCATATGGTCCCGTGTGGTTAAATCTTCTACATGCATATCCTTTCAGGAGACCCAATGCAAGATCCTAATGCACTGGTACTACCCTGGCCCTACTCCACACTCTTAATTCCAATGTCCCCTTTTTTTTTCTTCTTTATGTCATTGTTGTAACATTTATAAAAACTTTAATAAAAAATTACAGTTAAAAAAAAAAAGATTTGGAGAAAAAGAACTTTGAATTGTTATGCCAATGAGGCGGTTGGTGCATCAGGAGGCAGTCACTCAGCTGCCAAACTACTGCTCCTGCTGCCCATATCCCTAGCCATCTCTTGCCTGTATCACCCCATGCAGTGGAAATTGACTCTTCCTTCTTGAGCAGCAAGAGCAGTGCTCCAAGGAGCTGCAAGCACAACCCAGTGCACCAGCTGCCTCATTTGCATAACACTTCAAAGTTGTTTTTATTTAAATCATTAAAAGTGACATACATAACAATAGTATGTTGTTTATCACTGTAATGTGCTCTGTAACATGGTGGAGGCAGTTGAATATACTTGGGAAGGTGGTAGACTCCCTTTAAAGTATAATTATTGTATTATCCTAATTTAAAACCACTCAAATAGCCACAAAACAGAAATCACATTGCACATTGATGTCTTAGATTACAAAAACAGGAAATAAATCTGGAATAAAAACGTGCAGATTTCAGTTAAAAGAATGTTATGTTCCAGGATACTAGTTTGTGCCAGACATGGTACCTTGGTAGAGCTGCTGTGTTAGAACATTTAGAACCCTTAGGGCAACCTGAATTGTACTCAGAGAAATGAAAGAACACAATGGGCGGAATATATTAAGATTGCCATTTTGTCTACCAGTCTTAATTCATTTCCCCACTGGCACAAGATGCGGCTGAATTTTTAATAGGCTCCAAGATGCGCCAAAATTTAAATTTATGCAAGTCAGATATCAGGTGTGACTCTTGTCAGTTTTCTGTTGTGAGTTATAGTAAATCTGTTGGGCAGAGGAATTCCCCCCCCCCATCTTGATCTCTGCCCTGCTCTGCCACTTTCCTGAAAAGCAAATAACTGGTCGGAAACTGTAGACAGTGGCGCATTTTTTACCAAAATTGCATTACTTTTGCACAAGAAAAATGGTGTGCATATTTTAGTATATTCTTCCCACTGAATGAAGCATGAACAGGAGGAGCTCTGAGTATTTGTTGATGTTTGTGGTCTTTTTTATTTCATCATAATGTGTAGGGAATAAGAAGGGTTGAAAATGTACAAACCAAATCAGAGGAAACTATACTAGGAAACTGGTGCTAAAAAGTCTAGAAATGCATGAAAGTCAAGTGTACTTTGAGCTGTTTGCCAATTTTGTGTATGTAAGATTTTTTGCACCTAATGGGGCACATTTACTTTTACACTTACGACACCTTGGATTAGTAAATTGCACCAAAATGTTGCCGTATAAATGCATACATCAAACTTTACTCCATATATGTATACAAAGTGTTGGGTAGTGTGACTCACTTTACACTTTTCCTTTTTAGGCTAAGGCCTTATGTTGTGGAATTGCAGCGTTATTATCTGCTGTGAAAACACAGTAGAATAAAACTCTGCATTGTACCTTACCAGCAAAGTGAATGAAATTCTGGTTAAAGAGGACCTGTCACATCCTCGTCTATGCCTGGTATTACCGTATATTATGGACTATAAGACGCCCTGTTTTTCCCCAAAATTTTGGAGGAAATTGGGGGAGGGGGGTGTCTTATAGTCCGAATGCATCGCCCCACTCCTGGGGCGATGCTGCGGGCCCTGCGCTTGCAGGAGAGGGTGTTCCCAGCGGCGCGAACCCATCCCAGCATCCACTGTGCTATTGCGGCGGATGCCGGATCTGCAAAGATAATGGCGGCTGCTCTGCTGCAGAGATGTCGCCATAGCTACCATTCTCTGCTGTAATGTACAGCGGAGACTGGGTGCTAATGCCTGCGATCAGAGTCTACTCTGATCGCGGGCATTACTACGTGTAAGCCCCCCAAAACTGTCCCCAGGCTGGGTGGATACCTTCTTGTTGCAGGCCAGCTCCCGTGCAGCAAGATTGCGGGAGCCGACCTGTTCCTACTAAAGGCTCCCATGCTTGTCATAGGAATATTACTATTGTGGCTGCTCTATGTCTGGTCAATAGTAATGTAGTGAATCTCCCATAGACTGCAATACACTTGTATGGGGGGCTAATAAAATAGTTAAAAAAAAAAAAAAAGTTAAAAATAAAACAAAACAAAACACCAAGGTATTTACCCCCTTTGTTGCATTACACTCTGTAATTAAAATGGATTTTTGTACGGATTATATGATTTGATTTTCACAACATGTCTATCACTTTGAATATAATGGGGTCCATCGGTGTCCGTGTGTAACTATTGAAACAGTGGTCTGGCTCTCCGCTGTTCGAGTTACTAGCATTACTGCTTAGATTCCAGGGTTGCTATTGACAATGGCATCTAAGAGGTAAAGGGACAAGATTAGGGTTTTAGCTTTAATACACCATATACATACAATGGGGTTGTTTAATATCTTTATTAATGACTTGGTAGACGGTTTGCAAAGCAGGGTGTCCATATTTGCAGATGATACTAAACTTTGTAAGGTAATCAAAAATGAGGAGGATAGTAGAATATTACAAGGGGATCTAAGGAAGCTGGAAGCATGGACGGAGACTTGGCAAATGAAGTTTAATATTGACAAATGTAAGGTTATGCATTTTGGATGACGAAATAAAATGTATGATTATGTACTTAATAGTAAATTACTGGGTAAAACTGCCAATGAAAAAGACTTGGAGATTGTAGTGGACAATAAGCTTACCTTTAGTGACCAGTGCCAGGCAGCGGCTGCCAAGGCAAATAAAATTATGGGATGCATCAAAAGAGGTATAGATTCTCATGACAAGAACATAGTTATGCCTCTATACAAATCACTGGTACGGCCACACTTAGACTATTGTGCACAATTCTGGGCCCCAGTATACAAGAAAGATAAAATCGAACTAGAAAGAGTGCAAAGAAGGGCAACCAAAATTATTAGAGGAATGGGTGGATTGGAGTACAACGATAGATTAACAAACTTGGGGTTATTCAGTTTAGGGAAAAGACGTCTACAGGGAGACCTAATAACAATGTACAAATACATGAAGGGACAGCACAAAGAACTTTCTAATGATCTTTTTATTCCTAGGCCAGTGACAGTGACAAGGGGACATCCTCTACGACTGGAGGAGAGAAAGTTTCACCAGAAACATAGAAGAGGATTCTTTACAGTAAGAACAACAAGGCTATGGAACTCTCTGCCCCAGGAAGTGGTGATGATGGATTCATTGAACAAGTTCAAATAGGGCCTGGATGCCTTTCTCGAACAGAACAACATTATGGCTTATGGGTTTTAGATTTTAAGGGTACGTTGATCCAGGGTTTTATACCGATTGCCAGATTGGAGTCGGGAAGGAATTTTTTCCCATGAAATGGGGCAATTGGCATAAGCCTCATGGGGTTTTTTTGCCTTCCTCTGGATCAACACTGTAGGGGACTGTAGGGTTATAGGTTGGACTTGATGGACTGATGTCTTTATCCAACCTCATCTACTATGTAACTATAATGTTGGCAAGGGATAAAACATCTGATGTTTGATGTTCTGGTTATGTTTACATTGTCATGTGTAGTATTGTGTTATACATATTGTACACTGCATTATACATTCATAATTTCCTATATAATATTATTTTCATTGATATTTTACAGCTGCTTTGTTTACCATAATTAGAGATGGCAAACCTCTCAGGATTTACTTAGCTTTTTAACATTTAGGCTAAAGCCCCACATAGCGAGGCGCAGCCAAAAAGCGCTTTTTTTCTGCAGTGCTTTTTCTTCAGCAGACTTTCTCTCCCTACTATACCTATATGGAAACTGCCAGTGTTTCCGTAGGTATAATTGACATGCTGTGATTTACAAAAATACAATGGTTTTTGAGATTGCAGCATTTTCCCTGCAGATTTTTTTCTGCAATGTGTGGATGGGATTAGCCAGAATCCCATCTACTTTGCAGATACTGTAATACGCTGTGTTTTTGGCTGCAGTGCTTTTTGCTCCGGCATTTCTACTGTGGCCAAAACGCTGTGTATTCGCAAC
This sequence comes from Leptodactylus fallax, assembly GCA_947044405.1. NCBI lineage: Eukaryota > Metazoa > Chordata > Amphibia > Anura > Leptodactylidae > Leptodactylus > Leptodactylus fallax. The sequence goes on along the minus strand of CAMRHE010000148.1, from coordinate 445,286 downwards.
GTGGGGCCCCAGCTTTAAAATGCTCCAAAATTACCCTTCTTTTGGGGAAAGTGCGTGCCCATGGTTTTTTAGACACATACAGTCATATGAAAAAGTTTGGGCACCCCTATTAATCTTAATCATTTTTAGTTCTAAATATTTGGGTGTTTGAAACAGCCATTTCAATTTGATATATCTAATAACTGATGCAATTGGCCACCTTAAATACCTTTTCTCATGATTGGATACACCTGGCTATGAAGTTCAAAGCTCAGTGAGGTTACAAAACCAATTTTGTGCTTCAGTAAGTCAGTAAAAAGTAGTTAGGAGTATTCAAATCAATAAAATGATAAGGGTACCCAAATTTTTGCACCAGTCAAATTTTGGTTTAATGCATATTGCACATTTTCTGTTAGTACAATAAACCTCATTTCAATCCTGAAATATTACTGTGTCCATCAGTTATTAGATATATCAAATTGAAATGGCTGTTTCAAGCACCCAAATATTTAGAACTAAAAATGATTAAGATTAATAGGGGTGCCCAAACTTTTTCATATGACTGTATGGTAGTTATATTGCATATTGGTGTTATATTGTTTTATAGAAGGATTAACCTGTTTTGATGACTTGTAAGTACTACAGGCTTGTTATTTGGGAGACAAATTTGTGGCTGTGTGCCTAGTGTAAAAAGTGATAAAGAATTGACTTTTCAAAAAAAAAAAAAAAAAAGTCACCAAAAGTTATTCCTTTATGGGAGCAAATGAAATCAAAATTTTTTTTTTTTTGTTTTTTTTTTTTATGTTAACCGAGTGGCACCAACAGTGTGGTATAGTGGAATGTGATGGACTAAGCCAGAGGACGTATGGTTGAGTGGTGGCAGCTGTGGCAGCATGAGTGGCAGTACAGTATGGAATAATATGATGGACCAGATTGCTAAACATGTCTGGCTGAGTGGTGGTAGCTGTGGCAGCATGAGTGGCAGGCAGTAAAGCATGGATTAATATAATGGACCAGGCTGCAGAACATGACTGAGTGATGGCAGTGGTGGTAGCTGTGGCAGTATGGCCCACCTTAAATAACAAAGATTTTTCAGGTTAGCACAGGCCACAAGACTATTTATTGGGTCAGCAACAAAAATAAAAAAAGGTTTAAGAATCTGAGATTTATTTCAGATTAGCATCACACTGTTTATTGGGTAAGCAAAAGAAAACCCTGAAAAGGGTTGTCCTGATATGGACACTTATTCCTTGTTCACAGCAAAGGGGATAAGTGTCCAATCACTGAGGGTCCACCCCAAAAGTCCCCCTAAGGCCTCCTTATGAATGGAGTGCCAGTGAGCTTATGTGACTGGTGCTCTATTCACTTCTATGGGGCTGCAGATCTGCAGATGCTGCGGAGATTACAGTCCCAGAAGCCCCATAGAAGTTAATGAAGAGCCGGCCACCCAAGTGCACTGGCACACCATTCACAAGGAGGCTTAAGGGGGACTTTCGTCCCCGTCCCTCTGATCACTGGGAGTCCAGGAAATCGGGCCCCCAGCAATCAGACAAGTGGTGATAGGGGATAAGTGTCCATAACACCACAACCCCTTTAAGTAATGGAAATTTCTTTAGATTAGCACAGGTGGAATCAACATAAAAACCCTCAGTAAAACCTATTTTTAAGAATCAGTGAACAGATCAAACTGCTCTATTGCAAAACAGACTTAAACAAAATTAAATTATTGCCAATGAAAGGGTTAACTGTCCTTTGCTTGTCTGTATTACTGCTGCAGTTAGGCTCACACAGCACAGATATTCTCCTTCACTCGTATCTATGATTTCTATTCTACTAATTTGCCTGTAATTGATTAAATCTGACTAAACTGTTTTCTCGTTCTCCTACTCCTAGCTGTATTGCAAGCTTTGCAGCATTCAGTGCTTTGTATCATGTAGGGATGAATAAAACATCCATCCCCTACTTCCATCATCACTCATATGCCTCGTGTTCCAGCCCACACAACCTTATATAGTGTATATGACATCAGCACTGTAAGGTGTCCACCTACAGCTGACTATTGGCTAAGAGGCTGTCATATGGCACCAGAACATCACAGTGACTCACAAGACACCTGTCTCTACCATATTTATATTATGAAATACATGTGGCAGTGGCCATTTTAGTTAGTCCAAGTTAAATCACCATTTATTCGGTTTAGTTAAAAACCAACCAATTTGGAATATTCAGGTCGAGCCCTATTAATGACGAATTGGTTCATGCATCTCTAACTGTAATCTGGGAATTTTACCATCTTGCTGTAAAACATATTTGGCTTCTCTGCTCTTGTGGACTATTCCCTCATGTAAGATATGTACATATATATATATACACACATATATACATTGAATTACACTTTGGAAGCTCAAAGAGCCTATAACAAGTAAAAAAAAAATTGTAGAGCAGTCTTCAAGTGAAAAATGTTTCACCTTTTATAATTATATAATTATAGTATTACCTTATTTGCAATGCAGCATGTTTTACTTTTGTTTTATGTTGTGTGATTTCTGTAAAACAAAGAACCATCACAGCATAAAATGCTGTTTATATATATAATTGTACAATAAAATGGATTAAAAAAAGTAAGATGATGAAATAAAGCCATCCATTTAGGGCATCACTAATTCTACCACTCAGGATGGCAACCTGATATGTTTTTTTTTTTACCCCTGTTGTCTTGTTCAAGTATAGTGCAGGAAAATAGTTGAAAATAGTTGAAAATCTTGTACAAGTATGTGTTCTTATATAAGTATAAGGCATATACAATTATATTACTCATAATAATAATCATAATATCATAATCTTTTGTAAGATTATTTGCTTTGGAATCTATGGCTGTAACTATACAAATGACAGAACTTACGATCTTCCCTGGTGCCAACAGTAGACTCTTGTAGTTTATTTTGCTCTGTTAATGTGAATAAATATTTCAAGATCTCTTAATATACAATTTCTATAAGATTATTTATTTTTTTTAGTTTTTCCGACAAGATATTAATTCATACTACAGGAAGAGAATTATTTTTTTATCTGTTGAACACAATGCATTTCACCTTTTCACATTCATTTTCCTGTGGTTAGAAGGATTATTTGCTGGAAAACTGTGTCTTTATGATTAGAAAGAGGTAAGCCTCCCCAGTGGTATGATTGACTTCAGTGCAGTGAATGCCAGCTTAGTAACTCCTTTAAAGCCATCTGGCAGGTTATTGTCCAAGGACAATGGGTTAGGTTTGTACATTTTTGTTGCTTCTAAAGTGTGTTCTGCTCCTTGAACAACATATTGTATGGAGCAGTGAAATAATAATGCTTTCAAGAGTTTATTGTGGAAAGTCTCAGACGTGTAATATAGTAAAGGAAAGTATTAAGGATATCTTTACAAGAAACACTTTTTACATATACAGCATAACGTGGGACTTCATTGGAGTCTCAGTGTAGACTGTTTTGTGATTTTGCAATGTTGGGTGCATTCTGGTAAAAATCTATTAATTTATTTGCCATATATTGTTATTATTAACCACTTACTAACAACAGCTCCTTGAAGATGGCACCTGCGAGGTTAGGCTAGATTCACACTGTGAAACTCAATCCGTGTGTTTGCCAGATTTTGCGATTACAGTACAGGACAAGTATGTTGCTGGGTTGCAGGGACTTCTAGCAGCATAGATAACGCTGCTGGCATACTGTTCAGGCTGGTAAATCCAGCGAACATACGGACCGAGTTTCACGGGTGAAACTCAGTTGTGTAAATCTAGCCTTAGTTTCACTTTCGTTCCCAGCAATGGTGATCAATATCAGATCAGTGGTGGTCTCACACCTGTCATCCTCATGGATCAGCTGTTCTCAGCAGTTCATACACATAGAATGGAGTAGGAAGTACTGCAACTAACTTTTCAGTGCAATTACATAAAAGGAGTAAGGCTAAGTAGGCCCCATGTAGTGGGCTGCAGCAAAAAAGCGCTGCGGGAAAAAATGCAGTGGTAACGCATTGCGATTTTTCCCGCAGCGCTTTTCACAGAAAGTCCGCAGAGGAAACATCCGTGAAAAGCGCTTTCTACTTCAATTATACCTATACGAAAACTGCCGGCGTTTCTGTAGGTATAAATGACATGCTGTGATTTCCAAAACCGCAATAGTTTTGGAAATCGCAGTATCTCCACTGTGTGTATTTTTCCGCAATGTGTGGGTGCAGGGACTGTAAAAAGCTGAGGTTTTTGCCACATGGGGCCCCCAGCCTAAGGTTGGATTCACACTTGTGTGTTAGGTAGTTGGTCCAGATGGGCAGGGGTTAAATCTTGTCTGTCTGTACTTTCTGCCTTGGGGAGGGGTTTTTCCCGGTGCCTCTGCCCCACCCTCTGTGGTGCTATATAAACTGGGGCTTCACTATTTCACATTGCTGGTTATACTTGTGTGTCCAGCCATACCTGTGCTGTGAGGCCTGGTTCTCAGGTTTTGCATGCTATTCACTGTGTATGTGGATTCTTGGATTTAGCTGTTGGGTGGTCAGTGCAGGGGACTGCTGGTTTATGGTGTGTTTAATTTCAGGGTCAGCTCACAGGGATTCTAGTAAGGTTCCTGTGAGGTGTCCTCTTTTAAGAGGAAAACTCTGGTGTCAGGCAGGATCAGTCAGGGTGGATCGCAGGGCGATTTCTATTGTTATTTTCTCCTGCCTACTCTGTTTTACACTCTCAGTTATTTTGTCTGCCCTTTATTTGTTTTATGTTTCTTCAATAAACCAGTTTATTATGCATGCTTGTATATGTTTCATTTGGTTCAGGGTCAAACATAACAGAATAACCAGCCGACCATTTATTAATTCTCTACCCCTTTTTTTTTTTCCTTTGCTTTTTTTCTTTTTTTCCTCAGATGGATCCTATGGAGCAATTAACCGCTCACCTTCAGGCATTGACCATGAAAGTCGATTCTCTTCAGACTGAGGTCCAGCAGCAAAACATACAGCAAGTGAGCGGGGTGTTTAGGGAGGGGGTGTCGGGATTTGAACCCCGAGTGGATCTTCCGGATCGCTTCTCAGGGGTGCGCTCTGAGTTTCTCATTTAGAGAGGCCTGCAAGTTGTATTTTAGACTAAGGCCAATCTCTTCTGGTAATGAGAGTCAGCGGGTGGGAATTATTATATCCTGTCTACAGGGAGATCTTCAGGTTTGGGCTTTTTCTTTACCCCCTGATTCCCCCACACTGCAGTCTGTAGATGTTTTTTTTCTGCACTCGGGTTAGTGTTCGATGACCCAGACAGTTTGCATTTAGCTGAGAGTAAGCTGCGTCACCTCTCTCAAGGGAGGAGTTCTGCAGATGATTACTGTGCAGCTTTTCGTAAGTGGTCCATTGATACTAAGTGGAACGATCCGGCTCTTCGGAGTCAATTTTGTGCTGGGTTGTCCGACCGAGTAAAAGATCTTATGCTACAGTTTTCTCCCCCGGCCTCTTTGGAGGAAGCCATGAGTTTAGCTATTCGGGTAGACAGACGTTTGCGTCTGAGAGCAGTAGAAATGGGAGTGAGTGACTCTCCTCACTCGCCAGGGGAGGGGGCGGAGTCTTCTGTAGAGCCCATGCAGCTGAGTTCTTTACAGTCTGAGGACAGAAAGAAGAGACGTTTGGCTGCTGGCCAATGTTTCTATTGTGGGCGTCCGGGTCATTTTGTAAAAGATTGTCCGGAGCTATCCCATCCTAAGAAGGCTTTAAACTAAAGAACCTAACGAGCTATGGGGATCTCCCGTTAGGTAGATGTATTGCTTGGACCAGTGGCTCCAAGATGATCCTCCCTGCTGAAATTATCCTTGAGAATAAGGAGCATCCCGTACGGGTGTTTTTTGATTGTGGTGCCAGGGTCAATTTAATTGATTCTAAGTGCGTGACAGATCTTGACTTAAAAATAACCCTCCTGGAGACATCCATTCCCATTGCTGGCATTGATGCTGGACCTTTGGGCTGGATTAAAGCTATCTCTGTAGGGGTTAAGCTGAAGATTGGTTTGTTCCACCTAGAATGTGTGGATTTGTATGTTCTTGACTCGTTGCCAGCGGCCATCGTACTTGGTTATCCTTGGTTTAAAAAACACAATCCTGTGGTTGATAGGCGTACGGGAGAAATTGTCAAATGGTCTCTTGAGTGTAAGAAAGAGTGTATACCTAGTCAGCTTCTAGCCATAGTGTTACCTAATGTCCCTTCATTTCTGTCTGACTTTTCACAGGTATTCTCTCCCACCTCTAGTGACCAGCTTCCTCCTCATAGACCGTATGACTGCAGTATTGATCTGGTGCCGGGCTGTAAATACCCCAAAAGCAGGTTATATAACATTTCTGTCCCTGAAAGAGAGGCTTTAAAAGATTTCTCAGAGAGTTTGAAGAAGGGTCACATAAGACCCTCTAACTCTCCGTTAGCAGCTGGTTTTTTTTTTTTGTGAAAAACAAAAAAGATGGCGGACTACGTCCTTGCCTTGATTTTCGGGAATTGAACCAAATTACTGTGCGTAATCCTTACCCGCTTCCTCTTATTCCCGATTTATGTAAGCAACTGGTGGGGTCCCAGTGGTTTTCTAAATTAGATCTCCGTGGGGCATACAATTTGATAAGAGTACGGGAGGGAGACCAGTGGAAGACAGCATTTAACACGCCCCTGGGTCATTTCGAGAGTCTGGTTATGCCCTTTGGGCTTACTAATGCCCCTGCAATCTTCCAGGAGTTTATGAATGATATATTACGTCCTTTTATTGGTCACTTCCTGGTTGTGTTCTTAGATGATATCCTCATCTTTTCTCCTAATTACGAGTCTCACTGCAAACACCTTCGGTCCGTCTGTCTAAAAGAGAATTCACTTAGTGTTAAAGTGGAGAAGTGTGTTTTTTGTGTCCAGGAGATTTCTTTTTTGGGGTTTGTCATTTCGAAGGACGGGTTCAAGATGGATTTAAGTAAGGTCAAGGCTATTTTAGACTGGGTTCAACCCGAGAACCTCAAAGCGTTACAGAGGTTTCTAGGGTTTGCTAACTTTTACCGTAAATTTAAGAATTTTTCGTTGATTGTTAAACCTTTGACAGATTTGACCAAAAAGGGAGCCAAGATTTCGGAGTGGCCGCCGGAGGCTGAGACAGCGTTCCGATCGCTTAAGCAACGCTTTGCTTCAGCACCTGTTTTGGTCCAACCCGTCAACTCCTTACCATTTTTTGTTGAAGTGGAAGCTTCTAGTGTGGGGGTTGGAGCGGTTTTGTCTCAATGAGATGCTGAGGGCCGTAACCTGCGGGTTTGTGCCTTCTTCTCAAAGAAATTTTCGAAAACAGAATGTAATTACGATGTAGGTGACAGAGAGTTGCTGGCGACTAAGTTAGCCTTTGAGGAATGGAGACATTTTTTAGAAGGTGCTGTGCATAAAGTGACGGTTTTCACGGACCATAAAAATTTGATGTATCTACAGTCAGCTAAGACGTTAAATCCTCGTCAGGCTCGTTGGTCTTTGTTCTTTTCCAGGTTTAACTTTCTAGTTACCTACCGACCAGGTTCGAAGAATGTGGTGGCGGACGCCCTGTCCCGGTCATTTGAGGCTGCACCCTGTGATGAGATCCTTTCACAGATATTGGCCAAGGGAGTGGTAGTGGCCGCGATTTCTACTGACCTTCACAAGGAGATTTCGGAAGCACAAAGCTTGGCTCCTGCCAACACCCCTAATGATAAGCTTTTATGTTCCTCTGAACCTTCGATTGTTATTATTACAGGAGACTCATGATTTAGTCCTCTCGGGTCACCCTGGTATTTATAATACATTGAAGTTAATCTCCAGGTCGTTTTGGTGGCCATCTGTCAGAAGGGACACTACGAGGTATGTGGAGTCCTGTGAGGTATGTGCCAGGTCGAAGTCCCTTAGAGGATTTCCTGCGGGGAAATTGTGCCCATTGCCTATTCCTGAGAAGCCTTGGATGCACATCTCTATGGATTTCATCACTGATCTACCGGTTTCTGGAGGATGTACGGTAATTTGGGTAATCACGGATCGGTTTAGTAAGATGTGCCATTTGGTGGCTTTACCCAAATTGCCGTCTGCCCCTCTTTTGGCTAGATCATTTGTGGAAAATTTTGTACGGCTTCATGGGGTACCGTCTGATATTGTGTCAGATAGGGGAGTGCAGTTCGTTTCCAGGTTCTGGAGGGCATTTTGTAAACGCCTTAACATCTCTTTATCCTTTTCTTCATCTTATCACCTACAATCCAACGGTCAGACTGAAAGGTTAAATCAAAGTTTGGAACAATATTTAAGGTGCTTTGTGAGCTCAGATCAGTTTAAGTGGAAAGAATTTTTACCATTAGCTGAGTTTGCTTTAAATAATCGTTCTTTGGAATCTACTGGGACCTCTCCTTTTTTTTTGTAATTATGCGTTTCATCCGTCCTTTGGTCCGTTGTCTCTAGCTAGTTCGGATGTCCCAGGGGAGGTTCAGTTCTCTGCTAAACTAGCTTCAGTCTGGTCTGAGGTCAAGAAAAATCTAATTAGCGCTAGGGGTAAAGCTAAATTTTTTGCTGACAGTAAACGATCAGAATCCCATAAGTTCTCTGTGGGAGATAGGGTGTGGCTCTCTACACGGAATATTAGACAAAAAATACCATGCTTCAAACTTGGTCCCAAATATATTGGTCCATTTGAAATTGTAGAGATAATTAACCCGGTCTCAGTTTGTTTGCGCCTACCTGACTCTATGGGGATAACCAATGCCTTTCATGTGTCCTTACTAAAAAGGTATTTTTCTTCCTCAGGCAGTGATTCAGTTTCACCACCCCCACCTGTCTTGGTCAATGGAGAGCTGCAGTTCGTGGTTCGCTCTATTGAGGACTCCCGGCTTTTTCACGGACGCATCCAGTATCTGGTCCATTGGAAAGGCTATGGGCCTGAGGAGAGATCATGGGTTTCGTCGTCAGACATTTTTGCTAAGCGGTGCATTAGGGCCTTCCACCGCAGGTTTCCATTGAAGCCCGGTCCGGAGGTTCCGGAGGCACCTCCTTTAAGGGGGGGGTACTGTTAGGTAGTTGGTCCAGACGGGCAGGGGTTAAATCTTGTCTGTCTGTACTTTCTGCCTTGGGGAGGGGTTTTTCCCGGTGCCTCTGCCCCACCCTCTGTGGTGCTATATAAACTGGGGCTTCACTATTTCACACTGCTGGTTATACTTGTGTGTCCAGCCATACCTGTGCTGTGAGGCCTGGTTCTCAGGTTTTGTATGCTATTCACTGTGTATGTGGATTCTTGGATTTAGCTGTTGGGTGGTCAGTGCAGTGGACTGCTGGTTTATGGTGTGTTTAATTTCAGGGTCAGCTCACAGGGATTCTAGTAAGGTTCCTGTGAGGTGTCCTCTTTTAAGAGGAAAACTCTGGCGTCAGGCAGGATCAGTCAGGGCGGATCGCAGGGCGATTTCTATTGTTATTTTCTCCTGCCTACTCTGTTTTACACTCTCAGTTATTTTGTCTGCCCTTTATTTGTTTTATGTTTCTTCAATAAACCAGTTTATTATGCATGCTTGTATATGTTTCATTTGGATCAGGGTCAAACATAACATTGTGTAGGAGACTCCAGCGCAGAATCTGCTTAAAATAGTCTATGGGGTCCACCTATTTCCGCATGTAATCGCTTTTTAAACGGATAGTGTCTTTGTCTTTTGGGTCCCCATGCAGTCCCGAAGGAAGTTTAAAGCAGGGTTAGGTTCTAAAAACATATCCCAATCTTTGAGCATCCCAAGGAGCACTGTTCTGTCCATCATCCAATAATGGAAAAAAGTATTACCTACCAGCACATGGCCGTCCACCTAAACTGACAGATCGAGCAAGGAGAGCACTGGTCAGAGAAGGAGCCAAGAGGCCCATGGTCACTCTGGAGGAGATGCAGAAATCCACAGCTCAGGTGGGAGAATCTGTCCACAGGACAACTATAAGTCGTGCACTCCACAAATCTGGCCTTTATGGAAGAGTGGCAAGAAGAAAACCATTGTTGAAAGAAAGACATAAGAAGTGCAGTTTGCAGTTTGTCAAAAGCCATATAGGGTACACAGCAAGGAAGAACATGTGGAAGAGGGTGCTCTGCTCAGATGAGACCAAAGTTGAATTTTTTGGCCTAAATGCAAAGCGCTATCTGTGGCAGAAAAGTAACACTGCTCATCATCCTGAACAAACCATCCCCAATCCCCACTGTGAAACATGGTGGTGGCAGCATCATGCTGTGGGGAAGCTTTTCTTCAGCAGGGACAGGGAAGCTGATGAGAGTTGATGATAAGATGAGTTGAGCTAAATACAGGGCAATCCTGGAAGAAAACCTTTTGGAGGCTACAAAAGACTTGAGACTGGGAAGGAGATTCACCTTCCAGCAAGTCAATGACCCTAAACATATAGCCAGAGCCACAGTGGAATGGTTTAGATCAAAGAATATTCATATGTTAGAATGGCCCAGTCAAAGTCCAGACCTAAATCCCATTGACTATCTGTGGCAAGACATGAAAATTGCTGTTCAAAGACGCTCTCCAACCAATGTGGCTGAGCTTGAGCTATTTTGCAAAGAAGAATGGGCAAAAATCTCAGTCTCTAGATGCACAAAGATGGTAGAGACATACTCCAAAAGACTTGCAGCTGTAATTGCAATGATAGGTGGCTCTACAAAGTATTGATATAGGGGAACTGAATACTTTTGAACGTCACACTTTTCAGATTTTTATTGGACTAAAATTTTGAAAACCATGTATCATTTTCATTCCACTTCATAATTATATGCTACTTTGTGTTGGTATATCACATAAAATCTCAATAAAATACATTTGAGTTTGTGGTTGTAAGGTGACAAAATGTGAAAAAGTTCAAGGGGTATGAATACTTTTGCAAGCCACTGTATTTCTATAGTTAAACACAAAAAAGGGCTAATAGCTAAGCATGAAAAACTCTGTAGATCATGTAAAACCATAGAACACCAAAATAACATGACCACAAAAAAAATAATATCATTTTATTAACATAAATAATGAAACAAACATATATGGGGAGATAAATAATGAAGGTACACCATAATAACAATAGGGAGGGAAATGGGGGCCACAATAATAAATAGGGGATATATACCGCTGGTACAAATAAATATGTATAAGGATGGTTGAAAACAACCTATATAACACTATATATGCATAAACATACCACAAACAGTATAATAGCCCAAATAAATCTAGTAAATACTAGAAAAATGGAAATATAAACATAAGCCACCATTATAACCTCACCTAGTCACACTCCACAGTGGCTGCAACATGCAGTGGCTGCAATGCTACAATTGCACAAAATCCATACATTCAGTTTGATCAAGTGTGTCGCTTGCAACAATTGTTACGCTTTGTTTGGATTTTGGTGCTTACTCTATCTTGGTTTTATAAATTGATCCTTCCAAGTCACTCACAGTTTTGCAAGATACAATGAAGCCGTCAACAGGGGCTGCACATTCACTGAGCAAGACCTTCAACATGGAAGTTTGATTTCTTTTCATTTTCAAGTTCTTATTCTATTTACGTTGGCTTTCTTTCCAATCCTTGCATTAATTTTACTTCCTGTACAGATCATTGTCCAAAAACAGCAGTGATCCAGCACTTCATTAAAAGTCCATCATTTTATTAGTAAACCATTAAAATCCATATATAGAAGCAGACCAACACAACATATCACAACAAAACCAATGCATTGCAGCGTTGGTTTACGCGTTTTAGACCTACCGATCTTTAGTCATAACCATGTCCTGTACAGATCATTGCCTGCATTGTTTGACACAGCCCAAAAGTGCGTTAAGGACCAGGCCTTGTTTTTCAAAACTGACATGTGTCACTTTATGTGGCAAGAACTTTGAGACGCTTTAACTTACACAAGTGATTTTGAGATTGTTTTCTCGTGACACATTGTACTTCATGTTAGTGGTAAACACTAATCAATATTTTTGTATTTATTTATAAAAAAAAATAGGATATTTGATGGAAATTTTGGAAAAAAAAAAAAAAAAAAAAGCAATTTTCAAAATGTGAAATTCTCTGCCTTTCAGACAGATAGTCATACCACCCGAATACATTGATAAATATTTTCTACCATATCTCTGCTTTATATTGACATCATCTTTTAATCGTCCTTTAATTTATTTTGGATGTTAGAAGGCTTACAAGTGTAACACCGATTTTCCAGATTTACAAGAAAATTTCCCAAACTAATTTTTTAGGGACCACTTCAGTTCTGAAGGGGATTATAAAGGCCTATATTGTAGAAACCCCCCATAAATCACCCCATTTTCAAAACTGCACCCCTGAAGTAATTCAAAACAGCATTTGGGAAGTTTGTTAACCCTTTAAGCATTTCACAAGAATTAAAACGATATCAAGGTGAAATTTAGACATTTCATTTTTTTCCACTAATCCCTTCATTTAGCCCTAAATGTAACACATTCACAAAGGGTTAAAGGAGAAAATGCATCTCCCAGTTTATTATACAATTTCTCCAGAGCACAGAAATACCCCACATGTGGGTGTAAACTGATGTTTGGGCACACGGCAGTGCACTGAAGAGAAGGAGTGACACTGGACATTTGAAAAGCAGATTTTGCTGGAATAGTTTTCAGGTGCCATGTTGCATTTGCAGAGCCCCCAAAGTACCAAAACAATGGAAACCCCCTAAAAGTGACCCCATTTTGGAAACTACACCCCTCACAGAATTCATCAAGGAGTATAGTGAGCATTTTGACCCCACAGCTGTTTCACAGATTTTACTAACATTGGGATGTATAAATGAAAAATTACTAAAACGTCACTTTATCCCCAAAGTTTTCATTTTCACAAGGGGTTAAAGGAGAAAAAGGACCCCATAGTTTGTTAAACAATTTCTCCTGAACACAGCAATGCCCCATATGTGGTCATAAACTGCTGAATGGGTACATAGTGGGGCTCGGAATGGAAAGAGCGCTATTTTGCTTTTGTAGGGCAGATTTTGCTGGAATAGTTTTCAGGTGCCATGTTGCATTTGCAGAGCCCCCAAAGTACCAAAACAGTGGAAACCCCCTAAAAGTGACCCCCATTTTGGAAACCACACCCCTCACAGAACATGTCAAGGGGTATATTGAGCATTTTGAACCCACAGCTGTTTCACAGATTTTTATTAACATTGGGACATGAAAATGAAAAAATACTTTTCCAATAAACTGTCAATTTAGCCCCAAATTTTTCATTTTCACAAGAGGACAAAGGAGAAAAAGCTCCCCAAACTTTGTTACACAATTTCTCCTGAACACAGAAATGCCCCATATGTGGTTGTAATCTGCTGTATGGGTATATGGTGGGGCTCAGAATGGAAAGAGCGCTATTTATCTTTTGGAGGGCAGATTTTGCTGGAATAGTTTTCAGGTGCCATGTCGCATTTGCAGAGCCCCTAAAGTACCAATACAATACAAACCCCCAAAAAGTGACCCCATTTTGGAAATTACACCCCTCATAGAATTTATCTAGGGGTATAGTGAGCATTTTGACCTCACGGATGTTTCACAGATTTTATCATCATTGGGACGTAAAAATGAAAAATTACTTTTTTCCAATAAACCGTCCATTTAGCGACATATTTTTAATTTTTGCAAGTGGTTAAAGAAGAAAAAGCTCCCCACAGTTTGTTACACAATTTCTTCTGAACACAGAAATGCCCCATATGTGGTTGTAATCTGCTGTATGGGTACATGGTGGGGCTCAGAATGGAAAGAGCGCTATTTGGCTTTTGGAGGGCAGATGTGGCTGGAATAGTTTTTGAGTGCCATGTCGCATTTGCAGAGCCCCTAAAGTACCAATACAATGGAAACCCCTCAAAAGGGACCCCATTTTAGAAACTACACCCCTCAAGAAATGTATCAAGGGGTATTATCATTTTGAGCCTAAAAATGCTTTCCAAAAATTAATGTACAAAGTGAAAATTGAAGTTTTTGAAGAAATATCCAATTTCAGAATATGTTGCGGCCACTTTGTGGCATCAGAGACATGAACTCCTAAAACTATTAAGTGGGCTATCCCGGGGGGAAAAAAATTATATATGTGGGTGTAAACTGCTGCTTGGGAACACAGCAGGGCTCAGAAAGGAAGGAGCACTGTGTTTTTTAGCTTTTGGAGTACAGATTCAGAGGGACTTTCTGGTCGCCATGTTATTTTTGCAGAGCCCTGGAGGTGCCAGTAAACTGGAATTCCCCAAGAAGTGACCCCCATTTTGTAGGGGCAATTTTAGGGTCTCTGCAAATGTGACATGGCGTCCAAAAACCAACAAACTAAATCTGCGCTCCAAAAGTACATAGTGCTCCTTCACATCTGCACCCTGATGTGTGCCCAAATGGCAGTTTATGCCCACATGTATGACACTGGCTGATTTTCTGACCTTAGAAAGGTCCTGCATAGATGGTCGTATCCACTGGCAACCGATCAAGACAACAACTTGCGACCACAATATATTTAGATAAAATCTATAAAACTCTGCAAAATGTTAAATTACTTATATTTGCAAAAATGTTTAACTTTTAATTATCTACAAATTTAAAAATGGTTATGATCATGGGAATACCCTTTTAGCAGTCAGTACTATATCTACAGGTTATTTATTTATTTTATTTGTTTATTTATATAGCACCATTAATTCCATGGTGCTTTACATATGAGAATTTACATACGGTACACAAGATATACAAAACAGATAATACTAACATTGACCAACTGGCACAGTGGGATAGAGGGCCCTGCCCACAAGGGCTTACAATCTATGAGGGAAGAGGGATAGAGACAGAAGGTGTATATATATATATATATATATATATATATATATATAATAAACACACACACACAGTAGTATATTATATATACAGATACAACACATTTGATATGCTGTGTAATGAACATGCTATTCACAGTATAAATACTGCTGCTACTTCCCTTCATGTAATCTGCTTGTGGAGCAGATGTATTATGAAGTCTCCTTTGCATTTCGGTGGTTCTAAACTTTCATTATTGCTATTATTCTATGGATTCAAAGATTGCTCAGAATTTCTATTTCTAGAACTTATGATGACACATCCAGAAAACAAGTGATATGTAATGTGGGCTGATGACATTTTGTGGCAGAATAGTGTTTTATTCTAGTACTGTACGTAGTTTGCAGGAAAAACATTGATTGACAGCAGACAGCATTCATGTATTTAGCAAATTCTAGACTATGTTTTCCTTATATATTAGATCAAGTATATACACTGGTCAGCCATAACATTAAGGTTAGGCCACACAGTGACTTTGGCCGCGACTAAAAGTCGCATGAGTGAAGGAATTCCAGAGTGACACACAGATCTTTGGTCAGTCAGCGAGAGTTGCGGCCTAAGTCGCAATGTGGCCCTAGCCTAAAGGCGAGTTCACATGTAATGCTTGTGATGTTGCTGAAAACCATGCCGACATACAGCTTTTATGTTGAAAAACTCACCAATGTGACACAAGGTGTTGGAAGCAGGTATAATGGGCAAGTGTAAGGATCTGAGTAACTCTGGCAATGGCCAAATTTTGATCGATAAAGGACTAGGTCAGAACATCTTCTAACTGGGTGGCCAGTATGCAGTGGTTAGCACCAACCAAATATGGTCTAAGAAAGGACGATCAGTGAAACAAAAAGTGTCTCATTGATGTGTTTAAATTATGGCTTTGATAGAAAAGTGCCAGGACACTCAGTGCACAGCAGGTTTTGCTTAAAGAGAGTCCTTCATGTCCTCTAAGATAGGGCATGTTATATACCGTTGCAAAGCTGTCAGTACACTGAATTCAGTGCACTTTCAGTTTTGCAGGTATCTGCCCCGGTTCCAGAAATTGGTGCAGTAAAGTTTGGCTACCAATAACTCTGAAGTCAGAGGGGCCAGCCTCAGAGTTCAGTGTCATTGCTGGGTGTTGAGGAATGCTCCCTTCACAGTACAAGACTATAGAAGTGTACCATCAGGGATTTTTCCTTAATGCCCAGAAATGGTGCAGAGCTGTGAGGCCGGCTCCTCTGACAGTGAAGTGATATCAGTAGCAGAAACTAACACAGATAGCTCTGAAACATTAAATTTCCTCTTTAAGGGGCTGTGTAGCTGCTGAACAGTCAGAATCCCAGGGCTGACCCCTGTCCATTATTTGGAGGGACAGAGAGTTCTGGGCAGTGTTCTGCTGAAAACACTTCGGTCCTGACATTTATGTAGGTGTTTTTTGACATGTACGACCTACCTAAATATTGTAGCACACCAAGAACACTCTTTCCTTGCAAGAATATTTCCTAATGGCAGTGACCACTTTCAGCAGTTTAATGTGCCTTGTAAATAATTATTTAGAAAGATCTGAGGAACATAAAGAGTTCTAGGTGTTAACATGGCCCAAATCCCAAGGCAACTGAGCATCTGTGGGTTGTGCTAGTAAACCAAGTTGGATCCATGGAGGCCTAACCTCACAATTTACTGAACTTAAAGGATGTTCTGCAAATGTATTGGTGTAAGATAACAGAAGTTGGCTTGAAAGGTCTTTGAAAGTCTAAGCCCTGAAGGGGCTTGAGCTGTTTTGTTGGTACAAGGAGGACCTACACAATATTAGGCATGTGGTTTGGATGGTATTGCTGATTGGTGTGTCAGTCATATTATGTTAATAAAATTCTAAATGATAAAGTGTCTAATTTTAGCCTCAACACCAAATATTTTCTGAGCTTCCCAATAGAAGGCACACAGTTTAAGTTTAGAGAGTTCTGAATGTCAACCCAGTCCTGAATTTAGAGATAAGCAAATTAGTTGCGATTGTGATGGTTTTTTTCTTTGGTTATGCCTTTATTCTTTATAAAGAACTACCGCTTTCATTCCAGAAAACAGAACACTGAATAATATGTTTTTTCACAATGTTATAATTAATTCAATGGTCCCTCTGGAACTGATCTCGGCCAAGACAGCATGAACAGGAAGTGCTTTCCGTCTTATCCTGTGCTTAGGTTGTGTAATTTCAGTTTAACTCCTACACTCTCCTTCTTCCAACATACCCAGTCTTAAATGTAGGTTCACTGTTATGTACTGTAATAGGGAATTAAGATATACAGCAGATTCTTAATATATTTTTATTCTTATATCACTTAGAGCAGGAGTAAATCCATAATAGAGCAGGGACTTATATTAATCAGACTGGAGACAATATTAATTTCTAGAGATCTGCTGCGTATATACTGTAGAAGAGTGTCTTTCACTTTCATCAATGTCCTACTCTATTATTGGATCACTTCAGTAAAGGAGCATTACAATAATAGAAGTATGAAGTAATATGCAATTCGCTAATATAGAAATGTAAGTTTGTCTTAATAGAGATATAAATAGCAAAACAATACTATTCAATATTAGGAGGCAGTAAAGTATTAACATACCATTAGGATGAAAACATCTTTGTTGAGTAGATACCTTTGTTTGGAAGAGTGTTTGCTCAAATTGTACCTTCCTATGCATAAGGCCGCATTCAGACTACATATTTTTGTGTGTATTTTTATTTATTTATTTTTAATAATCGTAGCCCAAACCAGCAGTAGATATAAAAAAGAGGAGTCATTTGTTTGGAATATGTCTTTCTCACTTTAACTACAAAATATGCAAGTGAAAAATAAATGTGAATTTGGCCTAGGTAAGTTTTCCCAAAAACAGTAGCACCAGTACCAAGACAGGTAGAGATGAAGAGGCGCTAAAGGCAAATTCAATTATGCCCATCATTATACAGGCATTTTTATGTTTTACTTTGTCTGGTAACAGCAACAAACTAAATTTCTTCCAAGTGCAGGCTTGGAATGGTCAACAGGTGACTCCCACTATGGGCCCCTGATGCCCCCTATCTTCTGCATAAGTGGTATAAGGCGCAGTACCCTGACTGTATTATATGTAGATAGTTAACGTGCAGCAAATCAACCAGTCTATGTGTACTTAACAAACTACTTAGTACATTACTACTGTAGATGCATTGGATGGTTGAGATGACTTCTAGGCTCAGAGTCAACCAAGCTAATATCTTTCCTCTCTGGCCTACTCAGTGTTGCTTTGGGGGCCTCAACCATCTTGCACTTTCTTGCTGTTGCTGTTTGGGCACTGACAGCGCCCCTGGATAGAAATCGTCCAAGGAAATGTTGTAGAAATTGTGAAAGTTTGTCAGGTTATATTTGCATATAGCTTTACAGTGGACCTCCAAAATGAATTTTACTGGTTGGCCTTAGGCTACCCATTCAGATACTGTCCCAACAAACAAACCAACTAGGCAACCTGAATTTGAGTGTTCTAATCTTTTAAAATTGAGAGCCACATGTGATAGTACATATTAGTGGTTAACGTTGTGGGACATTTCCAATGTACATTATTTCAATGTAATATGAGCTTCATATGTAAATGCCAGTAAAGGTTTTAAACAATTATAGAAAAAGAGAGAAAAACGGTGGCACTGCTAACACCTAATTTATATATACCGGTATACATGAAAACATGTAAAATCAGACAGGAGTTGCATAATAATTATAATGCCCAAATAGGTGGTGCTCATGCCCCATAGAAAAAGAAACACATGAAAAAATATGTAGAGAAAGAATAAAGGGGGCACTCGCCCATACAGCATACAGGGACAGCATATTTGAGGCTTGAAAAGCACGCCCTGTGCAAAACGGACGTTGCCTAGCCATTCTATGTGCAGTTCCTCTTTCCCTATCAAATCCTATGGATATGTTTCTATCTAGGACTGAATAAAAAGATGTTTTTATGAAAAAATCTACACCTGGGCGAGTGCCCCCTTTATTCTTTCTCTACATATTTTTTCATGTGTTTTAAACAATTACCTTTCCAGTTACAGAAATGTGTCAGGAATCTAATTATCCACCCTTCTACTTCTCTACCTACTAGTCGACATTGTCATTCTCTTCTGTGCGGTGCTGTATAATACTTGTGTAATACTCTCTTGCCTTAATTCTTAGTCTTGTCCTTAGCCTTCAAGTACACATTTTTTTGTAGCACCTTGTTCAACCTGGGTCCCAAGTTGTAAAAGTTCATCCTGCCTCGCAGTGGTCTGTGTTTTATACCTTGGCGTAGTCATAGACTCTGCGAACAAGAGCAGTGTTTGATTATAGGTAGCTTCTTTACTTGTTGTCTGCTGGTCCTATTAGTTACCTTCTGCGTGTAGCATAAGCAGCAATTCCATAACAAATGTCCTCCATCAGACAGAATGTATATCATGGGAAAATTTGCCAGTACATTTTACTAAATTGTCCTGGAACATGGGAAATGACAAATTGAGTATACGTTTTTTTAAAGACACTCATACATAGTTTGGTCAACTTTGACTCTCCTGCTTTTTTTTTTGTTTTGCAAGGTAGTCATAGAAATAGAGTGGGTACGGAAAGTATTCATACTCCTTTAAATTTTTCACTCTTTGTTTCATTGCAGCCATTTGCTAAAAGCAAAAAAGTTCACTTTATTTCTCATTAATGCACACTCAGCACCCCATCTTGACAGAAAAAAAACAGAAATGTAGATATTTTTGCAAATTTATTAAAAAAAGAAAAACTGAAATATCACATGGTCATAAGTATTCAGACCCTTTGCTCAGTATTGAGTAGAAGCACCCTTTTGAGCTAGTACAGCCATCTTCTTGGGAATGATGCAAAAAGTTTTTCACACCTGGATTTGGGGATCCTCTGCCATTCTTCCTTGCAGATCATCTTCTGTTCCGTCAGGTTGGATGGTGAACATTGGTGGACAGCCATTTTCAGGTCTCTCCAGAGATGCTCAATTGGGTTGAGGTCAGGTCTCTGGCTGGACCAGTCAAGAATGGTCACAGAGTTGTTCCAAAGACACTCCTTTTTTATTTTAGCTGTGTGCTTAGGGTCATTGTTTTGTTGGAAGGTGAACCTTCAGCCCAGTCTGAGGTCCAGATCACTCTGGAAGATGTTTTCTTCCAGGATATCTCTGTACTTGGCTGCATTCATCTTTCCTTCAATTGCAACCAGTCGTCCTGTCCCTGCAGCTGAAAAACACCCCCATAGCATGATGTTGCCACCACCATGTTTCACTTTTGGGATTGTATTGGGCAGGTGATGAGCAGTGCCTGGTTTTCTCCACACATACTGCTTAGAATTAACGCCAAAATGTTCAATCTTTGTCTCATCAGACCAGAGAATCTTATTTCTCATAGTCTGGGAGTCCTTCATGTGTTTTTTGGCAAACTCTATGCAGGCTTTCATATGTCTTGCACTGAGGAGAGACTTCCTTCAGGCCACTCTGAAATAAAGCCCCGACTGGTGGAGGGCTGCAGTGATAGTTGACTTTGTGGAACTTTCTCCCATCTCCCTACTGCATCTCTGTAGCTCAGCTATAGTGATCTTTGGGTTCTTCTTTACCTCTCTCACCAAGGCTCTTCTCCCACTATTGCTCAGTTTGGCTGGACGGCCAGGTCTAGGAAGAGTTCTGGTCGTCCCAAACTTCTTCCATTTAAGGATTATGGAGGCCACTGTGCTCTTAGGAACCTTGAGTGCTGCAGAAATTATTTTGTAACCTTGGCCAGATCTGTGCCTTGCCACAATTCTGTCTCTGAGCTCCTTGGGCAGTTCCTTTTTCCTCATGATTCTCATTTGCTCTGACATGCGCTGTGAGGTCTTAAATAGACAGGTATGTGCCTTTCCTAATTAAGTCCAATCAGTTTAATTAAACACAGCTGGACTACAATGAAGGAGTTGAACCATCTCAAGGAGGATCCGACGGAAATGGACAGCATGTGAGTTAAATATGAGTGTCACAGCAAAGGGTCTGAATACGTATGACCATGTGATATTTCAGTTTTTCTTTTTTAATAAATTTGCAAAAATATCTGCATTTCTGTTTTTTTTCTGTCAAGATGGGGTGCTGAGTGTACATTAATGAGAAATAAATTGAACTTTTTCTGCTTTTAGCAAATGGCTGCAATGAAACAAAGAGTGAAAAATTTAAAGGGTTCTGAATACTTTCCGTACCCACTGTAGATTCAAAATCTGCTACTGTTTATTCTGTCACCTTTGCCTGGTACCTGCACTCATGTCTAGAACATATACCCAGGTCTATTTCCTCTTTCTGCAAAACACTGCAGAGCTATTACTAACATAGCCCTTCCAGGACCTTAGACTGTGAAGATGATGTCTCCCAGGATCTGAAAGCTGCACAAACTACTACTGATAACACTGGGGAAGGTAATGGGGGTATGGTGACCTAACTATGACAGAGAGGAACTATGGACAGTATGTGAGAGAGGGAAGCTATAGGGAGGTTTGAGTCTAGAATGGTTTAAATAAAGTGTGGTGTGGATCCAGTAGGTGGCGTTACCTCAGCTCCAAGAATGTTAGCTGTAGCAGTCTTGCAGATACAGCTAACAAACCTGGAGCCTCATCATTTTTGGTTACTGCATGGTCCACATAGAGACTAATTGTGCCTCTGCTATACATACCTCACAACCATCCCGGATTCAGCAGGACAGTCCTGGATTCTGGGTCCTGTCCCGGTCGGCGGGAGGTATATCCTGGTTTCAACTTATCTGCATCTACAGACAGCTCCTGCCTGACCACTCTGCCCCCTGTGTGCTCCAGCCCTGGGAGCTGTAGGCGTGAGGTGATGATGTCACTGACATCACGCCTGGAGCTCCCTGAAGACTCCAGGAGAAGAGACTGCTGAGAGAGCAGCAGGGAAGCAGGGAGAGGTGAATATCAGTGTTTTTTATGTTTGTTTGTTACCAGGAGGAAGACATTAAACTGAACTGGGGGGCCAAATGAGGGGGACATTAAACTGTGGAGACAGGTGGAAGGGAATATTAAACGAGGGGGGGCCAGATGAGGGGGACAATAAACTGTGGGGGCAGATGGAGAGGGACATTAAACTGGAGGGCTAGATAAGGTGGACAATAAACTGTAGGGGCAGATGGAGGGGGGACATTAAACTGGGGGAAGATGAAGTGGACATTAAACTGGGAGCAGCTGGAAGGGGACATTAGACTGTGGGGGTAGCTGAAGGGGAGCATTATAATGTGGGGGCATATCATGTCAGGGTGACTGTAGGAGCATTATACTGTGTGGGGACAAAGAGAAATGGATGGGAATGGGCAAAGTCAAAGTAGAAGTGAGTGGGGTTAAATTTACCACAGCATGCAACACGCGACGCACATTAGATCCCTATTTCTGTTCTTTGAAAGTTGGGAGGTATGCCTATATGCAACCCTAAACTGACATGGACACAGCGGGTGGTGCATCATACTAAAAGTCACAGGAGATTATGTGAAAGAGGGGGCTATAAGGAACAGATTTTGTGAGTCGACGATCCATGTGCATATAAGAGCTAGAGTAGAAGAACAGGGGGGCAGGACTCCGAATCACTGGAGTGTTCCTTTAAGAAACTTGGATGGGTGCTTAAATAAGATACACATACTGCTAGATGGATCAGTGTAAGGGTTAGTTCACACGCAGAAGATTTGTTGCAGAGATTTCTGGAACTGTCCCATTCATTTGACTAGGGCTTGCAGGAAGTTTTGCTCCTGCTGTAGAACTATCTGAATTATGATGAATGGAATGTATTTTCAGTTACATACACACGTGGACAAAATTGTTGGTATCCCTCATTTAATGAAAGAAAAACCCACAATGGTCACAGAAATAACTTGAATCTGACAAAACTGAAATTTGCCAAACTACATATTGACAAGCCACAAAGCTTCTTGGAGAATGTACTATGGACAGATGAGACAAAAATCAAAATTTTTGGCAAGACACATAAGCTCTATGTTGACAGACGGAAAAAAATTAAGCCTATCTTGAAAAGAACACTTTCCCTACTGTGAAACATGGAGGAGGCTCTGTTATGTTCTGGGGCTGCTTTGCTGCATCTGGCACAGGGTGTCTTGAATCTGTGCAGGGTACAATGAAATCTCAAGACTATCAAGAGAGTCTAGAGAGAAATGTGCTGCCCAGTGTCAGAAAGCTTGGTCTCAGTCGCAGGTCATGGGTCTTGTAACAGGATAATGACCCAAAACACACAGCTAAAAACACCCAAGAATGGCTAAGAGGAAAACATTGGACCATTCTGAAGAGGCCTTCTATGAGCCCTGACCTAAATCCTACTGAGCATCTTTGGAAGGAGCTGAAACATTTCGTCTGGAAAAGGCACCCTTCAAACTCGAGACAACTGGAGCAGTTTGCTCATGAGGAGTGGCCAAAATACCTGTTGAGAGGTGCAGAAGTTTCATTGACAGTTACAGGAATCGTTTGATTGCAAGTGATTGCCTCAAAAGATTGTGCAACAAAATATTAAGTTAAGGGAACCATCTTTTCTGTCCAGGCCTATTTCATGAGTTTCCTTTTACAAAAAAAACTCTGTTGAATCATGGTTGAAAAGCAATGTCTGACTTTCGTTTGTTCATTTTCATAGAATTTTTATATATTATTACTTTTGTCAGATTCAAGTTATTTCTGTGTCCATTGTGGGTTTTTCTTTCATTAAACGAGGGGTACCAACAATTTTGTCCACGTGTGTAAATCTCTGCAACAACTCTGCCATGCGTAAACATCCAGTACCCAAAATATCACTGGATCCCTTATCATTCCTTATTCCTTCTGGTTATTCCATCTGCATTTTATTTTGGTGTCGTGTAGCAGACACCAGCAATCAGTGTAAGACATGAGCGTAACCTTTACTTTTATGTTTTCTGAGTAATAAAGAATTGTTAGCGCCAAAAAGCTCCTATTAATATGCCACATGTTACCCCTTGTCAAACTAGTCATGTGAGCATTACTTGTAGGAATACAATGACATTGTTGTTTGGCTAGCATGGCTAGGAATATACAGTAACAGAACATTAAAGCTGACCTAGCCATTAGGGAGCTGTCAGCTGAACTGTTTGTTTAGCCACCAACTATCTCCTGCAACTCTTTGGAGAGAGCAAGAATAAGTGGCATTAAACCCCTATTAGACAGAGCGATTTAGCAGACAATTATCGAGAATGAATGCTCATACAATCACGTTTCCGATAATCAGCCTGCCTAAGGGTAGCATCACTCCTGGGATACAGCTAAAACTGCATTCAGTCCCCAGCTGCTGGTGTTTCACTTTTGTGTGGTAACAGCAAAACCGTACAGCCTGTAATGATTTGTGGGGTGCATTAATAGGTTTTTCACTTATACAGAAGGGAAACACCTACAGCCAGGTGTCAAGACTCTCTTACCGGGCTTCTGTAGACCAATGACTAGGATCTGTAGTGCAACAGGTAGTATGCTGGAACTTGTAGTGCACTGGTAGTAGCAGGTATCCACAGTGCAGCAGGTAGTAGCAGGTATCCACAGTGCAGCAGGTAATAGCAGGTATCCACAATGCAGCAGGTAGTATGCTGGAACTTGTAGTGCACTGGTAGAAGATTCCACAATGTAGCAGGTATACACAGTGCAGCACATAATATAGAACCAACTGAGATCAGCAGGCCCCAGCTCAAGGATTGTTAGAAGCAGGCTTCAAACACAATACTCAGGCACTGAGTGATCAGGTGCAGGAGTTCAAATAATTAACAGGTAGGAACCAAGATGGCCACGGACAGGAAACACACAAAACGCCATCTTACTAAGGGACTGGTACTGGCTAAACAAAGAGTTCATCAATTAAGATCCTGACATTACTCCCACCTCAGGAATGGCCTCTGGACGATCCCAAACTAGGCTTCTCGGGATAGTTGCAATGATATTGATGAATTAATCGAGGGTCATTGATGATGTTCAGGGGTTCCCAGGAATTCTTTTCTGGAGGGTAGCCCTGACATTTGATAAGGTATTGCAACCGACCCCTGCAGGTCCTGGAATCCAAAATCTTATCAACAACAAATTGCTCTTGATCATCCACTATGACAGGACCAGGAGGAGGAGGAGAACATCCAGGAAAAGGATTGGGTACTGCAGCCTTCAGCAAAGAGACATGAAAAGGATGGATTCTCATGGTCCTCGGAAGGTCTAATCGACAAGTTACTGAATTTACCAGACCGCTAATCTTAAAGGGACCAATGTATTTCTGTCCCAGTTTTCGTGAGGGGATCTTCAATTTCAAGTTCTTTGTAGATAGCCAGACTGTATCCCCTACCTTAAATATAGGTGCTGGTTTATGAAACCTGTCAGCTGTCTTTTTAAAACTTTCCTGAGCTGCGCTCAACGTCTCCTTCAAAATTGCGAAATCTTGTAAAGTGGTAATTATTTCTGTAACTGCTGGCACAGAAGCATTCACAGGAAATCTGGGAAATATCTTTGAGTGATAACCTAGGTTAGCATAGAAAGGTGTTACTTTTGTAGAAGCACTCTGCGAATTCTTATAGGAGAATTCTGCCATGGGAAGCAAATCGACCCAATCATCCTGTAGGTGACAGACATAGCACCGAAGATATTGTTTCAAGGTCTGATTGGTACGCTCCGTCTGTCCATTTGATTGCGGATGAAAGGCAGAGGACAAACAGACATTTATGTTCAATGCAGAACAAAACTCCTGCCAAACCTTTGCCGTAAATTGGACCCCCTGGGCCGATACAATCTCATCTAGAACTCCATGTAGACGAAAGACATTCTGAACTATTAAATCAACAGTGTCCTTAGTCTAGGGTAGACCCACACAGGGGATGAAGTGAGCGGCCTTCATCAGACGATCAACTACGACTAATATCATATTCTTCCCCTTGGAGGTTGGTAATTCCACAATGAAGTCCATAGAGATGGACCCCCAGAAAAAACGAGATAAAAAGTCTTGGGTCTTCTGTATTCCCCTGTGACCTGCCATCTTGGAGTCGTGCATCAGCTTCAAAATCTTCACCCTCACTCCTTCAGGAACATACAGACATTGACAATGAACCCATACTCCGTTAGGTGTACATCATTTGTGGGTTGTGATAGGAATGGATCTGAATCATAAGCCCCCCTTAAAGTCACTCAACAAATCTTGGTTGTGGATGACTCCTAAAAAGTTGGAATTCCACAGTATCATATTGGGTGGAGTATCCAGAGTATGGTCCGTGGAATAAATTCTGGATAGAGCATCAGCTTTACCATTACGGGAGCCCGGCCTATAAGAAATTACAAAATTAAATTGGTTAAGAAACAAACAAGCCTGTCGTGGAGATAGACAACTTGCTGATCTAATAAACTCCAGATTACGATGATCAGTGAGGACGATAATTTGTTGTGAAATGCCCTGAAGATGATGCCTCCATTCTTTAAAGGCAGAGATGATAGCCAATAACTCCTTGTTCCCTACATCATAATTTCTCTCTGCAGGAGACAGTCGAGAAAAAGTAGGCACACGGATGCAGTAGACTCTTCTCCCCTGTTCTCTGTGAGAGGATGGCCCCAATAGCACAGTCAGAAGCGTCCACCTCAACAATGAAGGCTTGTTCAGGATCAGGATGAATTAAACTTTGTCTTTAAGTGGTCAAAGGCTTTCTGTGCCTGGGATGACCAGGTAAAAGCTGTTGTCTTCTTTGTAAGTTGAGTGATGGGGAGACAATTTCTGAAAAATTCTTAATGAAGCCGCACCTTGCCAAAGCTCTATGGGGCAATCATACTGACGATGTGGAGGAAGTTGATCTGCTTTCTTCTTAACACAGACATCAACAAAGCTTTCATAAATAGGAGGTAGGCTCAGAAATGGAGCTGGATCTTGTGTCTCCATAGTATCAGGAGGTAGGCTTGGAACTGGACCTGGATCTTGAGTCTCCATAGTAGTAGGGTGTAGGCTCAGAACTGGAGCTGGATCTTGAGTCTCCATAGTAGCAGGAATGTGTTTCCCTGAAAACATATCTCCTTTGTTTCCCAGTTGATAACAGGGTTCTGGGTCTGTAACCAGGAGAAATCCAAAATAATAGGAAAATGCAGAGAGGTGATCAGCATAAAAGTAAGTATCTCTTGATGATCTGGTTTCAAAAGGATCCTCAGGGGTACGGTCTCTGTATGGAAATTTGTCAGATTGTTTAAGAGAGGATCATCAGTCTCAACGGGTTGGCCCAAGCTAAGGCTTTGTGAGTCAGAAGCATGATGATACACAATACCTTGGACCGATCAATTAGAAACTGGCTTGCGTGGGCAACAAAATGCAACCGGCATTGATTTATGAAGCCACGGAACTTGTCACGTTCACCGCCAAATCTAAAACGTGGCAACTTGGGAGTAGGAATGGCAGCAGGAACGGTTACCTGCATAACCGCAGCTGCAGGTAGTATGCTGGAATTTATAATGCACTGGTAGTAGCAGGTATCCACAGTGCAGCAGGTGGTAGCAGATATCCACAGTGCAGCAGGTAGTAGCAGGTATACACAGTGCAACAGGTAGTAGCAGGTATCCACAATGTAGCAGGTAGTATGCTGGAACTTGTAGTGCACTGGTAGTAGCAGGTATACACAGTGCAGCACGTAGTATAGAACCAACTGAGATCAGCAGGCCCCAGCTCAAGGATTGTCAGAAGCAGGCATTAAACACAATACTCAGGCACTGAGTGTTCAGGTGCAGGAGTTCAAATAATCAACAGGCAGGAAGATGGCCACGGACAGGAAACACACAAAACTCCATCTTACTAAGGGACTGGTACTGGCAAAACAAAGAATTCATCAATTAAGATTCTGACACCAGGATGGGATATCGTGTGTCTCCACTTTAATAGTACCACCAATCACCCTATGAACGCTCAACAAAAAAGGACAAACAAAAAAATCACTGTCAGCAACACATCACACATCACCCAAACAGTGAAAGTATATGCCGAGGGAACAATCGCTTTAGTGATCATTAAATTAAAAGATGAAATTTTGCTGTTGGGATAAAAATTATATATACTCCTGGTCTTTAAAGGGTTAAGTAATGGCTATTACAGTATTCAATCTAGACATATCCTGAAAACTGTGTATGCAATGGAAACAAAGAGCTAGAAGTGAGGATACAAAGACTATAAGCTGGCCACAAGGCTCAAGTTAAGGCTAGAATTTTTGTGAAAGGGGCTATTACTAAATATTCATTAATAAGATGGTCAAACTTTACATTTTCTCCACTATGTCCAGCAAATAAATACTAACTTTATGTAACACGGACAAAAATTTGTTGTTTTTGAGTTTACTGTACAGTGCGTGTTTAGAAATGATTTATGTACTAATATTTTATATATTTTTATTCATTTTAGAATAGAATAGACGTACATACAAATCACACAGCCTGACTTCAAGTGCAGGCTTTAATAAATGACTCCTAATGCCCAGAATTTCTTGGCATGACAAGGGTGCATAACTACCAATATTTCAATTGGCCAGAAAGAGAAAGAATAGGATTTGCTCCAGAAATTGCACACTTTCATGTGCGTTTCTGTAAAATAAAAAACAGTGATGCCTTGTTCTGAAATGCTGAGAGAAATTGGACCAAATTACTGGACCAAATGTTTCATCTACAGCACACTATATTCCAACTTTGCTTAGCATCTTGCCACTCTTTTGACCCAGGACATCTGTGCATGTTGGTTATCCAGACATTGATTTTATGAGTAAAGTGTAAGCAACCATGACAGAGAAGGTTACAGGAGCAGGTAGTAACAACAATTTGGTCCTAGCAAGACTGTAATTACAGGTACAATACTGTAAGGCTAGCCAAGGTCAAAGAAGTCTAATCAATAGTCAACGCATACTAAAAGGGAGAACAATATGTAGTCAAGTAAACTTTCTTACGTTAGAAAATGGAGATGTTAAGACATGGGACGCATGTATAAAAATGGCTTCGTTCTGACAGTCTTTTGCCACTAAAAATAGTGCAGAGGCTCCTGGACATGCATAGTACACGCAATAATGTCTCCTGGTTGTGTGTAAGGCCTGGCTCCACATTGAGAAAACGCAGAGTTTCCGCCCCTGCAAAAAACACTACATTTTACAGTACCTGCAAAGTAGATGGGATTCTGGCTAATCTCATCCACACATTGCAGAAAAAATCCCCAGTGGAAAAGCTGCGTTTACAAAAGCACACGTTTTTGAAAATCACAGCATGTCAATTATACCTATGGAAACGCATAGGTATAATAGGGCAGAAAGTCTGCAGAGGAAAACTCTGCGGAATTTCTTTGAAAAAACTGTGATGCGTATCCGACGCGTTTTTTTTTCCACAGCGTTTTTTTGCTGCGGCACACTACATGGGGCCTTAGCCTAAAGTTGGTATATGTCCTACTGCTGCTCAGTGAAATCTTAAATATGGCACAATGTCATAAAATAAATTCAATATTGCACAACTTCTTTAAATGAATCATGGAATTCCCTGTGTAGGATAGCAGACAGTTCTCCATATAGCTTGAACAAAAGAAATATAAAATCATAATACTAGTATACTGTGTAGTAGTCACTGTATATGATCTCCACAGGTAAAACTGCTTTTATGCTACATTTAGGAACATTCAGATCTTTTCTTTACCTAGGATGTTCATAGGTCTTCTCCCACATCTTAAGATTTCTAAGCTGTTCCTGAAATCAAAAGGAAATTTTCCGTTTTATAATTGTTTTAATGACCACAAACTGAAGAAGTAATAAAAACTGATGTTCTAGTCAGTTGCAGCATTAGGCTAGGTTCACATGGAGGAATCTGCCACTGATTTGGGAGCGGATTCCCCGAATCCGTGGCAGATTCCGGCCTGAATCTGCCTCCCATTGTTTTCAATAGGAGGCAGAGATCACAGCAGGACACGGAAAAAATCAGATTGGATTCCGTGGCTAGGGGGTCCCTGACGATTAGGCCCATTTATCTGGGCCTAATCAGAAGAGGAAAGCCACACAAGAATGTCAATGCCCTGCATCGGCATTCTGTCACAGCAATTCGGACGT
Organism: Leptodactylus fallax; assembly: GCA_947044405.1. Lineage (NCBI taxonomy): Eukaryota > Metazoa > Chordata > Amphibia > Anura > Leptodactylidae > Leptodactylus > Leptodactylus fallax. Next base: position 415,376 of record CAMRHE010000148.1, on the reverse strand, counting down.
GGAAAATGAAGAGGAATTTCTCTTCATTTTCCACCATGTGAACCTAGCCTTATAGCTACACTGCTTCCTTTATTGTTCTGAACAACATTAAACACAGAATACAAACAGGTTTATTGAAATTACAAGTTCTTGATACAGCATGATATGTTCAGACAAGGCAGATATGTTTGTTCCATACTTCTCAATGTTTTACAGCATGAACATGGATATAATTATATAGATTAGGGGAACAACAAAATTAGAACTCACAGAAAAAACACCAATAAAACTTAGCTTAACCCCTTCCCATCACAGCAATTTTACTTTTAATTTTTGTTTTTTACTCTACACCTTCATTCATTTCATCGCATTCATTGTGCAACCAAACAACAATTTTCATTTTTTTAAAAGGTATCAAAACATTACAAATACTATACAAATTTGGTATCTCCGTGATCATACTGACCCACAGAATACAGGTAACATGTCACTTTTACCACACAGTGAATGCCGTAAACATTAAACCCATAAGAAATTGGCGCACATGCATTTTTTTCCAATTCTACCTCATTCTGAATTTTCTTCCAGATTCCCAGTACATTGTACAGGATAATGAATGGTGCCATTACAAAGTACAATTTATCCCACAAACAATAAGCCATTATGTGACTATGTGAACTGAAAAAAAAAAATTATGGCTCTTGGAAGATTGGGAGGAAAAAACAGATACGCAAAAAAGAAAATTGGCTCGGTCTTTAAGGGGTTAATAAAATCAAAAAACTTTGAGAAAAATATTTTTCTTGGAGTCAAAATATTCTGACACCCATGACTTTTTTATATTTCCAAATGCGGTGATGCATGAGGCATCTTTTTTTGCAGCGCCAAATGTACTTATTTATATCATTTTGGGGAATGTCTGACGCTTTAATTTTATTAAAAAAAATTTTAGGTAGACGAAACAGCAAAAAAATGGCAATTTGGTTCTTATCATTTTTTTCCCTTTATTTATTTATTTTTTTTTTATTCTTATTTTATTTTAATTTTTACATTTTAATCTTTTATACAACATTTTCCAAAAAGATAAATGAATACATAGAAATATCTTATGTGCACTAAAAAGGAGTACAGAACATGTGACTCAGTAAACTTTCCAGAGTCAAGATTTACAGATGAACTGACGACACTTGCACAATTCATGCCACTAGGCAATGTTCAGATGCAAATGAAGCTTACAAAGCAAATTTCGAATACATGTACACTGTTAAGTGTACTAGCAACGCACAGCACAATGTGTATCGTTGTGTGGTGGGAACAAAAAAGGGGGGAGGGAATGTCAGGAGAAATTTATCCTAAGACGTAAGGAAGCCTCAGTTAACATATAGACACAAGGATTTGATCTCTAGTTAGGATTAGAGAGGGAAGGGATGGGCAAGGTAAGGGGGGGGGGTCTGAGAATGGAGTGTGTACAGTGGGCGTAACGTCTGCTGGGATAAGTGGGAAGTGCACTAATCGAATCTCGTAAGATCTCATAAGTCTGCCCTATTATTCAGAGTCTGTGAAGGCAGGCAGCGCTCTCTCACGCCATGGCGACCATATTTTTAAGAATCTGTCGTGAGTTCTGGTTGACCAGCTTATCAGCTCCTCAAGCCTCATAATTTGGTTAACCTTATCAATCCAGACCTGGATGGGAGGGGTAATGGTTTGTAGCCAAAACAGGGGAATGACCACCTTAGCCGCCTCAATGAAATGGGTTGTGAGATTCAACTTAGAGTGTCGCATATTATGCCTGGGGCGTGAAAGGAGCACCCACTCTGGGGAGAGGGCCCCCTTGTATTCAAGGAATGGACGTAAATGGGCTTGTACCTGGGACCAGAACGGCTCGACCATCTCACATGACCACCAAATATGGGACATGCTCCCAACACTTTTCTGACACCTCCAGCAAAAGCTCGAGGCTGCTAGGCCGTGGGCATACAGCCACTCCGGCGTTTTGTACCATCTAGTTAAAATTTTATAGTGGGATTCTTGCATCCTGACACATGTGGAAAAGCCATGTGAGGATTTGAGGACGGCTTTGGAGTCCTCCGGCATCAGAGAAACGTTAAGTTCTTTTTCCCAGGATTGCATGTAAAGAGGGGTGGATTCGGCTGTGGGAGCCAGTAGATGTTTTTTGCAATTTGCGATTTTCCTCGTCAGAGGAAGCTTACTTGAGAAAATTTTTTTTAAACTCTGTGAGCTGTTTGAGAGTGGGGCCCATTCTTTGTATCTCTGCCACTGTCTTTTTGTAGTGTTCGTAATGGAGGAAGGTAAATGGGACCTCAGGGAACCTTGCCTTGAGCTGGGGTTGGGTCAGAGGGGAATCTTCTTGCAATAAATGACCTAGCGTTCGAGTCTTAAATCTCGACCAGAAATCTCTATAGAGAGAGGCTGTAGAAGACCTAACTACGGGTAGGAGGTCTGCAGGTAAAATCAGAGAGGGAGCTGGTGAAAGTACTGGGCCGTGGTCGAGCCATGTCTCACACGCACCCCTGATAAGGGGGTCAAAGTCACTTCTAGATAACTGGAGGTTTGAAGGGAGCCACGAGTATTGCCTGAACGCCAAACCATTGTATGCTTCAGCTAGCGCCCTCACTATGGGGCTTTTTAGAGGTGCAGTCAGGGCCAGCCACCTACGCAATTGTATTGCTTTATAATAAGAGAAAATGTCTGGCTGAGCTATGCCACCCTCTTCTCTACGCTTTATCAGAAGCCTATTTGTTAACCGGGGAGGCTTGGATTTCCACACAAAGGAGGAAAAAATGCCTCATATAGATTTAGAAAAGGAGGAAGGGAGGTAAATGGGGAGCATTTGTAAAACATAGGTGAGTTTAGGGACTATATAGGTCTGTAGGAGGTTCTTTCTCCCAAACCACGATAGATAAGGAAAGTCGTAGGATTTCAGGGTCTCTTTTACGTCGCTTATAAGCGGCTGGAAGTTCATGGGATAGATGGCATCCAGGTTGCTGGGGAGTTTAATGCCCAGATAGGTTATGAAATCTGATTTCCAAGTGTAGGGAGAGTTTTTCTGTAAAACTGACACTGAGGGAGGCGGGAGTGTTATATTTAAGACTTCAGACTTGGACTCATTCACCTTATAATTTGACAGTGTCCCGTAGTGTATCAAAATGGATTGTAGCACTGGCAGGCCCCTTTCAGGATTTGTGACTAAACATAGGACGTCATCCGCGAATGCAACGGACTGCAGCGTATGTGGGCCTACGCTGAAGCCTCGTATGTCCAGGTGAAGAAGGACCACTTGCAATAGGGTCTCAAGTGTAAGGATAAACAGTGTAGGGGAAAGCGGGCACCCCTGTCTGGTGCCGTTGGTGATGTCGAACGGCTGGGAGAGTGAGCCATTGAACTTGATCCACACGTGCGGCCGGGAGTAGAGGGAGAATATGGCTGAGATGAAAGGTAGTGGAATCCCATATGCCGAAAGGGCTGCCCTCAGGAAGGGCCAATCAACCCTATCGAAAGCCTTCTCGGCATCCACTCCCAGCAGCACCAGCGGACATCCGGTACGTCTCGCTAGGGCAATCACATGTAGCAATCTGGCCGTGTTGTCTGAGCCCTCCCTGCCCTTCACGAAACCAGTTTGTTCCTCGTGAAGTAGCTTGGGTACTAGTTTTTGTAGTCTCAAAGCCAATAGTTTGGCCCAAATTTTAAGGTCTAAATTAAGTAGGGATATGGGTCTTTAGCTCCCACAGGCACGGGGGTCCTTACCTTCCTTTGCAATCAATGTGATGTGCGCCTCTTGTGTTTGTTTAGGTAACTCATGCCCTTTCAATAAGGAATTACACATGTTCGCTAGATGGGGTAAGAGAGTGTCTCGAAATCTCTTGTAGTAAAGCAATGGAAAGCCATCAGGCCCTGGGTTCTTACCTACTGGGAAGCTATTTAAAACTCTATTTAGTTCATTTTTTTTTCCCTTTATGGCATTCACCGTATAGGAAAAATATTTATACTATACCTAATGTGTTTTTGTTAAACTTTGTTTATTTTATATCTGTTATTATTTTTCTTAACATATTATTTTTAGACCTACTAATGCATTGCAGTGTATTGCAAAATCCATACATTTTTATTACAGGCTGCATTATAATAGGTTCCCAGCTGTTTGGCCATTGAATCGCTGCCCCCAGGTCTTATCATGGGGGTCAGCAATCCTAGCTAAAATAGCGGTAACTGTGTGCTGCTGGTTAAATGGTGCCTTGGTCAGGCTTTACCAAGGCATCTGTAGAGTTATTGCCCTTATTCACTGCAGGCACTGATTGCTGCTGGGTTTCTGTTGTAGTATATGCTCAGTTCCTGATCAGATGCCATGTTTAAGAACCCGCAATAGTATGGTGGATGTCAGGAAAGGGTTAAAACTTATATCCAAAGGACATTTGAAAAACATATAAATTAGTAACCCAGGAGAAAAAAGAAACAACATATTTATCCTACTATGTCCCGATGCTATGCTGCTAAAAGTGAAATAGACACCCTCATAAGGGTGATGCCAACTCAAGACTTCTACAGTTGAGATGGGAGAACCTCACAAGATTCTCTTCAACAAATATTTGTGAGGTTCATCTGTTTGGATCATTTTGGGTAGAACTTGTTTAGCATGAGGTGTAAGTGTCATTACTATGCTCTGGGGTCTCTTCAGACTCCAGAGTATAATAAAAGGAAGTGCAGCAACATAATAAACAGTTTATTATATTACTATATTATGTGAGTTTATTATATTTGGTATAACTGTTTATTATGTTACTGAACCTCCCCTGGGCCTCAGCTGTTTATACTCTGGGGTCTGAAGAGACCCTACAGTATAATAGTGATTAGTGGCTGACGAACTTCAAAAGTTTTGATTTCAGCTCGAAACTTTTACAAAATTTGCGTTGAATCCGTTCCGGTTTGCTCATCTCTACTCCACAAATGCATGTACTTCTCCATGATATAGAGAAACATGCACAAAAGGTTAAGTGGAATATGATGAGTTCCTGCCAAAATGGTAAACAAACAGATAGTGATGACTATGCAAGGTATTCAACTGAAACCGTGCATCAAAAAGTAGTCAGGTCAAATAACACTGTGTGTCAATGTCAATATCACATGGTATAATAAAATTCATAAGTCAAATAAATAAGTCATTAAAAACATTTCATGTGTCAGAAAATCTGAAATATATATATATATATATATATATATATATATATATATATATTATAATCAATCTAATCAAAGTTCACAAATACAAGTTGTTGACTGAATGATAGATGAAAAGCACAATAAAAATGGCATGTGTAACATAGTTTTATGGTCTTTGCTAAGATAAGATAAAAAAATTTTACAATTGTTAATAATCTTCAAGATAACTGCCATCAATTGTGAGAGAATTCAAACAATAGAATGGCTGAGAATAGAATAAATCAGAAAAGGCGACAAGTAAACCAGTTGGCCAGGAAGTGGCTTCATCAGAAGGAAGACAGAACTGGTGTAATGTGAGGAAATGTATAAATGATACACTATTGTAAAATCCAAACTGGCTTTTTATAGTTCTAAATTTTCTTTCATTTTAACTACTACAGTCATGGCCAAAAGTTTTGAGAATGATACAAATATTAATTTTTACAAAGTCTACTGCTTCAGTTTTTCTAATGGCAATTTGCATATACTCCAGAATGTTATAAAGAGTGATCAGCTTAACAGCAATTACTTGCAAAGTCAATATTTGCCTAGAAAATGAACTTTATCCCCCAAAACACATTTCAACATCATTGCAGCCCTGCCTTAAAAGGACCACCTAACATCGTTTCAGTGATTGCTCCATTAACACAGGTGTGGGTGTTGATGAGGACAGGGCTGGAGATCAATCTGTCATGATTAAGTAACAATGACACCACTGGACACTTTAAAAGGAGGCTGGTGCTTGCCATCATTGTTTCTCTTCTGTTAACCATGGTTATCTCTAAAGAAACACGTGCAGTCATCATTGCACTGCACAAAAATGGCCTAACTGGGAAGAGTATTGCAGCTAGAAAGATTGCACCTCAGTCAACAATCTATCGCATCATCAAGAACTTCAAGGAGAGAGGTTCAATTGGTGCCAAAAAGGCTCCAGGGCGCCCAAGAAAGACCAGCAAGCGGCAGGACCGTCTCTTAAAAGTGTTTCAGCTGCGGGATCGGGCTACCAGCAGTGCAGAGCTTGCTGAGGAATGGCAGCAGGCAGGTGTGAGTGCATCTGCACGCACTGTGAGGCGGAGACTCTTGGAGCAAGGCCTGGTCTCAAGGAGGGCAGCAAAGAAGCCACTTCTCTCCAGAAAAAACATCAGGGACAGACTGATATTCTGCAAAAGGTACAGGGAGTGGACTGCTGAGGACTGGGGTAAAGTCATTTTCTCAGATGAATCCCCTTTTCGATTGTTTGGAACATCTGGAAAACAGCTTATTCGGAGAAGGAGAGGTGAGCGCTACCACCAGTCTTGTCTCATGCCAACTGTAAAGCATTCTGAAACCATTCATGTGTGGGGTTGCTTCTCAGCCAAGGGAATAGGCTCTCTCACAGTCTTGCCTAAAAACACAGCCATGAATAAAGAATGGTACCAGAATGTCCTCCAAGAGCAACTTCTCCCAACCGTCCAAGAGCAGTTTGGCGCTCAACAATGCCTTTTCCAGCATGATGGAGCACCTTGCCATAAAGCAAAGGTGATAACTAAATGGCTCAGGGAACAAAACATAGAGATTTTGAGTCCATGGCCTGGAAACTCCCCAGATCTTAATCCCATTGAGAACTTGTGGTCAATCATCAAGAGACGGGTGGACAAACAAAAACCAACAAATTCAGACAAAATTAAAGCATTGATTCTGCAAGAATGGACTGCTATCAGTCAGGATTTGGTCCAGAAGTTGATTGAGAGCATGCCAGGGAGAATTGCAGAGGTCCTGAAGAAGAAGGGTCAACACTGCAAATATTGACTTGCTGCATTAACTCATTCTAACTGTCAATATAAGCTTCTGTTACTCATAATATGAATGCAATTATATGTCTGTATGTGATAAAAACATCTGACAAACACACATAAAAACCAGAGGGCAGCAGATCATGTGAAAATATAATATTTGTGTCATTCTCAAAACTTTTGGCCATGACAGTACAGTGATCTCTCATTTTCTTTCTGTTAATAATGAGAGAATATCATATATATATATACAGTGCTGGCCAAAAGTATTGGCACCCCTGCAATTCTGTCAGATAATACTCAATTTCTTCCAGAAAATGATTGCAATCACAAATGCTTTGGTAATAATATCTTCATTTATTTTGCTTGCAATGAAAAAACACAAAAGAGAATTAAAAAAAAGTCAAATCATTGATCATTTCACACAAAACTCCAAAAATGGGCCGGACAAAAGTATTGGCACCCTCAGCCTAATACTTGGTAGCACAACCTATATAATTTTTTTTTCGGATAATCTATTGTTGTATACGACCTGTAAGGTCTTGGATTTGGTACTTATCCCTTTGGTATGGCAGGGTTTTTGAAAACTGGTATAGACACTGCACAATGGTTGAACGAATTGACGTATATTTTTTCTGATAAAGTTTATACGCAACAGCGTTATACACCTACTTTTAAAGGGGCTTTCAGAGAACTAACCGCAGTATATAAGGAGCATATTAGTGTATGGTGGGAGGTTCATAGTCTGGAATGTTATATCAAACAGGGTATAGTTCCTCGTGGTTTACGAATTCCTTTAGTTCCAGCGGCAAGGTGCAGAAATTCTATATTCCTTTCTAAATGGGAACGGGAAGCTACTAATAGCTCCCTTAGATTCATGCAACTGCTGCTGGAAGAAGAAAAATCTAATTTAGAACGTCTAAATATTGAGTTAAAAGAACATATTGATGTTGCGGAGAAGTTTGCTGCTGACCCAGAGTTCGGTTCTCAGGAGCGGACACTTCAGCAAACTGTGGAGAGATTTCAATTTCATTTGAAAGATCGTAAACATCGTCAATTTGTAAGAGATCTTGCCGATTTTAAGGATAATAAGGTTTATTCATTTATTGGTATTCAAAATCGGGTTAGTCAGGACACTGATATTTCTTCATCAGAAGCGGATGTCTCTGATTCTGATTCCTCTACTAAACATCGTAATAAAGGACGTACCCGTAATCCTAGAGGACGTGGTAGAGGGGGATCTAACCCTCATTTGGGGAATAGAGATTTTTTAGACGGAGGCACCCCATACCCCTTGCGAAATCGACATCAAGGGAGACCACTCCCGTAGAATCACAGGTTTTGAACCTTTCATCTATTCCACTATCTTCTTCTGAATTGTCTGTACTCCAAAAGGGTTTGTCTTTTGTACCTGCTAATAGGTTTGATTTATTCGGGTGGATCAAAGACATCAATTTATTTATCCGTAAGCTTAGATGGCATAAGTATTTTCGCCTTAAAGAACGCAGGGAATGTGCTGATTTGGGCATTTCTCCTGAAATGTTGACGGATGTTAGAATTTTGTATGACTTGGCTGATGATTCACCTGAAATGTCTGGTAAAGGCCCCTTTACACAATTAAGGAATAAGAGTGTGGCAGTACCACCCATGGGTGATGTGTCCACTTTGGATATCTTCTTTGAATTGGTTACTCAGGCCCTTTCTCAGATGACAATGTGTTCTAATCAACTTAATTGAACCAAGCAGGAACTTTTAGCCTTGTCCTCCCTGGAGAATGATCGGTCCCGAGTTGTTAAACCTTCGGATAAAGGGGGGAATACTGTGATTATGGACTTTGAAGATTATAAAGGGATGTGCGAATCTTTGTTGAATGACCCCTTGTGTTATCGGGCTCTCAGTAAGGATCCTACTGATGTTTTTTGGAATGAACTTAAGGATATATTGACTGTTGCCCTTAATGAGAATTTGATAAGCAAGGAGGAATTTGAATTTCTTTTGCCTCGTTTTCCCCGAGTCGCCACTTTTTATTCCCTCCCTAAAGTCCATAAAGGGACTTCTCCTTTAAAAGGGCGACCAATCATCTCTGGAGTAGGATCTTTATGCCAGAATATTGGCATTTATATAGATAAGATTTTGGCCCCATTTGTAAGTTCCATGCCATCTTTTGTAAAGGACACTACGGACCTATTAAAAAGACTGGAGGGCATTCATATTGAAGATACATGCATTCTAGCCTCCATTGATGTAGAGGCTCTCTATTCATCAATTCCCCACCATTTGGGCTTGCAGGCAGTTGCCTCATATCTGCAGACTAGAGGTTGCCATCTGAGGGCTCATAATGAGTTTGTATTGCGACTTCTTGAATTCTCCCTCACCCGGAATTATTTCACCTTTAATGGGAGGGTCTTCCACCAGCTCAGGGGTTGTGCAACGGGTAGCCCTTGTGCACCCTCTTATGCCAACCTATTCCTGGGCTGGTGGGAGCGCTCCCTCGAACCGGGTGAGGGAGAGACCGATTGGATGGAGAAGATCCATATTTGGGCCCGCTACATAGATGACATATTGGTCATATGGGAGGGGTCTGAGGACCAGTTTGGTCATCTGGTAGCGGGTCTCAATAAGAATGATATTGGTCTTCATTTTACCTATGAGACTAACCCTACCAACTTAGCTTTTTTGGATCTCCATATCTCGGTCATTAAAGAGGAAGTTTTGACTACCATATATCGCAAACCCACCTCTACTAATTCATTATTGCGGTGGGAGAGTCATCATCCCCTTCCCCTCAAAAAAGGAATACCTAAGGGCCAATATCTTCGGCTTCGTCGCAATTGTTCAACAATCTCTGAGTTCAAGAAACAAGCGGCAGATTTGAGATCTAGATTTCATGCTAGGGGGTATCCTGATCGCGTTTAAGACCGGCTTTTCAACATGCCCTTAATCGGGATCGGCCCGTGCTTCTGACTCCTAAGATCAGTCCTCCCAGTGTTGGGCAGACTAGGCTAATAGGTACGTTTGATGGCATGGCTGATCAGGTTCGTACTGTTATTGCTAAACACTGGGGGATTTTGACTATGGACCCCGATATCATTGATGCGGTGGGCCATAAGCCCCAAATAACGTATAGAAGGGGCAGGAGCATTAGGGACCGTGTGGTAGTGAGTCATTTCTCCGAACCTACCACTGCCAAAAATTGGCTGTTAACAAAAAAAGTTGTGGGCTGTTTTCGCTGTAGTGGCTGTATTGCATGCCCATACGTCACAAGTGGTAAAAACTTCACTAGCAATGTTACCGGTGCTTCTTATGCAATCAGGTCTTTTATTAATTGTCGTTCGAAGGGCGTTATTTATAAGGCCACCTGTAACTGCGGCCTTGAATACATTGGCAAAACAATTCGTGAGTTCAGGCGCCGAATAGGCGAGCATTTAGGTGACATTCGACATCATCGTGATACACCAAGCGCCCGGCATATCCGACTTGAACATCAGGGTAATGCTTTGTGCATTAAATTTATGGGTATTGACCTGATCCAACCCCCTGTACGCCGCGGTAATTGGGACCAACTTGTTACTCAGGCAGAAACAAAATGGATTTTTCGCTTGCAAACTGTAGCCCCGGGTGGGTTAAATGAACAATTGAGTTTTGCTTCATTTATTTGATAGGGGTTTCATTCTATATTCAGGATGGTTATTTGTCTAGTCCATATGTGCATTGTTATTTTATATCTAGTTTTCATTCCCCTCTAAAATACCTTTTTATGTACTCTGCAAGTGATTCTATAAGGTTTTATTTGCAGAGCCTTGCTTCTGTTTATTTATCTGCAGCATTGTTTTCTCAGTTAATAGGGGCATAAAGAGGTTTGGATTCAGATAACATTCTATCCATTTCCTGTTCTCTTGGTTTCATTATCATATGCGTAAGCGCTAATGTGATTTCTATTTGGGCATGCTCAGTATGTACTTTGAGTTCCCTTTGTTATGCGCATGCTAATTGCACTATCCCACCTGTAGCACTTAGTATTTAAGTAGGTAGAGCCTCTTGTGCTTCTCAGGTATGTTTGGCACTCCATATACCTGGTGTAGGAATACTTAGCGTTTGAACTGTGCTATCTTCCTACACTTATGGCCACTCATTGATATACCATGGTGTTGTTATGTATCTGTGATTAGTTATCTGGTATCTGCAATACCATTAGGAGTTTTATGTACTACTTATATTTGTGCTATGTTTTTTGATGGTTAACACTTGACCTTAGTGCTTGTTTCTTCCATACTTGGCACAGGGTGGTATCTTTACTGTGGCTTCATTCCTGCATCTAGTATATTTGAGATTTTTTAACCAACTCTATCCCCTGATGAGTTTAGCGAAACATGCATGTCGGGATTGCATGTTTGGTTACTATATATATGTGTGTTAGGCGTACCTAGTTTTGTTTTGTTTCCTGTTTTTTGTTCTCTTTATATCTATTTGTTTTGAAGGGATTTGATAGGGATAGTTTATTCTAGGGCCAGGTTCCAGTCGGGGGCACTTGCTATTTAGGGCGGTGGCCCCGAGTTAGGACTTTAGGGTCCATTTAGTTTTTTATATAGGGTGTTATAGGGACAGTTTAGATACAGGTGCTTCCTTATTTAGCCCGTTGTTACTGGTGTTACTTTTGAACCGTGGACTATGTCACCCCTCTCCCCTTCTGGTATTTGCTTCAGCAACACAGGCACCATCTGAATCACGGTAAGTGTCTGGTTGTTTTTTCCTATTTCAGGCTGCCGTGCCTGTTTTGTTTGCTTTTTTTTGTCTCCAAATTATATATTTTTTTTTTTATATTTTGAGGACTATTTAATTGTGCTGCTTTTAGGGTGGTTATATGTTGTTGTGATTTTTAACTTTAATTAATTAAAAGTTATATATTAATTTCTGTATTATTGTGATTATCATTTTGGATTATATAATTTTTTTTTCGGATAATCTATTGTTGTATACGACCTGTAAGGTCTTGGATTTGGTAGCACAACCTTTAGACAAAATAACTGCGAACAACCGCTTCCGGTAACCATCAATGAGTTTCTTACAATGCTCGCTGGAATTTTAGACCATTCTTCTTTGGCAAATTTCTCCAGGTCCCTGAGATTTGAAGGGTGCCTTCTCCAAACTGCCATTTTGAGATCTCTCCACAGGTGTTCTATGGGATTCAGGTCTGGACTCATTGCTGGCCACTTTAGAAGTCTCCAGTGCTTTCTCTCAAACCATTTTCTAGTGCTTTTTGAAGTGTGTTTTGGGTCATTGTCCTGCTGGAAGACCCATGACCTCTGAGGGAGACCCAGCTTTCTCACACTGGGCCCTACATTATGCTGCAAAATTTGTTGGTAGTCTTCAGACTTCATAATGCCATGCACACGGTCAAGCAGTCCAGTGCCAGAGGCAGCAAAGCAACCCCAAAACATCAGGGAACCTCCGCCATGTTTGACTGTAGGGACCATGTTCTTTTCTTTGAAGGCCTCTTTTTTTTTTTCCTGTAAACTCTATGTTGATGCCTTTTCCCAAAAAGCTCTACTTTTGTCTCATCTGACCAGAGAACATTCTTCCAAAAAGTTTTTGGCTTTCTCAGGTAAGTTTTGGCAAACTCCAGCCTGGCTTTTTTATGTCTCTGGGTCAGAAGTGGGGTCTTCCTGGGTATCCTACCATAGAGTCCCTTTTCATTCAGACGCCGACGGATAGTACGGGTTGACACTGTTGTACCCTCGGACTGCAGGGCAGCTAGAACTTGTTTGGATGTTAGTCGAGGTTCTTTAGCCACCATCCGCACAATCTTTCGTTGAAATCTCTCGTCAATTTTTCTTTTCCGTCCACATCTAGGGAGGTTAGCCACAGTGCCATGGGCTTTAAACTTCTTGATGACACTGCGCACGGTAGACACAGGAACATTCAGGTCTTTGGAGATGGACTTGTAGCCTTGAGATTGCTCATGCTTCCTCACAATTTTGCTTCTCAAGTCCTCAGACAGTTCTTTGGTCTTCTTTCTTTTCTCCATGCTCAATGTGGTACACACAAGGACACAGGACAGAGGTTGAGTCAACTTTAATCCATTTCAACTGGCTGCAAGTGTGATTTAGTTATTGCCACCACCTGTTATGTGCCACAGGTAAGTAACAGGTGCTGTTAATTACACAAATTAGAGAAGCATCACATGATTTTTCAAAGGGTGCCAATACTTTTGTCCACCCCCTTTTTATGTTTGGTGTGGAATTATATCCAATTTGGCTTTTTGACAATTCTTTTTGTGGTTTTCCATTGAAGACAAATTAAATGAAGATATTATTACCAAAGCATTTGTGATTGCAATCATTTTCTGGAAGAAACTGAGTATTATCTGACAGAATTGCAGGGGTGCCAATACTTTTGGCCAGCACTGTGTATATATATATATATATACACATATGAAATTGAATCTTAGGAACAGCAGTCATATGTGTGAAATTCAGTAATATGTAAACTTCAGAAATCAGTATCAATATTTCTGTTGCATCTCTTGACCCTAATTCTACCCTTCCTTTACTGATACCTTTATAGAACAGCTCACAGATAACCGTGATTTACCATATAGGATTTTTTTATTTTTGTTTCAGGTGTACAGGATGCATATTCTGTAGATGGATATTTTTGTGTGTTATCCACAACACACATCTAGTACACAGTAAAGGCACACCCAGCTAGACACACAAGTTGTCGGATACACAACAATAGTGTATGGAATCATCTCCGGGAAACAGGAAGAGCGGCCACTTCCTCCAGAGGAAATGTGGGGAGGCTGGACACATATCTTTCATGCAGAGTTCTGTAAATCCACAGTATACACAGTACATAGAGCAACAACTATCTCAACGTGCTATCCAAGCATTCTCTTAGACTGAAGTACAAAAAGATCTCCAATTTGTAACCAGGGATGTGAGGTGAGGTTATGTAGTGATATCACACTTTGTAGAGTTTATTAGGGTGCTCATGTATTGTGTAACGTATGCTCAGTATGTCTGTTCTTTAGCTCATTTTGGCAGTTTGGTGTGCATATTATTCCTATAGTCTGTGAGTTAGGCCATCCGTATTGTTGGTGGGATGACATTGCATGTATTGTAGTTAGTCCATAATTGACAGAGATAAGCTGTATAAAGAACTGTTCACACATAAATGGAAATAAATGGGAAAATGCTTTGTACTGTATACATGTATCAGGTTCTGACTGTAGAAATTGATTGATCTATATGCATGTATAGTTGACAGTTTTATTTTATTTATCATATAATATTAACCTTAGTTTTGTTTTTGTTATATAACAATATACTGTGAGCCCAGGCCCCTTAGAAGTAGCATTGTTTTTTAGTCCAAATCGAATCCACAAAATGAAGATGATCTGTCAATAAAATGTACTGAGTAAGTCAAACATTAGAGGCCTCTATTAATATATCTAAACTGCTTTTGTCATTTAACTAGTGTAATCGTAATATATCATTTCCAATAAATGACAATAATGGAAATGGAAATGATTGTATTACATTAACCCCCCCTCCTCCCCACAAATGCAGTGTTTAAAGACTGTGATGAGAATCTAAGGCTGTAGCCTGACTATTGTATATGCAGATGTATAGGACAATGCAACGTCCATCATCTTACTACTTCTCAGGAAGTTTCTAAATCTCAGTATTTAGGATTTAACAGTAAAGCCTAATAAGGAAATGTCTGGAAAATAATAATCTGAAATAAAATAAAGTGACTCTGTTTTATTTATAAATAGGGAGTGTATTTTATAGTTACTCGAGCTATTTTTCTTTAACATACATTCATTCAGACAATGTTGGCAAACATAGCACAAAACTCTTTGTCCTTTTTTGGAGTTCACCTGTTTAAAGACAGAAAGCAACCAGTGCGCACCCATCGTGACGACTACATGTGATTTCTGTGTCATGGGTAAGCAAGTGGGTGGGGTCTGAAAGTCAAAGATATAAAAGACCATGTCCTTGCCATAGCCCCTTCAAACAGCTGATCAGTGGAGGTTCCATGTGTCAGACACCCACTGATGTCTTGCTGATGATCTATCCTGAGGATAGATCATCAATAAAAATGAGCTGGAAAAGCCCTTTAATAAAGCCTAAGTGCCTCCTAAATTTAATACTACCCAATTGCCCAATTGCCCCTTGAGATAAATACTGCCCCCCCCCATGACCCTTTATATAAATGATCCCCCTTATATGCATAGCGCCCCATAATGACCCATTATATAAATGATCTCGGAGCTACCGCCATCTCTCCTCTCATCTTCTTTACAGGGCATTGTGAGTACAGACAGGACGTCTGTGTCCAACACAGGAGGCGCAATGCTGTGATGTCATTGCGCCGTCCCGGGCGCAGACATCTTGTCTGAGGTCACAGAACCTTGTAAGCCAGCATGCTTGGTATGGCTTGCAGCTAACATAATGGCAGAGCAGGAAGCTGACATAGTTGAAAGTAATCCAAGTTTATGTCGGTCCTGGAATGGGCAGCACAGTATTGGAGGGGGCCCCCCCTTCCCACTAGTTACGCTTCTGAATGTCAGGAATGTGTTTTAGACATGATGTGTTCAATGTTGTGTTATAACGCATGTTCCCACTGCTACCTTGCAAAGCTAGGCTCTTTGGTTTCATTACCATTTAGAGAATATTAAAGGGGTTGTCCTGGCAAAAAATTTATTTTTTAAGGAAGGGGGAGGTGAAAATAGTAAAAAAAAAAAAAAAAAAATCACACCCATCCCAGCACAGTCCAGTCCTGCTGGTCCGTTGTTGTCCTCCAGTAGAAGTTCCTGCCGCACATGACCGCTGAGGTAATCACCTGTGGCGTCTCAGATCCCACGTCAGGCGGTTATGTGACCACTGAGGCCAATCAGCGGCTTCAGTGGAAAGGATCCTGGATGTCACAGCTGGCGAGCAATTTCACTTCAAGCAGATACTAGAGCAGCAGGACTGGACCATGCTGGGAAGTCACCGGATCACCGGGGACAGGTGAGTATGATTTTTTTCACCTCCTCCAGCCTATTTAAAAAATATTTTTTTTGCCCGGACAACCTACCTCTTTAAGCTCTCCCTATGTTTGTCTGGATTTCTTGCAAACACAACACTATTCTTCTGCAATGCAGGAACATGGTAATGGGTGAATTACATATCTTTGTGTGCATATGTTCTTTATGGTCTCATGAATGATTGTTTTACAGTTCTGTGTTGTGCAGCGATTTACTATAGGATGTTCAAATGCACATTGGGCCATATTGTATCTCTGTAAGCCATCAATTTCATATGAAGACATACTGAGTTTATTTCTCTTGGATTTGATACGAATCCACAGATTTCCTGTGGCTCTGTTCCCCCAAATTAAAAATTTATATTGGGACTGTTGCGATTTTGTAAATCGCAGCATGTCAATTATACCTACAGAAACTCTGGCGGTTTCCCTATAGGTATAACTGAAACAGAAAGTCTGCAGAAGAAAATTTTGCAGACTTTCCGTGAAATGCACTGCGGAAAAACCACAATGCGTTGCCGCCGTGATTTTTCCCGCAGCGCTTTTTTGGTGTGGCTTGCTATGTGGGGCCTTAGCCTAATGGAAGGCGCAATTCCCGTATTGGAGGCACATGAATGTACTGTATTTTATGCATATGAATGTACTGTATTGGAGGCACATTAATGTACTGTATTTTATGCATATGAATGTACTGTATTGGAGGCACACCAATATTCTGTATATATAAACTGTATAGTAGGGTATATCAACTTTTTGGCAGCAGCAAATCATGGAAGATAATTGTCAGAAAAGGGTCAATTGACTTATACCGTCTTCACACTCTGAGACCATGACATGACATAACTAATGCTCTTTAAATATTTCCTAGGTGTGTAATATTACTAAGCTAGAGCTTCAATAGTGCAGCTGGAGTGACTCCCCCATTCTCTAATAATGATGAGATGATTCCATAGATATAACAGTATACATATTGTTTCTATGAATAGCCACATAAAAATATGAAAAAGCATGAACACTATGAGTAAAATCTGATTTAAATAAAAGGTCATTTTTACATCTCCCTTAAAACTTAAATCATTAGTCAATCTTTGTAAGACCCAATTAAAGGTGTTGTCCAGTGTCAGCAAATAAACATTATACAATTTTCCAATATACTTTCTGCTTCAATTCTGCATGTTTTTAGATCTCTGCTTGCTGTCATTCTTGTATTACTCCCAGTGGATACAAATCCTTGGTCATGTGATATACGGTCCATGGTCATGTGATGGACACACAGGTGCACAGCTCATTAACAGGCAGATGTCTGATTACTGTGCAGTGACTGTAACGAGCTGTGCACCTGTGTGTCCATCACATGACCATGGACAGATTTGTATCCACTGGGAGTAAGCAGAATGACTGCAAGCAGAGATCTAGAAAACTGTGAGGAATTGATACAGAAAGTATATTGGAAAATTGTGTAACTTTTCATTATGCAGTAACATTTACTGGAACTGGACAAACCCGTCTAATGGAGGCTAGGTTCACACCTGCGCCCAGTTTCCGTTCAGGGATTCCGTTCCCCATTCTGCTTGAAAAATGTCCTACAAGCTTTTCTCTCTGCATTTTTGGGCAGAAACCCGATGGACCCCATTATAGTCTATAGTCATGTAACCGTTTTTTAAGCGGATTGGGTTTCTGTTTTTCGGGTCTCCAAGTGGCCCTGAAGGACGGAAACCCGACACTATAATAATACTATAATTGCAATTTCCCTTACATTACTTATCAGTAACAAAAAATGGAAAGATAAAGCATATCAAGAAAGCAATGATTATGAACGCAAGCAAGTTTTATTGGGTGGAGAGGTATTTTATACAGTTTGCAGAAACTCAAGATCAATAGTGCCAAAGTTTGAAGGGCCCACTAAACGGCAATTGCACATCTGTGGCCCGAGATATCAGTATGGCAGCACACATTATCAGATGAATACATGACATGTGCTTCTTAAAATTCAAACTTGTTACTATTTGTAAGCATGGTTTATAAAAAGCCTCCCTGCGGACTTTAAACACAATACACAGGATGTTCATCACTGTGACTGCAGAGCACAGGAATTTTCTAGAGAAACACCCGAGTTATTATATTTTTCTCAGGTTGTTCCATTACCCTTTCTTATAAACATTACATGGTCTTTGGACTGTTTTCCTTTCATTATATAATAATTTTTCGCATGAATAAGGACTTGCATATCATAACAATATATATTTTATAATGAGCTGACCAACCATAGCTTACTCAGGTTTTGTTCTGCACTTATTGTTATTGTCCTTACAGGCCACCCTCCAATTAAAAATATAGCATTGCTGCCTCACACATATATAAGTCCCACAAATGTCCCTACAGTTACAGATCTGTGAGGGTCATATGCCATTGTTAGTTGAGTCATGTGACAACTTGTGAACATTGCTCTGGACCTTGCATTTAAGTGATACTCCTGCATTTGCCATGTTATGGACGAGACAAGCGTTCCTGTAGACCTAGTGGTTTTTTTGATGGGGGAGGTGCAAATCTAAAGCTTTGTAAGTATGAACAGGGGCATTTGTGGGACTTATATAAATGTGTGGCAGCAGTATTACATTTTTAATCAGAGAGTGGCTAAAGACACCACTGATCAGGAGAAAAGGGGACTTTTATCCAACGTCCTGAATGGGAGTGCTGGAGATGGCCAAATACTGTATCCAAAAATCCTCCATTCCCCTGATCATTGGGGGTTTGAGTGGTTGGACCCCACTGATCTGCAAATTTTCCCTATTCTATGGATAGGGAATAACATGCTTTGTGGAAAACCTCTTTAGACCAGGGTCACGCGGAAAAAAAGTGGCATTTTACAGTCCCTGCAAGGTGGATCGGATTCTAGCGAATCCCATCCACACCTTGCGAAAAAATATGCGCTTCGGACACGCTGCGATTTCCAAAATCGTTGCGGTTTTGGAAATTGCAGCATGTCAATTATAACTATGGAAATGCTGGTGGTTTCGCTATAGGTATAATTGAAAAGGCATGTTTTTTTTTCTTTAATTACATTAATAAGTAGTACATTTTACTATGCATTTCAACTAAGAAGAAAATTTTTACTATTCCAGTAAATCAGAGCTTTAGGCATTAGGTTATAGCTGAAATTCATATTACAATGCAGTACTTACAGTCAAGAAAGTTTGGGCACCCCTATTAATCTTAATCATTTTTAGTTCTAAATATTTGGGTGTTTGCAACAGCCATTTCAATTTGATATATCTAATAACTAATGGACACAGTAATATTTCGGATTGAATGAGGTTTATTGTACTAACAGAAAATGTGCAATATGCATTAAACCAAATTTGACCGGTGCAAAATTTGGGTACCCTTATCATTTTATGGATTTGAATACTCCTAACTCTTTTTACTGACTTCTGAGCACAAAATTGGTTTTGTAACCTCACTGAGCTTTGACTTCTGCCAGGTGTATCCAATCATGAGAAGGTATTTAAGGTGGCCAATTGCAGTTGTTCTCCTATTTGAATCTCCTCTGAAGAGTGGCATCTGGGCTCCTCAAAACAACTCTCAAATGATCTGAAAACAAGATTGTTCAACATAGTTGTTCAGGGGAAGGATACAAAGGTTGTCTCAGAGATTTAACCTGTCATTTTCCACTGTGAGGAACATAGTAAGGAAATGGAAGACCACAGGGACAGTTCTTGTTAAGCCCAGAAGTGGCAGGCCAAGAAAAATATCAGAAAGGCAGAGAAGAGAATGGTGAGAACAGTCGGACAATCCACAGACCACCTCCAGAGCTGCAGCATCATCTTGCTGCAGATGGTGTCCTGTGCATCGGTCAACAATCAGCACACTTTGCACAGGAGAGCTGTTGGGAGAGTGATGCGGGCCGTTTCTGAAAGCACGCCACAACAGGTCGCCTGGGTATGCAAAGCACATTTGGACAAGCCAGCTTCATTTTGGAGAGGTCCTGTGGACTGATGAAACAAAGATTGAGTTGTTTGGTCATACAAAAGGCATTATGCATGGCGTCAAAAACACAGCATTCCAAGAAAAACACTTGCTACCCACTGTATTTGGTGGAGGTTCCATCATGCTTTGGGGCTGTGTGGCCAATGCCGGCCCGGGAATCTTGTTAAAGTTGAGGGTCACATGGATTCAACTCACTATCAGCAGATTCTTGAGAATAATGTACAAGAATCAGTGCGATTTGAGTTCGCCGGGGATGGATATTTCAGCAAGACAATGATCCAAAACACAGCTCCAAATCTACTCAGGCATTCATGCAGAGGAACAATTACAATGTTCTGGAATGGCCATCCCAGTCCCCAGCCTGAATATCATTGACATCTGTGGGATAATTTGAAGCGGGCTGTCCATGCTTGGCGACCATCAAACTTAACTGAACTGGAATTGTTTTGTAAGAGGAATGGTCAAAATACCTTCATCCAGGATCCAGGAACTGATTAAAGCTACAGGAGCGACTAGAGGCTGTTATTTTTGCAAAGGAGGATCTACTAAATATTAATGTCACTTTTCTGTTGGGTGCCCATACTTTTGCACCGGTCAAATTTTGGTTTAATGCATATTGCACATTTTCTGTTAGTACAATAAACCTCATTTCAATCCTGAAATATTACTGTGTCCATCAGTTATTAGATATATCAAATTGAAATGGCTGTTGCAAACACCCAAATATTTAGAACTAAAATGATTAATATTAATAGGGGTGCCCAAACTTTTTCATATGACTGTATTACTGCAATTAAAAAAAACAAACATGCAATTCTTATTTTAAAAAAAAAGCACAGTGTGAAGCCAACCTAAGGGTATGTCAGCAAAGATTTCCCACAGTGGAACTGCTTGCAGCAAAAAAAAAAATCAGCTGGTTTTTGTCATCACTTTTAAACCGCGGTTTGGCTCTGGTGCAAACGCAGTGGAAAAAATGCGACGTTTTACACCAGCGGTTTCCCTATAGGTATAATTGAAGCAGAAAGTCAGCAGAGGTAACCTCTCTGTGAATAGCGCTGCAGGAAAAGCCGCAATGCAGGGCTTTTTTTTTAGGCTAAGGCCCCACATTGCAGAAACTCTGATTTTTTGTTGCAGATTGTGCAGCAGTTTTTTGAGCTAAAGTCAGAAAAGTAGATTGACCAGAATGGAAAAGTTCTTCCTTTACAGTTGGGAAAAAAAAGTATTTACTCAGCCACCAATTGTGCAAGTTCTCCCACATAAAAAGATAAGAGAGGCCTGTAATTGACATCATAGGTAGACCTCAACTATGAGAAACAAATGAGAAAACAAATCCAGAAAATCACATTGTCTGATTTTTAAAGAATTTATTTGCAAATTATGGTGGAAAATAAGTATTTGGTCAATAACAAAAGTTCATCTCAATACTTTGTTACATATCCTTTGTTGGCAATGACAGAGGTCAAACGTTTTTTGTAAGTCTTCACAAGGTTGGCACACACTGTTGCTAGTATGTTGGCCCATTCCTCCATGCAGATCTCCTCTAGAGCAGTGATGTTTTGGGGCTGTCGCTGGGCAACACGTACTTTCAACTCTGGAGATCTGGAGACTGCTAGGCCACTCCAGGACCTTGAAATGCTTCTTACGAAGCCACTCCTTCGTTGCCCTGGCGGTGTGCTTGGGATCATTGTCATGCTGAAAGACCCAGCCACGTTTCATCTTCAATGCCCATGCTGATGGAAGGAGGTTTGCACTCAAAATGTCACGATAAATGGCCCCATTCATTCTTTCATGTACACGGATCAGTCGTCCTGGTCCCTTTGCAGAGAAACAGCCCCAAAGCATGATGTTGCCACCCCCATGCTTCATAGTAGGTATGGTGTTCTTTGGATGCAACTCAGCATTCACTCTCCTCCAAACAGGACGAGTTGTGTTTCATCTGACCATCTGAAATTCTCCCAATACTCTTCTGGAACATCCAAATGCTCTCTAGCAAACTTCAGACGGGCCCAGATATGTACTGGCTTAAGCAGGGGGACACGTCTGGCACTGCAGGATCTGAGTCCCTGGCGGCGTAGTGTGTTACTGATGGTAGCCATTGTTACGTTAGTCCCAGCTTTCTGCAGGTCATTCACTAGGTCCCCCCGTGTGGTTCTGGGATTTTTGCTCACCGTTCTTGTGATCATTTTGACCCCACGGGGTGAGATCTTGCGTGGAGCCCCTGATCGAGGGAGATTATCAGTGTTCTTGTATGTCTTCCATTTTCTAATTATTGCTCCCACAGTTCATTTCTTCACACCAAGCTGCTTGCCTATTGCAAATTCAGTCTGGTGCAGGTCTACAATTTTGTTTCTGGTGTCCTTCCACAGCTCTTTGGTCTTCACCATAGTGGAGTTTGGAGTGTGACTGTTTGAGGTTGCGGACAGGTGTCTTTTATACTTTGCTAATAAATTCTTAAAAAATCAGACAATGTGATTTTCTGGATTTGTTTTCTCTTTTTGTCTCTCATAGTTGAGGTCTACCTATGATGTCAATTACAGGCCTCTCTCATCTTTTTAAGTGGGAGAACTTGCACAATTGGTGGCTGACTAAATACTTTTTTTCCCCACTGTATATTTCCCATTCCCTTTGTAGCCACTACTGAATTTGGCTCAAAAAACCGCAGCAAAATCTGCAACAAAAAAAAAGCTGCTTTCCTGCACCATATTGGAACCTTAGCCTAAATTAGCTCTCAATCCTCCATTACATTACATACTTTATGTGTAATGCAGTATTGAATAGCGCCGAGCTAAAATGAGCCTGTATGCCGTTTAGAAAATAAAGTGAAGCATGAGTTTAATAGTAATGTACGGTTGTGCTTTTAGCAGTGATATCACATGTACTTTGCATTTCTTCTCTATTATAATTTCTGTTAAATGCCTTTAGGCATTATTTAAATAAGCTGTGGGTTGACCTGTGAGCTGCAGATGTCATATCACTATAGTCAAACGCAATCATACAAAGCTAATGTGGAAAAACGTGTCAGACATTCTCCAGTTGTATAATATCACAGTTCTGTACTGAGCACTTGCTGAGAATCCTTGTCAGGGATAATCTGTGGACCCAAGGCAAATATGCTGATATTGGACCACAGTAGCTGTTGGTAAGAAACATGAAGTAACTTGCAGATGTAAAATGCATATGATTATGTCAAGTTTTCCAAAACAGTAAATAGAACTTATTTCTCTGCATTTAGCAAATATTTTTTTAAGTTCCTTAAAGGGGTATTGCCATTTGGAATATTCATAGCATATTCACAGGGCATGCAATGAATGTCTGATACATGTGTGTCCCAGCTAGGACTAGCACCTATCTTGAGATCAGGCTGCATTAAGAGAAGAGGTGATTGTGCACACACAGCTCTATCCTCTAACTGCCGCCTGCACAGGTGGGATGATGCACAATATGTTGTTCTCCTGGCCATGACTGGCACTGCACCCTTCAACAGTCAGTGAGATACTTGCCTGATCAGTCCTCAAAAAACAGCTGCCCAGCCGCACTTGCAGTTCACCTACCAAGTTCTTTAGACCCCCAAGGGATATGACACTTGCCTCCAGAAAACCCATGTTACTGCTGGGTAGGAAATTGGTGATGCCTGATTCCAAGAATCAGGTGACTTCAAGGGTTGCTGAGATGTCTCCTAGCCTCAAATCAACCAGCGCACTCAAGCAGCAAGCTGAAACTACTTTCAAACAAGCTCTACGAGTTCCTCCTATGACCTCCCCCAGGCCCTTAAATAGAATGTCCCTTTCAACTTTTAGGGGGCGTTCACACTGCCATTGGTGACCGTCACTAGTGTCCGTTGCTATTGTCCGTTACAAGATTTTAGCATTGGACACTAGCTGAACCGTCAGAAATCCGTTAAAATTTCCATTCATTTCAATGGGTTTTTATATTGTGTCCGTTAGTGTCCGTTTACACCCAATCCGTCAGAAGTGCATTTTTTTTTCGCGGACAAAAAATCCTACATGCAGGACTTTTTTGCCCGTTTGGAAAAATGGATTCTTGACGGACAGCAAGTGTCCGTTATTTTTTTAACATTGAAGTCTATGGGTAACGGACTTACAGTGCTGGCCAAAAGTATTGGCACCCCTGCAATTCTGTCAAATACTCAATTTCTTCCAGAAAATGATTGCAATCACAAATGCTTTGGTAATAATATCTTCATTTAATTTGTCTTCAATGGAAAACCACAAAAAGAATTGTCAAAAAGCCAAATTGGATATAATTCCACACCAAACATAAAAAAGGGGGTGGACAAAAGTATTGGCACCCTTTGAAAAATCATATGATGCTTCTCTAATTTTTGTAATTAACAGCACCTGTTACTTACCTGTGGCACATAACAAGTGGTGGCAATAACTAAATCACACTTGCAGCCAGTTGAAATGGATTAAAGTTGACTCAACCTCTGTCCTGTGTCCTTGTGTGTACCACATTGAGCATGGAGAAAAGAAAGAAGACCAAAGAACTGTCTGAGGACTTGAGAAGCAAAATTGTGAGGAAGCATGAGCAATCTCAAGGCTACAAGTCCATCTCCAAAGACCTGAATGTTCCTGTGTCTACCGTGCGCAGTGTCATCAAGAAGTTTAAAGCCCATGGCACTGTGGCTAACCTCCCTAGATGTGGACGGAAAAGAAAAATTGACGAGAGATTTCAACGAAAGATTGTGCGGATGGTGGCTAAAGAACCTCGACTAACATCCAAACAAGTTCTAGCTGCCCTGCAGTCCGAGGGTACAACAGTGTCAACCCGTACTATCCGTCGGCGTCTGAATGAAAAGGGACTCTATGGTAGGATACCCAGGAAGACCCCACTTCTGACCCAGAGACATAAAAAAGCCAGGCTGGAGTTTGCCAAAACTTACCTGAGAAAGCCAAAAACTTTTTGGAAGAATGTTCTCTTGTCAGATGAGACAAAAGTAGAGCTTTTTGGGAAAAGGCATCAACATAGAGTTTACAGGGAAAAAAAAGAGGCCTTCAAAGAAAAGAACACGGTCCCTACAGTCAAACATGGCGGAGGTTCCCTGATGTTTTGGGGTTGCTTTGCTGCCTCTGGCACTGGACTGCTTGACCGTGTGCATGGCATTATGAAGTCTGAAGACTACCAACAAATTTTGCAGCATAATGTAGGGCCCAGTGTGAGAAAGCTGGGTCTCCCTCAGAGGTCATGGGTCTTCCAGCAGGACAATGACCCAAAACACACTTCAAAAAGCACTAGAAAATGGTTTGAGAGAAAGCACTGGAGACTTCTAAAGTGGCCAGCAATGAGTCCAGACCTGAATCCCATAGAACACCTGTGGAGAGATCTCAAAATGGCAGTTTGGAGAAGGCACCCTTCAAATCTCAGGGACCTGGAGAAATTTGCCAAAGAAGAATGGTCTAAAATTCCAGCAGAGCATTGTAAGAAACTCATTGATGGTTACCGGAAGCGGTTGTTCGCAGTTATTTTGTCTAAAGGTTGTGCTACCAAGTATTAGGCTGAGGGTGCCAATACTTTTGTCCGGCCCATTTTTGGAGTTTTGTGTAAAATGATCAATGATTTGACTTTTTTTTTCATTCTCTTTTGTGTTTTTTCATTGCAAGCAAAGTAAATGAAGATATTATTACCAAAGCATTTGTGATTGCAATCATTTTCTGGAAGAAATAGAGTATTATCTGACAGAATTGCAGGGTTGCCAATACTTTTGGCCAGCACTGTATAACGAACAGTAACTGATAGCCATCAGTTATTGTCCGTTATTTTATGTCTGTTTATTTTCTGTGCATGCTCAGAAAGCAGAAACCCCCCCCCCCCAAAAAAAACCGGACAGTGTTAAAAAACAGACACTAACTGATGCTAACGGACACTAACTGATGCTAATGTGTCCGTTTTTTAAACTAATCCATTAATTGGATCAGTTAAAAAAAAGGACACATTAACATCAGTTAGTGTCCGTTAATGTCTGTTATGATAGGTTTCGTTTTTTTTTTTTTTTTTTTTTTTTTAACGGACACTATCGGAACGGACATCAACGGTAGTCTGAACCATGCCTAAGTGGCCTAGTCAACTTCTGACATCAATGGGCTGCACTGCTGGTAAGCAACATTCAACTTCTCCCTCCGTCCCTCTGTGCAACTCTTAGCACACCTCCAGTACAACAGTAACAATCCATTGCACAATCCAGCTTCCAAAAACTTTCCAAAGCAATGCCTGCACCACCTCGAGTGACATATATTAATCAAAACATCACAAAGTGCAAGTCATATGCAAACACAACACAATAAGCAATGTAATTTAGTAATAACAGCTTATAGTTCATCAAGCTGTGTCACACTGCCCTGAGACAGCACCTATGCTAATGACATCTGCAGTGTGAACAGCGACTGGATCCTCTCTTGCCTATCTATGCAACTGCTCCTATGGACCAAGGACTTCTTGCAGGACTTCTGAGAATAACCAAGTCACCATTAAAGCTTTTATTTATTTTTTTCATAAATCAATAATACAAGTGAATGGAACAAACTTTGCAATATACTTCACTAAAGAAAACTGTCTGTTATATCTACTTATTATCTGAGTGATGAATAATTCTGGTCTTTACTCTGTACACAAGCACAGGGCCCGTTTTAGACAAACTGTGGCCCTGGACAAAATTAAAAGCGAGGCCCCAAATGATGATATACTAACAATGTCATCATATTTCCTGTGGAAGCCCCTTTATTAACGCCCCCTTTCTGCCCCCAAACAGTAACAACCACCCCCTCTTATGCCCACACACAATTCAAATAACCGCCCTCTTATAAATAATAGTTGCCCCTTTAACAATACCCTTCTTATAAAGTTTCCCTCTTATAAATAAAAGAGACCACATTATAATAGCCGCCCATATAATGTCCCCATTATTATAGGTTTATTATAAATAGTTCTTCCCTTGAAAATAATAGCCCGCCTTATATATAATAATTTCCTCTTATAATATCCACCTTATAAATAGTTCCTCCCTTATACATAATAACCCTCTTATAACAATCCACCTTATATATAATAGGAATAACAGTCCCCTGTTTATATACAGTGGGGAAAAAAAGTATTTAATCAGCCACCAAATGTGCAAGTTCTCCCACTTAAAAAGATGAGAGAGGCCTGTAATTGACATCATAGGTAGACCTCAACTATGAGAGACAAAATGAGAAAACAAATCCAGAAAATCACATTGTCTGATTTTTAAAGAATTTATTTGCAAATTATGGTGGAAAATAAGTATTTGGTCAATGACAAAAGTTCATCTCAATACTTTGTTATATATCCTTTGTTGGCAATGACAGAGGTCAAACGTTTTCTGTAAGTCTTCACAAGATTGGCACACACTGTTGCTGGTATGTTGGCCCATTCCTCCATGCAGATCTCCTCTAGAGCAGTGATGTTTTGGGGTTGTTGCTGGGCAACACGGACTTTCAACTCCCTCCAAAGGTTTTCTATGGGGTTGAGATCTGGAGACTGGCTAGACCACTCCAGGACCTTGAAATACTTCTTACGACCAATGTCATGCTGAAAGACCCAGCCACATTTCATCTTCAATGCCCTTGCTAATGGAAGGAGGTTTGCACTCAAAATATCACAATACATGGCCCCATTCATTCTTGCATGTACACGGATCAGTCGTCCTGGTCCCTTTGCAGAGAAACAGCCCCAAAGCATGATGTTGCCACCCCCATGCTTCACAGTAGGTATGGTGTTCTTTGAATGCAACTCAGCATTCACTCTCCTCCAAACAGGACGAGTTGTGTTTCATCTGACCATATGACATTCTCCCAATACTCTTCTGGAACATCCAAATGCTCTCTAGCAAACTTCAGACGGGCCCAGCTTTCTGCAGGTCATTCACTAGGTCCCCCTGTGTGATTCTGGGATTTTTGCTCACCGTTCTTGTGATCATTTTGACCCCACGGGGTGAGATCTTGCGTAGAACCCCTGATCGCGGGAGATTATCTGTGGTCTTGTATGTCTTCCATTTTCTAATTATTGCTCCCACAGTTGATTTCTTCACACCAAGCTGCTTGCTTATTGCAGATTCAGTCTTCCCATCCTGGTGCAGGTCTACAATTTTGTTTCTGGTGTCCTTCCACAGCTCTTTGGTCTTCACCATAGTGGAGTTTGGAGTGTGACTGTTTGAAGTTGTTTACAGGTGTCTTTTATACTGATAATTTCAAACAGGTGCCATTACTACTGGTAATAAGTGGAGAACAGAGGAGCCTCTTAAAGAAGAAGTTACAGATCTGTGAGATCCAGAAATCTTGCTTGTTTGTAGGTGACCAAATACTTATTTTCCACCATAATTTGCAAATAAATTCTTAAAAAAATCAGACAATGTGATTTTCTGGATTTGTTTTCTCATTTTGTCTCTCATAGTTGAGGTCTACCTATGATGACAATTACAGGCCTCTCTCATCTTTTTAAGTGGGAAAACTTGCACAATTGGTGGCTGACTAAATACATTTTTTCCCCACTGTATATGTTCCATAAATTTCCAGCTGTAGTTAAAACAAACTGAATGCAGATAGACAAGTGTGCACATCATGGCATGGTTAGGTGTACTATGGGAGCTGCAGAGGTAACGTTTTTCAATCAAGCTTTCTACTCCTTGGAGGCCCATTAGACCCCAATATTACGATAAAATAGGCTTCAGACCTATATGTGGTCAACATGAAGAAGAGTACAGGAGATTTATCAAATATAGTGCAAATAAAACATTAAGGAACCTCACATAGAATCCAATAACATTCTAGTTCTCATTTTAATGGGGCCTTTGGGAGTGATCTCCTGAAAATGCTTGCTACAGGAAACATGTGAAATATTTGTGATAACTCTCCTCTGCTGACTTGTCAGGATAATTACACAAGGATATAGTCATGCTCTACAGACTTACCTCATTTTATTAGTATTTCATTTTCTATACAGACCCTATACCAGTGATGGCAAACCTTATAGAGACTGAGTGCCCAAACTGCAACCCAAAACCCATTAATTTATCGCAAAGTGCCAACACGGCAATTTAATCTTAATATGTGTGGATCCACAATTGCGGACAGTTATGGACCCACAAAATACGTTGTGCGAATGGGGCTTTACAGAGCTTTCAATGATACAAAACAACTTTGTACTGAATTTGGTATACTTTTGAAAAATTAATGTTCACTATTTACATCACATCGGATCTGTTTTATAGTGACTGTGCAATGTTATTACGGCCTATAATAATATCACGTCTGCTATAAAACAGATACTGTGTGACATAAATAGTGAAGGGCCCCCACACAGTCCAATCTGCTCCATAGTAGCCCCCACACAGTCCAATCTGCTCCACGGTGGTCCCCACACAGTCCAATATACTCCACTGTTGCCGCAACCCAGATGGAGGAGATCGGAGGATGGGAGTAATAGTGGCGGATGCTGTGCCACCTAGCAGGCCGAGCACGCTCACCAACCACTCCAGTCCCGCTCCAGACAAAGTCAAGGGGGGTCCTGCAGCACTACCGGATGGTGGTGGTAGTTGTTCTTTCCCCCAGGGCACTTCCAGTTGAAGAGGGGATCTCTTCTCTCTGAGCCGGTGTGGTGTTTTTCGGAAGGGCCCTGATGGTGAGGCAGGCACGACTCAGGAGTCAGCGGTGCAGGTAAACAAGTAGCAGCCTTTATTTGGCAACAGGAACAACAGGTAAACGTCAGCTTCCAAATGGGGGTAGTAGTCCTACAGTGTCCAGCCCCCAGACTTGGTTCTAGGAGGGTGCCCAGGGATGTTATAGGCTCCACAGGATGGCTTTCCACTACTCCTCCTCTCTGCCTCTCCCAGCCAGGTACACTGGGGATGGAGTTACAGGGAGTCCTGACAGGGATCTGGTTACCTTTATGCTAGGATGAGTTTCTCCTGTCAGGGTCCTCCTGCTCCTACTGGCACGGCACCGAATAAATCCAATAGTTCTGACAGCACTACTCCCTTGCTCTGGGCTGTCTGTAGATGAGTCTGGGGCTGGTGATATCCCTCCTGGGGCTGTAGAAGCGACCAGTGGCCTACAGTCCTGAGGCTGGTGACAGGTTAGCTCTGCACACCTTCTCTTGTCAACTGCATGCACTGAACTGAAGACCAGCCATCGCCGGGTAGATGAGACCTCCCTACATCTCCACCCAGTGGCCTGTGATAGGCCAGGGCTGAACCAAAGCTAGGTTTTGAACACTGCAGGGGGGAAAAATGCCGAGGGAGAAGCTGCATAACAATTGACATATAACACTTAATACAGAAGACGGAACATACCAACATAACCCAGAGGCACAGAAACAAACATATAAAAGCAGCAGCCTCTGGGATGCTGCACTGTCGCCCCCACACAGTACAATATACACCACAGTGGCCCCCACACAGTGCAATATACATCACAGTGGCCTCCACACAGTATAATATGCTCCTGTACTTACCTGCACTCCCACAAAGAGCAGCAGTGTGACCTACTTCTTCCACCGCAAAGCAGGCGCTCATGAATGACATCATCACGCCTTCGTCAGGGAAAAGGTCATAATCTTCTGTCAGTGTAAGTCGCGGTCCCACGGACCCACAGCTTACAATGACAGTTTTCAGGTGTATGTGCATTTGCACGTACAACTGAAAGAAGCGCTGAATCACTCGTCAGGGGATCTGGGACAACTGTCCCGGATTCCCCATTAGCGAGTGATCCAGGAGCCTGGCTGAGGCGATGGCGCATGTGCCCACAGAAAGGGCTCTGAGTGCCCACTCTGGCATGGCGTGCCATAGGTTCGCCACCACTGCCCTATACAGTGTTCTGTAATCACATACCATGAACACAAAGCAATTACCTGTTATGCAATTCAGAGCAATTCTTTTCAACATTCTCCTTCAATAGTCAGTTATATATTGGACTCATTTTTGGTTTATCCACATACAAATTCCCACTTGTTTTTTTTTTTTTATTAAAATTATACTGAATATCAGGGATAGTCCTCCTGATACAGTGAGCAGAATGTCTCTACCTTGGCGTTGAGTCTGGTCGCCATGAGGTCTACTTCTGGGAGACCCCACTTCAGGGTAATTTGATGGAATGCATCTGGATTGAGTGACCATTCTCCTGATACGACAAGACCCCGACTCAACTGATCCACTACTATGTTCAGGGAACCTTTGATGTGAACTGTGGATAAGTGGGTCAGATTTTTTTCTGCCCAGGTAAAAATCAGATCTGTCTCTGAGGAGAGATAATGATCTGGAGCCTCCCTGTCTGTTCAGGTACATTACGGTCGTCATGCTGTCTGACCGAACCTTGACCGCTCTCCCTCTAAGGAGAGGAGAAAAATGAAGTAGTGCCAGGTACACGACTCTGAGCTCCTTCCAATTGGAAGATGTCTTTTCTTCTAGACTGCTCCAGACTCCTTACATGGTCTTCTCGTACAAGCGGGCTCCCCATCCCGAGAGGGATGCATCAGTAGTCAACAGGGCCCAACGAGGTTGGACCGTGGACATTCCGTCTTTCAGGTGTATTCACCATCTGAGGGAAAGACGGGTACTGGGAGATAGCTTGATCTTCTTGTCGAGACCGAGAGGAGTATGATTCCAGGCTTTTAGTACTTCCATCTGGAGAGGACGCAAATGCCATAAAGCCCAAGGTACTGCAATGGCTGAGGATGACATCAGGCCTAGGACTCTCATGGATGTTCTGATGGATACCAGACGTGTCTTGAAGAGAAACTGGACCTCTTTGATCAATCTTTTCTTCCTTGCAGGTGTTACAGAAACCTCCATGCGGTCTGAGTATAACAGATACCCCAGGAACTTCCTGCGGGTAGAGGGAACTACTTCAGACTTCTCCCAATTTATTAGCCAACTCAAGTTTTGGAGAATGGATACGGCTATCAGTACCTGCTGGAGCAGATCAGACTCTGACTGGGCTTTTTTTAGCCAGTCGTCCAGGTATGGCACTACAAAAAGGCCCTGAAGCCTGAGAGAGGCGGCTATAGGAGCCACAACCTTGGTGAAGGTATGAGGAGCTGAAGTGATGCCAAAGGGCAGGGCTGCGAACTGAAGATGCTTACTGTGGCCGGAAACTGAAACGGCGATTCTGAGAAACCTTCTGTGTCGAGGATATATTGGGACATGCAGATAGGCATCCTTAAGATCTAAGGTGACGAAAACTTCGCCCTGTTGAAGAAAGGATGTAACAGATTTTACAGTCTCCATATGAAAATGTTTTTTCTTTCTGAAGCGATTCAGATATCTTAAGTCTATAATCATTCTCCAGCTGCCTGATGGTTTTGGCACCAGAAAAACTGTGGAGTAGACACCTAATCCTTCTTCAAAGGGGGGGGACCTCTTCCAAGGCCCCCTTGTGGATGTAATCGTGAATGGAGCACTCCAATATATCCTGCTGAGCTGCAAGAAGGGAGCAGGTTAAGACAAATCGATCTTGAGGCGGATGAAGAAACTCGATCGCATAACCTTGCTGAACAACCTGCAAGACCCAAGGGTCTTCAATTTTTTCCTGCCAGACAGTGTAGAACTGGGAAAGTCGACCTCCAACAGGAGTTTCGGCCACAGGAAGAAGACAGCTGTCAAAAGATAGGCTTCTTTTTGTCCTCATCCTTGGGGAACCTTTGTCCCGAACCCCGAGGCTGATACCTAGGACGTCTCTGGAACTGAGGTCTAGGTTGAGGCTGATAACCTCTACTCCGGCCGGAAGGTCTTGACCTGCCTCTAAAGGCCTGAGGCAGAGTCTTACCCTTTTTATCGGCAAGGTCTTCCATAATCTCATCCAGGCCTCTGCCAAAAAGCTTACCCGGCTCAAAGTGTAGAGAACAGAGGTTGAACTTAGAGGGCATTATCCACTCTCCAAGGCTTTAACCATAACGGCCTTCTAGCTGCCTTTGAAAGGGCCAAAGATTTGGCCGCCAGCCTTAACTTATATTGGGAGGCTTCGGCTAAGTAATCTGCTGACAAGGAAACGGAGCTCAAAAAAGCTAGGAGATCATCTCTGGAGACTCCAGAGTCGACGTCTCTTGCAAGCTGGGCTAAATCAGCATGTAACTTGCTTGAGACTTCATTAGAGGTAATAGACACGGAAGTCTGACCGGAGGCCAGAGAGTAAACCTTCCTGAGAGTACTCTCTATGCGTCTATCCATGGGGTCATGGAGGTTAGATCCATCATCCACCGGGAACACCATACAACGGGACAACTTGGCCACTGCCATATCAACTTTAGGTGGGAGACCCCACCAATCCCGCTGGGACTCCGCAATAGGGGAAAGGTTTCTAAATCTCCTGGAATATATGGGAGCTTTTTCCGGATGTTTCCATTCCGCAAGCATAAGTTTTTCCAGTGACTCGTCCACTTGGAAGGCCCTAGGCCCCCTAGAGGTGGAACAGGAGGCTTCCCCCGTCAACATCACGGTCCCTTGACCGGATTGACTTCAGCTGCCTATTTATCTTCTCAAGAGGAAAGAGAGGTCTGCTGGAATATTCCAAGGTTTCATCAGATGAAAGCGTTTCATCAATTACCTGGAAATCTTCAATAGGAACCAGAGTCTGCTTCTCCACACGAGGTTTCTTGGAAATCTGCGAGATGGATTCCCGGATTTCCTGCAAGGAGTCCTGCATATATTCCTTGACCCACACGACAATATCACGTACAGACAGCTCATCAGAGGGGGGTTCACAGCACAGATGGCAGTGAGAAAACTCATACCCATCCGGCAAGGGAGTATTACAGTCTAAACAAGACAGATGCTTGCGTTTGGAGGACCTTTTCCTTCTACAGTCATCACCATCAGCACCGGAGGTTGAGGAGGACATCTATAAGGAAACCAGAAGTCTCCAGACAGTAAAACACAGCTAAAATAATAGCAAGAAAATACCTTTGGAGAAACAAGCGAATCAGACAAACACGGAAGCGCTTTGCAGCAGGCAAATAATCCCAAGGGATAAGGAGCCAGACTCAAAGAGAGACAAGCCCAACGCTGTAAAGAACTATGGGGCTTTATAGAGGGGAAAAGGGGAGGAGCAATGGAAAGCCTCACAAAAACCCTTCCATTCAAATTTCTGCAGCAAAGCTACTTCCAGCAATAAAGTAACTAACAATAGAAGAAAACAGCAACAAGAACGCAATAAAATCTATATAAAAAATACACATTTTCAAATTTTCGCGGTACCGGAAGTAGGCCGCAGCATAGGTACGGCCAGAAATTGCGTCCCTGGGAAACCGGCACAAAAGAAAGGTTCTGGGAAGAAAAAAGACTGACGTCACTTCCGGTTGCTGCAAAGCGCAATGAAGCCCACCGACCAACGGAACTCCGGGCGCGTGGAACAACAAGGCAGCAAGGACCAAAGCTGTCAAGAAGAAATTCCCTTCAGTTGAGGGAGAAGAAAGAAAAGTGACAGTGAGTAACGAAAAGAAAAAAAAACGAACTCTATGGGAGGCCAAAGAGACCTCCCTCCACCTGTCCCACCACACAGGACAGAAAAAAACACAAGGGGGGGAGGTCTCTTTGCCCTCTTATAGGGTATCGTAGTCATACATATTTTATGTTAATTAAAAGTTCCGCCTGTCCTACCAGCACACAGGGGCAGGAATACCCCATAATGTGCTGCTGTAGGACATAAGGGAATGGGTCTTATGCTGCAAGGCCTAATCAAGACCCCCAGGTCTGCCTTCAGAATATTCCTATTAGACTTCATGTCAGATTGTGACAGATAGTGTGATACATTGCACTACATAAGTAAGTAAAGTTTAAGAAAATTTTTTGTTTTTTTGGCCTTTTTTCATTTGAAGCTCACACATCCTCACATCATCAGTGATCCACCTCCATGGTTTACAGTAGGAATGGTATTCCTTTCATCACAGGCCTTGTTGACACCTCTCCAAATGTAACGTTTATGGTTGTGGCCAAAAAGTTTGATTTTTGTCTCATCACTCCAAATTACCTTGTTCCAGAAGTTTTGAGGCTTGTCTCTGTGCTGTTTGGCATATTGAAGGTGAGATTCTTTGTGGCATTTGTGCAGTAACGGTTTTCTTCTGGCAAATCGACCATTCAGCCCATTTTTTAAAGTGCCTTTTTATTGTGCATCATGAAACAGCCACATCAATAGTTTTCAGAGTCCTGTGTTTCAGCTAATGTTATGTGTGGGTTTTTCTTTGCATCCCGAACAATTTTCCGGGCAGTTGTGGCCGAAATTTTGGTATGTGAACTTTTGAACAGGGTCATTTTGATGTTTTTGGTTTTCATTATGATTTAAAAAGAGAAAACACAGAAGTTTGACAATAAATGGCTTCAACCAACCACTAACCATGAGTGGAGAAAAAGTTTTTGTGTTATCATTCATATTCTCTGAAAAAAGGCCAAAAAACTATAAAATCTGCCGGGGTATGTAAACTTTTTAGCACAACTGTAAATAAAGTTTAAAAAAAACCCACAAGTTAAATCATAATGAAACATTAAAGGGGTTGTCCGGCATAAACTAAAACTTTAACACTAAGCTAAACCCCCTCCCCCCACCTAACTTCAAATTTACTCCGTTTAAAAAAAAATGTATATTTACCCATATGCCGCCCCAGGCACATTTTCTGATTTCCTGGTGACGTTCCATCCCGCTATTTCCGGAGACGGGAGGTCACAAGTACTCCTCTCTCTCCCCCCTCCGTCCCCATCATACTCACCAATGCTCACGTCCTCTTCTTCTGCTGGGCATCACTTCCTTCACAAGGGATCAGTAGCTGGTGCCTGCGCAATAGAACGCTGGCAGAAGCGAAGAGAAGCAGTGTTCTATCATGCATGCGTGGTAGGTCAGCTGCTTCTCTTCGCTTCTGTTGGCGTTCTATTGCACAGGCGCCAGCTCCCAGGTGTGGACAGAAGAGGGGACAGCGGCACTGACGAAAGTCATCTCCAGGAAGAGAAGACAGGTAAGTATGATGGGGTGGGGAGGGGATTTGGGGACTGAGTTAGTTAGCTAGGTAGGTAGGGCTAGTAGTCTGCGGGCTAGCTAGGGAAACGGGGGGGTTGTGAGGGAGGAAGGGAGAGGGGGGAATCTGAGTGAACTGCAATGCATCGTAGTAGTTGTAGGCTAAGACAGCAGGAAGCTACCCATGTAAACAAATGCAGAGGATACCAAGAGCTCCCATAGAAAGCTAGAAATCACTCAAAACACTGCTAAAGATATTTGGGTGCACTTATTAACCCATTGATAGCACTAATAGAACTTTTTTAAAAATATTTTTTTTTTTGCCCGGAAAACCCCTTTAATCTCCCATTCTAAAATGTTTTCTAAATAATAAAAAATAAAAGCATAATACACCTTTTGAGTATTGCCACATCCGTAATGATCTGAGCAATAGGCTAAGACCCCACGGCAAAAGCGCATTGCGTTTTTTCCTGCAGCGCATTTCACAGAAAGTCTGTAGAGGTTTCCTCTGCGGACTTTCTGCTTCAATTATACCTATAGGGAAACCGCTGGTGTTTCCGTAGGTATAATTCACATGCTGCGATTTCTAAAAACGCAGCGGTTTAGGAAATCACAGCATTTTCCCTGCCTGTATTTTTATTCTACGCAGTTTCCACCACATGGGGCCCCCACCTTAATGTTATTTTGTCCACACTGTGTACGGTGTAAGAACAAACCTACAAAAATTATACCAGAATTGCCAATGAATCAAAAAGTGTTATGTTCCTCAAAATAGTATCAGTAAAAAAAGTCAGGTCAAGTAAAACCTCATGAATTTTTATTTTTCTGTTCACAGAGCCATTTGCAGGACAAATTGTTCTTCATAATGGTACCATTTATTATTCTGTACAATGTACTGGAAAGCTGGAAAAAAATTCAGAATGGAGTGGAATTGGAGAAAAAGTGCATTTGTGTGACATTCTTACGGGCTTTGTTTTTACGGTATTCACTGTGCAGCCAAAATGACATGTCACCTATATTCTATGTTTCACTCAAATTCCGGGAATACCAAATTTATTTAGTTTTATTTACATTTTAACCCCTGAACAAAAATCCAAAACTTTGCAAAATAATTTTTTCTTAAAGTCACCATATTCTGACACCCATAATTTGTTTATATTTCTGTGTGCGTCACCGCATATGGCATTGTTTTTTTTTTTTTTGCGAGGCCAGGTGTACTGGTTTGTTATATGATTTTGGGGAATGTCTATTGCTTTGATCACTTTTTATTCAAATTTGTATCAGAGGAGAAACAGTGAAAAAACAGTGGTTAATAATAATAATAATCTTTATATAGCGCCAACATATTCCGTAGCACTTTGCAATTCAGAGGACACATGAACAGACAATATGAGACATTACAATGTGAGAAAGAATTAAACATATCAAACAATAGGAGTGAGGGCCCTGCTCTCAGGAGCTTGCATTCTATGAGGAGATAGGGGGACACAAGAGGTCAGAGGGCTTGTTTGTTACCATGGTCCAGCCATCTTTTAATAGAAAAGGTTGTGTAACTGAAGCTGTATGAACCCGTCACCAGCAGTATCTGTGAATGAACATACAGGTACATCTCAATAAATTTGAATATTTTGGAAACGTTCATTCATTTCAGTGATTCAGTAATTCAATTCATAATCAGCGTCTTCCATGATTGTGTGTCCTACTGAACCAGACTGAGGGACCATTTAAAGGCTTAGGAAACCTTGGCAGGTGACACACTGAATTTACAATACTGAACTTTTTTACAATATTCTAATTTTCTTAGATTTTGGTTTTTATTACCTATAATCCATAATCAACATTTACAGAAATAAAACACTTGAAATAGAACACTGTGTGTGTAAAGAATCTAGAAAATATAGGAGGTCACTTTTTTAATTCAATTACTGAAAGAAATAAACGTTTCAAAGATATTCTAATTTATTGAGATGCACCTGTATACTTAGTGCAAGGAGTGCAGTGTAACTTCTAAATGGAGAGGACAGGATCTGAAAAACAGAGGAGGAAGGATTTGATTTTTTTTCCCACTACGACATTCACTGTATGGGAAAAATATTTTTATAAGTTTGTAGACTGGGTGTTTTCGGACACAGGCATACCTAATGTGTATGTGTGTTTCACAGTAATTTCTTACTTTTATATGGATTCTAGGGAAAGGGGGGTGATTTGAACTTTCAATTCTTGTTACATTTTTAAATATTTTTTTTAGTTTTTTTTCCCTTTATTTATTAGACCTCCGAGAGGTGTTGAACCCAAGGGGGTTTGAATATTAATGTGATGCTTTAAAATGCTAATGCATTGCAATGCATTGCAAAATACCGTTATTTGTATGACAGGCTGCATAAAGTACAAATCTTACATTATACTTTTTTTCTTTTTGTGTTTCAGTCTGGCTAAAAATCCTAAATAGGAACAGCTCCCCCAACCCTCTGGGTGCTCTAAATGGGAGGGGGGAGAGCAGAGAAACACTACTTTTTTTTAGTCTGTCTTGTATTCAGCATTCCTATACATCAAAAAATTGTGAAGAATGCACCGGATCTTAGAATTCTTAATCTTCACTGGCTGTAAAACAAAACATTTTGCTATAATATCATTCTGCTTGTCTGCTACCCTAACTACATGGTGTAAACTTCCAGTTACTTTCTAAAATATGGAGGAGCTAACTACAAATTGTTACAGTATTAAATGTTACAGTATATGTTGTGCATGATAGTCCTTCAGTACATACCCCTTCCATAGGTTGCTATGGACATGTTGTCTAACTACCCTATTGTTGTTATTAGACAGTGTATCTACAGCAACAAAACTGTCAGGCATGACTCTTACTGCTGTTCACCTCAGAGCAGGATCGGAGTAGTGCTGACAGTGGAGAAGAAGAAAAGCAGATTGTCAGCAGTAAACCCCAGCTATTCCTCATATCAGACTGTGGTAGTAATCAGATTTTTTTTCACATATATGGTACATTTAGTTAGATGGCTTCTATAGTCATCACAGAAGCAGGAATGAGCCTGTTAATATCATTAATTTAAATAGTAGAAATCAATATATTTATTTAATGTATAGCTCAGCTACATGTAGCAGAGCCTAGTTGTTCAGTCAGACATGTTATAGTAATACTGCAATGTGTGTCCTGTGACCTTACACTGGACCTTAAGTATTCGTATATATTCAGAATCAGGTTATTAAACCAGAATCTTTCCACACTAAATGAGTCATATATAAGTAGTAGTAATAAATAATTACTGCAATAAGATGGTAACATCAGCCTTTTATCACCATCATATAAATATGGTAAATAATAAAATGCTGTATTTGTTTTCTGAGTTAGTACATTTCTACCAAAACTATGTCTGCACCACTCTGACTGATCAGAACGACCATGCTGCAAATATAACACAACACCACAGTAAGGCTGAAGCCCCACATATCGAAATACAGCCAAAAAAAACGCTGTGGAAAAAACTGTGGCGGATGCGCATTGCGTTTTTTTTTCCGCAGTGTTTTTCATGTTGAATTTTCTTCTGCGTACTTTCTGCCCCTATTATACCTATACGGAAAACACATTGTATTGGTACTACAATATTAACCCCTTAACGACCCAGGGAGTAATAGTACGTCCTGAGTCGCATGACGATGTATGGAGAGCGCTCAGGAGCTGAGCGCTCTCCATACACCGCGGGTGCCATCTGTATAATACAGCCAGGACCCGCAGCTAACAGCAGCGATCGGTGCCTGCACCGATCGCGGCTGTTAACCCTTTAGATGCCGCGGTCAAACGCGACCGCAGCGTCTAAATTGTGGAGCCGCCATTTTTACCTCATCGCCACCCTCCAGAACGTCATCGGAGGGCAGCGCTTGGTTGCCATGACAGCCGGGAGCCTATTGAAGGCTCCCAGGCCTGTCATTACAGTATAGCTATTAGACGATGCCAGAGGCATCGTCTAATAGCAGTGACGGCATTTTGCTATTCACTG
Organism: Leptodactylus fallax; assembly: GCA_947044405.1. NCBI lineage: Eukaryota > Metazoa > Chordata > Amphibia > Anura > Leptodactylidae > Leptodactylus > Leptodactylus fallax. The sequence continues at coordinate 375,410 of CAMRHE010000148.1, read as the reverse complement.
CGATACAGTAGTATCGCAGTGAATAGTATGATCAATCAGACTCCCTAGGTTTCAAGGTCCCTAGGGAGTCTGATTATACAAGTAAAAGTAGAAAAAAAAAAGTTTTTAAAAGTATGTAAAAATTAAAAAAAACACAAAAGTTCATATCACCCCCCTTTCCCTAGATCAGATATAAAAGTAAATAAACAAAAGTAAGCATAAACACTTTAGGTATCCCCGCGTTCCAAAATGCCCGAACTATTAAAATATTAAAATATTTATCCCATACGGTGAACGGCGTAGCGGGGAAAAAAAATCAAAATGGCCAAATAGCGTTTTTTTCAACACTTTGTCTCCTATAAAAAATTGAATAAAAAGTGATCAAACCATCAGATCTTTCCCCAAGTGGTATCAATAAAAACGTCATGTTGTCCCGCATAAAAAGACGCCTTACCCAGCTCCATACATGTAAATATGAAAAAGTTACAGGTGACACAATATGGCGACGCAAAATTTTTTTTCTATTTAGCAAAGTTTTTAATTTTTTAAAAGGTATCAAAACATTACAAATACTATATAAATTTGGTATCGCCATGTTCGTACTGACCCGCAGAATACAGGTAACATGTCATTTTTACCACACAGTGAATGGTGTAAAAATTAAACCCATATGAATTTGGCGCAAATGCAGTTTTTCTCCAATTGCACCTCATTCTGAATTTTTTTCCAGCTTCCCAGTACATTGCACAGCATATTGAATAGTGACATTACAAAGTACAATTTGTTTCGCAAACAATAAGCCATCATGTGACTCTGTGAACTGAAAAATGAAAACGTTATGGCTCTTGGAATGTGGGGAGGGAAAAACGAAAATGCAAAAATGAAAAATGGCCGGGTCCTTAAGGGGATAATTATTTATCCTTAGGATAGATCATCAGTCTTAGACCTGTAAAGTTTGACACCCAGGACCTCCAATGAACCCCTTTTAGATGACAAATTCAACCCTGCTAAATCTATAGAACACAAAGGAGTATCACAGTATAACTTACGTGCAACAGTATCTGCATTTTAATACCAGGCAGCAGGGCATTGTTACTGCCATGTTTCTATTCTAATGCATAAGCTATTACACACATGAGTGAGTCTACCTAAAATCCAACTTTATATAATTCAACTTTCCTGCATAGTTTCCTCAGACAGAAGTGTCACTTCCCTCCGCATCCCCCTCTATCAGTTCACACAAATCCTGTGAAAAGCATTCTAACACATGCATAGCCTTCCTCCCAGCACACGCAGCAATACACCCACTGACTACACACCCCCTTTCTAATCATTTGCTCAACCATTATTTCTTGTCCATCTCACTCTTATCCTCCTGTGGGTGCCTCTATTACCATTTCCCTTTTTTATTTTCCACTTCCCCCCATCCTTTGCACCACCTCTGCTCACACTTTTCACATTCTCTCTCTCTCCCTTCTTTAGCAATCCACAACCTTATTACCATGGTGATGTCGCTCTGAGCTCTGTTTCTGAAACTGAAGAGAAGGTAAAAAAGAGAAGAGAATGAGAGAGAGGTAAGAAGAGAGTACCAGAGAGCAGTCAAAGAAAGAATATAGGAGGACAGAGGGGCAGAAATAATAGTGACTATAAGAGGTGGGAGAGGGACGGAGGTCTTGGAGGGAGAAAAGGTGTAGTGGGTAGGGTTTGAGGAGACTAGACAGGTGAACGGGGGAAGCAAGAGCAAGTGGCGCAGGAAGGAAGACTGAAGAGGATGCTATACAGAACTAATGAAAAAATATATGTATATGAGGGAGAACAGGACAGCAGGCACAACATCTGAGAGGCCCAGATGCTCTCCCCTCTGTCACATTGTACAGCCTGTTTTCCCTTGCCTGTCGCATTATGGGATGTATCACACAAATGCTTGTCTCGCTTTATGTCTCCTGTGTTTTTTTGTATGAATTGTGTAATTGAAAATGTGTCTTGTGTTGTCAGCGTACACCACTGTGTATGTGGCTGTTAATAATGCAGCAGTGTGGGAAGGTAATTGCGTGGGGAATGCATGTGTGTGAGTGTGTAGGTGTACAGTATACAGCATCTACGCATATCAATGCACGTCATTGTTCATGTTATATGTGTGGTTGCAAATGAAGGTATGTGATTTTTGTCAATTTTTTGGTCTGCTGATAGAATGCTCATTAGATGAGATAATATACTTGGGTAACATTGCACTGATTCTGTCTCATACACAGAAAGGAGCTAAATTCATTATCATTGGCGTTAGGTTCATCCTGTGATGCAATAATTCATCACAATATACCGTAGTCATTTATATTGCTTGATAAGTGCTTTATGATATCCAATGTTCTTAAAGCATCCATCCAGGTCACTCCTACTAACGCTGAATCCCCTAAGTATATGTTCAGCATTTACTAGACCTGATAATCATCTTTTCTTTACTGGTGGTTTAGTAATCTGTACTTTATAGAAACTATCAGATCTGCATGTCCTATTGAGCATGGGATAGACTTGTGTTTTACCCAACAGCCAGCTTGAGGAGGCAGAGCTGCAGAAGGAGAGAAAGAGCAGCCTGAAACAAGAATGAGGCAGGAGGTGTGGCTCAGACTACCTCAGATTCCCTCTAGGTACTGTAGCTAAGATGCAGCCATAGGTCACAGCTCTGTCATAATAAACTCAACATAATCATAAACTCTAGCTTCTGAATGTGTGAGGAAGTGTTATGCAGCAGATTCTCCTCTACTTCCTTCTGGCTATGGCAGATCTCATAGCAGCTAATCTTCACCTACCAGCTATGAGACAACTGAGAATTACAGAGGGGAAGACCACTAAAAATGCACAATATAAATCATATAATGGGCAGAAACAAACACTGTACTATTGGTTAGTGCATTGATTATTACAAGTTTAGGTATGCTTTAAAGAGTATGTTATACAGCAGGAGGAGCATTTGTATTTTATTGATGTAAATCTATGTTTATTCTGGGCTAAGGAGTCCAGTTGGTGTACTGTACTTTCTATGTGGCTAACAGCATTCCTTTTATGAGCATGGATACAAATATAGCTGTCAAGTTCTACAGATTCTTTTCATAAAAACTACACATCAATCCGCTCAGCTGCTCCTGTTCTATAACATGCTTCTATAGATCAGACTGCATGTTCATTGTGACATGTCCCCTTTAAATTCTTGCTATAGTACATCAAAATCAACTGGTAGCTATCCAGGAAGTCTGACAATGATACTTGCATTAGCCCCTGCTGTTAGAGCAATATGTTGCCTGTTAAAGACGTTATCTGGGGAGTACAGTAAAAACTACCTTTGGCTAAGGCCCCACATAGCAGGCCGCAGCGAAAAAACGCTACGGGAAAAACCGTGGTGGAAAGGCATTGCAATGGTTTTGGAAACTGTAACGTTACCGCTGCATGTATTTTTATGCAGTGTGTGAATGGGATTCGCTATAAATTCACTGTAAAACGCTGCAGTCTGTGCGGAAGAACAGCATATATATTGGAAGTGTAAGTAAGTCTATCTACTGAAGTAAAAACTTTTTTAAATTTTGAACTCCTTTAACTATGTATTGTCTACACAAACAAAGCCTTCCTTTTCAGAAAAAGCAGGAGTAATCATTAAGGGCCAACTGACAAAATACAGCTCACAGACTAAGGACCCGATGCACATTAGGGTTAATGTCTATCGACCCTGATTATTTTGAAAGAACCAACAGACCATATAATCTATATGGTGACCTGCCGACTTTCGCCTGACAAATAATGTTGGGCAAAGGAAGAAATAGGCATGTTGAATTTCACCTTTTGTTGAAGCGTCTGACTTCCTTTTACTCTGCTGTCCCCAATGATGACACAACAGACACTTGTCCAAACTGAGCATACACATGTATAGTGGAGTCAGGAGGAATAGCTGTCACTTGAAGGAGTGTTCAGCTATTAAAGGTATATTGGCACTTTATAGTGAACAGTATTATTTTTATCACATTTGATTTCTTGATTGCTCCAAAATTCTAAATTTCCAATCTGATTGAGATTAGCATTTTCTATATCTAGCCACAACTCAAGAGTTTCGGAATGACCAATACAACTCAGAGATAACATTGCTTTACCCAATATGTTGGCATTGGCCTCTGAAATACTAGAGGGCTAGACAATGATCTCCAGGGCACCAATTACTCCGGGATTTGTTAAGTGGGCTGTACACAGTGTCAGTCATAATAAGCCACATTCCTTTCCTATAGTTTATACTACTATGTCATTTTATTTGGATGAGAAATATTTTATAATTAACTTTTATTGCAGGTTCACTGATGCTGTTCATAACTTGGAATTAGCAGCTTAGAGAATGTAACATTCACTGACTTGATGAAAATGTTTCAGTAATACATGTACAATGCAAAATCCATTATCATTCTGAACATTAAGGTCAATGTTGAAATTAAATGTGACCTTCAACAGCATGACCAATTTCATGTAATTGCAGAGGCTGTAAATTCTTCAAGGTGTCTTTCTAAATAGAAAAGGAGTACTGTAGCATCATCAGAATAATCTACTATAATGTACATATTTGTAGAGCATTATTATGTATGCAATTAGGAAGTTGTAAGATGCAAGCACTGTCTACTTCTGAATTCCAAGACTGAGGAACTAGCATCCAAGTACGGTAATCTAGACAGTCTGTGGTAATATGTAGAAGGCTTAGCCTAGCTAGGCCCCACAAATTAATTTTGGAACATAAACCTATATATCTGGGACTGCTTTCAACTTTTGGAATTCTGCATTCTGAATGTGAATATTTCAGTATATATATATATATATATATATATATATACAGTATATATATAAACAGTTCTGTAACAGCATTTAAACCACTAGGGATAATTCAGTTCCCTTGGTTGCACGGTGGAACCCCTTCTCCCATCTGGGGTTCCTCACAATTCAAAAGAAAGAAGTCCAATCCGTAAGCAACCATTTAGAAAATGATGGAAATCTTCTTTATTGAAACAATAGCATCACACACCACGTATTGACCCACGCAGTGGTTCTTTATCAAGCAAAGACCCCTGCGTGGGTCGATATGTGGTGTATGATGCTATTGTTTCAATAAAGAAGATTTCCATCATTTTCTAAACTGTTGCTGATGGATTGGACTTCTTTATTTTGAATTATATATATATTAGGAGATATATATAATATATATATATATATATGTGGGTGTTTATGCATGTTGTAAAAAGTAATATTTTTCAACATTCATGTTCTGCCATATTATACATGGAATTTCTTTTTTTTTCTGCACACTCATTTTAGCTCTATGTCAGTTCTAAGTGTCTGAAGTACTTTCTGAGAAATGTTTCCATTATGTATGGTTATGTGCAGTACCCACATCATGCTAGGAGGAAGTAGTTTGCAATATTTATGAGCTGATTCGCTAGCCTCATTCCCGCCTATTACTATGTATAGGGAGAAAGCTGTCAATCAGTGACTAGGCTGGGGTTAGCCCCAAAACTCATCAATATCAAGGACTACTTACTACCAATTCTATTCTACCTGTAAAACACACAAATAAAAGCACCCATCTTTGTTTTACTCTCACACTAGCTCACAGGTGAGCAGCTGAATGCCCCTGAGCCAAGGTGGGCCTCCTGCCCCTACATTCACTGTACTACATATAGATAGGCAGAATCTCAACCAGACTATATGTCCATATAATAAACTGGGTAGATTATTTAAGAAACAACCCAATATTTTATTATATAGATACACTGATTAGTTAAAATGGCATCTAGACATACAGGCAGGCCAACCAGTATCCTCCCTCTCCGAGCCTGCCTTCTTGAAGTTGCTTTGGGGCTCCTAATGTCCAATCATCTTTCAGTGTCTTGCTGCTACGTGAGGTCTTCTGTTGTGTGAGCACTTATTCTTGGCTCACAGAGCTACAGTGGCTTGCAAAAGTATTCATACCCCTTGAACTTTTTCACATTTTGTCACCTTACAACCACAAACTTAAATGTATTTTATTGAGATTTTAAGTGATAGACCAACACAAAGTAGCATATAATTGTGAAGTGGAATGAAAATGATACATGGTTTTCAAAATTTTGATCAAATAAAAATCTGAAAAGTGTGACGTGAAAAAGTATTCAGCCCCCTTATATCAATACTTTGTAGAGCCACCTTTCTCTGTAATTACAGCTGCAAGTCTTTTGGAGTATGTCTCTACCAGCTTTGCGCATCTAGAGACTGAGATTTTTGCCCATTCTTCTTTGCAAAATAGTTCAAGCTCAGCCACATTGGTTGGAGAGCGTCTGTAAACAGCAATTTTCATGTCTTGTCACAGATGCTCAATGGGATTTTGGTCTGGACTTTGACTGGGCCATTCTAACACATGAATATTCTTTGATCTAAACCATTGCACAGTAGCTCTGGCTGTATGTTTAGGGTCATTGTCTTGCTGGAAGGTGAATCTCCTTCCCAGTCTCAAGTCTTTTGCAGCCTCCAACAGGTTTTCTTCCAGGATTGCCCTGTATTTAGCTACATCCATCTTCCCATCAACTCTGACCAGCTTCTCTGTCCCTTCTGAAGAAAAGCCTCCCCACAGCATGATGCTGCCACCACCATATTTCACAGTGGGGATGGTGTGTTCAGGGGGATGAGCAGTGATACTTTTCTGCCACACATAGGGCTTTGCATTGAGGCCAAAAAGTTCAACTAAGGTCTCATCTGACCAGAGCACCTTCCACATGTTTGCTGTGTCCCCTATATGGCTTTTGGCAAACTGCAACTGCAATTGTCTTTTTTTCAACAATGGTTTTCTTCTTGCCACTCTTCCATAAAGGCCAGATTTGTGGAGTGCACGACTTATAGTTGTCATGTGAACAGATTCTCCTACCTGAGCTGTGGATTTCTGCAGCTCCTCCAGAGTGACCATGGGCCTCTTGGCTGCTTCTCTGACCAGTGGTCTCCTTGCTCGATCTGTCAGTTTAGGTGGACGGCCATGTCTTGGTAGGTGTGCAGTTGTAGAATACTTTTTCCATTTTTGGATGATGGATTGAACAGTGCTCCTTGGGAGGCTCAAAGCTTGGGATATGTTTTTATAACCTAACCCTGCTTTAAACTTCTCCACAAATTTATCTCTAACCTGTCTGGTGAGTTCATTGGTCTTCATGATGCTGTTTGTTCATTTGTGTTCTCTAACAAACCACTGAGGCCTTCACAGAACAGGTGTATTTATACTGAGACTAAATTACACACAGCTGGACTCTATTAACTAATTAAGGGACTTGTGAAGGCAATTGATTGCACTGGATTTTATTTAGGGGTATCAGAGTACAGGGGGCTGAATATTTTTGCACGTCACACTTTTCAGATTTTTATATGATTACAATTTTGAAAACCATGTATCATTTTTGTTCCACTTCGCAATTATTCACAACTACTTTGGGTTGGCCTATCACTTAAAATTTCAATAAAATACATTTGAGTTTGTGGTTGTAAGGTGACAAAATGTGAAAAAGTTCAAGGGGCATGAATACTTTTGCAAGACACTGTAAGAGGGCCCTAGTTCAAGACAAGAGCTAGTCAACAGGCTACCAACAGGGCCACTTGGACAGAAAAAGTCTAAGGCAAGGTATAGGTAGAAACTTGCTACTAAAAAAAGTGTGTCGTCACAGATCAACTAATATGACAAGTAACTGTACAGTCGACTCCTAGCCCTAGAAAACCCAGTCCAGCACTGTTTTGCATGTGTTTCCTAGGATCTGGACGTAGGTGCAAGATTTGTAGTGTACAGCAGAAAGACGTCAGAGCAGCTAGTGGCATGGATCAGCACACAGACATTTGTCGTTGGACATTTGTAGGCTTGAGACAAAATGCCATCTGTGTAACATGGAAAAAATTTCAGAAGATTGTTTTTTTAATCTATTTATTTATTTTCCAGAGGTTTAAGGCTTTTCTAAGGTTTAGGAAAGTTAAAAATATGTATTCTGTGTCCCCTCTGCTATGTTACATAGATACATCTAATATATACATACATATATATATATTTTTATATTCTTATTACTGAAGAATCTGAAGTTAGAAATATAGACTTGCACCCACACACGTGTCTATTTTCACAAATGTATGCAACAATAAAAGTACACTGTACATAATAATAATAATAATAATAGTCCTTTAATATTCCCACAATGGGGAAATTCAGTGTGTTACAGCAACAAAGATAAGATAAGATAAGCAAATACAAATACAACATGTACAGGAATGTTCCAAGGTGAGAGGCATTACATTAATAGCAGACAGACAGATAGGACGTAGCAGGGGGGGGGGGGATTTAACAGACAGAGAGATATTTCAGTTCTCTGTATGTAATGATCTCCGCTTAGGTCGGTGTTGGTTGTACAGCCTAACCGCGGTGGGGAGGAAAGACTTCCGATAGCGCTCCTTCTCACACCTAGGGTGGAGCAGTCGGTCACTGACAGTACTGCCCAGCGCAATCACATATCCGCAGTTCTGGCACCATCTTAACACCGATACAAAGTGCCCTTTTTGCAAGGAAGACAAGGTATTATAAAGCTATGCTGGGTTGGAAACTTAAGAAAATAAAAAAATGCTGTTTTTTTCATTGCTGTCGTTTGAAAACCTTATCATATATTTTTATGTCACAAATAAATGAGATCAAATTTGCTGAAATTGAACCATTTACCAATTAGTCTATTATAGTTATGGTTTTTGATAACAAAACCATAATAACCATTCTTGGTTAGACTACTTTTACTACACCCCAGTTAAAAGAAATGGTTGTTCCCATCTCAATCAGTCAACTCACTGTGTTATGCTGTTTCCATATTTAACTCTATGGGTCTTACAGAAACAGCGTAGAACAGCCACATTTGGCTGTTTCTATAACTCCCTACCAAAGGAAGCAAAGACGTGTATTTTCGCCTCAGCCATGAAAGGCAGAGCTGAGAATAGTCCTTTAATAATTGTTACTGCATAATCATTATTTTGTAGTATATAATACTGAAATCCAATATTATCTTTTATATAATGTTGGAATCGCTCTTGATGTTCAAAAAAAAATGTAAAGGATTTTGACATTTTAGCTGCTTAACTTTAGGCAATTCAAACTCCTTCACCTACCAGCACAGCCCTCTACAGTGATACTACAGTGTTAATACTTTAAATAATACAGATACTACAGACCTGTTATTTAAATTATTTTTCCCACTAACAACACAACCCTTTATGCTGGGACCCTCAGTAATCATAAAAATGGGGGTCCCCAAGTCCCATGTGTGAATGGAGCAGTAGTACACATGCTTAAACACTTCTCCATTCATTTCTATGGAATGGCAGAGCAGTGTACTCAGCTATATTCGTCAGTCCCATAGAAATGAATGGAGTACTTCCTTTCCTTTGACACAGGTAACATTTGCACACAAATGTTGCCGATATGGGACCCAAAAATTTCTGATGGCAGAATAGAATAAAAGGCAGAATGCAGTGCTAAAAGGCAGAATAAAATGAAGATTACAGTGGAATAAGACGCAGAAAATGCTAATCTGGATGTATTTGACCTAGATTCAATGTATATATTTTTGTTATTGCTAATGACATTATATGGTCTTGGAGGCTTTATTTGTCCTTTATTATTCCACTGTAATCTTCATTTTATTCTGCCTTTTAGCACTGCATTCTGCCTTTTATTCTTTTCTGCCATCAGAAATTTTTGGGTCCCCATATCGGCAACATTTGTGTGCCCCTTCCTTCTCCCCGATTATATCTTACAGTTTCCTGTCCTGTGGCCTCCACACAGTATATATAAAGTTTCCTGGTGCTCCCCACACAGTATAAAATTCTCCACAGTGTCTCCACATGGTATAATGCTCCACAGTCACCCCAAACAATATAATACTCGAGCCCCCACAGCATGATGCTCCATAGAGGCCCTACACACAGTATAATGCTCCACAGTGGCCCCACACAGTATAATGCTCCACATTGACCCGACATAGTATAAAACTCCAGAGCAGCCTCCCACAGTTTAATGCTCTACAGTGGCCCCAGACAGTATAATGCTCCACAGTGGCCACCTCAACAGTATAATTCTCCACATAGACCCCCACACAGTATAATGCTCCACAGTGGCCCCCACACAGTATAATACTCCACAGTGGCCCCGCACAGTATAATATTCTAAAGTGGCACCGCACAATATAATGCCTGGGGCTGCTTCATTAGCAGAGATGAGTAAACCTCACGCGATTGCCACCCTCGGAATCGTTTTGGAGAATTATTGTACTCTGGGGTCTTCTCAGACCCAAGAGTATAATAAGTGGAGGCCCAGGTGGAGGTGAGGGAAAAAAAAAAAACATTGATACTCACCTTGTCTCACCTCTCCTGGTCATTCTCTCTGCGTCCGGCTGCGTCCTGCTGGCATCCATACATCATCTTCAGGTCTTTTGTGACATCACGTGCCTCAGGGGCCACGTGTGGTGTGTTGACAACATGACGCATTGACCCAGCGCCCCATGTGACCATTGAGGCCCAGTAACAAGATTCTGTGATGACCCCTGTGGCTCATGATGTCACTAGATGCCTGAAAAGGATGCCGAAGCATCGCTGCGCCAAGGAGAGGTGAGTATTAGTGTTTCTTACATTTACTCACCTCCCCTGGGCCCACCACTGTAAGCTGTGCAGTGCTGTGCTACTGATACGGCGGCTGATCTTTGTAAACCATCATACTGGGACTGTTGCGCATGGCTGCACAGCCTATTAACCACTGATGGCTTTCGACCCCTCTGGCAGTCTTCATGAGACCCACCAGGGGGTCGCAACCCACAGTTTGGGAACCACTGCAATAAAAGAATGTGGTCTGGTCTACTGAATCATGTTTTCTTTGACAAGGTGTGGATGGTTGGGTGTGTGTGTTTGTGTTGAAAAGTGATGAAGAATTGACTTTTGAAAAAAAAAAACAAGCCACCAAAAATTATCCCTCTATGGGAGCAGAATTCCATACCAACATTGTGTTGCTATTGGAAGAAGCTGTGGTGGAGTTGTTTGTTTTATTTTATTTTTATTTTGCAACAGAGTGGCAGTGGCACTGCCAACTATAGAATTTCAAGAAAAATTTGGGGCACACTATCAGTGTGCCTGGCCTGCCAGCTGAAAAAACTAGAATAGCTTCTCAAATGTTAAGGATTCTTACCCTGACAACAACACTTGGGAGACGAAAAATGAACCTTGATCATCCTGACAATTATCCCTGTATATAACATGCCTCATCAACATCGTGTTGACGGATTGACAATTTAAAGAAAAAATTGGCACACCCTATCTGGCCTGGCTGCTGAAAAAGCTGGACTATCTTCCAAAACTGATCATCCTGATCATCATGACTGAGGCAGAAACTGTTCTTCTTCTCTCAGACCAGTTATCCACTCCACTGTGTCTGTGGTTTGCTGCATACAGTAATCATATACTGCTGTTCAAACTGACACTCCAGAATAGAACTGTTTTACTCACTTGGTGCCACTGCCAATTCCATTTTGTAAAATGAGCTTGTGACACCATTTCATGTGAGTACAGAGAGGCCTAGATCCTACATGTGTGCCTGCGTGCCCATGGCTAATTATCTGCCTACAAATCTTGCACCTTGCCATAGATTTGTCATTTGGTAATGTACAATAAAAATTCCCATATGGGAGATGATCACATGTAGCTGCTGCCGCCAAAACCAGCAGTGGAAATGTGTCTGCCAGTGCCACCACCACCTGAATTTGCCTTAGATCTACCCCAGGCAGATCTTTTGGATGTTGGGGCTCACATTAGGTGGAATTCAACATTGTAAATTACATGTTGAAGAGGAACACACAGAATCCTCACTCAATATTTGTGGTTCACTACTTTCAAAAACATCTTTATTCTCATTAACTCCTTCCCGCCAGAGGCATTTTTTCGATTTTAATTCTTGACTCCCTGCCTTACAAACCCCATAACTTTTTTATTTTTCCGTTTAAGCAGGGTTCACACTACCGTTGGATTCCGGTTCAACTAGTGTCCGATGCTAAAATCTTGTAATGGACAATAGAAAAATGTACTGGGAAGCTGGAAAACAATTCAGAATGGGGTGGAATTGGAGAAAAAGTGCATTTGTGCGACTTTCATACGAGCTTCGTTTTTATGGCGTTCACTGTGCAGCCAAAATGACATGTCACCTGTTTTCTTTTTATATATTTGGGGAATGTCTATTGATTTGATCACTTTTTATTAAAATTTTTATCAGAGGCGAAACAGCAAAAAAATAGCAGTTTGGCACTTTTGATTTTTTTTTCCCCCCGCTATGGTGTTCACCAGGCGTTTCTGGACACAGGGATACCTAATGTGTTTGTTTGTATGTGTTTCACAGTCATTTTTTACTTTTATATGCATTCTAGGGAAAGGGGGTGATTTGAATTTTTAATACTTTTAAATTTTTTAAATATTATTTTTTTTAAATATAGAGCAGACTGCAATTGAAGTGAAAGCCAGAAAAGCCTGGGAGCCTTCAATAGGCTTTTGGCTGTCATAGCAACAAATCGCTGGCCCTGGATCTAATTCCGGGCGCAAGCAATCACCCCAAAATGGCGCCAGCTTTGACTGAGGCGCCAGGGGCCTTAATGCAAGCGATCAGTAGGAGCACTGGTTGTGGGCATTAGCGCCAGGTCTTTGCAGTATAATACAACAAAGACCCGGTGGCTATGGTGGCTGCTCAGCTCTTTTTAATATCATATTTAAATACCCGACATCCACCATACTATTACGGCGGATGTCAGGAAGGGGTTAAGTATGACAACACTGCGTGCTACTGGCGAGGCTGTCAAGACTAGGAGTAGTGTTGCTGGGTCTGTTACCATCCACATTCTTATTGTTAGTACTTGCACAATGTTTCCTTCCCCCCCCTCCTTTTGCCTGTCCCCTGCCCTGTTTTTTTTTTTCCAGTCAATTTTTTATTGCATACTGCTTAATTTAATTATAATGACTGGCAACAATTCTGACACTGTGTGTATGGATTTTTTTTTTTGGTTTTCTTATTTTTTACAAACAAGTATTTCAGGAAATTTCAGCTTTACATAACAGAGTTTTTAGAGCAGACTATACTGTATAGTGGGTGAACACAATAACACAAAAAAACCCACTTAAATAATGGAGATTCTTTTTTAAATTAACAGAGGTTGCAATGCTGTATATAAACACAGAAAAAAATAAATTGCTTAAGAAATTATTTTAATTTCTTTCACATTAACAACACTCACTTTGTGTATTTGGTGAGCAGAGCAGAAGAAAAAACATTAAATAATATTTTTTTCAGATCTGCGCTGGCGTAATCAGTGCTTTGGTGTTAAAATAGCAATTGCTATGTATTTAATGAAAAAATGTAAACTCTTTCCCAAAAAATCCCTTAACAAATAGGTTTTCACTAACAGGATTTGTCAGATGTTTTGCCAGTAAAAAGTATGTTTAAAGACTTTGTTTATAGATGAAACTGCTCTATTGCACAACAGATGTGTTTAAATATGACGGGCACTCAGGGGCAGAGTAGCTGCTATAGTATCTACACTGATTGCAGGCATTAACCTCCCTGATGCTTAGGTTAATGGTGATAAAGGCGCCATTTTCCCGTAGATTGCCAGCTGCAGGAGTGAGAATCAGGGCTGGTGATCTGTTACTATGAAAGCCGAGAACTTATTGAAGGTTCCCAAGTTTGTCTCCTATTCATTTCTATTACAGCCTGTAACAAAAGTGCCATCTCTTTGCAATGCATTATCATTGTAATGCATTGCATTAGTGATCAAGACCCCTATGGGGTCTAGTAATTACATTAACAAAAAAAAAAAAAAAAAAAAATATATATATATATATATATATATATATATATATATATATATGTATTATGTATCCCTTTGTCCGAAAACACACGGTCTACAAACTTATTGAAATATCTTTCCTGTATAGTTAAAAAAAAGTGATTAAAGCAATACACACTCCCCATAATGGTATAATTAAAAAGTACATCTGTATATCGCAAAAAAAGGCACCCTATGTATCCCTTTATACGGCAATATAAAACAGTTACGGGTATCAGAATATGGCGACTCCAAGAAATTTTTTTTTGCAAAGTTTAAAACTTTTTAAACTTTGCAAAAAGTTTTTTAAAAGTTAAAACTTTTTATTTTTTAAAAAACGAAATAAGTTTGGTATCTCCAGAAGTGTGCCTACCCATGGAATACAGGTGAAATGTCAATTTGGCTGCATAGCGAATGCCGTAAAAACAAAGCCCATAAGAAAGTCACGCAAATGAAGTTTTTCTCCAATTCCACCTTCATAGTAAATCATATGGAATATTAAATGGTACCTTTACGATGTACATTTTGTCCCACAAACATGAAGCCCTCATACAGATCTGTGAACGGAAAGATAAAAAGTTATGGGGTTTGTAAGGTAGAGAGTTGAAAATGAAAAATAGAAGGATGCCTGCGGCGGGAAGGGGTTAATGCTATGGCTGATCAGTATATATTGATATGTAATTGCAGTATGCCAATATTGTATTATGGCAAAATGGTCTAGCCAACTCAACACATTTTAAGATAAAAATATGTTTTTGCTATATTTATTTAATCTACTGTATTTTTATAGATATGTTATATACAAACTTAGATAAGGACAAATCTAAATATGCATCTATCCACTGACCATTTCCATTGTCAAAAGGTTAAGCAAAAAGCTACACAGCTACATTTCATATTTATTGCTGTATGGTTTACAGTATTGTTGTCTGCAATGTGAGTTGATCATATGATTCACATCACAACCTTTACAATGTACTCAAAATACAAATGGACATCACTAATAATATAATAACTATAGCAATCTTTGTGTATCAGATCATGCAACTTTTCACAATGTCACTACCTGTGACGTACTGTGTCCTTTCCTTAGGCTACGAGACCGCTGAAGCCAATCAGCGGCCTAAGGAAAGGGACAAGGGATGCCACAGTGTGGCAGGGACTTCCGGCAAAACAAGACAGCAGAACAGCAATACTCTGTGCTGGGAGACACCGGAGAAATTTATTTTTTATCCTGAACAACCTCTTTAATTTACCTCCCCTACTGGTAGAGAAGAAACTACTCCTCCAGCTCCTGACAGTGGCCAAATGCCTTATTGCCCATCAGTGGTGACAGCCCCTGGCATACTTTCGAGTAACTTTTATGTTATTTTATGCTACCTCCATTTTATTTACTGTAACCAACTTGAATATTTTCTTTGATTGTATTGTTCTCTCTGATAAATTTAATACAGTTAAAAAAAACACAGACTTAGGCTAAGGTCCCATGTTGTGGAAAAGCTGCTTTTATTTGTTGCAGATTTTGCTGTGATTTTTAAACCAAAGCCAGCAGAACAGAGAAGTTTAAGGCTCAAAAAACCACAGCAAATCTGTAACAAAAAAAGCAGCTTTTCTGCAACATGGGACCTTAGCCTTAAAGGGGTTTTCCAATCCCAAACTGATTTTTCATAATGATGACCTATCCACAGGAATAGATCAGCTGCTTTAGTAGCCTCTTGTTGCCAGAAGCAAGCTGCTAGTTGATGGGAACGCATGCAGCTTCGGGCCTATTTAAGTAATAGTAGCAGATCTGCAATTCCCTGGAACTGCCACTATGTAGTGGATGGATTGCTGTGCTGTGTGAGACCCCAACAGATCAGATGAATCAGATCAAGCTTGGACTGGCCCACTGTGGTACCGATGAATCCCCCGGGGGGCCCCATGCCTTTAGGGGACCCTAACAGACTCCGCTGCTTTTCCTAATAAGCAGTGGAGGTCCAGTAACAGCCCCTATTAACTTACCTATCCCTGCTCCTGCTCACAGTCTCCTCTTCCTTCTTCAGCCTCCATATGGCCCCCAATTACGTCATCATGACATGATGTGCACCGCACAGAGCCCTTTAAAGACAACCTCTTTAAAGGTGCATAGGATAGGCCATCAATATTACATTTGTGAGGATCCAACAGCCAGGACCTTTACAGATCAGCTTTTCCAGAACAGCACAGCTACAGGTAATGTTAACATTTCCAGGAGCCATGCTTCTCAATTACCTTACAGAGTTTAGCAGAGGGTTTAGGTGTGCAGTGGTGCACATCATATGGTGGGTGAGCAGTATGGCATTGTTATTACCTGTAGCCCTGCTGTCTCATTACAGCTGATCTGCAGGGTTCTCAGCTGGGGGGCCCTTAGAAACAAATCCACTGGTGGGCCCTAGACATCCAAGTCTGACACTGAATCAGATTCAGTTGTCGTTTCATCCCTCTTTCCCCTAATAAAGCTATGTGCACTGCATTTTATATTGCCCATCCATAGTTACCATTGAGGGAGGTTTCCTAAAGGAAACCTTGTATTTATACCTCTGCCACAATCTGCCGCACAATAAAAAACTGTATTCCCAACAAATACTGCACAGTGGAGGCCAAAGGAACACCATTGGTCTCCATTGGTATAATGGGAATCCATTTGACACATATCTAGGGAAGAATCCCGATACAAAGGACTATAACACATGCGTGTGTATAGTAATTTATGAATTCTTAGTTACTGATTTTTTTTTATTCTATTTTTATAAACAGCTAGTGAATTATAAAACATATTTTAACATTGTAATACTATCCATATGAGAAACAACACCATAAATAATAAGAAACCAAATGTGTATAATTTTCTGAGAAGTAAGTGACTAAGTAGTCTTTAATGAAAACCTAAGACTAAACAAGATTACTTTAGTAGAGCATTACTAGTTATTTAAGAAAACAATGCCTGACACTAAGTTCTCCAGAGACTCTGCCGAGGAAACCACCAGAAATTGGCAGAAAATCTGCCAGTTTCAGTATAAAAATCGTCAGACACTCGACGGACACCTGGGAGACCCCATTATAGTCAATGGGGTCCGCCTGTGCCTACGGGTAACCACTGTTTTAGCAGTCCGGCTCTCTGTTGTTTGGGTCACCCTGCGGACCCAAATGACTGAGAGCCGTGTGCAGATGTGAACCTAGCCTAAGGGACATGACATGGATGTATTACTGTCTATGCACAAGCTGCATTGTGCAAAGATCCAAGGACAAGATTGGATGGAAAATCAAAACAAAGCACTTAAAGCATAAAGACACATCATTAAAAAATGTATAACATCAGGTTTCATTCACATAAGCATATCCAAATACAGTCCTAAATACATGTATAAACTTCTTGTAAAAGTATTACCGCACATTGATACAACACTACATTGATGAAACATGCTGCGTATTTGAGATAAGAATGAAGCACAATATGGCTATACTGTATTAGTAGTTGCAACCACTACCATTAGCTCTGGATTTTTTCACATTCCAGTAAAATAGACCTGGGTGTCAATAAGGCATAACAGTATCAAGTGACCTGAATAGCTCCAATGATGTGTATGAAGATTGTAAAGAACATAATTTCCGATACTTATGGCTGTGCTAGTAATAATTACACATTATTGAATAGTAGATGTAAGAATATAACTTCCATATGGTAAGCAAAAAAAAAAGCTGAACACAACACAATAAAATGTACAGAAAGTGTAAAGGCAAAGGGATTACTGACCCAAATGCACAGCATTTGTGCTCTCCAGAATACTAAGGATGAGTTGTATTAGAACATAGTTGTCAGTATAAATGGTTTTGTAATTAGTTTTAGGGGTTGGTATTACCCATAGGGAGCCTATTTCTCTTGGGTTTACAATCTTCATTGTGTTTACTGCTGTTAGCTAATTTAGTGCGATACCCATAACCCTCAACTAGAGACCCCTCCAGGGCCCAAAAATCTATTCCTGTACTTTGTTTTATTGAACCTCATTCTGTAATAGTTTTCTTCAATAAAGCCACATCATGCATTATCTTGTTTTGGTAGTTAATCCTTTTTGCAAGTAGGTGGCCATTTTGTAGTTTAGAGATGCAGAATACATGCCACTCTGTGCCCAGTACTACATAACATATAATACTGATTGTACTAAAAATGTCATTATGTGTGAAATTCACATTAAATATTATACTCTTACTACCTTGCTTTCTCTACTATGAAACCTAAATCAGACAGTAAGATTATACAGTAGACTGGGCACTTACTACACAGTCTGGAACAGTCCCAAAAATCACATCATCCAATCTATCATTCTTTCATCTCAGGTATTTCATTTTACCACTTCATATTTAATGTGTACACTTATCCACTTCATTCCTGCCTGCCATGACTGAATTTGCAGGCCTTATGTTGATTGTTTTATTAAAGTTTCATTCATCATATGCTTTTCTGCAGAGTACAGGTTGCTTCTTCGTAAATGTATACACCACTGTAGCTAATACAATGTGTATATGTGTATATGGAACCCATGCGATAATGAAATGCGTACTGTCTGAAAAGTTGGAATTAGGAAGCTAGATAACTAAGCCATCTATAAGTGCCTATTTATACAGCAGAATCAGGTGCTGATTTTGAGGCAGATCGAAGCAGAATACTGAAAAAAGATAAGTCTCCTGCTCGATCTTGCCATGGATACCATGGATGATTCAGCTACAGAGTCCACAGCATGGGCACTCTGCTTAGGCCTGGGAACCTATCATGTGGTTTGTATGGACAGCATTAAGTAATGATATTTCCTATGATGCCCCTCACTAAGATTTCTGTTTCTGAAAAGTTAAGTTATAAACTTTTAGAACCTTAGATTGGCATATGCATATTTACCTTAACTAGTCATGGGGGGCGGAGAGCAGTTTCATCTACTCATGTAGCCTTGTAGTAAATCATGCCCTGTGCAGAATGATTGACTTGTCCCTCATTGTTGGATGTCATCCTGATACCTTACTTTACTAGATAGTGTAATGACTGCATGACTAGATAACGCAGCTCCCTGCCCCCCATAAATAATTAAGGTAAATTTACATATGCCAATCTAAGCTTTTAAGAGCTTGTAACTTGACTAACTACTCAGCAACATAAAAGTTAAAGATTGCCCATGTAGCTGTATTGGTTGCAGGTTGCAAGTAGCATGCAACTTTTTCACTACAGACTTCAATAGAAGTCATATGCTCCTCATATTCCTGTGCAAAGTGTCACTAGCTGCCTTCTGATATATAGCATCATTTCCAGGATTGTGCTCATACATGAGATGTGTGGAATTCAGTTTGTAACGTCCTTGCTAATAACTTTAATATTAGTGTAACTCTGACTCCTGAGTGGGCGATCTTTAATATTTTAGTGGACACAGATAAAGGTCGCTATTCTATAAGTGACAGGTACACCATGGTAATATGGGCTAGTGCTACTGAAAAGAGTATTCTACAACGTTGGGCGAACCCAATCCACATGCCTCTATCATTAACTATTGCAAAAGTGGTGGAACAGTTATTTCATATGGCTTGACTGAACATGGTTCTTCCAATCATGGGGTCTGTTTATAAAAATAAAACCTCCACATATTAGACAGCAACTTTATGACTGCTTTAAATACATGGCATGCAATTCTTTGGAAGCTGTACATGGTCAACATCCTATTTCATGGTGTAATTGATTCATTTTAGCAACATGGATGGGGGCAGTATTTGATTTTATTATATTTTATCCTATTTTATTTCTACACTATTTTGTTTTTTGTTCTTTTGTTGTAATGTCATGGTTTGATTCATCATTAGACTATTATGTATGTTCTTTCTTTCTTATATATGTTTGAAAATTTCAATAAAAAATAGTATTCAAGTAAAAAATAGAAGTTGTATGTGACATGTCTGCAACCTGTGCTTTTGAAAGCCATTTCACATCTCTAAAAAGTTGTCTAACAGTAAGTT
Source organism: Leptodactylus fallax (assembly GCA_947044405.1). NCBI lineage: Eukaryota > Metazoa > Chordata > Amphibia > Anura > Leptodactylidae > Leptodactylus > Leptodactylus fallax. The sequence continues at coordinate 355,509 of CAMRHE010000148.1, read as the reverse complement.
GCAGACAAGTCGCACAACTGTTTTAATCAATTGACTCGTCTGCGACTATTTGTTGTGCTATGCATGTTGCCATGTAGTTCTAGCCTATAAATATGCCCTTAGTCTCAATACAATTACCTTCTTAAAAAACTGTCAGCTGACAGAATTCACATCATTTAGCCAATCCCATTTATGTAATAAAGGCACTTTAAAGGGTTTTTTCAATATTTCTTTCCTGACCAGTGAGGGTCCAAGTACAGGATCTTTCTGTCACACCGGTACACAGATGCATCTACCTTGCGTCAGTTACCTCTTATGTCCTACTATCTTCTCATAGATTGTAAACTCCCACGAACAGGGCCCTCACTCCTATTGTTTGATATAATTATTTTGTCACATTTTAATGTCTAACATTGTCTGCTCATGTACCCTCTATATTGTAAAGTGCTTGGGAATATTTAATTGATGTATTTTCTGTTGCTTATACTGTATAGTACCAACATATTCCGCATAGCTGTATAATCTAAATTTTCCATCCCAATAACACACATACAGACAATTTTATAGGAGTCTAATTTCCGTATGTTTTTGACGTGCATATAGTAAAACCTCTTTGAGATAAGCTCTGAAGACTTAAAATAAAATAGTCTTCTGGTCGTGTTCTTCGCAGAGACACAGTTTTGAACTAGCAGAGTGTTGGGATTTGAAGACATCCACATTGTGAGGTCTTTATCTGCCTGTGTAAGGATTGGACCTGATAAAGGAAATCGGAGCCCCTGACTTGAATTGTTTTTAATAAAGCTTCTTTCTCGTCCTACTCCCTTAAGAAAGCCTTTTCACCTATGGTGGACCTACTACTCTATAGTACTCCACATTTTCTTTGTACACAAATTGGGACTATTACATTGTATAAAGAGTATTTAGTATCCATGCCAGCAGCGGACATTTTATGGCTAGAGTTATTGAATTAGTAGTGAATGACATTTAGAAGTCATGGTTAGCGGTGAAACAGGAAACAGTAAATAGAAACATTACATAATATAAAAACATAAATCATTATAGCAACAAATGGCTATTGTAATGTGTGGTAAATTTGGTTGTTCAGAGATTATACAATTGTATTCTAATTTACATCATTGTGGAATAATTGTAGTAGTCTTTCTTTCCATTTCTCTTCAATACTTTAGTGCTGTTGTGAAGAACGGAAACTAATAACTGCAAAAAAGATGTTGACCACTTTCTTATGGCACATAGAAAGTATGTGCTAATCTAAATGGCTGCTAATCTGTACTAAACCTGTAATACAACTTTTTATTTATTACTACCTTGATTTATCCTGAATTTGCATCACCCATATAAAAGAGAATCTGCTCCATTTTACTATTAGGGGAGCCACCAAATACTTCCTATAATATGCCATCCACTGCTGTTCTTTCAAGTTTTCATGCATAACCTGGTTGTTTCAGGTCCACAGAATCTCCATCAAGTTCAGTCACCACACTGACTACTCCAATCCAAAATTGACTTTGTATTATCTTGCTACATAACTCACTTATGTTTTAGCCGAGAGATTGCTCAGGTCTCCGGTATTTTAAATAAAATTTAATTTAGGATGAATTCACATGCAGTAGAATTGCAGAAATGTCTGAAATTGTCTCATTCATATGAATAGGCTTGCAGAAGTCTATGCGCTTACTGTTAGCTATCCTATTCAAGTACATGGAACTGATTTTCAGCCGTGACAAATCTGCCATGTGTCAATATAAAAATAGAGGGGTTTTTCTCTCTTAGACATTTATGAAATATGTAAAGGATATGATATAGATATGTAATATGTGGGTCCCACCAGTTAGATTAGAGAGGTTAAAATGCATATACCTTTAAAGAGGTTGCCTGGTTTCAGGAAAAAAAAAACTGATCACAGGCAGGAATTGTCTTAAAATAAGAAAACCAGCAGTGCTTACCTTCTGAATCCCCCACCACTCTCGCTCTCAACCTCCACTGCTTCCCCTGGTGGGGAATTCAGAGGGTAAATCAAAACAGACAACCCCTGTAACTTCCACTTCAAAGAATAAAGTTATTTGCTTGTGTGGCCCCCTTATCAGTCAGTCCACTGCTGACAGCTGCTTCATCTGATGACAAGGTAGTCTGATAGGTAGTGTGGGACTGAGGTTCCTTGAGCCCACTAAATAAAATGATTCTGGAGGCCCATCCTTCAACAACTCCTAGGAAAATGACCATGGTGTTCTTCAAATTTGAGTGTCTTTTGCTTGACTGGTCTTGTGTTAGAGCCTGAGCCCACCAAAAATTCATTTTCTATGTGTTTTGGGGTATTTTTGATTTTATCACAGATATTCTTATGCCCCATACAGAATTACAGATTTTTTTTCTCAGTGGATTGAGTTACTGGACAGCTCCTTTTCTTGTTTTAGTTTCAAAGCATAATGCTTTATAGCTGTATTATCTCAGCTCTTGGGTTTTGTAGGTGGAGCTTGACTGTGTATAACAGTCAGCTCCCACTAATGGCAAGAGTTGAGCTGGTGGGATCACCACCTATTATCACCATCTTGCCACAAGAGTATAACGCCACCCCTGGTGGATTTCTACAGTTCCCTGGTTGGGAAGAGCTGACTAAAACTTTTCACTTATTCATGTATATATCTTAGCCTGTTTGTTGACTGCTCTTTTTTTGTGTACTGCTGTGTATTTTAGATTATTAAGACTTAAAATTAGCTTGAACATTTTATATGTTTTAAAAGAATTATATGTAAGAGTTCATATCCAGACCCAACTGTAACATGTTAAAAACAATAATGAAAATTCATCTTAAATGCTGGCAAGGAGTATAGCAAAATGTCATGTATTTCATATTTTGATATATTAAAATAAAAAGTGCAATCTTTGCCAATTTGTTTCAAAAATAGAAACAAAGTTAGGCGCATGATAGATATTTTCATGGGTGAATAAAATTTCTAAGCACAGTGCATTCGTTTTTGTTCACTTTATTTATTTATTTATTTTTTGCAGGCATAAAACAATTTTACAAAGAGGTGGTGGTTGGAAGAAAGAGAGGGGGGCTCCTCCACCACTTGATTTAGCTTTTCTTTGAATGCTTGCAAAATGGTGAATCTGTAGCTATAATGTATTGAAGGGGTTATCCACCTTTATAATTTGATGGCCTATAATTTCATTGGCGGGGGTCTGACTGTCAGGACCCCTACATATAAGCTGTTTACACAAGCACCCAGCTCTCGGCACTATTTTTAGTAACAGCAGGTATCGGTTCTATAGTGGTGTCCAATATACTTGAATGGAACCCCACTGCAGTACTTATTCCACATCGCTGCTAAAAGTACGGCAACTTAGCAGTGCCATCACGTAATCAATGGCAGAAGTTGCATGCTCTGGTAAACAGCTGACCTGCTGGGGTCTTAACATTTTCAAAAAATTGAAGGCATAGAGTGGGGAAAAAAAAGTATTTAGTTAGCCAACAATTGTGCAAGTTCTCCCACTTAAAAAGATGAGAGAGGCCTGTAATTGACATCATAGGTAGACCTCAACTATGAGAGACAAAATGAGAAAACATATCTAGAAAATCACATTGTCTGATTTTTTAAGAATTTATTTGCAAATTATGGTGGAAAATAAGTATTTGGTCAATAACAAAAGTTCATGTCAATACTTTGTTATATATCCATTGTTAGCAATGACAGAGGTCAAACGTTTTCTGTAAGTCTTCACAAGGTTGGCACACACTGTTGCTGGTATGTTGGTCCATTCCTCCATGCAGATCTCCTCTAGAGCAGTGATGTTTTGGGGCTGTTCCTGGGCATCACCGACTTTCAACTCCCTCCAAAGGTTTTCTATGGGGTTGAGATCTGGAGACTGGCTAGGCCACACCAGGACCGTGAAATGCTTCTTACGAAGCCACTCCTTCGTTGCCCTGGCGGTGTGCTTGGGATCATTGTCATGCTGAAAGACCCAGCCACGTTTCATCTTCAATGTCCTTGCTGATGGAAGGAGGTTTGCACTCAAAATCTCACAATACATGGCCCTATTCATTCTTTCATGTACACGGATCAGTCGTCCTGGTCCCTTTGCAGAGAAACAGCCCCAAAGCATAATGTTGCCACCCCCATGCTTCACAGTAGGTATGGTGTTCTTTGGATGCAACTCAGCATTCACTCTCCTCCAAACACGACGAGCTGTGTTTCTATCAAACAGTTCTACTTTGGTTTCATCTGACCATCTGACATTCTCCCAATACTCTTCTGGAAAATCCAAATGCTCTCTAGTAAACTTCAGATGGGCCAGGATATGTACTGGCTTAAGCAGGGGGACACGTCTGGCATTGCAGGATCTGAGTCCCTGGCGGCGTAGTGTGTTACTGACGGTAGCCTTTTTTAAGTTAGTCCCAGCTTTCTGCAGGTCATTCACTAGGTCACCCCGTGTGGTTCTAGGATTTTTGCTCACCGTTCTTGTGATCATTTTGACCCCACAGGGTGAGATCTTGCGTGGAGCCCCTGATCGAGGGAGATTATCAGTGGTCTTGTATGTCTTCCATTTTCTAATTATTGCTCCCACAGTTGATTTCTTCACACCAAGCTGCTTGCCTATTGCAGATTCAGTCTTCCCAGCCTGGTGCAGGTCTACAATTTTGTTTCTGGTGTCCTTCCACAGCTCTTTGGTCTTCACCATAGTGGAGTTTGTAGGTGACCAAATACTTATTTTCCATCATAATTTGGAAATAAATTCTTTAAAAATCAGACAATGTGATTTTCTAGATATGTTTTCTCATTTTGTCTCTCATAGTTGAGGTCTACCTATGATGTCAATTACAGGCCTCTCTCATCTTTTTAAGTGGGAGAACTTGCACAATTGGTGGCTGACTAAATACTTTTTTCCCCCACTGTATCTTAAAAAGGTGGTTAACCCCTTTAAGGGATTGTAAATATTGCATTACCCTAATATATTACCCTATATAACTACATACTAGAGGTATATCCTAATACTGGTGCTCCACTGTTACTTTCTGTAGAACAAATTTTCAGTTTTAATTTTATTGAGCTACATTTGCAGTCCCAAGAGATACTCCAAAGTACTGCTGCTGTCACAGGAAAAGTCGTACTACACTCTGCGCGCAAGATTTTATCTTCCACTTAAAACAATAGCAAGCAAGATGGAAGAAATCTAGAGTGAACAGTGATGGAAGCAAATGTACGGTTCTGCTTCTGCATCTTTCATTTTGTCAGCGATAACAGATCAAAAGAACAGGCAGAAAGTAGGCAGTGTGAACATGGCCTTACTTGTAACTTATTGATTTACATGTATGCTCTTTCTGTGATTAGAAGCAGAATCTAGTCATAAGGGTGGTCCTACAAATGTCTGACAGCTATGTCTGTATGCACAGTCATAGAAAAATTATAAAATTGACAAATCATACCGAATCTTTAAAAACTTCTCCCTACATGCAGGAACAATTTAGAAATCAACAACCAGATAGATAATCTAGAAAGAAGGGCAGGCAAGAAATGTCCAAAATACAAACCCAGGAACTAGTAGCAGAATGAATCAACAGGGATTTCACATGAGCCACAAACCAGTAAACATAGGAATGCACCTTTGCACAGGTCAGAACCTAAGTAATATTGTGCAGTGCTAATAAAAAGAGAGAGAAAGCATGTAACCATTAAAAGACTAAAAATAGAGAGGTAAATGTGAAAATATGGAAGATTTCAGGAATGCCTGAGGTAAAGCTAGGATACTGTAACAATACATTAGAATTAGGATTTGTGTGAAGTTCCATGTTAAGAATAGAATCTTTGAAAGGCTTAAGTGATGTATCCTCATTTGCTGTCATTATATTTCTGATTCATTAGAACGTTGTATAACTGGATCCCTAGTCCACCAGATGAATTGAACACCAGGCATTACAGTTTTCTGTCCACATTGCATGACTGGATCCCAAGCCTACTAGATAAACTAATCCAAAGATGTTTTTTTATTATTATTTATATATAAGTGGCACATGATGTGGCTCTGGGAGATCATGAGGTTCATATGATTTTTAGGCTGTATTCACATGACTGTGTTCCATCCAGGAAACAGAGGTCACTGTATCATAACTTATACATTGAGCTCCATTTCACTCAGGATGGATCATGTTTTCTGCATGGAACACAAATGTGTGAATACAACATTATGTGGCTCCTGAATCCATATGACAAACTAGAGTGCAGGATACAAAAATGGATTTCTGGCATATTTTCAGAAATTAATCTGTGATCCTTTCTACCCCACGTATCTTAAAGTTGATTTCTGACTAAGATTACACAATGGGAAACTATAGTTAAGTGGCTGCTATTTAGTTGCTTGTATGTATACTGCTGATAAATTTAAATGTATTAAACAACCCATAACTATATCTGCCTCTCCTATCATTTGTTCCCTGGTTCAATTACTGTAGACACCAGTTATGAATTCATGGATTTTGAACTATAGTCCTCTATGTACCTATGTTCCGCTACCTGGAAAAGGCTCCAACATAGAAGATGAAATATCACCCTTCCAAATTAACAAATCAATCATTTTTCACACCTTGGAGTTGATGGTTCTCAAAAAGGGTTCTTACAGAAGCCCCTAAGGAATGCTCTAGCCCTGAGATAATAATGGCAAATACCAGCATACAGCATTTGTAAAAGGGCTAGATTCTTATGTGATAGCATGAGCAATTTGAAGGCTAGATACTTATGTGAGGGTTATAATGAATAAATCTAACAATTGATGTCAAATATGACAGACTTAATAGGGTTCTTTATATACAAGTTATAAAAATTAGATTTTTGAAGATGAGAGGTCAATCAAGAAGTTCATTCTAATTGCTGTATTTGGAGTCAAGGAGGCATTTTGGCTAAATAATGACTAATGGCTATTTTTTGCAGGGAACTTGTTCTCCTGCAAGCTGCTGCATCAAAAGAACCTGAAGGCTAAGACCATAAGTTAAAAACATAGCATGTTAATTTTACCTGCAGAAGCCTGTGTTTTCCCATAGACTTATATGGCGTTCGGGTTTCCGTTATGGGGTCCACTTGGGGAACCCCTGAACGGAAACTTAATCCGCTTAAAAAAGTGGTTACCCGCGGACCCCATAGACTATATAATGGGGTCTGCGTGAAAAGCTTTTCTCTCCACATTTTTAAGTGGAATGGGGTGTGGAATCCCTGAACGGAGTTGAAGCGCTGGTGTGAACCCAGCCTTATGGAGTAATTGGTGTCCATCTAATACATTCTTTTGCCTTTCTCTGGATTAAAAATGCATGAATATAGGTTGAACTTGTCTTCATAGTTTGAGTATACATCTCTGAAAAAGTATTTTTTGGCTTCCTCTCATTACATTTCTTTTCCTCTCCAGGCACCAAAGTCCAGAAATATTTGAGCAGAACCTTAAAGAGGTAAAGTTTATTTTAAAAAGCTGCTTATCTAAAAGACATCCCTGTATTGTCATAATGTTGTCATCTATTCTTTTATATTACATATTACATCTCCAGTGTCATTCACTGTCTGACAAGCAGAATTCAGCATACTACACATATAAGCAATGTTTGGTCCCCGCTGCTCTATAAACACCTATACTGCTTCCTCATGTTATTCAGATTATTAGGGACTGTTTACGAAGTGATCACAAAAAGCTAAACTGGAAAAGACATGGCGAGCCCGCTTTTGAATTACAGAGCAGTGGATCAGACCTTCAGCGCTTCTGTTTTTAGATCTTTAACTAAAAAGGAATTGCACTTTAGATCTAGGCTATATTGGCTAAATCAGTGACTGTGCAGCATATAACCACAGGCTATTATAGCTGCTTGTTATTCTGCAATTGTTGGTTTCCAGTGGGACCAGCTATAGGTTCTTCAATCCTAAACCTGCTGTAAAAACAAGCCTTTGGCTGTGTAGTTCTCCAAAGAGATTGAGCAGCTGCATAAAAGGATAAAAGTTGCTTGCAATAGTGCCCTGTGATTATCAGCCACACAATATCTAGTGAATGCTAGAGCAGCCCTGCTCTGGAGAGTCTGTACAAGGCAGTTAAATGCAGTAAATGTCTTCAGATGTTACATTAGGTAGGTTGTTGCAATTCATGAAATTATAAAAAATTAAGTCTTATATTAATAAAGAGGGCAAAAATCCATGACCTCCTACATTTTACAGTAATATAAATTGATATGTTATTTAAAAGATTTTTTTTTGGGCTAAAAATATTGAAGACTTATCTTAAAGGGGACCTTTTACCACCGCCACCAATTCTAGTTGTTAGCATCTGTTAATAGATGTCTCTTCACAGATTCCAGCGCAGTTGGAATTTGTCTCTAGCCTCCACCGTTCCTGAGCAACAAGTCCATGTAGTTTTGGTGCCTGATGTGTTATTTAAGCTCTGTAATGTCAGAAGGGCAGTGTCAGGCAGGGGGCGTGGCTTAGAGCTCCAATCAGAGGTAGCCAGTGTCAAGAGTCCAGAATCACAATCCTTGTCTGTTCCTGCCTGACACCGCCCTCCTCACTGTACAGAGCCTAAATAACATATCAGACACCATAACTAACAGCATTGATTGCTAGGGAACGTTGGGGGCTGTGCCAATTGTGCCATAATCAGTAGAGCAGCTATTAATTGATTTTAAAGAGCTGGACTTGTTGGATGTGGTGAAAGGTCCTCTTTAAGTATACATCATCAATATTACTGTAGATTAGTGGGGGTTCAACATCCGGTAAACCCACTTATCAGTTGATCACAACAATTGATACACAGAGAATGGAGCAGGAAGCAGACAGCTCTATTCTCTGTGTAGTGGTCAGACCATGTCAGGGCCCCTTGTAAGCATGCGTGAGCGTACTTTCATTGGATGCTGCAGTCTTTCTTGAATATAATTGTATGGAAGATGGTGTCTCCCTCCTGAATAGTGTTGCATTCCCTATTTTGTCTTGGGTGCTGATTCACCTTGAATACTTTAGGGCAGAGTGTGGTTACTAGACTCAGGTATAAAAGTGACATATCTTAGGCACATCCTTGATGCATCTCAGTGCATCTTGGCTCATCTAGTTTTAACTAAGATTTTTCCAACATTCTAAACATGCCACAGGTGTGGCTTCTTAGAGAAGAGGGTATGGCTTAAAGGGTTTTTTAAATTATTTTATTTACATTTTTTTTAACTTTTCTATTAATTTTTTATTTATTTTTTTACATTGTGTCCCCATAAGGTCATAATAGACCTTTAGGGACATCTGATTACTTTTTTTTTTTTTGTGGAGGAGGCTGATTTCCCCTGTAACTGGGGCTGATACATTTAGCCCCAGTTGCAGGAGGAATACAGCCTCCTATGCATAACTATAGGACTTATAGAGCTGATCTGGGTCCTGTAGGACCCAGCAGCTCTTACAGACGCTGCACCCGGCAGATCACATGACCGCCGGGTCAGAGGGGACCCACAAGATGGCGGCACCCATAGCGGTGTATACAGCGTACATTGAGAGCTGTATACACAGCGATTGCGAAGGCAGGAAAGGTAATAAACCTTTCCTACCTTCTCTCAGGGAGCTCCAGCTGAAGTTACAGCCGGCTCCCTGTTTCAGCAGCTGCACGATTTTGTGCAGCTGCTGAGTTCTGTTTGGACGTACCAGTACGCCCTTGCAGAACTAGACAACCACCTTCTGGAAGTATATAGTCTATGGGCGGTACGGAAGTGGTTAAAAAAGGTCTGTTAGTGCTATTAATGGGTTAATAAATGCACCCATATACCTTTAGCAGTGTTTTCAGTGATTTCTGGGTGTCTAACTCCCTCTCACCTCACTCCGCCCCCTTCCTCACTCACTCCCTCCTCTTTCCCTGCTCTGTGCTCTTCAGCGACGAGCCACCTTTACTGTGCAGGCGTGGGAGCTGGCAGTAGAGGTGGATTATCGGCAGCAGAGCGCAGAGCAGCGCTGGTACAATAGCGAGCGCCCACAGTCAGAAAAGAGGGAGGAGTCGACCCGCAGGAAGAAGCCTGGAAGGTAAGTATGATGGAGTGGATGGGGAGAAATAGTAGTGATGTTCCGTTTCTGGAAATGGGGAAAAGGATCATCACCGGATAACCAGCAAATGTCCCTGGGGCAGTCACATGACTGCCCCAGGGATATGGGTAAATATACATTTTTGATTAATTATGTTATTTAGAAAGTAGAAGGGGGGAGGGTGTTTAGATTAGTGTAGGGATTTCCATTTATCCCAAACAACCCCTTTAAATGTGATAAAATGCACTCAAATGCTCCAGATGTTTGGCAAAAATATCTCAAGGCCAGGGCCCCACGTGGTGGAAATGCAGCGGAAAAAACAAGGCATTTTACAGTCCTGCAAGGTGGATGGGATTCTAGCAAATCCCATCCACACCTTGCAGAAAAATTACACGCAGCAGAAACACTGTGATTTCCAAAACTGTTTTGAAAATCGCAGCATGACAATTATACCTACGGAAACGCTGACAGTTTCCATATAGGTATAATGGAAGCAGAAAGTTCACAGAGGAAAGCTCTGTGGACTTTCTGTGAAAAACTCTGTGGGTAAAACCATGATGTGTTGTCGCCATGGTTTTTCCCACAGCGTTTTTTTTACTGCGGCCTGCTACGTGGGGCTTAGCCTAATGCTAGGAACCCACATTGTGAAAACGCAGCGTTTTGCCTGCAGCAAAAAATGCCACGGCAAAAAACACTGCGTTTTACATTACCTGCAGAGTGGAAGGGATTCTGGCTAATCCCATTCGCACATTGCAGAAAAAAATCTGCAACAAAAAAAGCTGCGTTTCCGCAACATGGGGCCTCAGCCTAAATAGCATAAAAACTCCATTCAGCTTATAACTGCACAAAAACCATACAATGTGTGGATAGAAGGTAGTAATTTCCTTTTCCACTTCTTCAAAATAAAACTATGAGTATTTTCCCTTTGAAAAAAAAAATTGCTAACCTCTATGATTTTCAAGAAAAACTGGATGCCAAGAGTAACTTTTACGTAGTGATTGTATCTGAACAGCCTTTACTTAGTTATTCTATCTGAACTGGTTTTAGTTATTATTGTTTGCTTTTCCATAAGTACATATCAGCATACAGTCAACAACATAAGATACTAAGGACACATACTGTAGTTCAATGGTAGGGGGATGGTAGGAAACAATCATTTTAGCTGTAACTGCCCTCTAAGCACAACCAGGATTGTTAATGGTTAGTATTAAGAGACTATTTTGTGGAAAACATTACAATAAATATATAAGCGAGATTGCTCTCCACTCATCACAAAGCACTTATTAACCTTCACCCTCCAGTGCAACTATTATTAAAACTATTTGTCAGTATCACCCATTCTGTTCTACTATATGGCAGTGAGGTTGAAAACCCAGTATTGCCAATAATAGAACAAACACCCTGGAGACAATATAAACTTACCTACTGATACAGACATAAATTCATTTTCTGGGTTTCTGAGACAAAAAGGCAGATAGTACCATAGGCAAAATCAAATTGTGGAGCAGAAATTAAAAATCCATGTATAAGTGCATTTAAAATTCTGCTTTTTGGAAGTTGCAAAGAATGGGAGATAAAGGGGTTGTGCAAATTTACAACTTTTTCCCATTCCACATGATAGATAATGGGGGGTCCTAGCGGGCAAAAGAATTTGGGTCTCTTGTACCCATTCCTCTGTATGGGACTGATGAAGAGAAGTCAAGTACAGTGCTCAGCTATCTCTGACATTCCCCCTGCTTGCCTGCAGATCTATTCAGAGAGGGGTACAAACTTTATTCTCTGGAAGCAGCTGGAGGGGGACATTATAATGTGGTGTAAGGTGGAGTGGGACATTATACTGTGGGAGCAACTGAAGGGGCATTATATTCTGTTGGGGAAGCTGGAGGGGGACATTATAATGTAAGGGAATCTGGAGGGGGAATTTATACTATGGGGGCACCTGGAGGGAGACATTAAACTGTGGGGTCAGTTGGACGTGGACATTAAACTGTGGCTGCATCAGGAGGGGGACATTATCATTTGGGAGCATAACATGTCAGGGCTACTGTTGGGGCATAATACTGTGTGGGGGCACAAAGAGAAATGGATGGAAATGGGCAGAGTCAAAGTGGAAGTGGGTGGAGCAAAATTTGCAGTGGTACACATAATGGAGCCACATATTCTTTCCCTCTTTCAGTCCTTTGAAAGTTTGGAGGTATATAAATATAGAACCTTATCTTTGTATATAGTATAGCTATCCTGCCTTATGAAGACCTCAAGCAATACAATAGAGCCCTTGAGCGACAGAGCCATAGTGAGCCCCTTTGTGGCACAACTCAGGAAGCACTACTGTTTTCCTCTAAAAGGCACCAAAGCAAAAACACCAGAAACTAGGTAGCTTTGCCTCCTGGAATGCTGTAGGTCTTCTGTAATCTTTGACCTTTGCAAAGATCAAAAACCATGGGTGAAACTTGCAGCTATAATTGATATACCCTCACATATATAATGGCCCCCATACTAACCCGTTATGCCTCCATAAAGTATAATGCCCCCCTTATACCACCACAATATAATGTCCTCCTTATGCCCCAATACAGTACAATGGCACTGTTATGCCCCATAAAGTAAAATGATCCCTTACACCCCCATATAGTTACCCTGTATGCCTCATACAGTACAGTGACCCCCTTATGCCCCCATACAGTACAACGACCCACATAATGGTTCCTTATACCCCCATACGGTAACCCCTTATTACCCCATATATCAGCCCCTTGTCCCCATACAGTACAGTACCACCTTCTGCCCCCTATAATGGTACCTTATGTCCCCATATAGTACAGTACTGCCATATAATGGCTCCTTATGCCCACACACAGTACAGTGCCCATTTATTTCCTCATATAATGGTCTCTTATTCCTCTATATAAGAGTGCCCCTTTATTCCACCATATAATGGCCCCTTAGGTCCCCATATAGTACAGTGCCTTCTTATGCCCTCATGTAACATCCCCTAACCCCCAATATAGTACAGTGCCCCATTATGCCATACCCCTCCCCTTGCCATATGGGGAGAGAGTGATAAATGCAGATTTAACTTGCACTTACTGCTTGTATCTCCTCAGACCCTCACCCTTCCCTACTCTGGGAACCCTGTCAACACTGGAAGCAGGAAGGGGTGGGGGTCTGAAGATCTATGAGCAGTAAGTGAAAGTGAAATGTGCACTTACTGCTTGGCTCTGTTAGTGGAATGATGCTTCTATCTGTATTGATGGAAGCTTTCATTGCTAAACCCAAGTGGGTCCCCCCAGGCACTCTGGGCCCCAACACCTGCCCAGGTTTGCTGAGTGCTGGCTGTGACAATAGACGTGGAATCTGTAATTAAGTCCTCCCATCGTCTAGTGAAAAAAAGATGACTCTTCCCCAGTCTACACAGCAAAGTTGAAAAGTGATCTTCAGAAAATAGGAAACTGTGTGTGTGTGTGCCAACTGTGTGTACTTCTTGATCCGCAAGTGATTCTGAAGGCCAATCCTCAATGAATAGAGAACATAAGCCTATGAAATCCACTTCTTCCCCTTCTGTATTCTTTGTTTTATTTTTTTCATTGGCTTCTCATTGGAGTACGGGCTGTAATAAAGCAGGGAAACTGAATCTGGAGTGGGGGTGGGGGTGTCACTTTAGTAATATATCGGCTATTGTAACACCTAGAACAGTTGCATTCTCATCTTTGATATTAATACACATAAAACTGCAATCTTGCAGACACTCAATTCATATGGCACCAAAAGCACTGTTTTAGATTTTATTATGGCCGAGACATAACTGTTTAAAGTGACCCCCCCCCCCCAACTCAGTTTTCCAGTGAAAGAAACAAGGCAAAGAATACATAGGGGGCAGAGAGTGGATTTCAGCACTGAATTTCACAGAAAGGAGTCAAAGTAAAGTTTATTACAATATTTTTAATGTCACAAATGCTGCCAGAAATCAAAAGTTGTTTGAAAGTTTAGGTATGCTTTAGGACAATTTACAAGGCTGTATTCAGAATCCCTATATCAATAATTCCAAATATGTTGCCCATAATAAGCCTGAAATAATCGAATTATAAATGTTGTAGTGTTTTGGAAGACAGCTTGTATTCTGCACTAGTGAGAGAGGCTAACCTTATGCACTGATGACAGCCTGAGGTCATAATACATTACAGTGATACTAGCAGGTGTAATGGTGCCAGCATGCACAGCAGAGGCAGGGAAGTTTATTACAAGCCTGTAGAGTAATGGGTCATTCTGGTGTAAATATAGAATGGTTCTGATAATACTGTTATATTAGGGAATTGCTGGTTACATAATAACAAATTGTTAGTGTCTTCCCATTAAACTATGCTATAAATTCATGGTTTACACACAGTTTCTCTGCTTTCTAAAAATCAAGTATGATCAGCATTTGTGTATTATTCCATGAATACATCCTTACATATTTCACATATTTCTGCTGTATGAATATATTGAGTAAAAATGCTAAAACTTTTTTAGTTTTCATTTCATTGCTGCATATTTTATAGCACTCCACAAAGATAATCCAGTGTTAATCTGGCAATCACATTGTAATACATAATATACACTACACAGTTCTATTCTTTCTGTGGGGAACAACACCTATCTCTAATGGCATCCTCAGTAATAAGCTGGTCCTGTTTGAGGCTACAATGTGCAATTTATAAAGTAGATTATACTAAGCTATATACCTCTTGGTTAACAGCGGTGGGTATGACATCACCATGGAGAACTCTTGTGCACAAAAGCCCATCTCAGCACTTAAGCTCCCAGTAACTGTTGCTAGTTGCAGTCATTTCTCCGGCAACATGATTTATAGTAATTAATACATGAAGAAGGAAGGAGAAATATCTTTACCAAGTTCATGTGCTGTGTCTTTATGGTGATAGCAATAAATGCAGCATCATAAAAGCATATGCATACTGTAATATTATGGGGCTAAAATGGATGGAAATAGGTCATAAAATCAGTGGAAGTCAGTACAATATCATAGGTCTACACAAGTCTTTACAGTTTAATAATATGGCATGCAATGAAGCTTTATCTGTCACAATTCATATAGTAAAATAAAAAACTGTATACAATTGAAAGCATACAGAGGTACAGTATAGAACCATGCACATAGCTATAATATGGTTGTATGTATGAGGTCTTTTTCAGAGCTGTTAGGATACTTCATCTATGAATTTGTGAATGGCATAATTCTGATAATCCACAAAGCAATTAATAAAAACAAGATAAAGTATTCCACTGGTTTATAGATGAATGAAGACCATATTAGTAAAAGGTCTAATGACTCATTTGTTTTTATAGGAAGCCATCAGATTCACTATAATAAATGGTACCTCCAGTTATAAACAACTTTTGATAAATGTACAGTACAAGTGAATATAAGATACTTTGTAATATATCTTATTAAGGAGATCAGTTTCCTTCTCCACTTATTAGGATCCTCTCCTCCTCCTTATCTTTACTCAGACTGTTGTTTAGATACGATTCTGTCTCTGTACTTACCTCATATACAGAACTCTATAGAGAGGGGAGGAGGCGGCTGTTAATTGATTTATTGCCTCATTCTGTGCAGTGTAGAGTCTTATCTGGAAGATATAGTAGTGTCAAAAAGCTCTCACTCAGAGTATAATAGCATAATAGCAAAAATTATTTGTGTCATTTCCAGCAATCTCCTCCTCCCATCTTCATAGACTTGTATGTAGAAAGTGAAGAAGGAAATTTATATATGATATAGTATAAAGTTTTGTATTTTCACCAGCACTATTCATTTATGCAAAGTTGTTTATAACTGGAGGTATGATTTAAGTAACAATACATTGTTGCATGAATAAACCAATTTTTACACATGCATAAATTAATAAGCCTTTTTATGCTGTTAGGCCGCTATAGCTAGTAAAAATAGAAAAATGTAATTCAAAGAGCATCTGTCAACTCTCCTATTTTTGCAAATACTTGCATTGCCTATAATTATTTAATATAATATAATAATATAATGATATAATATAATACAACAGTTCTAGAACATCTTTTCTTGTAATGCTGCCCTGCACCTTTACTCAGTTATTCCTACTAGAAATTATGAACTACTAAGACTTCATTCATACGGTCAGTGATTTGCTGTGAACCAAAACTAGGAGTGGAAACTACACAGAGGTACTGTATAGTGCAATGAAAAGATTGACATCTGTTCTGCATTTTCTACCTACTCCTGGTTTTGGCACACGATACGCTGGTGAAATACACTGACAGTGTGAAAGCAGCCTGAATGTTACCAGTTGTGGGTGTGTCCTTGCTCACTCTGACATTGCCCAGTCAGTGCTGAGAATATTAGGTTATGTAGGGATAAGGTCAAAAGGCTACACCTAGTTATCAAATTATTCATATATTTCTAGCAACGGTATAGCACAGAGTTCTAAGAAATGACACTCCAGAATCGTCTCATGGGGAATGCAGTTATTCACTAAAACAGACAATATTAGTAGTGGTGACAGATCTTTTTTAACACATTGATACCAGAAGAAAATCATGGGAAAAATCTGGATGAAAGACAGAAATTATTGATGAGATAAGTAATATGATCTAAAGAGAAATTGCACTTTGGGGATTTGAGTCAATACAACAAGCATTTGTAGTGCTTTAATATAAAAGCTGTTGGTAGCAATAAAGATGAGCTGCAGTACATACAGTGATCTACATGTAAATCAACATTATAGATGTGTACACTGACATGGTTACACAAAGAGCTTTCATGTTACAAAGAGCACTACAGCCACTTGTTCAATTAACCCATAATCCTTTACGAGATTATTAGGAATTGCTGAAGCAGTCTTCTACAGGTCCACAATGTGATCTTACAAGGAAATCTCATCAGCATGTAAGGATCATTGCAATCACTACCATGGACAGAGACAAATGTCTTCAGACTCTTTACCTCTACTGACAGTATGCTAAAATTCCTTGGTGGCTCTCTGCATTACTACACATTTATCTTCGAGGACATGGGAACTAGATATGTTAAATCATGTATTATTTACTGCATTTAGCTGCCTGTTAACATTTTGGTGCACAGCTGAGTTGCTTTCATGAAATGAAATTAACTCTTTAACATGTGTCTCCACAGTGCTGCTCTTATTTTTTATTTTCTTATATCTGAGGCATTCATACAGTATATAGAGGGCATTATAATCACAACACCTTTACCTTATGATTCTGATGTAAATTATTTTTAAAGACCTTACATAAGGTTAAGCAATAAAAACACATTGTGAACTTTGAAGAGACTACCCGGTAATGTGATAGACAAGTGTTGTTACAGACCAGGAGGCAACAGAAAGTCTTTACAGAATGACAATAAGCCGCTGTGATCACATGATTACTTAGTAGAATTCAGGTTTATCACAAGCTGTTCACCAAAGGACGAGGCCATAGGCTGTTTTAATGTTTTAAAGCTTGTATAGTTAATTCATGATCATGTGAGTTTGCATAATAGAAGGAGAGAGAGAGAGGGAAACAAAGAAACAGCTTTAATAATGCAAAAAATGCTCATGTTACAGGCATGCATGATGCTTCTTCTTGCCAGTCCCTACACTGCATCTAGCCATTCTTTCTCCTACATTCTGCTGTGCTATTGGATGTATTATAGAGCTTTACAAAACGCACAACCTCATCTAGCTGCCCCACTTTTGTTGCACATATTCAATACTTTGTTGCATATATACAATACTACCCCTTCAGGACAGGCATTGTTTAATACAAGATTTCCCCACAGATGCACTGCAAGAACCTGTGGATACTAAGCAGGCCCACTATACAGGCCAGCCCCACCGAATACCACAATTCAGAGTACTGGCTACCCCTCTGCCCATCTTTCATTTAATAACATCTGAAAGACACTTTTCTGCCATAATAAGAACAATATGCCCTTAAAACATTTAGCGGACAAAATGTAAATATACTTTTTTTTATCTTGTACTGATTTTGTACTATGTATTTTTTTCATAGGCTAGAGTTCTAATAACAGACAAAAACGGAGCCCAAGGGACCCCAATGACCACAATGCAATCTGTCATTTGCCTGTCGGATGTTTGTCCTCTTCAACTCAAATTGCCAGGGGAAAAGGTCAGGCTTGCAGGACTTTTTCTTCCTGCAATTGCTGACGGATCTGCGCTGGAAAATCCGAACGGATAGTCCATAACAGATGTGAACGTAGCCTTAGCATAGTTAATCATTAAAGGGGTTATTCATTCCCTGCTCTGGATATGCTTTATAACTAATATACAGAGTTGTGTGAAAGTTTACACATGTTCTAGATTTCTGCATATATAAGACCTATAACTGCATCAGATTTTCACACAATTTCTAAAAGTAGATAAAGAAAACCCAAATCAAAGAAATCAGCAAAAATATTACACTCAGTCATTTATTTATAAAAGAAAATGATCCAATATTATGCAGCATTTTGCGGGAAAACCGCAGAATGTCAATTAACCTACAGAAGCGCCGGTGGTTTCATGGTGCTTTTTTGCTGTGGGACACTACATGGGGCCTTAGCCTCAAGCCTATTATGTTGGTGGGTGTTCTCCCATGAACTGCTCACTTTAGGTCCTTCTACAACATTTCTATTGCGTTAAAGTCAGGATTTTGACCTGGCCATCCGAAAACTTTAACTTAATTCTTCTTTAACCACTCTTTGGTAGAATTACCTGTGTGCTTAGGATTATTGTCTTGCTGCATGACCAATGTTCTCTAGAGATTCAGCTCATGTACAGATGTCCTGACATTTTCCTTTAGAATTTGGTGGTATAATACAGAATTTATTATTTGATCAATGATGGATAAGCAATCCCGGCCCAGATGCAGCAAAACAGGCCAAAACAATGATACTAACGCCAGTATTTTTCACAGAGTGTATGAGGTTTTTATGATGGAATACAGTGTTTTCCTTTCTCCAAGTATAATGCTTCGTATTTAAATTAAAAAGCCCTTTTTTGGTCTCATCTGTCAACAAAACATTGTTCCAAAAGCCATCCAGCTTGTCCAGGTGATCTTTAGCAAACGTGCAGCAATGTTCTTTTTGTAGAGCAGCGTTATCCTTGAAATTCTGCTAAATACACCATTGTTGTTCAGTGTTCTGGACTCATGAACATTAACATTTGCTTATGTGAGAAACACTTTAGCTGCCTAAAGGAAACGCCTTAAAGTAGTTGCCCAGGCAAAAATGGACAATAAATTTATTTTTTAAATAGGACGGGGGAGGTGAAAAAAAATCAAAAAAAATCATAATCACCTTTCCCTGGTGCTCTGGTGCCTCCCTGCATGGTCCGGTCCTCTCGGTCCAGTGGCGGAAGTCCCAGCCACACGGAACCGCTGAGGCCAATCACTGGACTCAGCAGAAGGATTCCAGGACATCAGACAGCGAGTAGTTTCGCTCTGAGAAGACGCCGGAGCAGAAGGACTGGATTGTGCTGGGAAGACACTGAAGCACCGGGGACAGGTGAGTATTATTTATTTTAATTTTTTTCACCTCCCCAGCCCAAAAAAACAATAATTTGCCTGGATAACCTCTTTAAGGACACAGCCTAAAAGTACCTTAATGACCAGGCCTCATTTTTCAAAATGTATCACTTTATATTTTGATTTTGAGATTGTTTTTTTCATGACACATTGTGCTTCATGTTAGTGGTAAACATTGATCAATATTTTTGTATTTATTTATAAAAAAATAGGAAATTTAGAAAAAAAAATCATAATTTTCAAAGTGTGAAATGCTCTGCTTTTCAGACAGTCATACAACCCAAATACATAATAAATATTATCTACCATATTTCTGATTTATATGGTATAATCTTTTAATCATCCTTTAATTTATTTTGGACGTTAGAAAACTTACAATTGTAACAGTGATTTTCCAGATTTACAAGAAAATTTCCCAAACTAATTTTTTATGGACTACTTTAGTTCTGAAGGTCTATATATTAGAAAACCCCATAAATCACCTAATTTTTAAAACTGCACCCCACAAATAATTTAAAACAGAAATTTGGGAAGTTTGTTAACTCTTTAAGCATTTCACGGAATTAAAGCAATATGGAGGTGAAATTTAGACATTTCATTTTTTTCAATAATACATTCATTTAGTCCTAAAATTAACATATTCACAAAGAGTTAAAGGAGAAAATGCACAGAAATACCCTACATGTAGGTGTAAACTGATGTTTGGGCACACGGCAGTGTGTGGAAGTGAAGGAGCGACACTGGGTGTTTGAAAAGCAGATTTTGCTGGAATAGTTTTCAGGTACCATGTTGCAGTTGCAGAGCACAAAGTACCAATACAATGGAAACCCCCTATAAGAGACCCCATTTTGGAAACTACACCCCTGACAGAATTTATCAAGTGAGCATTTTGACCCCACAGCCGTTTCACAGATTTTATTAACATTGGGATGTGTAAATGAAAAATTACTAAAACATCACTTTATCCCCAAAGTTTTCATTTTCACAAGGGGTTAAAGGTGAAAAAACACACCACAGTTTGTTAAACTATTTCTCCTGAACATGGCAATACCCCATATGTGATCGTAATCTGCTGTATGGGTACATGACGAGGCTTGGAATGGAAAGAGCGCTATTTGACTTTAGGAGGGCAGATTTTGCTGGAATAGTTTTCAGGTGCCATGTCATATTTGCAGAGCCCCTAAAGTACCAGTATAATGGAAACTCCTCAAAAGTGACCCCATTTAAGAAACTACATCCCTCAAGGAATTTCTCAAGGGGTATTATCATTTTGAGCCCAAGAGTGCTTCACAAAAATAAATGTACAAAGTGAAAATTATAATTTTTAAAGAAATATGCAATTTCAGTTCCCAATATGTCACACCCAGTTTTAGTCATCATAATGGAAAAGTGGTAAAGTGGAATCCGCAGACCAATGACTGCTTTTTGGAAACTACATTACTGAAGAGACTTATCAAGTGGCATAGAGAGCATTTTTAACCCCTGAACGTTGCATTCATTTAATTTCCAGAACTAAATGTCCAGCTGATAATGAAAAGAGAAAATTGAAATTTTTAAAGATACACCATTTCAGTGCCGATATGTTGTGCCCAGCTTGTGTCAGCAGAGCCACACA
This sequence comes from Leptodactylus fallax, assembly GCA_947044405.1. Classification (NCBI taxonomy): domain Eukaryota; kingdom Metazoa; phylum Chordata; class Amphibia; order Anura; family Leptodactylidae; genus Leptodactylus; species Leptodactylus fallax. The sequence continues at coordinate 334,329 of CAMRHE010000148.1, read as the reverse complement.
CTCCAAAAACTGTTAAGCGGGTATCCCGGACACAACAGCGTTTGGAACGTTCATCTCTGATACAAGCTGGGCGCAACATATTATGCAAATGAAATGACTTATTCCTGGAAAAATTGCCATTTTCACCATCATCTACGTATTCATTTCTGGAAAATTAATTAATGCAACACTTGGGGGTTAAAAATGCTTACTGTATCTCTGGATAAATTTTTTCAGGGTGTAGTTTCCAAAATGGGGTCACATGTCAGGAAATTCCACTTTACTGGCATTTTAGGGCTCTACAAAAGTGTCGTGACCTCCAAAAACCAAACCATCTAAATCTGTGCTCCAAAAACTACATGGCGCTCCTTCTCTTCTGTGCCTGGCTCTACTCAAACAGCAGTTTATACCCACATATGGCATTATTAAGTACGTTATCCTGAGTACAACAGTGTCATTCAAGTGGGCATAAACTGCAGTTTGGGCACACAGCAGGGCGCAGATGTGAAGGAGCGCTATGTGGCTTTTGGAGTGATTTAGATGTTTGGTATCTGGATGCCATGTCATGTTTGCTGAGCTTCTATGAAAAGTGGAATCCCCTAGGAAGTGACCCCATTTTGAAAATTGCACCCCTCAAAGAATTTTTCAAGTGGTCTAGTGAGCATTAGTATCCCAGATATGAATGCACAGCTGTGCAGAGTACATTGGGAACAGCAAATTCCCTACTATTTCCCCAGTAGCACTTATGATTGGGGGGGGGAATCACTCTGGGGTTCACTTCTGGTTCCTTTTCTCTTGTAAGCTCTAAATTTGGGATGTCCCCAGATATACACTTGCACAGCTTATACATTTTCTTCCTGCCACAGACAGTTGTGTTCTAATGATTTGGAGATTTTTGGGGTTTTTGTGTTCACATTGTACAAGCTATTTTTTTTTTCTGATGATGCAGCCATATGAGGGATTGTTTTTTGTGGTATGAGATGCATTTTGTAATGACACCATTTTGGGTGCCTATAACTTATTGACTAAATTTTATTAACTCTTTTTTGGTGGATTTAAAAAATAAATAAATAAAAATAAACATCAATTCTGGCATAGAATATGCAATGTACAGCATAAGTAACATGTTACCTTTATTGTGTGGGTTGATACGATTACAGTGATACCTAATTTAGATTTTTTTTTTTATGTGTTACTAATTTTGCATAACAAAAATCTATTTAGGGACATACAGTGCCTTGCGAAAGTATTCGGCCCCCTTGAACTTTTCAACCTTTTACCACATTTCAGGCTTCAAACATAAGGATATAAAATTTTAATTTTTTGGTGAAGAATCAACAACAAGTGGGACACAATCGTGAAGTGAAATGAAATTTATTGGATATTTTAAACTTTTGTAAAAAATAAAAAACTGAAAAGTGGGGCGTGCCATATTATTCGGCCCCCTTAAGTTAATACTTTGTAGCGCCACCTTTTGCTGCGATTACAGCTGCAAGTCGCTTGGGGTATGTCTCTATCAGTTTTGCACATCGAGAGACTGAAATTCTTGCCCATTCTTCCTTGGGAAACAGCTCGAGCTCAGTGAGGTTGGATGGAGAGCGTTTGTGAACAGCAGTTTTCAGCTCTTTCCAAAGATTCTCGATTGGATTCAGGTCTGGACTTTGACTTGGCCATTCTAACACCTGGATACGTTTATTTGTGAACCATTCCATTGTAGATTTTGCTTTATGTTTGGGATCATTGTCTTGTTGGAAAATAAATCTCCGTCGCAGTCTCAGGTCTTTTGCAGACTCCAACAGGTTTTTTTCCAGAATGGTCCTGTATTTGGCTCCATCCATCTTCCCATCAATTTTAACCATCTTCCCTGTCCCTGCTGAAGAAAAGCAGGCCCAAACCATGATGCTGCCACCACCATGTTTGACAGTGGGGATGGTGTGTTCAGGGTGATGAGCTGTGGTGCTTTTACGCCAAACATATCGTTTTGCATTGTGACCAAAAAGTTGGATTTTGGTTTCATCTGACCAGAGCACCTTCTTCCACATGTTTGGTGTGTCTCCCAGGTGGCTTGTGGCAAAATTTAAACAAGACTTTTTATGGATATCTTTGAGAAATGGCTTTCTTCTTGCTACTCTTCCATAAAGGTCAGATTTGTGCAGTGTACGACTGATTGTTGTCCTATGGACAGACTCTCCCACCTCAGCTGTAGATCTCTGCAGTTCATCCAGAGTGATCATGGGCCTCTTGGCTGCATCTCTGATCAGTCTTCTCCTTGTTTGAGATGAAAGTTTAGAGGGACGGCCGGGTCTTGGTAGATTTGCAGTGGTCTGATATTCCTTCCATTTCAATATGATAGCTTGCACAGTGCTCCTTGGGATGTTTAAAGTTTGGAAAATCTTTTTGTATCCAAATCCGGCTTTAAACTTTTCCACAACAGTATCACGGACTTGCCTGATGTGTTCCTTGGTCTTCATGATGCTCTCTGTGCTTTAAACAGAACCCTGAGACTATCACAGAGCAGGTGCATTTATACGGAAACTTGATTACACACAGGTGGATTATATTTATCATCATCAGTCACTGCACTGAAAGTAAAGGGGCCGAATAATATTGCACGCCCCACTTTTCAGTTTTTTATTTTTTACAAAAGTTTAAAATAACCAATAAATTTCGTTCCACTTCACAATTGTGTCCCACTTGTTGATTCTTCACCAAAAAAATTAAAATTTTATATCTTTATGTTTGAAACCTGAAATGTGGCAAAAGGTTGCAAAGTTCAAGGGGGCCGAATACTTTCACAAGGCACTGTAAATCAATTATTTTTGCATCACCACCTTCTGAGATGTGTAACATTTTTATTTTTTCGGTTGCAGTAGTTAATTAGTGCTTACTTTTTGCAGACAACCTGTGCTTTTTATTGGTACTGTTTTTGGGTACATATGAGTTTTTGGTCACTGTTTATAGCATTTTTTTAAGGCGAGAGGGCGAAAAATCATTATTTGCAGTGTTTATTTTGCAGTTTTTTTTCCCCAGACATTCACTATGCAGGTTAAATAATGTTTCAGTTTTATTGTATGGGTTGCTACGAATGCGGCAATACCAAATATGTATTGTTTTTATTAATTTTTTTTATATAATTCATTCTATATAGGAAATGGGCATTTGGGGGCTTTATTCATATATAAATGTTTTTTAATACACTTCTTTTTTTTACACTTTTTTTTTTTTAACTGCTTTTGTATTGTCCCACTAGGGGACCTGAACTAGCGATGTTCTGATCACTGGTTCAGTACTATACACTGCAATACACATATATACACGTGTATTGCAGTGTATAGAGCAGGGGTAGGTAACCTTTTTTGTTCGGTGTGCCGATTTAAATAAAAAAAATCAAAGATGAGGTCCTCTGAGTGCCGTGCAATAATTTTAAGGCTGATGACACCTACACTCATATAGCACAAACCGTAACATAGGGGTGCTGTCATACTGTGCTCCCAGCCACAAGCGTTTACTGCTACAGTCATATGAAAAAGTTTGGGCACCCCTACCCCTAATCTTAATCATTTTTAGTTCTAAATATTTGGGTGTTTGCAACAGCCATTTCAATTTGATATATCTAATAACTGATGGACACAGTAATATTTCAGGATTGAAATGAGGTTTATTGTACTAACAGAAAATGTGCAATATGCATTAAACCAAAATTTGACCGCTGCAAAAATTTGGGTACCCTTATCATTTTATTGATTTGAATACTCCTAACTACTTTTTACTGACTTACTGAAGCACAAAATTGGTTTTGTAACCTCACTGAGCTTTGAACTTCATAGCCAGGTGTATCCAATCATGAGAAAAGGTATTTAAGGTGGCCAATTGCAAGTTGTTCTCCTATTTGAATCTCCTCTGAAGAGTGGCATCATGGGCTCCTCAAAACAACTCTCAAATGATCTGAAAACAAAGATTGTTCAACATAGTTGTTCAGGGGAAGGATACAAAAAGTTGTCTCAGAGATTTAACCTGTCACTTTCCACTGTGAGGAACATAGTAAGGAAATGGAAGACCACAGGGACAGTTCTTGTTAAGCCCAGAAGTGGCAGGCCAAGAAAAATATCAGAAAGGCAGAGAAGAAGAATGGTGAGAACAGTCAAGGACAATCCACAGACCACCTCCAAAGAGCTGCAGCATCATCTTGCTGCAGATGGTGTCACTGTGCATCGGTCAACAATGCAGCACACTTTGCACAAGGAGAAGCTGTATGGGAGAGTGATGCGAAAGAAGCCGCTTCTGAAAGCACGCCACAAACAGAGTCGCCTGAGGTATGCAAAAGCACATTTGGACAAGCCAGCTTCATTTTGGAAGAAGGACCTGTGGACTGATGAAACAAAGATTGAGTTGTTTGGTCATACAAAAAGGCGTTATGCATGGCGTCAAAAAAACACAGCATTCCAAGAAAAACACTTGCTACCCACTGTAAAATTTGGTGGAGGTTCCATCATGCTTTGGGGCTGTGTGGCCAATGCCGGCACTGGGAATCTTGTTAAAGTTGAGGGTCGCATGGATTCAACTCAGTATCAGCAGATTCTTGAGACTAATGTACAAGAATCAGTGACGAATTTGAAGTTACGCCGGGGATGGATATTTCAGCAAGACAATGATCCAAAACACAGCTCCAAATCTACTCAGGCATTCATGCAGAGGAACAATTACAATGTTCTGGAATGGCCATCCCAGTCCCCAGACCTGAATATCATTGAACATCTGTGGGATAATTTGAAGCGGGCTGTCCATGCTCGGCGACCATCAAACTTAACTGAACTGGAATTGTTTTGTAAAGAGGAATGGTCAAAAATACCTTCATCCAGGATCCAGGAACTGATTAAAAGCTATAGAAAGCGACTAGAGGCTGTTATTTTTGCAAAAGGAGGATCTACTAAATATTAATGTCACTTTTCTGTTGAGGTGCCCATACTTTTGCACCGGTCAAATTTTGGTTTAATGCATATTGCACATTTTCTGTTAGTACAATAAACCTCATTTCAATCCTGAAATATTACTGTGTCCATCAGTTATTAGATATATCAAATTGAAATGGCTGTTGCAAACACCCAAATATTTAGAACTAAAAATGATTAAGATTAATAGGGGTGCCCAAACTTTTTCATTTGACTGTATTTGCCTTGATACACCTGTACTTTCCCATTAGGGGGCGTTCACACTACCGTTGGTGACCGTCAGTAGTGTCCGTTGCTATTGTCCGTTACAAGATTTTAGCATCGGACACTAGCTGAACCGTCAGAAATCCGTTAAAATTTCCATTAATTTCAATGGGTTTTTATATTGTGTCCGTTAATGTCCATTTGTGTCCGTTTACACCCAATCCGTCAGAAGTCCATTTTTTTCCGCGGACAAAAAAATCCTACATGCAGGACTTTTTTGTCCGTTTGGAAAAACGGATTCTTGACGGACAGCAAGTGTCCGTTGTTTTTTAATATTGAAGTTTATGGATAACGGACTTATAACGGACAGTAACTGATAGCCATCAGTTACTGTCTGTTATTTTATGTCTGAAAGCAGAAACAAAAAACAAAAAAAACCGGACAGTGTTAAAAAACAGACACTAACTGATGCTAATGTGTCCGTTTTTTTTTAACTGATCCATTAATTGGATCAGTTAAAAAAACGAACACATTAACATCAGTTAGTTTCCGTTAATGTCTGTTATGATAGGTGTCCGTTTTTTTTTTTTGTTAACGCACACCTTCATAATGGACTCCAACAGTAGTGTGAACCCTGCCTTAGAAGCAATGTAAGTACATGTGTAAACCACAATTAGTGGTAAATGTATATGACTGGTAGCAGAGTGAGGTAACACCTGTAGGATGGTGACACACTATGTACCTGGATGCTGCATTCAGTCCCCAGCCGCCAATACTTTCACTTTTCTGTAAGAGAAACGCGGATTAATTTCAGTCACTTTTAATTCCTGGCGGTGCAGTAACAGCAAAACCCCAGCTAGGAATTAATGAGTGTCACACTTACCCCAAAGTGACAGCACTGGTGCCCAGGAATTAGATTTGGCTATAGCCGCATCTGGGTACACAGTGTGTCACCACATGAAAAGAAACACTCTAAGGCTTAGGCCCCACGTTGCGGAAAAGCAGCTTTTTTTTGTTGCAGATTTTGCTGCGTTTTTTTTTATAGCCAAAGCCAAGAATGGCTACAAAAGGAATGGGAAATATATAGAAAGTTCTTATACTTCTATTTTCTGCTGAAGCAACTCGTGGGTTTGGCTCAAAAAAACGCAACAAAATCTGCACCAAAAACGTTGCGTTTCCGCAATGTGGGGCCTTAGCCTTAGGCCTCCTGCACACAAATGGCACGGATGTGGTTTTCACTGACCTATACATTAAAAATGAATTGACAGGGCCACAAATGCAGACAGATACAGGGTATGTATAGGACAGTTATAGGACAGATGTAGGACCTGCTCCATAATTTGCACCTCTTCAATTTGGCCCGGACACACAGCCGCAAAAAGAACGGCTGTGTGTTTGGCCCCTTTGAAATGTATAGGTCTGTACAGTTAACCCTATCATGTCCCTCACATTAACCCCTGTGTGCTATACATAAGGGTTACTGATATGTGAGACATATGGAGGTAATAATTAAGTAAATATCTTCATTATTGAGGTCCCCGACCCCTGGTATAGAGGAAGTCAGCTTATGCGGACATAGGTTGACTTCCTCATATGCAGACCCTGGGCTGCAGAAAATACATATCGGCACCCTTCGATATTGCTGCAGGTGGGGGAGGGGGGCATCTGTATGGCGGAAACCCTGTGGATGATGTGGTCACGTTTGACTGTGACATCCAAGAAGTTAAAACCCCTGATCAGAGCTCAGCTCCAGGGTGCTAGCCATCAGTGTCAGCTAACAACTGCTCCCGATACCGCCTGTTCAGATATTGTGCGGGCGGCAGCGATCCCCTGGGATAGCTTGTTATTACAACACACTTTTCCCGATATGGCCATTATATGATCGGAACATGAACCAATCAGGTTCCGATCATGTCTCCGTGACCAGCAGCAGCTATTAGCTCTGTGGTCACAGAGTTACCGGCACTTGACCCGATCCCAGCAAGCACTGACATTTATATACAGTGACCGGTTGGGAACCGGTTAAAGGTTACATTGGGTTCCCTTGTGACCTGGCAGACTATTATATTTATTGCTCTTGGCATGATCTTTGTTGATTGACCATTCCTCGGGAGGTTAATTATGGTCTTGAACTTCCTCCATTTGTACACAATGTGTCTGATTTTGGATTGGTGGAATCCAGACTCTTTAAAGAGTACAGTGTCCATATTAAGACATCCTCAGATATCAGAGTCAAACATCAGATTAATAGCAGTTTACAACAGTGATACCTGACTTTGATACCTTACTCTGACACCTGACTTTGATTCTGACACCTGACTTTGATTCTGACACCTGACTTTGATACCTGACTTTGACTCTGACACCTGACTTTGATACCTGACTTTGATTCTGACACCTGACTTTGATACCTGACTTTGATTCTGACACCTGACTTTGATTCTGACACCTGACTTTGATTTTGACACCTGACTTTGATACCGACACCTGACTTTGATACCGACACCTGACTTTGATTCCGACACCTGACTTTGATTCCGACACCTGACTTTGATTCCGACACTTGACTTTGATTCTGACACATGACTTTGATTCTGACACCTGACTTTGATTCTGACACCTGACTTTGAGTCTGACACCTGACTCTATGGATTTTCTGGGCTGGTTGTAAAACTTAGATGACTTCTGACTTTCATATCTGATTGAGTCACAACTCAGCAGTCAGCTATGAAGCACATACAATGTTACACTGTGATTGGCCAGGATGACTGACCTCTGAGTGAACTCACTGCTCACACTCAGGAGTAGAAGATACTTGTATAAGGCTGTAGGCTGAGAGCTCCATGAGTCTGATAAAAAGTTGTCTGACACAAAGTTGTCTGATACCTGACTCAGTCAGAGATCAGACTCACACATCATCTGAGTTTTTCATATACATACAAGCCAGCCAGCACATACAATGGTGGAGATTTATCAAGTAAAATGCTCCATAATTCTGGTATCATTTTCACCAAATAACCTAACATGTTGTGTGCCACATTCATCAAGTGTTTTAAATGGAGGTTAAGGAGCAGGGTGTTAGCTGTCAGTTACAGCTGACACCCTCTCCCGATGCCGTCCGCGGCAGTCAGTGCCGCTAGAAAACACTTAAAATGCCGCGGTCGCTATTGACCGCGGCATCTTAAGGGTTAAACAGCGGGGATCGGTGTTATCACTGGTCCCCGCTGTTTCAGTGGGAGCCTGGCTGTCAAATACAGCCGGGCTCCCGCGGTGATCGCACGGGCTCTGCTTCTGAGCCCGCTCGATCACCGTCACGTACCTGTACGTGGGGATGCGGTAACTAACCACATTCTCCCACGTACATGTACGTGAGAATGCGTGAAGGGGTTAAGGGGTTGTCCAAAAGTTTATGTAGAGGGACGATTTCTTAAGATAGGTCGCCAATAAGAAAACGGTGGAGCTTGGAAAACTGGTACCCCAACCAACTAGCTGCCACAGCTGCCAGAGCTCCAGTACCCAGGTACTGGTGATTAATTGTAAACTAGGCACAACCCCTTTAATGAATGTGGCTACTTTAAGAGAAACTTAACTCTAATTTTAATAATAATATAAGAGAGGATTAAAAGTTGGTCCCTGTACTGCCCTGGGCTAGTTTGTACCTGTATATTCTATATTTCCTCCTGTCTACTCTAATGCCCAGTCAGCATTCTTATATTCTTTCGGTTGACTGTACTGATCATCTGCCACTTGCTGTAGGAGCCTGTTTAGTAAAGTAATCTATGCCTTTCGTCCAATTGTACTGCATTGAATAACTAGAACTGGATTGCTTTTCTTGTTTTGCATGGCAGCCTTTTCACTAAATGCTTCCTATCACTACATTTCAATCTATTAATACTGCCCTCATGCTGTTCTTATTGTATACAGCTTCTGTTAGCGCCCCCTCAGGAGTACATATAGGGTGACGTAATGAATGTTGCAGCCTGGACTAACAAATGGAGACAGAATATGCTAAAATATTATCTTTTTATGGTTTTGTAGAATAACTACTTACTAGTGGGTTAACACCTTAGTGACCATTTTAAGGTCTCATTTACACACACCCTTGTTTAATAAAAATACTATGAATTTCAATCATCTTTAATGTAAAGCTACGTTTGCACTACCATAATTAATGTCCATTGCTGTCACCCATCATGTGGTGACAGCGATGGACATTAATTTTAGCAGAGTAAGGGGAACAGACTAAGCCTCCACCATTCTGTGTACATTCATATGGACTCTAATGTAAACATGAATGACGCTATAGTTCCTCATATTTGTTTACGTTTGTAACAAAAGAAAAAGTCTTGCATGCAAGTAAAAAACATGACAGAAGATAGATTTCATCATTTTTTTTACAGTGGGGTGAATGCAGACAGACACCCATTGCAGGGGGCTCCATCTGCATCTGTCGTTTAATGTCCATAACAGGATGAGAGCAACGGACATTGAATAACAGTAGTGTTTTGGGTGGTATTTTTTTTTTTATTTTGTTAGTGTTTGTACTAGAGTTTATGAAGTGCGGAATGTGGAAGCATAAAGGAAAAATACCAATTTATCAAGCCCTGCATTCCAGTATTTTGACTTCAAAGTCACAAAGAAGGGTTTTTGAACTTTTTGGGGTAGATTTATTATGCCCCTACACTACTTTTATTGCGTAAATAATTTGTAAATCTCGGGTTTGCAACTTTTGTGACCTCTTTCTGAAAAGGTTGCGTTACAAGGAGATACTTTGTACAGGGCCACTGACTGTACTAGATTTAGCATAATTCATGCCAACTTTCTAGTGTAAGGCTAAGGCCCCATGTTGCGAGCTGCAGCCAAAAAGCTCTGTGGAAAAAACCATGGCGGAAACACATTGTGGTTTTTCCTGCAGCACTCTTCACAGAAAAACTCTGCGAACTTTCTGCTACAATTATACCTATACAGAAAATGCCAGCATTTCAGTAGGTATTATTGAGATGCTGTGATTTACAAAAATGTGACGGTTTTTGAAATCGCAGTACAGTAATACCTCATACACTCGCGTTTCCGAATTTGCGAATTCACAGATTCGCGATATTTTTTTGGCAACTAACATATATAGATTTTGCTCTTTTTTTTTCAGATCTGTGAAATTTAATTAAAAAAAACACCTTCGCTATTGGGTAGTAGCGTCCTGTTCGTTACGTACCCGGTAATTAGTTTCATTTTACTGTGAGTGTATAAGAAAAATGAATGAATGTATTAATATACAGTACTGTACAGTATACTTTAGTATACTTTAGTATACTGTACAGTACTGTAGGGTAAAGTTTATTGATATTTAGGGGTTAAACATTAGAAACCGGCATTGTAAGCGCTTCTAAGTGCTTGTACCAAACATTCGCGATTCCTCGCGATCCGCGACCCGCTCTGTCACCTAACCTCGCGAATGTACGAGGTATTACTGTATGTCCGTTGTGAATATTTTTCTGCAATGTGTGAATGGGATTTGCCAGAATCTCATCCACTTTGCAGGGACAGAAAAAATGCGGCATTTACACTACGTGGGGCTCTGGCCTAAATGATGACTGAAATCTACACCAGTTGCGAATTGGAATAGATTTCAGTACTGGTGCATGGACTGCTAGAAAATGAGCATAATTTATGGCAAGGCCTAAACTTAACATAAATTAGTTGCATTGCGACTTTCTTGCATTTTTATGCCACTCACTTCATTTTTCAAAAGTGGGTGTGGTTAGTTTGTTGAGCGGATGTACATCAGATTTATCAAATGTGGATTTTTAAAAAGTTGCAAAAATTGCTGAGATCTCACTCCAGAATTTGGATGGAGTAGAAAGTGGAGACAAAAGTGATAGGCCTTATTTACATGACAGTGAATAACAGTCATGTGACAACCATTTTATAATCCATGCATGTCTGTAGGTGTATTCACATTCATTTCACGGCCATCAAAAATCTTTTTGACAAACATAAAACTAGACATGTGAATAGACCCATAGACATTCACGGGTTTTAAAATGGTGTTTTAAAATGGTGCTTTTCAAAAAAGGCTCCTAGGCTTGTCTGCTGTACATGTCTAGAAGTGTATGAATTTTCCAATATACTATGCAATGTATTGTATTAGTGACCAGACCCCTTGGATTTCAAGACCCCCTTTGTCTTCTAAAAATGATAGAAAAAAAAACGTAAAATGTTTTTTAAAATTAAAAAGTAAAAATAACTAAAAGTTTAAATCAACCCCCTTTCCCTAGATTACATATTACATATAAGAGACATTCCTCAAAATGGTATAAATAAAAACTACATCTGGCCCTACAAAACAAGGTGCCTTACAGGTACATAACCAAACATAACCAAAACTACATATATTTGGTATCACCATTAATGGCGCCAGCCCTAAAAATATTTGTAGCATGTCATTTTGGCCACACAGTGAATGCCATAAAAACAAAACCCATAAGAAAGTAGTACAAAGACAGTTTTTTTCTAATTCCACCCCATTCTGAATTTTTTACCAGCTTCCAATTACATCATATGGAATATTAAATGGTACCTTTATGGAGTAAGCTCTCATTCGGTTCTGTGAACGGAAAAATTAAAAAGTTATGGCTTTTTGAAGGAGGGGAGTAAAAACTAAACATGGCTGCGGTGGGAAGGAGTTAAACATTGTGCACTGTTTGATAAATTTGGCATATTAACGCAAACTCCAACAAAACTGACTTTAAAATTTCCCTTCATGATAAATCTCCCCTTTGTATGTAGAGTTTTCAGTATTAAATTAGAGACAATTTAAAATCTGCCTACAGCGCTTTTTGACCTACAAATAATAGCATGGAAAACGCAAGTGAAAAAGCCGCAAAAATGCTGCAAAATGCTGACTTTTGGAGTACTACCCTGTTCAGAAAATTTCCAGGTACACATTTTGATCTTTTCAGTTACCCATCACTGTTAGGGTACATACTGTAGAAATCCTCTCTGCAATAACTACTCAGCCTTGCATTCATGTTAGAAATTAAAGTGGTTTCAAATTGAAGGACTATTTTCAGAATCAGTACTCCTACCCTATTCACACAGAAAGTGGATGAGAGTGGGGGCGGAGCCTAACCGTCGATGCTGATGGACGTCTGAGCCTGCAGCTCCGTCAGACACTAAGCCACTACCTGCCTTAAAACGCTCAATTGAGGACTAGAATGGGCAAGACACTGAGAGAAAGAAGCGGGGAACTACCAGGTACCCCCACGGGCAAGAATAACGCAGCGGAGGTGCATAAATTCTTTCGCAAAAAGGTCCAGCGTTCTCCTGCAGTGGCGCGCAAGATGGCGCTGGAAGAGGCCCACTCGGGAGACGCGGCAGAGGACTCAGATCTGGACAGCGGGTCGGGTACTGACCGGACAGACGCTATCTCCGGGGTGATTACCAAGTCCTTCCTTCGCAAGGCTCTGGCACAAGCAATCGCCCCAGTGCTCGCGGAGCTCTCTGACATACGGGCCGACATACACTCCGTGGGCAAAAGAGTAGACTCCCTTGAGTCGGCGTGCTCAGCGATTACTCTTCACTCCTCTTTGCTGGCACAACGTATCGCCGATCATCATACCCACCTGAATAGAACATACGATGTTCTGGAGGATCTGGAGAATCGGAACCGCAGGAGGAACCTGCGCCTCAAGAGCCTTCCGGAAACTCCCGCTTCTGAGGATCTGAGAGAGGTGATGTCGGCCATCTTTGTATCCCTCGTGGGTGCGGAAAGGGCAGCCTCGGTCCAAATCGAAAGGGTCCACCGAGCGGTCAGACCTAAACCCTCCCCTGCTGACCCACCGAGGGATGTAATCTGTGGGCTGCTGTCCTCCGAGGACACATCTGCTATACTAGCTGCTGCAAGGGAAAAAAGGCCACTTATGCATGCCCAAACAGAGATCCACCTATACCAAGACCTGGCGCCATCTACCCTGGCAAAGCGTCGGATGTTACGTCCACTGCTAGAGGCTCTACGAGAAAGAGGCCTTCAGTATGCATGGCTTTTTCCCTTCGGGTTGTCTGTTCTTAAGCAAGGCCGCAGGATAGTCATACGTTCACCAGAAGATTTCTCCAAAGCCTGGGCCTTGCTCGACATACCCCCTATGGAGATTCCCTCGTGGTTGTCTCTCCCGGAGGACTTACACTCCTGGCCGTCACTGCCCAACTTTGAACAGGAAGGCCTGCAACAGTGTCTCAGGTCGCCAAGACCTAGGAAACCCTCCTTGAAGAGACACATACAAGAATCCACTTGATGTCGGTAATCTTACCACTGAGCTGTTCCTCTGCGTGGAGCTGACTTGTGTGTGAAAGGTACCTCTTGCAAATTCACTGTGGAACCATTCCCTCCCACTGGACTGGCCCAGAAGTGAAGTACCTATATCCTACACTCATATCCAGGACTGCTGGCGGTTGAAGGTACCTTCTACCCTGAACCTATCCTCCCACACCCCCTCATACTTTCCACAACCTCCACTCCCTCATGACCTATCCCAGAAGCTTGCTTTGTGCCCGATGGGCCCTGCAGCACCCACAGTAAGAGTGTCTGGCACCCTATACCGGTACACTGGAGGTTGGAGCTCTGTCACTATCTACCATATTCCCCCCCCCCCAGTTCACTGAGAGGTCCAACTGTTTGAGTTGTTTGATATACATGTCTGTGGGTGGGTTTTCTGACTAACAATTGTATTTGTGGGGCCTTCCGCCCCCCGTCCGGGATTTCGGGGCCGGTGATGCGGTTATGGTGCTTTGGAGGAGGAGCGCAGGCGCGTGGGGCCCCGTGGTCTCGGATGGCGGGGGAGCCCAGGTTGGGGAAGAGGTTTATTACTTTAGTATGGAGTATATTCATTCAGTGAATCAAAAATTTTCACGTTGCACTGTGTACACTAGGCACGTCAGGGAACTTGCTAAGTACGCCTACTTGCTACTAACTACTAACTGCCAATTACTAATCATTACTCATTGTTACTAATCAGTACCTATCGCTAACTATCAGGGGTTACCACAAAAACCATTACTAACAGCTAACTATTACTAACTATTAACTACTACCAGCGGAATATCGGGGGGGGGGGGTTGTTGGGTGGGGGGGCGGGGCTCTCACACAGGTTTGTGGGTTCTCTGGTTAGCAGGGTGTCGTGCCGGGATTCCCGATGCCCCGGGAAGTTATGCCGCCCTAATACATAGGGGTGTGTGCACTAACCACCCTAACCATATTGCTGGGATAGACCCCCATAAGGGATTTCGGTATAACCACATTGGAGATGTTTATGTAATCTCGGATTGTATTGATTCTGTTGTTAATGTTGTATAATATGACATGGGCTCATTTCGGCGCAATTATGGCAACTATCGCTGAGCCTATTTGCACTCTCATACTGTCCGCCTCCCGCCCGCCCAGGCATGTCCGTAGGATATCTCTAACTCTCACATCTCTTGTGTACCTCTACATCTTTTACACACTGTTGCCTGTATGTAGTCCCCATTGTTACACGCCTCTATGCGTATCCACTCCTGTAAGGTATGGTAGTCGGCTGTCACGATTGGGACCATCTCCGTTTCCCCTATCCTTTTTATATTCTGTCTATTGAGTAAGTGTTTCAAGCTTAGCGGCTGTCAGGCGTTGCCGCTAAATATTTCATCTATTGACGGGCGCATTATCTTGGGCCCAACCTAGCTCTTGTACTCTTTCTCTTCTCTATCTCTATTTAAGCTTTCTTCACCTGTCTCCTTTCTCCCTTTCTACCCCTCCCCTTCCCCGACTGGTTGTCTCTCTACCCAAACCTTCCCGCCTAACCTCTGTTTGTTCAAATACCCCTCCTCTCCCTCTCTCCCTTACCCTTCTTACCCATTGGACTCACATTGTCTCAGAATCACCATGTCCGAATTAGTTTTTACCTCCTTTAACACCCAGGGCCTAAACTCCCCGAATAAGAGATCTCAAATTTTTACCATACTCCGTAAGCTGCACACAAATGTGGCGTTCCTTCAAGAAACCCATTTCAAAACAGGGAAAATCCCTCGCCTCCCCACAAAAATGTTCACTACTTGTTTCCACTCCACGAATCCCACTGCTTCCTCTAGGGGTGTATCCATTCTATTTCATTCCTCAGTGCCTTTCCAGTGTTCTCAAACTTATAAGGACTCCGAGGGCAGAATTTTGCTGCTAAAAGGCACTATCGCTACTTATAAATACACCTTTGCCAATTTCTACGCTCCCAATCAAGGCCAAGTGGCTTGGCTTGTTGAGGCTCTGCGCACATTGGAACTCTTTGCAGAAGGTTCTGTAATCCTAGCTGGCGATTTTAACCTCACTCTCAACCCTGCTCTTGATGCCTCTAGAGGGACATCTTCTATTCCCCAGAAAGCACTGGGTAGACTCCTGCAAGACCTAAATGACCTACATTTGGTCGATCTTTGGCGCCTGCACAACCCATCCGTGAAGGACTATTCCTTTTTTTCCAATCCACGGCAATCCTATCAGAGATTGGATTATATCTTTGTCACTAGAGATCTAGCCCCGTATTCTCTGCAATCCCGCATTGACTCTATATCGGTGTCCGATCATGCACCAGTATGGGCTAGGTTAACACTGCGCCAACTGCCTCAAAAGGATTGGTGCTGGAGATTAAATGAAGCTTTGATGGATCGCCCAGATCTAGTTGGGACCGTCAGGCGGCAGATGGAGTCGTACTTTGCCATAAATGTTAATACAGACACTTGTCCCACCATTACTTGGGAGGCACATAAGGCGGTAATTAGGGGAATTTTCATATCCCTGGCCTCCAGAGTCAAGAGGGAAACTCAGGCGGAACTAGACAAAATTCTCGCAGACATAGCGGCAATTGAACGCACACGCAAGGCAAGTAGACAGTTGAATAGAAGCACTGAACTCCAAACTTTGAGAGAAAAGCTAAAAGATGCCATTAACGTCCGAACGGCTAAACATTTTCTTCACTACCAACACAGGCTCTATGCACATGGGGACAAGGGGGGGTAAGCTTATGACTTCACTGATTAAGAAACGAAAGGCCAAGTGCTTCATTTCGGTTATAAAAGATCAAGCAGGCAACACACACAAATCCACCAAAGACATAACCTCGGCTTTCCTCTCATTTTACACTGGGCTATACAACCTAAACACCAATGATCCTGAGACCGCTACAACAAGCAAAGTAAATAGGATAGAAGAATTCCTTAACTCCCTCTCTCTGCCATCCCTGTCGGCGGAAGACGCTGCGACACTCACGTCCTCAATTTCTTTGGAAGAAATTAAATGTGTCTTAAATAGCTTACCTAAAGGGAAAAGCCCAGGTCCAGATGGCTTCCCCTTACAATACTATAAAGTATTCCAATCTGAATTACTACCGCATCTCTCTAGATCCTGTAATGCCCTGCTCTCTGGGAAAAAACTCCCCCGCCAAGCACAAGAAGCACATATTACGTTGCTTCCTAAAGAAGGGAAAGACCCCCTCTCCTGTGGTAGCTATAGGCCTATCTCCCTCCTTAATCTCGATCTTAAATTGTGGGCGAAAATATTGGCCACCAGAATGAAACATCTTCTACCCTCCTTACTACACCCGGATCAAGCTGGCTTTGTTCTGGGCAGAGAGGGAAAGGATAACTCCCATCGCTTACTCCACGTTATCACCCATGCTAGGAAAACACGCTCGAGCCTGGTTTTGCTGGGAGTAGACGCTGAAAAAGTGTTTGATAGAGTGGACTGGATATTTATGAAAGCTACGCTAAAAAAATTTAACTTCCCCCCTCAATATATAGAAGCGATCTTCACTCTCTATGGTTCCCCTTACGCTCGCTTAAAGATTAATGACACACTTTCCCCCAGCTTCAATATTACGAATGGGACTAGACAGGGTTGCCCTCTTTCCCCCTCCCTGTTCATTTTAGTATTGGAATCCCTATTACAGGCGGTTCGTGTTCACCCAGACATATCAGGATTTAAAATAGGAACACAAACTATGCATTCCGCCGCCTTTGCAGACGATGTTCTGTTTATGGTGTCCAACCCCGAGAAAGGGCTCCCTGCCATTGTAGAACTCCTCTCTCGCTATGGCTCAGTCTCCGGATATAAAGCCAATCTAGATAAATCGGAGGTATTAAATGTCTCTCTCCCCCCTAAACAATCACTACAAGTATCCGCTTCCACGCCCTTTAAGTGGACCTCAAAATCCATTAAATATTTAGGTGTCCAACTAACAGCGGATCCGTCTCACATCTACACAGAGAATTTTCAGCCACTACTAACAGAAATTCGCACCATGTTAGCTTCTTATCAAGGAATGCCGTTTTCTTGGTTTGGTAGACGAAATCTATTGCAGACTTATGTGCTTCCCAAGATCCTATACCGACCCCATATGTTGCCCATACGCCTCCCCCCGTATTTTTTCAAGTCATTAAGAAGTTTTTTCTCCACTTTCCTCTGGCGTGGCAAACGTCCACGGCTCTCTATAAGTTTCTTGATGAAGAAGAAGGTGGCGGGTGGCATGGGCATGCCAGATGTCTTAGGTTATTACAAAGCAATACAATTGAAGCGTTGGATTGAGCTCACTTCCTCGGAACCACCCTCACTATTCCATAAACTTTCTGTCTGCACATTTGGGCCGGCCTGCCAAGTAGACCTGTGGCTGTATGGCTCCCCAAGCCGCAGCTCCCAATCAATTGATCAAATCCTGTTAGGCACCTGTGAAACATGGCGGGAATTGAAAGAAACACTGGCACCTTCCCCTTCGCCTCTAAGCCCTATAGGCATTGTACCGGATTGGCTGGGAAGGTCGAAGGTATCCTGTTCAGACATGTGGCATCGCCTGACTTCACACCGACTGCTGGAGGCTGTTGGTGAGAAAGCAGAGGTGAATTTCGCAAAACTGGAATCGCTGGTCTCTGACAAACCGCTGTCCTTTCTACATAAACACCACCTGCACAAATATATGCGGGACTGGCTGACAGCTAACGCAATTCGAGTTGATCTCACTCCCTTCGAACGCAGCCTCATAGCTCGAAATAAATTTTTGACCAAGACATCATATGTCCTGTCCACTTATGTCAGTCCTGTTCGGATACACAAACCGGCTTTCCTAACTTCTTGGGAAATGGAGTTGGGTGTGGTCCTCTCAGAGGAGCAAGTCAAACAGGTATTACGAAATTCTCATGGCTTTTCCACCTGTGTGCGCCTACAGGAGACTCACTATAAGTTGCTAACCAGATGGTATCATACTCCACAATGGCTCCATAAAATGAATCTATCAGATTCTGACACTTGCTGGAGATGTAAGACTCAGAGTGGGTCCTTGTTGCACATATGGTGGCAGTGCCCAGTAATTAGTCCGTTTTGGAATGATATTCAATCAGTGATTAGACGACTTTCTTCTCCGACCTTTAAACTCAGCCCAACTATGGTCCTGATCTCACTACAATCGACATACTATACCCCATCGAGAAATAACCTTATCTCACTCCTTTTATCAGCTGCCAATTCACTTATTCCTCGCAAATGGCTAAGTACTGATCCCCCATCAAAAATGGAATGGGTGGAAAAAGTTAATCAGATCTCACGCTTCGAAGAATTGTCAAGCTGGAAATCTAGGACACATGCCAGTTTCCTTAAGACCTGGGCAAAGTGGAAGGAGCTGAGACTGTGAGTCCCCCCCCCACCCTCTCTCCCTCCATCCCCCCACTCCCCCCCTTCCCCCTCCCTCCTCCTCCTCCCTAGTTCATGACTTCCCTCCTCCTCTCTCCACCTATACCCTCCTTCACCTCCGCCTCCCTCCACATATGGGTCTATATTATCTACCCTATATCATCCCGCTACCCTACTCGAAGTCATTAATGTATACCCTATTTTCCCTCCCTTGTTACCCCCCCCTCCCCCATCCTCTCATTGCTCTCCCTCTCTTCTTTTCTTATCTATGTCAGTCCTCTCTGTCCCTTACCTACCACCTCTTTTCATTCAATGTTCTTCCTTTTTGTATTACAAGCCTAGGCTGCGCTCCATATGGCTCAGTAATATTTAGGATTGATTATTCCATAAATTGAGTTTATTGATATTATACAGCCTGCACTGATACAAATGTACTATGTTGGATGTACTTTATATGACTTTGTGCACTGCTGCAAAATGTTTGCATGTATTCTCATTTGTTATACGAGAATTAACAATAAAATAAAAATATTATTAAAAAAAAAAAAAAAAAAAGAAAGTGGATGAGAGTTAGCTACTGGCCCTTTTTGATGTGGATATTCCTGTTATATAAGAAACATGTCAGAGGGGTTTTCCAGGTTTTATACAGATAGCCTAATACATGAAATCGTTGATTATAATGTTAATCTGTTTTCCCTTAGTCCGAACAGCAGCACAATATGGGGTATTTCTGCCCCTGTGTGCTGGTAGGACAGGTGGAAATTTAAATTTACATAATTAAGTGATACTCCCCTATAAGAGGCAAAGAAGACCTCCCACCACTGTTAGTTATAAAGAATAAAGAAAAAACAACAATCCTTCCTAAGGGGGGGGGGAAAGCTTATGCGGCTGTTCGGACTAAGGGAAAACATATTAACATTATAATTCCCTTACGTCCAACAGCAGCACAAAATGGGGATGTAGCAAGTAAATCCCCTAGGGAGGGTTCTCTGGCACTACAGTACAGTATGAATGTCCAAAGGCTGTAGCCTCTGAACTACGGACATCTAACTGAAGTGTTTAACAAAAGTTAGTTGGAATGACAAAAAGCAGATGCAAAACTTCTCAAAAGGCAAAACCAACTCTCAGCCCAGGAGGTCGACATAGCCCTGGTTGAATGGACTCTGATGAATTTGGGTGATATTAACCCGAGCAAAAATAAATTGCTTCCTTAATCCCTCTTGATAAAGTGGGTTTGGAAGCCGTGAGACCTTTCTCTCTACCATATATATTAATTAAGAGGTTCTCCAATCTTCTGAATGGCCGTGTACGCAGAAGATACATTTTTGGAGACCCCAAACTATATCCATTGTAAGGAGTTTTCCCGCCTCCTTGGAAGATGGAGCTGGGAAAGAAAACTGGTAAGGAGACCACCTGGTTGATATTAGCCTGAGAGGGCACCTTAGGGTTAAACCCAGGAAGAAATCTGTACTGGAACCCAACGGAAAAAAATATATGGCTCTTCAGAAAAAAGCCTGCAACTCTCGTATTCTTTTTGCTGAGGTGATAGCTAGCAAAAAAGGTGGTTTTAAAGCCAGAAACTTAAGATCCACCTCCTTCAATGGTTCAAATGGCAGGCCGCAGAGGCCAGAAAGAACTGTGGATAGATCCCAGTATGAAACGGGAGCTTCAACCACTGACCTAAGTCTTATAGCACCCATAAGAAATCTGGGAATTAAGGGGTTCAGAGACAATCTTTGCTTAAGCAGGTGGATAGGGCTGAGACCTTTACCTTAAGTGTGGCAGGAAAAGACCCTTATCCAAGCCGTCCTGAAGAAAATTTAGAATCACTCTTGTAGATGGATTCGAACTATTCACTTCCTGTCTGGAACACCACTCCTTGAAGACATTACCTATCCTTAGGTAGCTTTTATTGGTGGATTCTGCTCTTGTGCAGGAAAGGGTCTTCAGGACGACTTCTGACAGTCCTCTAGATTTCCATAGGGACTGAGCAACCTTCAGGCTGTCAGGTTGAATCACCTCAGATCCTGGCACTTCTGAATTCCTTGGAAAAACCAGGTTCTGGATTGGGGGAGGCCTCCAATAGATCCCTCGACTCATGAGCATGAGTTGGGAACAACAAGCTCTTTTTGGTTATCACAGAGGCTTGGTCCTGTCTGACTTTCATCAATACTCTTGGTATCATGGAAAGTGGAGGGAAGATGTATGCCAGCCTGAACCTCCAAGGGATGGACAGGGCATCCACTGCCAAGGGATAGTCCTCCTGATACAGTGAGCAGAACATCTCTACCTTGGCGTTGAGTCTGGTCACCATGAGGTCTACTTCTGGGAGACCCCACTTCAGGGTGATCTGGTGGAACACTCTTGCTATGTATAGAGATTTGGAGATTGGAGCCAACTTGCGCAGCGGAGCAATTTACTTACCACCAATCCACCTTAGGCAGGGGACCCAACGATCCTGCTGAGGGGAGTAGGGTCCTAAATCTCCTGGATATATAGGTTGCACTTTTTTGGGATGTCTCCACTCCCCTGTCAAAGCTTTATCCAGTGTCACGTCCACTTGAAAGGCCCTAGGCCCCCTATTGGTGGAACTACAGGCTTCCCCATGTTCAACATCATGGTCTCTGACCAGATGGACTTCAGCAGCCTAGGCATCCTTACCAAGGAAAAAAGAGGTCTGCTGGAATTTTCCGAAGTGTCTTCATCAGGCGAGTGCGTCTCATTGAGTATGTGAAATTCCTCCTCTGATGGAACTGAGTGAGAATGTCTCTCAGTACGAGGCTTCTTAGAGATCTGAGAAATCGAGTCCCAGATTTTTTTTTTTTTCCATGCTCCTCATACCATCAGGCAGAGTAATGTCGCACTCTGTATAAGCAAAAGTTTCAGTTTAGAGGAGCTTTCCCTCCTGGAGATGCCGCTGCCACTGTAAACAGAGGAGGACATCATTCAGAACAGCATCAGGAGATTGGAAAAAATGAAGACAGTAGCAAACAAAAGAAAGTGTACAGAGGCCTCCCCTATATAAGAGACAACCATTATCTCAGGAGGAACGTTTAAATAGGTAGGGAGAAAACCATATTTACCCATAAAATTTATATACACAAACTCTTTTAGAGACCCTCAACAATAGGGTCTTTAATACCGCAACAGCGGTAAGAGAATAGCCTAAAACTAGTCTGGTAGCGCAATACTGCAGTACAGAAAGTAGGCTGCAGAAGTGTAACAGAAAAAAATATCCTGGGAAAACAGGATCTGCAAAAAAAGTTCCGGAGTTGAAATGACAACCTCACTTTCCCCGGCTTTAACCTTTCTCTTTGCTTTAATTCCACTGCTATAGCAAGTGCGGTGTGTTTTTGTGGCAGACTGGGATTGAACCATAACTGCATCAGAAGGCAGTGTAGGGAACTTGTGTCTGAGACACTGTGATCTGTTGTAGCTGAGCATAAACACCTGAAGCATAAGCTCTGCTGAAAAGCTTAGCCAGGCCAGGAGCATAGAGGTTAAATATTAACCCTGCAACAGAAGACCCAGAAGCAGACACACACACAGCATGCACAACCTGCCAGCCGCAAACATCTCACCTGAGATCCGACAAGGGCAGGCACCCAGCTCAGAAATACCCCATATTGTGCTGCTGTTGGACGTAAGGGAATCCCTGATACCCACAAGGTCAGCGGCAAGAAAGGACTGTTTTGCTACAGGCTCTTCAACTGCAGTAGATATTGCTTTCCTTAATGCATTTATGTTCCTTGCTGCTGAGTGCAGTTAATCAGACTTCAGTTTTCATTGTATAAATTATATTGGAAATATTAAATATAGCCTTTGTTGGATTGCTGTGGACAAAACCACCACTAGGTCATTAAGCAGGCTGGTAGGGTTCGGCCACCTAGCACCTTTACAATCAGCTGTTGTAAGGAGCCATTGAAACTAGCACATTGTATGTTTGTTTCTAGCAGCAGCTGCAGTAGCTGATCAGTGGGGTGCCAGTTGTCAGACACCGGTGATCTGATGTTGATGACCTATTCTTAGGATAGCTCATCAATATCATAACATTGAAAACAGTTTTAACCCCAAAGACAAAAATTAAGGCAAAAAAGGGAATTTATTGTCAGAAAATGAATTAAAGGTTACCTCTGCATATAGTAAAACAACTTTTCAGAAATAAATAGTACAAGTGAATATAAGAAACTCTGTAGCATATGTTATCAATGAAAAATACTTCTTTCTTCACATATCAGGCTCGGTTCACATCAGCGCTTGTACTTCGTACGGGGATTCCGTTCCCCTCTCCGCATTTTTTGCCCTTTTCGGGCGGAAACCGAACGGAAAACACGCAGAAACCATTATAATCTATGGGGTCCACGGGTTTCCTAAGATAACCGCTTTTTATGCGAATTAGGTTTCCGTTCGGGGGGAAACCCGTGCGCAGATGTGGGCCTAGCCTCAGACTTCTTTTCTCTTTCCTGCGTTTAGAGTTGCTTCTAAAACACAAGTCTATGGAGAGTGGAGTGGGGGGCTGCTGGAAGGAGATGAAGAGACACATGCTCTGCTTTTAGTTCTCCTATGCTTAGTAAGAGGCAAAAAATTGCTTACTAGCTGGCAGAAGCTTCCTTTTCCCCTCTCATTTCCATAGACTTATGTGTGTGAGGCAGTATACAGGTTCTTTTAGTGATAAAAGACTAAATAAATGGATGGGGAGAAAAGGAGTCAGTCTGGGAAGAAGGGCCAACGAACAGAACAGGTTTGTGTGAATAGACCCTTATAGTATATGCTCATCTTCAAATACTATTTTCTACTATTTAATACTAGTTTACAAATAGAACTTTTAGAGGCAAATTTTAAGCCAAAATCTGCTGCAAACTGCATAAAAACGACCTGTTTTAAAGATATAAGCACTAGTGTTTCTGCAAATTAGGGTCTATTAGACAAGTTAGGCCCAGATCATCACATCTGCGTTTGGCGGTCTACGCAAACGGTTTACCTGGGAAACCTGCAGACCCCATAGACTATATGGGGTTTCGCACGAGCAAGCGGGGGAAAGTGGTGCGGCTTTCCTCTCTGCTGTTTTGTGCGGCTATTATAGTTTATGGGTCCGAGGTAAACTCACATCTTGCGTTTAGGTTCCCGTTCGGGGGGTCCCCAAGCGGACTCCCCAAACGGACTCCCCAAACGGAAACCCGAAATCAGATATGAACCAGGCCTTAGTGGTATCACTGCGTGATATACTGCACACAGAGACATTGCCCCAGAGAAACCAGAGTTCTACCACCCACTTGGCAAAGAGACCCTTTGGAAAGTGGAAGATTTGTATAAAAGAGATAAAATGTTAGGGTGAATATGAGGTATGTAATTGGGTTTTGAGACCTACTTACCAGTCCTCTTTAATAAATGTGGGTAAATGTTTTTAGAAACTTAGACCTCTTGACATGGAGTGACATCGTTAATGGTGTTTGTATCTGGTTTTCATCCTTTCTTTCTTTCCATTTTGATGGCTAGTGTATCCGTTTTTTGATCAGTGTTTAACTGTCAGTGAAAAACAAACAAACAATGAATTTCATTGGTCTTTCTTTTTTAATAGAAATCAACGGCTCCGTTGATTTCTATTAGGTCTCTGTGTCTGTGAAATGGACAAAGATAGTGCACATAATTTTTTTTTCATGAAAGTGTTTATTAAAGTTTTGCATAAAAGGAAAAACAACATAAATCACAACTGCATATGGATGAGGGGGGGGGAAATGGGAAGCAGAGGGATACAGGGGGAAACAACTGCTAAGAGGGTGTTTGAGGGTAAGGTTGAGGGAAAAGTAATACTCTGACGCAGCAGAGTAAAACATCAAGTCAAAAAACAAAACAATCATAACAGAGGGTGAACATTGGTGGGTGGTGTGCAACCCAAAGAGAAATAAGGGGAAAAAGGAGGAAGTAGGGGTGGAGAGACCACCACCCGCCATAGAACAGGGGGAGTGCTGGGGAACAGGGGTGTAGGAAAATGTCAGCAGGAGTAAAAGGGCAGAGGGTACAGGGAAAGGGTAAGAGGAGGAGAGGAAGAGGTGCTGAGGGTATCAGGAGGGAGAGGAGCAGGCAGACTGAAGTCAGCATTATGTAGAAGTATCCCAGAGGGCCCGTCTGTTGGTGGGCTCTTTGTCCTGCTTCAGCTGAGTAAGCAGGTTATGTCAGTTTTTTTGATAGCCGTTAAAAAAAGGTCAACCAAAAAAAATCGACATCTGGATGGTCACATTGGATTCAGTGGCTCATATTTACTAATGCTGTCTAAAAGCTAGAAGGTGCAAACTCAGATTTGGACATCTGAATAGTCAGATTGGATTCAGTGATCCAGACTTAGTAATGCTGTATAAAAGCTAGAAAGTGCAAACTCAGAATAAACAATCTTAAACTGCACCAAATTTATCAAAGTGTCTGATGTTGTTTGATAAATCTGGTGTATTCTTAGACTGTCTAGTCTAAGTTTACACCTCCTATTAGTTGACTTAAAAGTTCTTTGCGCATTTTTGTCGCACACAGGTGCAAGTTAGGCCAAGCTCCTTTCCCGCTAAACCACATCCATTTCCCACAAGGCCATGCCAGCATTTAGGTCAAGTCAGAAAAGTGTCTAAGGCTGAGGTCCACCTTGTGGAAACTAAGCTTTTATTGTTGCAGATTTTGCTGCGATTTTTAGAGCCAAAGGCCAGAATGGCTATAAAAAAGAATGGGAAATATATAGGAAGTACTTATACTTCTACCTTCTGCTCAAAGTCTTCTGCCTGGCTTTGGCTCAAAAAAGACACAGTAAAATCTGTAACGTAAGAAGCTGTGTTTCCGCAATGTTGGGCTTTAGCCTTAAACACTTGATAAATGTGGAACACAGCATGCTAGATAGTTTTTTTGTGTGAAACACACCAGAGATCTGGCACATTTTGCTTAATAAATCACCCCCAATGTGTACTCAAAACGGATGAGTGAAGGACCTTACAAAAACGGCTGTCACACGTCTGTTTTTCACTGTCAAGTGAACAAACCCTTACTGACAGTGTACCTCCAACCATTAACTCCTGCAGTCATTTTTCTATTCTCCTTTTTGACTCTCTGCTTTCCAAAAGCCATACCTTTTTTATTTTTCAGTTCACAGAGCTGTATGAGTGCATAATTTTTGCAGAACAAATTGTACTTTGTAGTGGTATCATTTCATATTCTGTACAATGTACTGGGAAGCTGGAAAAACATTTCGAATGGGGTGGGACTGGAGAAAGACTGCATTTGTGTGACTCTTGCGAATTCATTTTTACAGCATTCAGTGTAGCCAAAATGTCACCTGTATTCTATGAGTCGGCTTGATTAAGAGGATATCATTTATATAGTTTTTATTAACATTTTAACCCCTTCAAAAATCCAAAACTTTACAAAAAAAAAATTATTGTGAAAAATATTTGTAGACACAGAGATACCTAATGTGTATGTGTTTTACTTTATTTATTTATTTTTATATGTGTTCTAGGGAAAGGAGGGGTGTTTTAATTTTTTTTTTTTTTTATATATATTTTTTTAGCTTTTATTTTTAGACCTCCTAGGAGTCTTAACCCCATCACTAATTCAATACACTGCAATGCTAATACAGTGAGAAATCTCTAGACTTCTATTACAGGCTGCCTATTGCAGCCTGTAATAGAGCTCTATTGCAGATAAGCTTGGGAGCCTTTAGTAGGCTCCTGGCTGTCATACTCTTTTGGTGTGGATCCCTGGCCCCCGGAGAGAGATCCGGGGCTAGTGATCAACCCCAAAAGAGCTGTAAAAATAGTGCCTCGAGTCAGCTTTGACCGAGGCATTGGGGGGGGGGGGGTTAGTGCCCGTGATCAGTGTGGGGATTGCCACCAGGTTTCTGCTGTATATTACAGTGGAGACCTGTCAACTATGGTGGCCGCTCAGCTCCTGAGTGGCTGTCATATTTAAATACCTAACATCTGCCATAAGTACAAGGGATGTCAGGAAAGGGTTAAACAACTTTTCATAAATTAATAGTGTATGTTAAAATAAGAAACTTTGTAGTATATCTTAATAAACAAATATGTTTCTTTCTCCATTTACCTGTCTGCTTTTCTGCTCCTTTCCTGATTCAGGCTGTTATCTTTAATAGCACTTGTTTCCTCATCCAGCCTCACGCACAGAAGTCTATGAAGGGTGGAGACAACTGGAGGCTAATAACTGAATTATTGCCTCATTCTGTACAATGGTAGAAAATTATTTTACTAGATATAGTACTAGATATAGTAGAGTCAAAAGAGTTAACTTAGTTACTATGTGTAGCAGAGCTTTCCTGCTGCAGTATGAGTGCCTTTTCCAGTAGCCTCCTTCTCTCCCTTCCCTCTCCATAGACTTCTGTGTTAAAAATAGCAGCCTGCTAAAAGGAAAATAAAGCATTTCTCTTTAATAAGATATATTATAAAGTTCCTTATATTCACTTATTCATTTATAAAAAGTTTAATAATTGGAGACACTCTTTATTTCTATGAATCATACCTACGTTATCTCAAAAAAATGAGTATATTAGTTCAGTATATATTTTCATGGGACAACACTGAAGATATGACACTTTGATACAATCTAAAGTAGTTGGTGTACAGCTTATATAACAGTGTAAATTTGTTGGGCCAATAAAATCACTATTGTGTTGAGTGATTTTGATGGCCCACGAAATTTACACTGTTATACAAGTTGTACACTGACTGCTTTAGATTGTATCAAAGTGTCAGATCTTCAGTGCTGTCCCATGAAAATATATAATGAAATAATTACAAAATGTGAGGGGTGTGCTCACTTTTGTGAGATACTGTACATATAAACTGCAAAATGCTGCTTACAAATTCACATACCCTTTAAAGAGTTAAACACCTGCAATGACTTTGGGAACTCCAAAGGGACTCTAATTTGGGCTAAAATAAATGATAAGGTATATATTCTGATACAGTTTTCAAAGCCAAAATAATGCGTGTCTCATAAAGGGAGAGAAACTATAAAGGACAAATAGTTATTCTTGTCTTTTTCAATCCATTCCTTATGTTGGCTTCAAAAACAAATAAAAATTTTGTATTTATTGCAATAATTTACAATCTATAAACGGAGAAAATGATAAGCACACAAATATTTAATATTACACCATTGATATGTCCAAACAGAGCAGGTCACTTAACAATAAGTATTGCCAATAAAAAAATATTTCTTTTAATACAATAGATATCCAAACATTGATATAGTCTTGAAGCTATTTATTCCCAACTTAAGTTACAGGCCCAAAATCTAGGGCTGTAATAATAAAAAATTCTGATAACAGTACTTCCTGCTAAAGTTTCTGTTAAGTACAGTGTTGTCTTAGACACATGGAAGGATCCAAATCACCAAACATACTCAGTGTCAGAATAAGGTTCCTGGTCCCTATCCTATTGTAGACAGCAGCTGAGCATGTCCACTTAAAGGGAGTGTATCACTGCTACTTTAAACCGCTCCCATAGTGCTGTAGATGCTATTAGCAGAATAAAAATTATACCTTTCTTATGTTTCAGAGCCCCAGAGATGTGGAGAAAAAGCACTTTTATTCTTTATTCAGATGAGGATCCTGGAGCACAGGGGGAGTTTTCTTCTATTACTGAGCACTGCTGCATAGATAGACTCCCTTTAATTGCATTAAAAACTCTGGATCCACAAAAAGCCTCCTTGAAAAACTGTACCTGACAAAAAGAATAGGAAAAGTTATCATCATCTTAGCTCAATAGTGCAGTCTTAGAGCCTGTTCAGACGGCAGAAAATTAAGAGGGATTGAGACAAACTTCCTCCTCTGATTCTTTTTTATTTTCAGGCCCTCCAGGTTCCCCTTGCTGATCAGCCCCAAATGAGTGGGGCTGTATACATACACCAACTGCCACGCTCTAATCCTGGTATTTAGTCATATGCCCGCTCTTACTACATACACATGCTGCCATACTCCAGTTCTGGTATTTAGTCTCCTATATACCTGCCCTGTACTACATACACCTGCTGCCATGCTCTAGTCCTGTTATTTGGTCTTTTATATCCCTGTCCTGTACTATATACACCTGCTGCCATGCTCTAGCCCTGGTATTTAGTCTCCTATATGCCTGTCCTGTACTACATACACCTGCTGCCATGCTCCAGTCCTGGTATTTAGTCTCCTATATGCCTGTCCTGTACTACATGCACCTGCTGCCATGCTCTAGCCCTGGTATTTAGTCTCCTATATGCCTGTCCTGTACTACATACACCTGCTGCCATGCTCTAGCCCTGGTATTTAGTCTCCTATATGCCTGTCCTGTACTACATACACCTGCTGCCATGCTCCAGTCCTGGTATTTAGTCTCCTATATGCCTGTCCTGTACTACATGCACCTGCTGCCATGCTCTAGCCCTGGTATTTAGTCTCCTATATGCCTGTCCTGTACTACATACACCTGCTGCCATGCTCTAGCCCTGGTATTTGGTCTCCTATATGCCTGTCCTGTACTACATACACCTGCTGCCATGCTCCAGTCCTGGTATTTAGTCTCCTATATGCCTGTCCTGTACTACATACACCTGCTGCCATGCTCTAGCCCTGGTATTTGGTCTCCTATATGCCTGTCCTGTACTACATACACCTGCTGCCATGCTCTAGCCCTGGTATTTAGTCTCTTATATGCCTGCCCTATACTACAGTACATACACCTGCTGCCATGCTCCAGTCCTAGTATTTAGTCTCCTATATGCCTGTCCTGTACTACATACACCTGCTGCCATGCTCCAGTCCTGGTATTTAGTCTTCTATATGCCTGTCCTGTACTACATACACCTGCTGCCATGCTCTAGCCCTGGTATTTGGTCTCCTATATGCCTGTCCTGTACTACATACACCTGTTGCCATGCTCTAGCCCTGGTATTTAGTCTCCTATATGCCTGTCCTGTACTACATACACCTGCTGCCATGCTCCAGTCCTGGTATTTAGTCTCCTATATGCCTTTCCTGTACTACATACACCTGCTGCCATGCTCCAGTCCTATTATTTGGTCTCCTATATGCCTGTCCTGTACTACATACACCTGCTGCCATGCTCTAGCCCTGGTATTTGGTCTCTTATATCCCTGTCCTGTACTACATGCACCTGCTGCCATGCTCTAGCCCTGGTATTTAGTCTTCTATATGCATGTCCTGTACTACATACACTTGCTGCCATGCTCTAGCCCTGGTGTTTAGTCTTCTATATGTCTATCCTGTACTACATGCACCTGCTGCCATGCTCTAGCCCTGGTATTTGGTCTTCTATATGCCTGTCCTACATGCACCTGCTGCCATGCTCTAGCCCTGGTGTTTAGTCTTCTATATGTCTGTCCTGTACTACATACACCTGCTGCCATGCTCTAACCCTGGTGTTTAGTCTTCTATATGTCTGTCCTGTACTACATGCACCTGCTGCCATGCTCTAGCCCTGGTATTTGGTCTCTTATATCCCTGTCCTGTACTACATGCACCTGCTGCCATGCTCTAGCCCTGGTATTTAGTCTTCTATATGCATGTCCTGTACTACATACACTTGCTGCCATGCTCTAGCCCTGGTGTTTAGTCTTCTATATGTCTATCCTGTACTACATGCACCTGCTGCCATGCTCTAGCCCTGGTATTTGGTCTTCTATATGCCTGTCCTACATGCACCTGCTGCCATGCTCTAGCCCTGGTGTTTAGTCTTCTATATGTCTGTCCTGTACTACATACACCTGCTGCCATGCTCTAACCCTGGTGTTTAGTCTTCTATATGTCTGTCCTGTACTACATGCACCTGCTGCCATGCTCTAGCCCTGGTATTTAGTCTCCTATATGCCTATCCTGTACTACATACACCTGCTGCCATGCTCTAGCCCTGGTGTTTAGTCTTCTATATGTCTGTCCTGTACTACATACACCTGCTGCCATGCCCTAGCCCTGGTGTTTAGTCTTCTATATGTCTGTCCTGTACTACATACACCTGCTGCCATGCTCTAGCCCTGGTGTTTAGTCTCCTATATGTCTGTCCTGTACTACATACACCTGCTGCCATGCTCTAGCCCTGGTATTTAGTCTCCTATATGCCTATCCTGTACTACATACACCTGCTGCCATGCTCTAGCCCTGGTGTTTAGTCTTCTATATGTCTGTCCTGTACTACATACACCTGCTGCCATGCCCTAGCCCTGGTGTTTAGTCTTCTATATGTCTGTCCTGTACTACATACACCTGCTGCCATGCTCTAGCCCTGGTGTTTAGTCTCCTATATGTCTGTCCTGTACTACATACACCTGCTGCCATGCTCTAGCCCTGGTGTTTAGTCTTCTATATGTCTGTCCTGTACTACATACACCTGCTGCCATGCTCTAGCCCTGGTGTTTAGTCTTCTATATGCCTATCCTGTACTACATACACCCTGCTGCCTGGTATGTCTCCTAGCCCTGTCATTTGGTATCACCTGCTTATATGCCTGTCTTGAACTCTTATATACCTTCCTGCTCATACCCTGCTGCCATGCTCCAGCCCTGGTATTTAGTCTTCTATATGCATGTCCTGTACTACATACACTTGCTGACATGCTCTAGCCCTGGTGTTTAGTCTTCTATATGTCTATCCTGTACTACATGCACCTGCTGCCATGCTCTAGCCCTGGTATTTGGTCTTCTATATGCCTGTCCTACATGCACCTGCTGCCATGCTCTAGCCCTGGTGTTTAGTCTTCTATATGTCTGTCCTGTACTACATACACCTGCTGCCATGCTCTAACCCTGGTGTTTAGTCTTCTATATGTCTGTCCTGTACTACATGCACTACAGTCACACAAAGCTGAGCTCCCACTCAGTGTTACATGCGGTTCTTCCTCCATAAGGTGCAGACTTCACCTCCCTCCCGCGCTTTGGTTATTGAACCTAGTTACTGTTTCATTGATTAAAAAAACTAAAACAAAAAACAGACAGCCCCCCCCCCCCCCTTCCTCAACAAAAAGCAAAATGTATGTCCGTTTTTTCCCGGTGTGACTAAGACGCAGTGTCCCCTCGTGATACTATGCCGCCTCCATGTCTTCCCTCAGGCATCGCGCCCCTGATTCATGCAGTCCCCCATTCAGCCGCCGCTCTCCCCCTGTATTATATGCAGTCTGTGCTCTCTCTCACCCCCCCTCTCTCCCCCTCTCTCTATTAGATGCAGTCTCTCCGCTCCTCCCCCCTCTCCTGCTCATGTTGTGTCTCCGGTTCCTGAGCTCCCGGAGCGGACCGGACCCCCCTCACCCAGCCCCCCCCAAGGGGCCCCCGAGGGATCTCGGGGCTCCCCGCACTCTCCGCTCCTCTCCCGGGGGAGACCCAAAGACCCCGGAGCCAGTGGGACAGTCCCCCCAGAGAGGGAGAAGCCCCATCAGCAGGGACAGACACCCCAACATCATCAGAGACTCCCCAGACTCAGACAGTGGAGAAGAGCCTGGCATCGGGGAGACCGAGAACGGAGAGCACGGAGCCGCTGTCACGCAAAAATTCCGCTCCTCCATTGACATTGATTCCCCCACCGGCGACAGAGACACCCCAATTCCTGACAGAAGCAACCCTACCGGAGACACCCCGACTAGTAACTCCCCTACAAGTGACAGAGATCCCGGCAGAGACTCAGCCGAGTACACTGCCCGAGACCCCCCGGGGAGAGAAAGAGACCCCAGCGCAAGAGGCAGAGACCCCCCTGGCTCAGACAGAGACCCACCCGGCCGGCGGATGGAAGAGACATCGGGGAACGCGGTGATCATCAGGATCGGCATCCCGGACTTGCAGCAAACGGTAGGCGTCATATACAATGTATAGATGCTCTATAGCTATGTATGTATAGGTATATACGTGGGAGTGTATGTATAGATGTATGTATATATGTGTGTGCTGCAGATCGTCCACCTTATACAGCCTGCCTGCATGTCTGTGCACCGGCGCTTCACCCTGTGCCTCTGCATCTCTACTGTATCTATAGCATACAGTGTTATATGTGTGTGTCATGGAGTGGATCCTACTCGGTACTGCATGTAGTGTGCATGCACACCTGTGCTCTAAGCCTATATAAGGTGTGTTAGCGGAATATCCATCCATATCTGTCTATTTATCTATCTATCATACATTTCATTATCTATCTTCGTTTATACATTCTTTTACCTAACACATTCAGATCTATCTATCTATCTATCTATCTATCTATCTATCTATCTATCTATCTACCTAGCCTACAGTATCTATCTCTAGGAATCTATCTGTTCCTATGTATCTACTAGATCTATCTTATCCATCCTCCTTCTGTCACATTTGCCACATGGAGTCTGTTGAATCCTGGATTGTGTATCGGTATCTATCTAAAGCCATTTTGTTTCCATATTTATAGGCATACAGAAATACAGTATAGTTTCCTATAAATGCAGTGGTGGTGCTGGAGTACAGTGGGTGTTGGGTGCTGCGAGTTTGCAGTGCTTGTCCTCAGGTCCTCAGTGAATGGCAAGTGCCGTAGTTGGCAGCAACTGGCCAAGTTCAGTAGTAAATTGGAGAGCTGTGCCAAGGATTGTGCAGTAGATAAGCATGCCAGGCCATTACACATGCATTCACTATATAACCATGTAGACTTGATAGCAGTGCCCAAAATGTGCTAGAGGTGATAGTACCCACATCATACATGGCATACACACACATCGTGACACGTGATGGTTACAGCTATGAATTGTAGAGCATTCTCATCTAATAAGCTATATTGTCATCATCCATTGTGGTAGCCAGCAGCCTGCTTTCTTGCAGTAGATTGCTGCATAGCTGTGCTGGAGAGGGTGACTGTAGTCTGCTGTAGATCTCACTGATTTACTGTAAAGCTTACAGCTGACTACTAATACCTGGATGGCATGTCTTGGGGATGACAGTGCTGTGATTTTCTATACTTTAGTCTCCTTGTACACTAGTGTAGGTACCAGTGGTGGTGTTTGTGCATGGTCGCTGTGCGTTGCTATGGAAAATCTTGGCTTGACTCTGCCTTTAAATTTGCATCCCTATATACATACACATGTACATTGCAGTATTTGCAATGTACAGATAGAAATGCTTCACTGTGATTCTATATGTAGATGGAAGTGCTTCACATATGACAATGACACCAGGATACAATCAGAGGCTGCGTTAACATGATACTGTAGATGGCAGTGCTTCACCATGGTACCATGGACAGCAGTTGAAGAAGCAATAACTTATAACACTACAGAGGGCGCTATTTCAATGTGACGATATGAAGATACTCAGGATAGCAGGTCCAATTGAAATTCATACTGCATGGTCTGTAGCATAACATGAGGTGCTTTCATGGTACAGTGTGAGTATTCCCCGGGGCAATGCTTAAATGTTATCTTGGTCCCATCTTGAGTTCTGTTTTTACAGGATCCATGGCAAAAGTAATGAATCCCTTTGGCTCATAAAGGGTCTGTGAGATTTCCATACATTTACTGGGCAGAAAAACATAGCATACTGTACTATTCTGCACAACAGGAGCAAAGGAAATCTGATAGAGTGGATTCATGACAGTGGTGTGAACTGAGTCTAACTGTGCTGAGTCAAACAGCTGATTTTGTGTGTATATTAGTGGTTGGCTGTTCACTGCACCCACACAGTAGTGAAATGGAACTGGGTTCATTCAGTTATGGAAGGCCCAAGTATGAATTCTGTGCTTTGAACCTTGTACACACTACCACAGTTTAGATCTGTGTAGATTGCTTCTTTTGTTATAGAATAGTTATGTAGCTTCACTATAGCCATGTTTTGCATCCTATGTGTATATACTTCTATGTATACCACAGGCATCTACTGACTTTCACTTATGTAATTTATAATATTTATTAAGGGATTCATCCTACAAAGTATGGGTAGCAGATCTTAGGCCTTGTTCACATTTGCATCATGACTTCTGTTTGTTAACTGAAGACTATATGTGGTGCCCAAACAATCTCATTGAGTTATAGTATAATTGTGTCTGTCAGGTTCTATCTTAGTGTCTGTTATTTTTAAGGGAATAATAGCAGGTATTACCATAACCTTACATATGTAGTCTCACAGTAATGGTGGTAAGTGACTGAAGAGTGTTCCACTGCTGGGTGCTGAATGGAGTCATGCATTCATATTGCTGCTCCATTTAAAGTATACCTAGCCTTTCAATAAACATTGCCTAAATCAATAGTACAGTGTGTACATGAGGTGTAATACTAGATATGGTCATGATGTGAGTTATGTTTTGCAATTTTCCCTTCTTCAGGCTCTATCTGTAGTTTGGCTTCCTCTCTGAACTGGTGGTTGGCAAACACTGCACACAGCATCCCCTCATTATTTCATCAATCTTTACTCCAGTTTCCTTGTCAACTCCTACTAGTCTTCCTAGTCACTTTTTTCCTCAACAAAGCTTCCTTGTCATTTCCTTCTGCCATAGTCCCTCCTATAATTTATTTCCTTCTTACAGTGTCCTTGTCACCTTGTATTTCATAGTCCCTCTTGTAATTTCAACTTCAGTTTCTTACCTTCCTGTAACTTTCTTGTCAGCTTCTACATCTTCCACCTCCGCCTCTCTTTAATTTCCTACATTCATACACCTTACGCTAGGTTCACACTAAAGTTGAGCTCTCTGTTGTTTGGGTCCACATGGGGACCCGAAAGACGGAGAGGCCATGTGCTAAAAAATCAGTTAGCCACGGACACCCGGTGGGCTTCAGCTGGTTTTATAGCCAGTTTTATCCTGAAACCAACGGAGAGAAAAGTCTTCCGTACGGAGACTCCAACACAGATGTGAACCTAGCCTTACTGGTAACCTTCTACCTCTGCAGTCTCTCCGGTATTTTCCTACCTTCATACACATTACATGCAGCCTTCTGTCTCCACAGTCTCTCCGGTAATTCCTTCCATCACAGTGTCCTTGTCACCTTCTGCCTCACATTCTCTCTTTAATTTCCTGCCTTCATACAACTTTACAGCTTCAACCTCCAGAGTCTCTCCTGTGATTTCCTTCCTTCATACAGCTTCCTTGTCAGATTCTACCTCTGCAGTTTCGCCTGTCATTTTCTTCCTTCATACAGATTCCTTGTATCCTTCTACTTCCACAGTCTCACCTGTGATTTCCTTCCTTCATACAGCTTCATTGTCACCTTCTACCTTCTCAGTATCTCTTTCAATTTCCTTCTTTTATACAGCTTTCTTGTCAGATTCTCCCTCCATGTTGTCAGTTCCTTATTTCATACAACTTCCTTGTCACTTTCTACCTCCACAGTCTCTCCTGGCATTTTCTTCTTTTACAAAGTTTCCTTGTCACCAGGGACGTAGCTATAAGGGGGATGCAGAGGTAGCAGTTGCTACTGGGCCCTGGAGGCTAAAGGGGCCCAAGGCTTCTTTACAGTTCCGGTAACATAATGGTATTATATATAGCACATGGTAAGTAGGGCACTGTAACAGATTTTGCATTGGAGCCCAGAAGCTTCAAGTTATGCCTCTGCTTGTCACCTTCTGCTGCCGCTGTTTCTCCTGTCATCTCCTTCCATCATATCGCTTCCTTGTCACCTTCTATCGCCACAGATTCTAGGACTGTGGAGTCAGTAGTTCAAACCACCAACTCTGACTCCTCTGTTTTTCCACAGCCTAATTGTGACTCAGAGTCCTTCATAAATGACTGACAGCCATGGTTAGTTAGAGCAGTATCCTCTAATCCATAAAAAAATGGTATCGATTTGACTTTCTATGAAAGTAAATATGCAACAAACTATAAATCTAATTCATTAAATAATATTAAAAAGTATATAAAACAATTTAAAATAATGAATCAAAATAAAATAATAAACCGGAGTCGGAAAAAAGTTACTTCAACTCCGATTCCACAATTCCCAGTTTCTCCTGTCATTTCCTTCCTTTTTTTCATACATCTTCCTTGTCACCATTTGCTGCCACAGTTTCTCCTGTCCTTTCATTCTTTTATACAGCTTCTTTTAATTTCTCCCCGTTAATTTCCTACCTTCATACAGTTTTTTTTTCCCCTACAGTCTCTTCATACAGCTTCCTTGTCATTTTCTGCCTTCAGTGTCTCTCCTGTAATTTCTTGCCTTTATACTACTTCCTTGTCACCTTCTACCTCCAGAGTTTCCTGTCATTTTATTAGTTCATACAGATTCCTTCTTACCTTCTACCTCCACAGTTTCTCCTGTCATTTTCTTACTTCATACAGATTCCTTGTTAAATTCTACCTTCAGTCTCCTATGCAGTTTCCTTCTTTTATACAGCTTCCTTGTCACTTTTTAAGTCCATGGTTTCTCCTGTCATTTCCTTCCTTCATACATCTTCCTTGTCACCTTCTACCTCCACAGTTTCTGCTGTCATTTCCTTCTTTCATACAGCTCCTTGTCACCTTCTACCACCATAGTTTATCTTGTCTTTTCCTTTTTTTTATACAGCTTCCTTTTTGCATCTTCAGTCTCCCCTGATGTTTACTTACCTTATTCAAACAATGTATTTGTCATCTTCAGACTTGGTACGCAGGTTTTCCGGTTTTCATATTCCCTCAACCAGTAACCCGGTGAATAGTCACTTTCACCCTGGCTGCTGGCTTACTAGTATTCACTGCACTGTGGCGTCACTGCAATGCAGTGGATATTAATGAGGAGACTGCTGGGGGATCATCCACTATTCAAAGTTTTTTTCTATACTTATTTATTTCATTAGGTATTTCAAAGGTATGAGCTGGGGCTTGAACCCAGGTATGCAAGGCTGTTACCCAAGTAGCTGAGCCATGGGCTCTATTACTTTAAATGGGAGAAATATATTAAATACATTTTTTAAGTATACAGTGTACTGGCATATAGAGATATTTCTCTGTATATATCAATACACCATGTAGGGAAAGTAAACTACTATTGAAGCTTGATATGAGAAAAAAAAACTGTCATCTCAAAAGAGATAACTAAAATAAAACTTTACGTTGATGGGGGATCACTGTGATACTTTACTAAAAGCTTTAGTACTATTGTTTTTATGAAATTATTATAAATACAATATATTAGAAATAACCAAAGCTTTAAAATAGTAAAGTAAATCACACTAAACCCGTTTTATTAATACCCTTTATTCAATTGCAAAACATAGTAACATAGATATATTTGGTATCGCAAAACTGTTACAAAATACACAATAAAATTAACATAATATTTAATGTGAATACTAAATGGCATAAATAATAACGTGCAGTTGTTCATTTTATTTAACCAGTAACAATATGGGTCCTAATATTATTATATGGGGTCTGAATATATGTTAGCTGTGCCCAATTATAAAGGCCACACCCCATAAAAGCCCGCTCCCATTTTTGCTGTAATTTGACATTCTCAAATCACCCTGTGAAGGATGCTCCCAGGTTGACGTCTCTGCATCTTTTTCCTCAGCAGACAACTTTACATGTCACCATTTTTCTTCAGAGACTACCTATTGCTTTCTTCTTCCATACAGGTTGTCATCTCCTTCCTTTCTAGTCTTCCCCTTTATTTCTTTCCTCTACTCAGATCACTTGTCGCCTCCTTCATCCATAGTCTTGCCTATGACATCCTTCTCCTGCAGTCACTTTCTTTTTCCATACAATTCAACTCCTCCATCCACAGTTTCCCTTGCCGCTTCCCTTCTCTAGCCTTGTTATTGCTCACCTTGTTACTTTGCAGACTCTATTAATTACTTTCTCCATACAACTTACTTCCTTACCTGACGCACTTTCCTAATCCTACTGTATTTTCTTGCCACCTAATTTGTCCAGTCTCCATGTCATCTCCTTCCTCTGCTCATCTTTCTTTTCTTCTACTTCCTTTATAGTCTCTCCTGTCATTCCTTCCTTGATATATCTAAAATGTCTCTCTTGCTTCATTTATAGTCTCCTATTTAACTTCTTCCTCAACAACCCTTACTTGTTATCTACTTCGTCTGGAAACAGTCTTTCTTATCACTTCCTTATTCCACATAGCTTACTTGTCATTGTTTTACTCCTTACATTTCTTATTACCTTACTATATACACCACCTTCCTAGTCTCCCTCCCCTCACTCATCTGCCCCTGTCATCTTCTCATTTCTTATACAGACTCCCTGTTCTTTCCTTTCTGTATCCATAACTTCCATTGTAAACTAAAATGTCATGCATAGTCTAACTTGTCCTTTGTCCCCCATGCATATCTCCTCTGTCCTCCAAACACAAACTTCACTGTGGTTATATCCAACTTCAATAAACCTGCTGCTATTTAAAAAAATGTGAGACATAGAAATATGCTTTATTTTAAGAAATCTACCACTGTTCCTACCCCCACGGTAACCATGGTGGCATGTAAACACTGTATCTGCGTCACATTGCTGTGATAAGGAATTCACCCCATATGTTTCCTTCTTTTTATTGTACCCTTGCTGCACTTACGGTATGTTTGCTAAGAAAATTGTGATATTAAAGCACCAAAGTAGACATGTTAGGTCCTATTCACATAGTTGTATGCCTTATGTCTCACTCATATGCCAGGAAAATCGCCCAACATATGCAGCAAACAAAAAAAAAAATCCCTGATGTATGCAATGGTATAGGCATGCGCCTAAACATAGGCCTAAAGGACATCTTTTTGGCATAAGTCGGGTCATTGGCAGCCTATGGATGTGTTCACCATTTGTGCAGGCAGCAGTTACTTCTCATATACTGAATGTACAGTAGACTTAAAATGATGAGCAGTGGCACCAATGTGAACACACCCTTACACAATTTGTTCTATTATGACTGTATAGTTTTATGGAATACAATTATCCAACACACATAAGTGACATAGTAACTTAGTGACCCCTAACATAACCCCATATATAAAATGAAGGACAGACTGCCTGCGAGGTTTTACAAGTATACAGAAAATGATTATAAAGTACAGATCACTAAACCATTAGTGGGAAAAATGTGACTATCAGGGAACTGCTATACATACACTGAAGGAAGTGTGGAGGGCCACTTTAACATATCCACTTCTAGGAGCCAAATCCAACAGTTATGAGCTATGAATCACATGTTGTAAAGCAGGGTCTCAAAACCCATCTGAGAGATTACAGATGAGATTACTGTATACTAGGAAAAAAGTAGTAAATGTAGCTTCTTGCTTCAGCCTTTCCTAACAGAGACGAATTCAGTCTACTAATTTTATGACAGCTACCATGTGCCTTCCTGCTCAGCGGGAGTGGTGTTTGATAGGAGACACCATCCCGGTTGCTGTCAGTACTAGCATCAAGCTCTGTTCATTCTGCACTAGATGGAAGGGGTAGGGAGGCAAATTCTGATTTTCTTATCACCATGGCGACCTGGTTTTGTCCATCAATGGGCAACAGTCCTGTATTTGTGAATAAGTGGAGTCCTAGCAAAAATCTGCTTCAGGTCATGCAAAGACTTCCCCCACTCTGTGTTCTGACTCAATAGCTTGGCTGCAAATGTGAGGTTGTGAGAGTGTCCTGTAGTCTCTATGCTAACCAGCAATTTACACCAAGAAATATTTATCAGATAGTGTTCAACTCAACTGAGGAGGCGTAGATAAGATTCCAGATGCTTTAATCCAGGTAAATCTTGTAAAACCTCATACAGCAGTAGGTGAAAAATGATGAATTACCAGGAGCTGAGCAGACATGTTGCTTACAAAGAAGTGAAACTAAACAGAGAGAGAGAGGGAGGAGCTACAGCATCACAGCTAAGGATACAGAGAGAGAGAAGGGACAAACTACAAAGACAAACACAGTATCACAGATACATGTCAGTGAATTAAACCAAGTCCTGGAACATGACACTCCCCACCTGAAATCTTTAGATTTCACTGAAAACAAACATTAAATAATGTCCTGAAATATCCATAAGGTCCTCTTCAAACCTGAAAAACAAAAAAGAAACATGCACAACAAACAATAATCAACAGTTAGTCCAAATAAACCAATCTTCAGATCGGGAAGCCGCAATTTGCCAACACCTCCACCAACCCACACTGTAATCCACAAGAATATGTTAGAGATACGACACGGTTTTAGTTCATGGAAGGAAGCTCCCCGCCATGAGCTCTGAATGGTGTCTTTATCTTCTTTTATGTGACGTCTCCTCTTGGAAGAAGAAGCACCAGTTCATTAATTGGGCGGAGGAAAACTCGCACTGAGCCTCCCGTTGGTTACCTTGACCTTCTCGTGGTAATGTCGGATCAGCAGAGCAGAAAGGTAGTGTCCACCTGGAATGATCACTGGGTTCTGTTCCTAGCTACACAAGTCAGACTTTCCAATCCGGCCGCCCACTCTCAATAATTCGTGGTGGTCGATTACGGGGATTAGTTTGTAAAGTGCACTGTTCCTGGACAGATTGATGCTCCGTGAGATACTGTCAATCTCTTGATGATATACGTCTTGTTGAACACTCCAGATGATAACTTGCTCAGCGTGTTCAATGTCCGCTGCGGTAGGGTGTTTCGTACACATATGCCAGCCAAGACACTCCGTTAATCTGTCCTTCGTAAAGCACTGAGCGA
This sequence comes from Leptodactylus fallax, assembly GCA_947044405.1. Classification (NCBI taxonomy): domain Eukaryota; kingdom Metazoa; phylum Chordata; class Amphibia; order Anura; family Leptodactylidae; genus Leptodactylus; species Leptodactylus fallax. The sequence goes on along the minus strand of CAMRHE010000148.1, from coordinate 292,926 downwards.
TGTGAAACAGTCGGGCGACAGCTCTCACAATGGATGACCAGGTTGAGAAACGTTCAAAGCGATGTGGCTTCAGCTTCGCCTTTGGAATCACACAAGTGTAGAGTGTGGAGGTCATAGGCCTGATTTCCTTGTCAGACTCGAGATCCACTAAATCGTAGACAGCATTGTTAGGAGTCAAGCAGGGATCTTCATACAGGAAACTTGGAGGCGACAGCCACATATGGTCTAAAAGGTGTGCTGTCGGTGCAGGCCTTGTACCACGGTCAGCTGGGTTAAGTTGTGTGGAGACGTAATGCCATTGATCAGGGGCAGAGAAACTTCTTATACGTTCCACTCTGTTTCCAACATACACATAAAATTGTCTTGTTTGATTGTGTATATAACCAAGGACAACTGCTATCAGTGTAGAATGTAAATGAATCAATGGCAATGTCCATTTAATCTCTTATTGCTTCAGCAATTTCTACTGCAAGCACAGCTGCACAAAGTTCAAGTCGCGGAACGGAGTGTGCAGGTTTTGGGGTCAGTTAGGCCTTACCTAGAACAAATCCACAGTGTAGCTCATGATTGGCTCCTAATATCCTCAGATAGGCCACTGCAGCTATAGCTTCCACTGACGCATCAGAGAAGATGTGGATTTCCTTCCTTACTGCCGCTGAAAGAGAGCTGGGTACATAACAACGTGGAACCTGGAGTTGTTCCAATACTTGCAAAGAGGTTTTCCATTTTTCCCACCTTTGTTGTTTCTCAGCAGGCAGTGGAGTGTCCCAGTCCATGTTCTTAGTGGTAAGCTGTCTTAGTAGTAGCTTGCCTTGAATGGTGATGGGAGCAATGAAACCAAGAGGATCATAAATGCTGTTCACAACAGATAAAACTCCTCGTTTGGTGAAAGGTTTGTCACAAGAAGACACTTGGAATGTGAATGTGTCTTGTTCAGTGTTCCATAGCAATCCTAGGCTGCGTTGCATAGGAGGAGTATCAGAACTGAGATCAAGATCCTTCAAGTTGATTGCATGATCATCAGAGGGAAATGCCTTCATTACCTCCATATTGTTGGAGATGATCCTGTGAAGTCTGAGGTTAGCTACAGACAGCATTTCCTGTGTTATAGAGAGGAGATCAATCACTTCTTCACTTGCAGGTAAGGATTTAAGACCATCATCAACATAGAAGTTCCTCTCAACAAACTGATGAGCATCAGAGCCATACTCTTTCTCACCTTCATGGGCGGTCCTTCTCAGTCCATAGATCACTACTGCAGGAGATGGGCTATTGCCAAAGACATGCACCTTCATCCGGAAATCTACGGTATGACTTCATTGTTGACATCATTGTCCTTATGCCATAGGAACCTGAGATAGTTTCTGTCATCATCCTTAACAATGAAGCAATGAAACATCTGTTGGATGTCGGCCATCACTGCAACTGGTTCCTGTCTGAAACAGATTAAGACTCCTATGAGGCTGTTGTTTAAGTTAGGACCAATGAGGAGCAGGTTGTTGAGAGAGACGCCTTCATACTGAGCACTAGAATCGAACACGACCCTGATTTGGTCAGGTTTGCGAGGGTGATACACGCCAAATGATGGAAGGTACCAGCATTCTTCTCCTTCCTTTAGTGGAGGTGCAGGTTCTGCATGATCTCTCTCAAATACCTTCTGCATGAAACCTACAAAGTGTTTCTCCATCTCTGGTTTCCTCTTGAGGGTACGTTTTAAAGGGGAAAATCTAGAAACTGCTTGCTTCAGATTGTTTGGTAGTTTTGATCTCGGGGAGCGGAAAGCTAAGGGTGCTACCCAGCTGTTGGAATCATCTTGAATGAATTCCTTGTCCATAAGTTTGAGAAATTCTTTATCAGCTATAGCCAGTGTCAGCTTGTTGTCATCACTTATTGAACACTGTTAATCCAAGGGTGTCGTTCCCAGGCAGGAAAGTATTCACGTTGTCTCGGTGATTATGCAGCCACTTACTGTTGCTTATCTTCTCTTTCACTTGGTAGTGATGTGGACATGGCTGAAAACAAGTGCTGCGACCATTTGGTAACACATGCGTCTTAAATGAAGAAATATTGGTAGGCCTTTTCATCCTACCTATGCAGACGTTGCCAATGATAACCCATCCTAGATCGAGGCGCTGGGCAAATGGTGCATCATGTGGTCCATTAATTTGCTGGCGTATTTCGTGCAGTCTGAGAATGTCTCTACCTAGTAGAACTAGAATGTCTGCATTTTTGTCAAAGGATGGTATTTCACTGGCTATAGCCCTTAGATGAGGGTGATGGAAAGCCGCCTCTGGTGTGGGTATCTCTTCTCTGTTTGATGGTATCTGGTTGCACTCAACAAGTGTGGGCAAGGGTATCTCCAGATTGCCCTTGAGAGAAGCTATTACGAGACCACTGGCCCTTCTTCCAGAAACCTCTGATATGCCACTACAAGTACCCAAATTATACGGATAAGTATCACCCTTTAAGTTAAACAGATCAAAGAGTTCTGAACTTGCAAGTGAGTGGTTGCTCTGGTCATCCAAGATGGTGTACACCCTCAGAGCCCTTTCTGGTTGGCCCTTGGGGTATATATTGCCTAGGCATATCCTTGCACAGGACTTGTCACAAAGGTCTTCTCCGCAGACTTCTGTACATGAGGAAGATACTGTGGTAGTATTTGCTGCTTGATCTGTGTTCTCCCCGCCATGCTTAGTTGGGGAAGGGGAACCTCTAGGTGGTGTGGCACTAGGCTGGGATGGATGAAGAGCTTGTACATGGTCCTCACTGCCACACTCTATACACTTAATAGCAATTTTACAGTCTCTAGCAACATGTTCAGTAGAGGCACAACATTTGAAACATATCCCTAGTTTCTTTAGAAGCTCTCTACGTTCCTGAATTGGTGTCCTCCTGAAGCCAATACACTTCTTGAGGGGATGAGGCTTCTTGTGAATAGGACACAGACGGTTAGGATTTTCTACCTTTTCGTCTTGGTTGTTGTTGCAACTGCTTTCTTCTGGTGCTGATGTAGGTGTAGGAAGAATATCAGTCTTTTTCACCGAAATTGGGCCTCTGCAGTTTCTGTAGTTAGAATGTGAGCTGTCATACTTAATAGGAGGTGAACCAGGAACACTGGGATCCCCATAGGAAAAGCTTGGGTCATTCTTGGATTCTGCAATGTTCTTGATAAACTCACAGAAGTAGGAAAATGGAGGAAAGGAGACTCTATTCTCATTTTTGTATCTTGACCCAACTGTGGTCCACCTTTCTTGAATATTATATGGCAACTTGGAGACTATCGGGTTTACCCCACGAGCAGTGTCCAGGTATTGAGTTGCTGGCTGAGTAGCGGTGATTACGTTGTTAGTGGGGTTCTGGTTAACAGAGGTAGGTAGAAATGGGGCTGCGTAGGCATTCAGCCTAGGAGCTAGCTTAAAGTCCATAGGTTTAGCCACATATGGATGTGAAACTGGACTGTTGTTTGCAGTCTGGTGGTATGGTGGCACGTTGGTGTTTACCTGAGTATCAGTATATTGCATTTGCTGAGGTGCAAGGCTTTGGGAATCCATGAAGGAAGAAGAAACTGGATGCTGGACAGGCAGGGCATTGTACTGACCATGAATGCGGTGTGCTGCAGAAGATACTGTGCCCTGTCGCTCTGGAGAAATGTCGTCCCTGACAGGAACATTTGTGGCAAATAGGGATTCACTGTTTTGGCTTAGTACATAGTCTCTTGTGCGCTTGAGGGGATCCTCTGCTTCCACATCACCCAAACTGGTGCTGTCGCTTTCACTTCCACTTATGGCCTGTTCTAAAATGCTTAACCTTGCCATGGCTGCAGCGTGCTCATACTGTTTCTCTAGAGCTTCTAGTTCTGCCCTTTTTTGAGCTGCATTAGCTTCCATTTCTGCTTTCTGTTGAGCTGCATTAGCTTCCATATCTGCTTTCTGTTGTGCAAAGGCTGCCTGTATCTTAGTAGCTTCCGCCTCTGCACGTGCTTTTATAAGTTGCTCACTGAGTGTGGAAGATTTTGAGGAACGTGACTTAGATGTACGCTTTGAACGCTTGGTAGACTCAGAAACATGGGATGCCATTTCCTGCAATTGCGCAATTCTTGCCTCTGTCCTTAACTTAGTTTCATGTACTAAGCTGTCTCGTTCTGAATTGAGATGCTGGAAGCTTTGCAATTAAGCTAACGAATCGTCTGTATGTAGTTTTCTCAATATGCTTTCATAGTGCTCAGCTTTCATTTTATAATGTCCATGCATAGAACAAAGCTGTCGCAGAGCTCCCTCTAGTGGTGATACATGGTATGCAGGCAAGCACATGGCAGATATCTTAGTCTGTATTTTCTGCCACCATTTTGAGAGTTCACAGGAAAGTTCATGCTTTAAACCTTCTAGATTGTCTCTAACCTTCCACGTAGGTTTAATTGAGCGTCTAGCCTTCTCACTGGGCTGCAGACTGAGGTCCATGCTACCTTGTGCTTCAGGGTGCCCTTCAGCCATGATGCAACACAAACAGGATAAATATAACTTTGCTGGAGTGAGATGGCTGCTTGATAGAATCTTCTATGCTGAGGGGTCTGAGCTGCAGATGCAACTTACGCAATGCTGATTCCTTCTGGCTTGCAGGTAACTTGCTGTGACTGACTGTATGTCAGAAGTTGGTGAACTGTCTTACAGCCGTATCTGGCAGTCTTTATGCATCATTTTTCACTGTTCCGACTCAATAGCTTGGCTGCAAATGTGAGGTTGTGAGAGTGTCCTGTAGTCTCTATGCTAACCAGCAATTTACACCAAGAAATATTTATCAGATAGTGTTCAACTCAACTGAGGAGGCGTAGATAAGATTCCAGATGCTTTAATCCAGGTAAATCTTGTAAAACCTCATACAGCAGTAGGTGAAAAATGATGAATTACCAGGAGCTGAGCAGACATGTTGCTTACAAAGAAGTGAAACTAAACTGAGGGAGAGAGAGGAGGAGCTACAGCATCACAGCTAAGGATACAGAGAGAGAAGGGACAAACTACAAAGACAACACAGTATCACAGATACATGTCAGTAAATTAAACCAAGTCCTGGAACATGACACTAGGACTGGGGAATCCTGCATTTGTTCATTCATCTTTTTCATGCCTCATACAAATGCAGCATAACCATAAGGCCACATCTCTTCTCTTTGGCTTCTGAAGGGTGCCTGTGGAGATGGAAGTCTCAGAAGAGATGCATGGAGAAGGCTAGCCTTAGTGTGGGGCCCTTTGCAGCAGTTGCAGGCTTATGGGGACATTCCATAAAGAAGGCTTGTCACAAATGACTGAATATGATAGTGTCATGATCCATGAGGATAATAAGCTCTGAGCAGGTTGATACTGTCAAGCAATAGGAACCTTGTTAGAGACACATATACATAGTGGGAATGTATGTGAAAATTATGGACAGCTGGCACATTGTTACAGAAAATCAGGGTAGAAGATAGGCCTAAGGTTCACTGGAATATTATAAGAACCACAGGATACAGTGTGCACATAACAATTCAGTATACATTATGTTGCCAGATATAATGTAACTGCTATTCAGGTATAGGAAACCAGCATCAGCAACCATTCATTTCACAGGCCACAATCTGGGAAAGCGGGTTCATAAGTATCAGAGGACTTGTAATCTACCTTACTAAAGCAAGTCTTGACAAAAACATCATATTTTTCACAATGGGGAAGAGTAATTTCTTCTATTGCTCTCGTCTTTCCAAAGCCATTAAACCACAAGTGTATAGATGGGAATTTTGTTTTCTTCCAAGGCTCTATGATCTGATACTCTGTAAGCATTTATTGCTATTGTATGCGATTGTGACAGAGAAGAACCCATCAGGTGTCCTGAGTAATATCCCCCTCTGGCATAGAATTCAGACTGTGTTAACTAATTGTTTAAGTATCACAATGTGTCCAAACTGTTGGAACGAATACAGATTTAGAAGTACTTTACTCTCATGAGAATCAGAATAGTATGGAGATTGACTTTTTTATAGTTGCCTTAATACTATCCTTTATTCATAGAACTTCAATGCCTTCCTCAGTGCTTCACAACCTGGAGATCCATGAGATATTGATTATTTTATATGATCTCATTGACACTTTCCAAATTGATATATTCTTCATAAACGATAACAAAGTTGGATTAATGGAAAATAAATATCTAAGATAAGATGAGGATTTTTTATTTTCTTAAATTAGTCTCCCAAGCTCTATAAGTGTAAATTAGTGTTTCTGACATTGTGCGGAGGCCCTCAAGTGTGAGGTGTCTACTGCTTGTCTCAGTGGATGTAGGGAGGCATTTTTTACAAGGTGACTATACGGTGCGCAGGACTTTCTAACCTTTCATTGACTAACCAATTAACTCCTTTTGTGCTTTTTTAATAGCCAGTTGATGGGACATGGAAAAGATTTAGAGGCTCTGACCTATGCCTGTGACATCCTAATGCTGCTTTCAAGTTTTTTGTTTCCACTAAATGCATCAGTTTCTACACAGAAACATTAAAAAAGGTGAATTTAACTGATACATAGGATTTAATAAAAATAAATGCATGCCAAAAGTGTGTTGTGTTCCTAACAGTTTTTTTTAATTGGATAGGGAAATAACTGATGTCACCATTTTATTTATTTATTTATTTATTTTTTTTTACAAAAACTGATACAACAGATGCATCCATAAAAAATTATTCTGCAGCATCTAGGTGGTTAACAGCTATGATCAATGCTCTCACTCATCCCTGTTAAAAGCAGGTGCCTGCTGTATAATACAGGACAGGACAATAACCGCCATGTATCGAAAGGGCTTTGCTTCTTCTTTTGCCCCAGTTCCCAATATGATTGCTGTTCTCAGGGGCATAGCTATAGGTGGTGAAGAGATATCAATCACTACTGAGCCTTGGGGGGCCCAAAGGCTTCTCTACATAAGAAGACACCAGTATTATAAATAGCACATGGTATAATTGGGGGTTCCATTACAGATTTTTCATTGAGCCCTGAAGTTTCAAGTTACACCTATGGTAGTTTTAACAGGTGAAATACATGAATTTTCCTTGCATTACTTGTAAAATAAAAAAAGAAAAACACTGTAAACCATGTGACTGTCCAGTACCTCAGTAAGAACACCCCATAACCTCACCTCTCTTTCTGCCAGCATCCTGCAGAAAAGATGATAAACTTTAGGTATGGATGAAATACTGAAACTGTACAACCTCAATCATATTCATATTCCCTATGAGATAAAACTTTGGGTTTAAACACTTATAATGCATTTTATTTCCATCCCGGTGGTCATTTGATCCTAGATCAGCTCTGCAATTCATGTTAGTAGGATGCATTTCTCCTGTAACTGGGGCTAATGTATCAGCCAGTATTGCAGGGGAAATTAGCAACAACAAAAAATGTCATAATGCCCGCAAAGGTCTATTATGATGTTATAGGGGTCACAATGTCTAAAACAAATGGGGAGGGAAAACTGTTGAAAATTTTTTATTAGTAGCAGTATTAAAAAACATAACAATAATAATAAAAATGAAAAACAGACATGTTTTCCCTCCTGCCTTGTTTACATTTTGTCACATATTTAAAATATAAGTTAAAAAACATATAAAAATAAAAGAAACCTGTCCATATCTCTGAAAAAAGGCACAAAGTGTATTTGAATAACCCGAGCAGGAAAACATTAAAAACCTCAAAACTGCATGTACAAAAAAAAAAAAAATGAAACCAAGCAAAATGGCCCAGACTTGAAGTGGTTAAATGATGTCTATCAGCTTCCCTTTCACCCTTCAAGTAATGGCAGCATTGTATTGGGCATCTGAACTAGAGTCCAGACAGCTTTCAAGTTTCATGAAATCACTTTTTGAAATATGCAAATTAAATTACAGATACATCCCAGGCGCGTTCACACTACAGATGCACCTGGGAGCTAATTTGCATATAAATTGAGAACTGCATTTATTTATTTATTGCAGTAATGTGTACAGTAAAGTGCACAAGTTACTATGCAATTTACCTGTAAGCTAATGCACATTAAATTGAAAACCTCTGGTTTACTGGCATAGTAAAATTGTTCTAGTAAGCTGAAATGCATGGCAAAATGTGTTACTCATTACTGTAATTAAAATAAAAGCACCCAGTTCTTGAGGCTAAGGTCCCAAGTGGCGTCCCGCAGCGCTTTTTTGCCACGGCGGCAACGCATCGCGGTTCTTCCTGCAGCGCTTTGCACAGAAAGTTCGCAGAAGTTTCCTCTGCAGACTTTCTGCTTCAATTATATCTATAGGGAAACCGCCGGCGTTTCCGTAGATATAAGTGATATGTTGCAATTTCCAAAACGGTTTTGGAAATTGCTGTGCGTCCGCACTGCGTATTTTACAGCAAAGTGGGCATTGGATTCGCTAGAATCCCATCCTTTTGCTGTGACTGTGAAACGCCGTGGTCGCCACGGCCGAGTTTTTACCATTTACACCAAATTCAGCTATTAGCATCTGTTAATAGGTGCTGCACCACTGATTCCGTTACACTTGGAGTTTTTCTCTAGCTCCCAACATTCCTGAGCAATCAATCCTGTTAGTTTTCTGCCTAATATGCTACTTAGGCTCTGCACTGTCAGGCAAGAGCAGGAAAGGGAGCTCCAATCTGAGGTGGACAGTGTCAGAGTTTAGAATCAGCCCCTTGCCTGACGCCGACCTGACAATACAGACCCTAAAGAGAATATCAGGCACCGAAACTAACATCACTTATTGCTCAGGAATAGTGAGGGCTAGAAATTCTAACTGTGCCAGAATCAGTGGAGCAGCGCTTATTAAATTATGCAAAAAGCTGGAGTTGGCGGAGATGGTGCAAGGTCCTCTTTAATTAACAAAGCACCGTTTGAAACCAGATTTATATACATTTTTCTGAAAAATAACAGTGTTTGGAAACTTGAAAGTTTAGTACAAAATTGCTATTACTTGGTGGGAGGATTTGGGTTCTGATACACTCCCTTTAAATAAAATGTTGAGCAGTCCAAGTCTCAAAGGGGTTTTTCAGGGAAAAATAAATCTCCCCAGCGCATTCCCTGCACTGGATAAGATTTATTACTAATATATATGCAGTTTACTAATTTATTTATTTTATTACTAATACATACGCAGTTTCCAGGAAGCCCAGATGATTAGATTTGCAGAGCAAAGTGGGATGCCTGAAATGGGATGTCTTTTGCCTCCCTTGTCACTGTTGCTCCAGCTCTCTGTGATGTCACCAGCTCTGCTGTACTTCTGCCACAGGTACATGGGGTAGAACAGATTCAGTCATGTGACCATTAGAGCATTAGCAGGGAAGATGAATGTAATTATTAAGGCTCTGAAAGACCTGCGCATATATATATGTAATAAAGCTTATCTAAAGTGGGGGATGCATAACCCTTTTAATGTAATGATGACACTTGATGCTTGTTTTTAGCATCAACTCACTGGTATGGATATTATTTAAAGGGTATCTGTGTTTTTACAAAAAGTTGAAAAATCTGCAGGGTCTTGGTGGACATTCTGTTCTATGATTGTGTAAACCTTCATACATGATGTCCTGTCAGTTTTTGTGCTGGTAATAATCACATTAGGGCTGAAATCCTTTTTGCATTTGTCTTTGATACTGTGAGAATGTACAATAAGGAGTAGTCTGCCACCCTCCTCTATCCATTATAGCTAGTTTGGTTTGTTTACATGTATTTCTGCCAGGGGCAACTGTATAAGAGCAAACAAATAGCTGTGAAAAGCCTGACTCACCTTTATGTAGGAGATCTATGAACCCACTCCATTCTAACATCTACCATGCAGAACCATGCAGACATAACTGGTAGAAAAGCAATCTATGAGCACAGTCAGTAAAGCTGCTGCTGTCTATATGAATAATATACCACCATTAACAGCACAAGTAGATACAAGTATATATAAAGCATTTATTTCATTGTAGGCTATGAGATGTGCAGAATTTTCATTCCTTTGGACAGAGCAGTTTTCGAATATGTGTGAGGCTCTGAAGATTATCAGCCCCTCCCTTCTGCATTAACTGTGTGAAGAGACTGGCACCTCCCTCTCTTCCACATACTGTGACCTGTCTTGCATCTATGGAGAGTTAACTAGCCCTGCAACAGGGAGTGAACTATAAATTTGCTAGAAGGGAGACACATAGTATGGTGAACATTGTACATTAGTTCCTATGGGAACTATGCATAGGCAGTCAGGAGGCCATGGCCCAGCTTCCTGGCTGCCATGGCAACACCTCGGAACACGCTATCTTATTGCGGGGGTTCAAGGGGTGACGGGGGGGGGGGATCTTGCCCCCGGACCCCATGGATGCTGTGATTGCTATTGATCATGGCATCCAGGGGGTTAATCCGCCAGAGTCAGAGTATCTTTCGCCTCTGGCGGCTGGTCCCAGCACACGGCTGTGTAACATAGTAGAGAGCAAAAAATAATGCCGCAGACACAGCTTCTGTGCCCGGGGCATTACAGGACCGTACTATTTTGGTTAACTATATGCTCAGCGCAACGTAATAGTACGGCACAGAGTGGGAAGGGGTTAAAGTGCATTACATTTTGGTCCAGAATCACATGCTATATGAAATTAATCTAAGTTGTCTGAAAAGTTAGTGACTATGTAAGAGACATATGAAAATATTAGACTGATTTAAGTAATTCATTAATGTAAAAAATTAGAAAAACTGCGCAAAACTGAAAAGACAGTTTTGGCTGGGATTTATAACTACTAACCCCAACCATAGAACGATTCCCACAGATTGGTCTTTCCTATTATGTTGAATTAGCCATGCTGCACTCTAACTTTGTTGATCCCTCTGGAGTTGTTGCTTGACCATATCCCATGCCTCTGCACCATCTCCTGTGTAAGAAGATTGACTCCAGAGGCTCAAGTCTTGTCTACAAACCACTAGAGCAGGGGTCGGCAACCCCTGGCACGCGTGCCAAGAGTGGCACTCGAGGCTTATCTCCCTGGCACGGCTGCCCGAGTCCTCACCCAGCAGCTTCGATCGGACCAAACATGGCCGAAATGAAACTGCTATTATTATACTGTGGGGTCTCTTCAGACATCCGAGTATAATAAGCGGAGACTTAGGAGAAGTGATGAAACATAAAAAACAATGATACTCACCTTGTTCCCTGCGCTACGCGACGGCTATGCAATCTGCAGGCGCTTCTGACAGCTGACAGGGCCTCAGGGGTCACGTCCGGCGTCATTACGCATAATGACGCGACGTGACCCCAGAGACCCAATCAGCGTTTGCTGACGTCAGGCAGAAGCGCCAAAGAGAACAGAGCGGCAGCGGAGTGCAGAAAAAGGTGAGTAGCATTGTTTTTTATGTTTCATCACTTCTCCTAAGTCTCCGCTTATTATACTCGGGGGTCTGAAGAGAGCTATGGAACATAATACCGTGTGCAGGGACCACTATATGACATAATACCGTGTGCACGAACCGCTATGGGACATAATACCATGTGCAGGGACCGCTATGGGACATAATACCGTGTGTGGGGACCGCTATGGGACATAATACCGTGTGCGGGGACCGCTATGCGACCTAATACCGTGTGCAGGGACTGCTATGGGACCTAATACCGTGTGCAGGGACCACTATGGGACATAATACCGTGTGCGGGGACCGTTATGGGACATAATACCGTTTGCGGGGACCCTATGGGACCTAATACCGTGTGCAGGGAACGCTATGGGACCTAATACCGTGTGCAGGGACTGCTATGGGACCTAATAACGTGTGCAGGGACCGCTATGGGACCTAATACCGTGTGCAGGGGCCTCTATGGGACCTAATACTGTGTGCAGGGGCCACTATAGGACCTAATACCGTGTGCTGGGGTCACTATATGACATAATACCGTGTGCTGGGGCCACTATATGACATAATACTGTGTGAAGGGGCCACTATGTGACATAATACGGTGTGCGGAGGCTGTTATGGGATATAATACCTTGTGCAGGGGCCGCTATGGGACATAATACCGTGTGTAGGGGCCACTATGGGACATTATTCTGTATAACGGTGTGTTTTCTGCATTAAGGATGTGTTTTTGCACAGAAAACACAGGCATTTTTTTTCTGCAAAAATGCACCATGAGAACGCAGTTTTACATTGAAGTAAAAGTTCCAGTGGACTAAGACTATATCTGCATCCAGATACATAGTGTGTATTCACCATAAGGATGCTGCCATACAGTGCTCCTGGACACTTACATTTACCACTAATTGGGGGCTGCACATGGACTTTCATTGCTTCTAATCGGAAAGTACAGGAGCGTCCCAGGAAATAGCAGTAAACGCATGTGTCCTAAAGCAACTGATGGCAGCACTTCTGTGTTATGGTTTGTGGTATATAACTTTAGTTTAGGGGTCGTCAGACTTACAATTATTGACCGGCACTCCGAGTACCTCATCTTTGATTTTTTTAATTAAAATCGGCACGACGAACAAAAAAGGTTGCCTACCCCTGCACTAGAGCATGTAGTGTTTTTATGTTGCACACGAAACCGGGTTCATGGCCACAATGTAAGTTCTGAGAGCAGCCAAGGAGAGGCAGTGGAAGGATCAAGAGGCTGCTCTACGTATTAGGGAAACCCTAATAGGCAGCAACTGGAGTAAGAGAAAGTTTTCTGATAACTCCTGCCAAAACTGAATTTTGGCAGAAGTGGTCATTGCAGAGGCAGTCATTCCAATTGGAGCTGCTTTATCTAATGTGTTAAATGGTCTTTATTTAGTTTTATTAGTTTAACTCTTTTTTTCTTATTGTCAGAATGAAGTTTTTCGCCTATACATTTTACTGTCGCCACGTGAACAGTACATGTGTGGCAATGACTTTCCATCTATACAGGCGTGTGATCTGATCATGTGACTGCATCATTCCTGGCTCAGTGTATTCTCATGTGCATGCATGGTGAAGCACAGGTAGTCAAGCACTGAGCCAAGCGATAGTGTGGTTATGTGATTTTGTTGCATGAATACATGGATCACATCACTTGGGCCATATTATTTCTGTACAGCCACAAGTTTTCAATACTAAGACTACAGTCATGGCCAAAAGTTTTGAGAATGACACAAATATTATATTTTCACATGATCTGCTGCCCTCTGGTTTTTATGTGTGTTTGTCAGATGTTTTTATCACATACAGAAATATAATTGCATTCATATTATGAGTAACAGAAGCTTATATTGACAGTTAGAATGAGTTAATACAGCAAGTCAATATTTGCAGTGTTGACCCTTCTTCTTCAGGACCTCTGCAATTCTCCCTGGCATGCTCTCAGTCAACTTTTGGACCAAATCCTGACTGATAGCAGTCCATTCTTGCAGAATCAATGCTTTAATTTTGTCTGAATTTGTTGGTTTTTGTTTGTCCACCCGTCTCTTGGTGATTGACCTCAAGTTCTCAATGGGATTAAGATCTGGGGAGTTTCCAGGCCATGGACCCAAAATCTCTATGTTTTGTTCCCTGAGCCATTTAGTTATCACCTTTGCTTTATGGCAAGGTGCTCCATCATGCTGGAAAAGGCATTGTTGAGCGCCAAACTGCTCTTGGACGGTTGGGAGAAGTTGCTCTTGGAGGACATTCTGGTACCATTCTTTATTCATGGCTGTGTTTTTAGGCAAGACTGTGAGAGAGCCGATTCCCTTGGCTGAGAAGCAACCCCACACATGAATGGTTTCAGGATGCTTTACAGTTGGCATGAGATAAGACTGGTGGTAGCGCTCACCTCTTCTTCTCCGAATAAGCTGTTTTCCAGATGTTCCAAACAATCGAAAAGGGGATTCATCAGAGAAAATGACTTTACCCCAGTCCTCAGCAGTCCACTCCCTGTACCTTTTGCAGAATATCAGTCTGTCCCTGATGTTTTTTCTGGAGAGAATTGGCTTCTTTGCTGCCCTCCTTGAGACCAAGCCTTGCTCCAAGAGCCTCCGCCTCACAGTGCGTGCAGATGCACTCACACCTGCCTGCTGCCATTCCTCAGCAAGCTCTGCACTGCTGGTAGCCCGATCCCGCAGCTGAAACACTTTTAAGAGACGGTCCTGCCGCTTGCTGGTCTTTCTTGGGCGCCCTGGAGCCTTTTTGGCACCAATGGAACCTCTCTCCTTGAAGTTCTTGATGATGCGATAGATTGTTGACTGAGGTTCAATCTTTCTAGCTGCAATACTCTTCCCAGTTAGGCCATTTTTGTGCAGTGCAATGATGACTGCACGTGTTTCTTTAGAGATAACCATGGTTAACAGAAGAGAAACAATGATGGCAAGCACCAGCCTCCTTTTAAAGTGTCCAGTGGTGTCATTGTTACTTAATCATGACAGATTGATCTCCAGCCCTGTCCTCATCAACACCCACACCTGTGTTAATGGAGCAATCACTGAAACGATGTTAGGTGGTCCTTTTAAGTTAGGGCTGCAATGATGTTGAAATGTGTTTTGGGGGATAAAGTTCATTTTCTAGGCAAATATTGACTTTGCAAGTAATTGCTGTTAAGCTGATCACTCTTTATAACATTCTGGAGTATATGCAAATTGCCATTAGAAAAACTGAAGCAGTAGACTTTGTAAAAATTAATATTTGTATCATTCTCAAAACTTTTGGCCATGACTGTAGAGGTGTGCCTCATATAGAATATATATCGATTCATCGCTGCTTCTTGTAATTTAATGACATATTTGCCAAAAATTTACTTCTACAAAAAACCCTTTTAGGCCAGGGTCCCATGTGGCGTAAATGCCGCAATTTGCTCGTGGTGGAAACGCTGCTGAAAAAAATCGTGGTGTTTTACAGTCAGAGCAAAGTGGATGGGATTCTGGCGAATCCCATGTCCACTTTGCAGTAAAAACCGCGCTGTGGACACGAGGTGATTTCCAAAGCCCCACCGTTGCGGTTTTGGAAATCGCAGCATGTCAATTATACCTACGGAAACGCCAGCAGTTTCCCCATAGGTATAATTGAAACAGAAAGTCTGCAGAGGAAACCTCTGTGAACTTTGTGTCTAAGATGAAGGATTAAACATTTATTCATAACGTAACAACGCATTTGGCTCAGTAAATGGCGCGGCTCAAGTATTATAATTACCAAGTATAGTCATGTAATGCACATCTGTTGGTCTGTTCTTCATTGTGAGCTCAGATTTATCATCTCCTGCACATCTGCTCTATCAAATTTCCACAGTGGCGTCATTCATGGCAATAATTATTTTTCAGCATCTGTAAAGTACTTTATGTCATATAAGAGGCTCAAGTTGTGTGCTGAAGTGCGAGGTTGGATGTGTGGTGAATAACTATCTGTCCATTAAATTATCATGTGGGTATTGGTAATATTAATATACAGATATGCGTTGACATGATTATATTTGCTGATTTTGGAGTATTGCTTTATATATAATATGCTGTTAGATAAAATACTTTAAGAATGGCTATACAGTAGTACAATATTTGAGTAATATACTAGTTATAATGTTTATAGCAATATTCTTATGAGTAATTTTAGTATGTTGTAGTATGCCATTGCTGCTGTTTGTACAGTAACCTTATATTGTGGTTGGGAAGAGTTTTACTGGACTGTCCGTCTGGAGGATGGATTGATGCATTGACTGTCTGGGCAGCTGAGCTTTTCACTTGTTACCTTGTTATCCTCTCACATGTGACGCTTCATTGATTCTCTATGGAAACAATATAGTGTAGCTCATGTGAGGCTTTTCCTGTAGACAGCTGTGAAATACAATATGGCTTACAGTTTACTTGTAAGAATATAATTGAACCCAAAAGTTGTGGTTACAGTTTTACCAAAAATAAACTTTTATGTTGTGGCAATCAAAGTCAATTAACTTGTCAAAACCAGGATGGTTCTATTCTTAATATTGATGAGATGAAAACATCCTGATACAGGTCCTCTGTGGCTGGGTTACTTGGTCGACCTCAAATACAATGAGATCACTGTTAGGTTTCCACAGTTCCATTTTTATTTTCGTGGATAGCAGTTTGGATGAAAGTCATAGGTGCAAATTAAATAAGATGATATATTATTTGATGATTATATGATTTTGCCAAGATAAAATGCCATTATTTTCTATAACGTGTTGTACATCTAAACACTATATTTTTTAGCTGTATTTTTGGTTTAGTTTGCCATTTGTTTTTTCATTTGTTCTTACTAAAATAAAACCAACAAGGGATTTCTACCCTCGTCTTCAATTACCAAGTGTAAATAGTTCAATACTATATATAAAGGGAATGATGGTAGTTTCCTCTCATGTTTCTGAGAGTAGTTTGAACCTAGTAGTGGCTATGGAGCACAATAGTGCTGATGGGGTGTATATAGTAACTCAAAACACTTTGGACATACATTAATGCATACCCCTTGTTTCATTTGACTTTTCTAGATAAGCTTTTATGTGTGTGCAACATTAAGGGGTATCACTATTTCTGGTCATAAAATGACTTCATGTTCTGCAGGTTTTAGCAGTTTCAACCTCTGCAGGCAATTGCTATAGTTTGTCTGAGCTGATGGGTGGAGACCAATGGTGAACCTAGCCTCTTTGCTGCCTGAGGTGGACTATAGAAAGACGCTCCCCCCCCCCCCAAAAAAAAAAAAAAAAAAAATTGAGTTTACATGCTAGTAGCTTCACACGCTGTTATCGTCGCACAATATACACAATACACAAAGTTATAAAACAGTTTTTAAGAATTCTTCTTACTGTATTACTTCAGTATCAGATCAACAACACGGCATTAACAATGACAATAACTTCACACATCTTCTGCTTGGTGGATGGACGAGCCCACGTGGCCCCCATTCCAGTGGTGAGCCTAGCCTGTTTGCTGCCTGAGGCGGACTATAGAAAGAGGCCCCCCCCCCCCCCGAAAAAAAAAATTGAGTTTCCATGCTATTAGCTTCACACGCTGTTATCGTCGCACAATATACACAAAGTTATAAAACAGTTTTTAAAGAGGACCTTTCATGTCCTCATGTATATGCTGTTTTACATACCGCTAGAAAGCCGACAGCGCGCTGAATTCAGCGCACTGCCGGCTTTCCCGGTATGTGCCCCAGGGCTGGAGATATCGGCGGTCTTGGTTTCACGGTTTACCGTCAGAAGGGCGTTCCTGACGGTCTCGCTGGGCTGTGAGGTCCACCTCCTCTGACAGTACAGCGCTATAGATGAGTACAGAGAGAGGGGGTGTTCCTTATAACCCAGCGATGACGCTGAGCTGTGAGGAACGCCCCCCCAGTACAAGTCTATGAACGAGTACTGTCAGGGAGGGTGTTCCTCACAGCGCAGCTAGACTGTCAGAAACGCCCTTCTGACAGTGAACGGTGAATTTTAGACCCCCGATATCTCCAGCCCCGGGGCACATACCGGGAAAGCCGTCAGTGCGCTGAATTCAGCGTGCTGTCGGCTTTCTAGCGGTATGTGAAACAGAATATACATGAGGACTTGAAAGGTCCTCTTTAAGAATTCTTCTTCCTGTATTACTTCAGTATCAGATCAACAACACGGTATTAACAATGAAAGTAACTTCACACATCTTCTGCTTGGTGGATGGACGAGCCCACGTGGCCCCCATTCTCTATAATAGGAGCGCCGCAGATAGCTGAGTACTAGACTTCGGCTATCTTTGGCACTCCCATTGAAGTGAATGAGAGCCACGCAGGTTCGTCCATCCACCAAGTGACACACCTATAGACAGCCTGGCTGCGGTCAAGCTGAATTCCCACCCAGTGGGGGGGGAAAAAACAATTTTCAGGCTCAGTGGGGGTCTCAGCAGACAGACCCCCATCAATCAGGTATTTATCCTCATTTAGGTGAATACAGGGCAGTAACATTTTGTGACTTACAGGTGACATCTCTGACTAATCGGTCACATTTCCCTTTTCTACCCATTGGACCGTCATGACCACTTCTCTCAGCTGTGACTTGTCTCTGTAAAGTTTACAACACAGACATCTTTGGCTCCTTACTTTTCCAGGCACCTGACCCACATTGTCCTCACCTGCACACCCATCCTGCTGCTACCCCCAATTATAAAATATATGATATAACCCCCCATAATGAATAATACTCCCAAGTGCATCTTTATATTAATAATGTCCGTGTGTACCCTGTATAAATAGTGCCCCTTATTAATAATGCCCCAGATGTTAACTAATTAAAAGGTTTTCCAGGTCATTAATAAACTAATCAGTAGGGCGCAAAAACCCAGGACCCCTACTGATCAGCTGTTTGAATGGTACCTGTGTAAGCACCATGACCGCTTCTCTGTTTACATAGTGTCATTTATCTCATAGTGGTCAAGTCATGTAACTACAGCCTCGTCCTATACACGTCCATGTGACAAGGCTGTAATTATAATGACACGGTCACTATAAACAGACAGCGTATGATATGAACAGGTTCCATAGCCCCTGTTTATAGTGCCCCATTTACACACACTATAATGTTCCACAACAGCCCCTGCACACAGTATTACGGCCCGCAGCGGCCCCTGCACACTGTATTATGCCTCGCAGCAGCTCCTGCACATGGTATTATGTTCCATAGTGGCCCCTGCACACGGTATTATGCTCCATAGTGGCCCCTGCACATGGTATTATGCCCCGCAGTGGCCACTGCACACGGTATTATGTTCCACAGCAACCCCTGCTCACAGTATTATGCTCCTTAGTGACCCCTGCACACGGTATTATGCCCCACATTGGCCCCTGCACACGGTATTATGCTCCATATTGGCCCCTGCACACGGTATTATGCTCCATAGTGGCTCCTGCACACGGTATTATGCTCCACAGTGGCCCCTGCATATGGTATTATTGCCCATAGTGACCCCTGCACAGGGTATTATGCTCCATAGCGGCCCCTGCACACGGTATTATGCTCCATAGTGGCCCCTGCACATGGTATTATGCTCTATAGTGGCCCCTGCACTCGGTATTATGCTCCATAGTGGCCCCTGCACTGGTATTATGCTCCACAGTGGCCCCTACACACGGTATTATGCCCCATAGTGGCCCACCCATGAACTATTATTATACTCTGGGGTCTTATCTATGTCTATCTAGGTCTAGTTTTAAGTTGTTGAAACGGAAATCTACAGTATGATGAGGATTGCATTTTCTTTGTTATTTGCAGCAAACATCTGTCATCTACCATTGTACTGTATGGATAGGGCTCTATGGACGTAAAGTTGCTCAGGATTTGTGGTACAATTGCAGCTACCACTTCACTTGTGTGTAATATATCTTATTAAGGAGGTCTGTTTCCTTCTTTACACAAGGGGTTGTCCAGGCAAAAATGGAAAATAAAATTATTTTTGAAATCGGCCAGGGGCAGTGAAAAAAAAAATTGTACTGTACTTGTACTTGCACTATGTAGAAGTAGCCTCTTATCTACAACCTAGCAATGTTAAAAAGCAAGCAATAGCTAAGAGTAACAGCAGCAATTATTTGAGTGTCTTTTCTATCCCCCTCCCCTTTTTATAGACTAATAAGGAGAAACTAAGTGCCTGAAAAGTGAAGGAAACATTTTTCTTTAACCCCTTCCCGACATCCGCCGTAATAGTATGGCCGATGTCAGGACACCCAGCGCTAATGCCCGCAATCAGTGCCTGCATTATATTAGTGATCAGAGCCCCAGGGGTTCAAGACCCCCTAGGTGGTCTAATAAATGCAAAAAAAAAAAGTAAAAAAAAAAATTTAAAAATTCAAATCAACCCCCTTTCCCTAGAACACATATAAAAGTACTTAAATACTGTGAAACACATACACATTAGGTATCCCTGTGTCCGAAAATGCCTGGTCTACAAATCTATAAAAATATTTTTCCCATATGGTAAACACCATAGCGGATAAAAAAAATCAAAAGTGGCAAACTGCCGTTTTTTTCACTGTTTTGCCTCTGATAACAATTTGAATAAAAACTGGTCAAAGCAATACCAATTTCCCAAAATGGTAAAACTAAAAATTACAACTGGCCCCACTAAAAAAGACGCCCTATGCATCCCTGTACACATAAGTATAAAAAAGTTACGGGTGTCAGAATATGGTGACTTTTAGAAAAAAAAATTTTTTTGCACAATTTTAGATTTTTATTAAGGGGTTAAAATGGAAATAAAACCATATAAATTTGGTACTCCCGGAATCATACCGAAACATAGAATACAGATGACATGTCATTTTGGCTGCAGAGTGAACGCTGTAAAAACAAAACCCGTAAGAAAGTCGCACAAGTGCACTTTTTCTTCAGATCCACCCCATTCTGAATTTTTTTTTCCAGCTTCCCAGTACATCGCACAGAATAATAAAAGGTAGCGAAGAAAAATTTGTTCCGCAAACATTAAGACCTCATATGGCTCTGAGGAAAAATAAAAAAGTTATGGGGTTTGGAAGGGGGGGAGTTAAAAACAAAAAACTAAAATCAAACAATTCCTCTAGTGGGAAGGGGTTAATAAGATATATTACAAAGTTTCTTATATTAACATGTACTATTCATTTATGTAAAGTTGTTTAGAACTGGAGGTACACTTTAATGTTTTCCAATGGGAAAAAAGAAACCATGTAACCATTGCAAAAAATCTGAATGGTAGCAGTGAACCCTAGTCTAAAAATATACCGAAAATGCATCTAAATTGCAACTACAGCCTAACTTGAATACTGTAATCGGCCATATGATTCCCTTGGAGCAACATGCTTGCCATTCCAATGTATAGCAGACTATGTAAACAGCGACTGTCCCCAAGGAGTGAATGCCGCTCTTTGCGAACAGCATTCTGCTATGTCTAATAAAAGGGAATCCCAATTTGGAAACTTGATGCAAATTTACTGTGATTTTACCAATGGTATTACAGCAAAAATCATGGCAAATCTGTAACATAATAATCATGATCTACAACATGCCCACAATTCCATTGTGGAACAATTAGCTACATATTGGTAAGAACTAAACATTCTTGGTGTCAGTATGAGTGACATAAGGATTTAATTCAGGCTGTCATGAAATGGAGACATCACTCTTCCTAGTTATAAGGTACTTCCTGTGACGCCTATTTTGCTACATGTATACATGATCTAATTGCTATTCGGGGTTATTCCCATCTTGACAAATCACTGCTGAGAAGGGTATAACCTCTCCCAAGTCCAAATCAGTAGGGTTGAATTTACGGGAACAGCCATGCAGAGCTGCTCTACTCTGATCCTGTAACTCCCATGGAGGTGAATGAAAGCTACAGAAATAGCATAGCATAGCACAGCTCAGCAACATTGTTTCCATAGCTTCACCGTTATGGAAACAGCGTAGCTACATGTGCTACACTGTTTCTATATTCCCATTCACCTCTATGGGAGTTACAAGAACAGCATAGTGCAGCACTGATTGGCTGTTCCATAAGTCCCATCCTAGGGGTCTGGACTTGGGATCAGTTGTTCTCATCTCGGCAGCAGTTTGCCAAGATGGGAATAAATCTATGTATGCATAATACATTATAAACAAGCAAAATATGGGAATATATTGTGTATATTTACTATGAAGTGTATACATCTAATCATTTCCATAGAAGCGAATGGAGTGCTGGTCAGTCATGCACATCACCATCCCTTTCACAGGCACTCAGGCTTTACTGGGAACCTGAAAATGCAGTGCAATCTACTGGCAGCGTGTTATAAAGTAGGAGTGGCTGAGCAGATTGATATATATGTTTGTGAGAAAAGATTCAGTATAACCCCTTCACGCCGCAGCCATTTTTTGATTTTCGGTTTTTACTCCCATGCTTCAAAAAGCCATAAGTTTTTTTTATTTTTCCGTTCATGGTACCATTTAATAATCCATAAGATGTACTGGGAAACTGGAAAAAATTGAGAATGGGGTAGAATTAGAAAAAAATTGGACCTGTGCCACTTACATATGGGTTTTGTTTTTATGTCATTCACTGTGCTGCTAAAACGACATTTTACCTATATTCTGCAGGTCGACATGATTATGGGATACCAAATTTATACCCTTTTAGTTTTGTACTTTTCTTTTCTACCATTTTGAGGAATGTCTGATGTTTTGATCGATTTCTATTCAAATTTTTATGGGAGGCAAAATGGCGAAAAAACAGTAGTTCGGCGCTTTTAATTTTTTTTTCTAGGGAAAGGGGAGTGATTTCAACTTTACTTTTAATTAAAACTTTTTTTTTTTTATATTTTTATTTTTCAACTCCCTTAGGGATCACTAATTCAATACATTGCATTGCTAATGTATTGCAAAGTATTGTGAAATTGCTATACTTCTATTATAGGCTGGCTAGAGCAGTCTGTAACTGTACTGTAATGTAATGACACGCCTGGGAGCCTTGAATAGGTAATAGCTGTCACGGGAACGGTGATCTTCCCAAAATGGTCGCCGTCAGAAAAATGACGCCTCAGTCATATTTGACCAAGTTAATAGCTGGGTTAATGCCCACGAACAGTGCAGGCATTGATTGCAGGCATTGAAGCCATTGCCAATGAGTCTCTGCTGTATAATTTAACAGAGACCTGGCGCCTATTGCTGCCACTCTGTTCTTGAATGGCCGCCATATTTAAAGACCCAACATCTTCTGTACTATTACAGAGGTTGCTGGGAATGTGTTAATGGATAAATGACAATTTTGTGAATGTCTTCCTCTGAAATGATATATCAAATCTGCTCAGCTTCTCCTGCTCTATAACATGCTACCTGCAGATTACATTGCATTTTCATGTAACAGGTTCCCTTGTACCCCCTCAAAGACAAGAAAACAGGGGACCAAGAATAAGAGATATGTAAGACTTTAGCCAGCAGGTGCAAGCTTTGTTGGGACACCTTGGTGTATTTTGGTCAGTATTATGTATCAGTATTTGTAAACTAAAACATGGAAGAGGATCAGTTTCTTATTATACCTTTTTTCTACTTTTGGTCTCAGTTTTGGCCTAGTAGTACTGCTATAAAATAATGACCAATGTATGCACATGAAAAATCAGCCTCAGGGTGTGAAAGTATAAGGTGTATAAGAGTACTCCAAAAATTTCAGTGATTCCAGAAGCCCTAGTTTGTAGGGGCAGAAAAGCTACAATGTAAATGTATTCAGAGTGTGACAGATGCATATTTATATTGTTAACAGAGGAAATCTCTCAGGGTTTCCGGTCCCTGGCACTTTCAAAATCCCCCAAGTGGATGGCAGCCAGTGGAAAAGATATGGGGGTGTGGGATCCCTCTGCATGAATGTTTTCTCCAGTTATGATAATTCATGCTTTCTTTTCCATTGAATATGCTATTTTCCTGCAGATTAATATTTTATGCGGCAACATACAGATACATTTTTTATTCGTTCCTGCTGAAAATATATTTAGGTTGTTATATTTTAAAGGGGATGTATCACATATATTTTTATTTACTAATTAAACTGATACTGGTAAATAATCTTGTTTTTCCAATTTATTTCCAATGTGTTTTTAGGCCACAGTGACCTAAAGACTGGAGGTTTTCATTGACTTCTATGGCAAAGTGTTCTAGGCATGTACTGTGACCTGTATAGAGGACACTGTGCAGTGAGGGGGAGAGGTGTGCTGTGACCATCACTTATAGTCAGTGGTGGATCCTATATTATCTATGTACTGTATGAGATGACTGTGTAGGAGTGATCTCTGCAGAACAGGAAGTGCCAGACAATTCTGAGTTGCCAGAGTGGTAACTAAAGAGTCTACTTCAGAATATAGATAATGACCTGGAAAATGGAGAAAAACATCAGCATAAATTCTTTAAAATATATTTAACATAGAAATTTGATTTACTCACTAGATCATTTTCTGGTGTCACGTTATATTAGGCCAATTTGACAAGGTCAATATTTGGTTAATATCTGTGTCCATATTTTTTTGAGCCAAAACCAGAAATGGAACCTACAGAAAAATTATAAAGGAAATATTTTCATTTCCTTGGTTCTTTCTCTAGATTGGCTTATAAATACCAATGAAAAATACTGACTACATCAAAATGGCATTATCAACTGTGAGGTTTTATGGTTCTTTTCATATGGAGCTGTAATGGGGCTTCTTCTGTACCTCCAGTATGGGGGAATACCAATATTTAAATACCTCATAAAACAAGCAGAAAAAAATTGTGGCATTCTCCATCAGATGCTGTATGTATGAAGTTATTCTCCCCTAGAAGCATTACTTTTAAGGAAGGATGGTTCCAATCCTGTACGGCAGCACACAGGGACTTATTGCAGATCAGTCTTTATTGGTATTTTTATCCTAAATGTATTATTAAAATATAATATTCTATCCTATAAGTGTTCATTCACACAAATGTACAGTGCACTCGGCCATGAAAAGTACTTTTTTCACAGCTAACGGTACACCTAAGGGTAACCAGTCTTCACAGATTCTCTATAGACTTGAGCATGTAGGCATATATCCATCAAGTACAAAGAGACCAAAGGTGGTGGATGGAGGAAAAGTAAAATGATGTTAATATAACCTTGTTGATCCAAAGGTAGGCAATAAATCCTTTTAATGCTTAAAGAGGCTTTTCAGGCCAAACATTTTTTCTTTTTTTGTGATTAAAATAAATTGATATAGCGTTCACTAATGTACTTGTATGAACTACTGTGCCGTATCAGCACTGGTCCCAGCATCTTACCTTTCTGCTTCTGCACAATTTAGGACATTTTCCTGTGTTACCATGTTAGCGTGTCAGTCACAGCTGATGGAGACACAGAGAAGAGGGCCAGCTCAGCTACCGAAATGAGCCAATAAGCCAGCCTGTTCACACACGGCACTGGTCACAGGCAAACACAAGCCAAAAGTGTAGGTACTGAAAGTGGGAGAGGGGGGCACTGTTGTTCATACAAGTACACCCGCTAGTTTCTTTTAAACACATATAAGCGAGATTTTGAGGGGATGGAAAACCCTTTAGACAAATTTGCTTTTAAATAGGGAAATTTTAAACGCTGCTCAAACTGGATCAACCTTCAACTAAGTATTTTTATTCATTTACATAAGCTGTTATTTGTTTCAAGATCCTAAGCCTACTTTTCAGGCAATTTATATTCTATCCTACAACCAGTTCCTGAGATTGACAATTCCACAGTGAATGCTACACAGACATATATACAGTAATGAATGTTAATACTGGCAGTCATGTCAGCCTCTCCAGTCATATCCAAACCATCATTTCAATGATGCTGTCAGACAGCATGTCCCAAGCAACCAGTCTCCACCAGCATATAGAGGAATAGAAATCTTATTAATATCATATTATTAGTATTTTCATTAGTTTCATTCTAAGTGCTTTTTCATAAAGACCATGTTCCATGTTCTAGGTAGAAAGTGTCCTATATTTTTAGCACTAAATTGATGTCATTGTGAAGAATAGACTTAGAATGCAGCTTGCCCTATCACTTTTGGAACAAACCCTGCATTACATATTGGAGGCTCCAGCAGTTATAAATGTGGTCATACTGAGACTGGAAAGCAGATAGCAGCTTGATTCCTTAGTTTTTAACATTTGCTCTTCTAATGCCACAGTTAATATAATTTCTTCTGTCTACAGTCATGGCCAAAAGTTTTGAGAATGATACAAATATTAATTTTTATAAAGTCTACTGCTTCAGTTTTTCTAATGGCAATTTGCATATACTCCAGAATGTTATAAAGAGTGATCAGCTTAACAGCAATTACTTGCAAAGTCAATATTTGCCTAGAAAATGAACTTTATCCCCCAAAACACATTTCAACATCATTGCAGCCCTAACTTAAAAGGACCACCTAACATCGTTTCAGTGATTGCTCCATTAACACAGGTGTGGGTGTTGATGAGGACAGGGCTGGAGATCAATCTGTCATGATTAAGTAAGAATGACACCACTGGACACTTTAAAAGGAGGCTGGTGCTTGCCATCATTGTTTCTCTTCTGTTAACCATGGTTATCTCTAAAGAAACACGTGCAGTCATCATTGCACTGCACAAAAATGGCCTAACTGGGAAGAGTATTGCAGCTAGAAAGATTGCACCTCAGTCAACAATCTATCGCATCATCAAGAACTTCAAGGAGGAGGGGTTTTTTTGTTGCCAAAAAGGCTCCCGGGCGCCCAAGAAAGACCAGCAAGCGGCAGGACCGTCTCTTAAAAGTGTTTCAGCTGCGGGATCAGGCTACCAGCAGTGCAGAGCTTGCTGAGGAATGGCAGCAGGCAGGTGTGAGTGCATCTGCACGCACTGTGAGGCGGAGACTCTTGGAGCAAGGCCTGGTCTCAAGGAGGGCAGCAAAGAAGCCAATTCTCTCCAGAAAAAACATCAGGGACAGACTGATATTCTGCAAAAGGTACAGGGAGTGGACTGCTGAGGACTGGGGTAAAGTCATTTTCTCTGATGAATCCTCTTTTCGATTGTTTGGAACATCTGGAAAACAGCTTATTCGGAGAAGAAGAGGTGAGCGCTACCACCAGTCTTGTCTCATGCCAACTGTAAAGCATCCTGAAACCATTCATGTGTGGGGCTGCTTCTCAGCCAAGGGAATCGGCTCTCTCACAGTCTTGCCTAAAAACACAGCCATGAATAAAGAATGGTACCAGAATGTCCTCCAAGAGCAACTTCTCCCAACCGTCCAAGAGCAGTTTGGCGCTCAACAATGCCTTTTCCAGCATGATGGAGCACCTTGCCATAAAGCAAAGGTGATAACTAAATGGCTCAGGGAACAAAACAGAGAGATTTTGGGTCCATGGCCTGGAAACTCCCCAGATCTTAATCCCATTGAGAACTTGTGGTCAATCATCAAGAGACGGGTGGACAAACAAAAACCAACAAATTCAGACAAAATTAAAGCATTGATTCTGCAAGAATGGACTGCTATCAGTCAGGATTTGGTCCAGAAGTTGATTGAGAGCATGCCAGGGAGAATTGCAGAGGTCCTGACGAAGAAGGGTCAACACTGCAAATATTGACTTGCTGCATTAACTCATTCTAACTGTCAATATAAGCTTCTGTTACTCATAATATGAATGCAATTATATTTCTGTATGTGATAAAAACATCTGACAAACACACATAAAAACCAGAGGGCAGCAGATCATGTGAAAATATAATATTTGTGTCATTCTCAAAACTTTTGGCCATGACTGTACTGCTACATGGGCAACCATACTGGTTTATATTGCAGACTCATTCTCATTAGACCATTGCTATTGCCAGAGCACTGCCATCTAACTGTGTTAAAGTGTTAGTGAGTTCATAGCATTGTACACTGATCTATAACAAATTCCCCCCATCTACTATACTTTGCATTTTGTGCTGAATAATTTTATATCACAGTATATGCAATGAGTAGATTTATTTGTTGACATCACAAACTATCCTTTTCTATGCCAGTTTTTTCAATGCCTTCCTTAAAGGTGTTGTCCATTCAAAAATGGACAACCCTTTTAAAGTTTAAATCAGCTGGCGGCAGTGAAACAAAAAAAAATACATACTCACCTGTCCCCGTTGCTCCGGTGTCCTCCCGTGCGTCCTGGTTCTTCTGCTTTGGCGGCATCTCCTGGGTCTCTTCTGGCATTCAGCTGAAGCCGCTGATTGGCCTCAGCAGTCACGTTGAGGAACCAGGACGCGTGGATGACACCGGAGCAATGGGGACAGGTGAGTATGCATTTTTTTTTTTTGTTTCACTGCCCCCAGCTGATTTAAACATTTAAAGGGTTGTCCATTTTTGCCTGGACAACCCCTGTAAGGCTGAGGCCCCATATTGCGGAAAAGCTGCTTTTTACTTTGCAGATTTTGCTGCATTTTTTTCAGCCAAACACAAAAGTAAATACAAAAAAATGGGAAACATAAAGGAAGCACTTATACTTCTCACTTCTTCTCAATCCACTCCTCCAAAAAACGGCAGCAAAATCTGCTACAAATAAGTAAGCTTTTCTGCAGTATGGGCCTAAGGGCCCATGCATACGACCGTGTGCTAGCTCACTGTGCTATCCAGGTTTTTCCTGGTGTGCATGAGCCCTAAGGAATACAAAAGGAATGGAAAATATTTAGGGAACTCTTATACTTCTCCCTTCTGATCAATCCACTCCTGGCTTTAGCTCATAAAAAAGCTGTGTTTTCACAACGTGGGGCCTCAGCCGAAGGCCGGGGCCCCAAGTGGTGGAAACGCAGCGGAAAAAAAAATTTTTTTTTTGCTGAAGGACGCCACGTGGGGCATTAGCCTAAAGGAGTTTTCTGGGCTTTTGCGGGTTTTTGATATTGATGACCTATCCTTAGTCTGACAACTGGCACCCACATGAAACAGCTGCTTGCCTCCAGTACCAGAACAATACAGTGTAAAGATCCAAAAGCAAAAGGTGACCCTTACTCATGTACATTGTGTACAGTGTGTATAGAGCCCACTAATCTGATATTGATCATCTATCCTAAGGATGGGTCTCAATATCAAAACCCTGCAAAAGCCAGGAAAGCCCTTTTAGGGCAGGGCCCCACATGGCGTAAAACGCAAATCGCGGTGTTTTACAGTCAGAGCAAAGTGGATGGGATTCCAGCGAATCCCATGCCCACTTTGCAGTAAAAACCGCGCTGCGGACACGCGGCGATTTCCAAAACCTGCATGGTTTTGGAAATCGCAGCATGTCAGTTATTCCTACGGAAATACCAGCAGTTTCCCCATAGGTATAATTGAAACAGAAAGTCTGTAGAGGAAACCTCTGCGAACTTTCTGTCTAAAGAGCTGCAGGAAGAACCGTAATGCGTTCCCGCCGAGGTTTTTCCCGCTGCGGTTTTTTGCTTAGCCTTAGCCTTAATGTAAACCCCACTGACATTAGATACCCCACAATTATGTAGGGACATACGCTTCTTAACAATTGTGGTGCATCGCGACCCATCTGTGCACCAGAAAATGAAATCTAAGCCAATGAGTTGCTGGTGTAGTTTTCAGTCAGAGCTGCTCCATTTTTCTACAGCGTGACTCTGACTTTCACTCCTTCATAAATGGCTGACAACCATGGTCAGTCAGATGCAATGCAATATTAAATTGAATTCCCATGAAATTAAATGTGAACAAACTATGCATCTATTATTTTTTTTTTATTTTTAATTTTTTTTTTTATTTTTAATAATTTTTTTTTTTTTTTTTTTTAAATTATAAAAATTTATTTAATTTTTTTTTTTTTCTCCCAAAATTAATCCACAACATCCCCCCCCCTCCCACTTATAAAAATAATAAAAAAATATATTACAAAAAACAAACCCGCCCCCCCCCCCCTCCCCTTTTTTTATAAAAAAAAAAAAAAGGGAGGGGAAAAAAAAAAAAAAAAAAACATATTTTTTTAAAAAAAAAAAAAAAAAAAATTTAACCTCTTTTTTTTGCCAAAAAAAAAACAAAGAGGGGGGGGTAAATTACCCCCTTTTTTTTTTTTTTTTTTTTTTTTAGGGGGGGGCCCTCGCCATAAAGAACAGGGTTTTCTAGAAAGTTCTGCTTCTGCTGCACTGTAAGAGACAGCCAATGTTGTCCTAAGCTTTATTTGTCTGTATAAATTGTTAATGTTGAATGTATTTCTGTGATTCTGTTCCTTTAAGACAGCAGCCATTGTAATTGTGACATGATGCTGGAGTGAGACCCCCCCCCTTTTATGTCAGCCTGCCTGTTCTGCAGACAGAGTGTGAGCAGAGAAGCAGGAAGTGACGAGACAGAGAGCAGCAGCCATCTTGGCAAGTGTTGTATGGTACTGGTGTGGAGATTTTTCTGTACAGCTAAGCTGTATCTTGGTCCAGAGACAAACAGAGTGTAAAGAGACAACAGGACTAGTGAGTCCACGTGAAAGGAACTGTGCTCAGTGGCTGATCAGTGAGACTGACATTGTGACTGTGTATATGGATACCACAGATAGAGACTCGCAGTGCTGTTGATGTACTGGACAGCACCTGCTAAATCCCGGCTTACATCCCAGCTCAGTGTATGGATTCGGCAGGACTGTCAGTGTGCTGAGTGGAATCTGCTGTTGGATTACATTGCATTCATTGGGTTTCCCTGTTAAAGAGAACTTCATTTCTCCTGAGATCCTGATAACAGTGAGGAGAGGACGCTTCACTATAAAAGAAAGGAACGACTTTGGGCCCCACCGTGCGCTTCTACGGACTGTAAGCGGTCCACCTGGACCACTGGGGAAAAGGGGGTGCACCCAAATGTGATGTCAGGGTCAGTTAGGGATAGTTTTGAGTATATTGTTCATTCAGTGTCCATACTGCAGAAGTGGACAGAGTAAAAGTGGAAACCATTGCAGAATTTGCCTTGAAATTGTTCATGCTATATTGTATATTTTGCTTGTCTTTATCCCTGTCATTTTACCTTCAAATAGCCTTTATTAACTTATAGTAAATATATATTCTTTTCTTGAACTACCGCGTGTGTGTTCATTTCTGGTTGCGGAGTCCAAACCACCTGCCTTGCTCTCGGTTCACAAATTGGCGTAGTCGGCAGGATCCGCTTACCAGAATGGACGGTGACGCACCCGTTAGAGAGAATGATGCTGGAGGAAGAATGCCAGCAGGGGCTATAATGAGTCAGTTAGCTAAATTTGATGGCAATAATATGTCAGTGAGTATGTGGGTGGAACAGATACAAATGATACAGCGAATGTACCAGACCGCACCAGAAGTACTAGTAGAGCTAGCAATATTGACATTACAAGGGGATGCTAAGACCACGGTGATACTGAGGCCATTTGAACAAAGGCAGACATTTGAGCAAGTAGTCCAGATTCTAGAAACCATCTATGGAGAAACTGCATTGCTGGGGTCTCTGCAGGCTCGGTTCTTCCAGAGGGTACAACAGGAGAATGAAAGCCTTCCCCAATATGCAAATGCCCTACAAGAACTGCTCCGAGATATTCAAGGGAAGGAAAGAGGGGGCTCGCCAGCCTTCTGTAACCCTGATCGGACTCTCCGTGACCAGTTTGTCCTGGGGATACGTGACGGCAGTTTAACTGTGACTATGCAGGATTTTATACGACGAGAGACTGATGCTAAATTCCATGATGTACAGGTAGAGGCCATCTCCCGTGCCAATAGTATGGTCCCGAGGCCCCAGACTGCAGTTGGAGTTACTTTGTCACAGGGGGCTAGTTCTGGCTCAGAGACAGTAGAAAAAGGGACGGTTAAAGAAATTCTCACAGTAATGCAGAAACTGCAAGAACAAATGGAACACTTGCACACCCGTTGTGATGAACATTCTATGAAAATTGCAGACTTCCAGAAAACTGGAGGTGAAAGGGTGAGCCGTCCATACCCAGAAAATCAGAATCACCCACCACCCCGCTGGAGGGATGAGGATAGGACCTACCGAAGGGGTCCAAATCATTTAGTGCAGTGCTCAGGAGAAATCGAAGGGGCTTACCGAAGGGGCCCAAACAGATGGCCAGAACGACGGGAGATACGCTGCTGGGAGTGTGGACGGATGGGCCACGTTGCTGCTAGATGTCCAGAGCAGCGACAAACTTATGAGAGACCGCCGTTAAACTGAAGTCCCCTGCTGCTGTAGGGCGTGTAGTAGGGGAGACTGACAAGAAGACTATGTGGGGAGAATGCCCTAATGATGACCTGATCGCTGCAAGTCCTGTTATACAGGTGGAAATGGAGGGTATTCCGGTTACCGGGATGATTGACACGGGTTCCCAAGTAACGACCTTGAGTAGAGACTGTTATGAACGGTACTTCCAGCAACATGTGAAATATGATCCCCATGCATTCATACGAGTGGTCGCAGCTAACCAGTTACCAGTTCCGGTCGTGGGAGTGGCCTGGATGAATGTCCGGGTATGTGGCCAAGATCTAGGTAGGAAAGGCATTGTGGTGGTACAGGAGTCACATGAAGTAAAGGTCCCTGTCATTTTGGGGATGAATGTGTTAAAAGAATTAGATCAGATCCTCTTTGAAAAGAAAGGTCACGGTTATTGGAAAGAAACCACCACCCATCGGCCTACTCAAACAGCTTTCCAGCGGCTGATCCGGACATGTGGCTTACAGAAAAGTTCGGATGCACAACGTCCTCTGGCTCGAATTTCAGTTCCTTTGCATACAAAAGTTACACTGCCACCCAGTCGGGAGACAATAGTGTCCATGCCCGTAGGCACCTGTCGGAAACTAGAGGGCATAGCTGTGTTGGTAGAACCACTGCAGGCAGCCGAAGGAGGTGTTGATCCACTAGTGGCCCGTTCCTTGGCAATAGTTCGCAATGGAAGAGTACCACTTCGATGTGTAAACACTCAGGACCAGAGTGTGGACCTGACCCCAGGGAGGCAGCTGGCTAACATCTATGTGACTCCGGAGGAAGTAAGGAAAGTAACTCCAATGCAGCTGAAGCCGACTGAAAGGGATGAGTGGACCGTAATTGTGTCCATGGGAGAAGATGAGGAACCCACCTCTGAATGGAATGGCCGTGCAATTCGAGAACAGATGAAGATGGATGCAAGTTCATGTTCTCTGGAATGGGTGCAGAAGGTAGATGAGCTGTTATGGGAGAACCGAGCCGCCTTTGCACGGTATGCTGAAGATTTTGGATGTACCACAGGGATCTACCATGAGATTCCCACAGGAGACACCCCTCCAATTAGAGAGCGCTACCGACAAATTCCTCCACAGTTGTATCAGGAAGTGAAAGAACTGTTAGCTAAGATGCTACAGGGTGGGATCATCCAAGAAAGCCAAAGTCCCTGGGCGGCTCCTGTGGTGTTAGTAAGAAAGAAAGATGGGTCCATCCGATTTTGCGTAGACTATCGGAAGTTAAACGCTTGCACCGTACGAGATTCCTACCCCTTGCCACGGATTGAGGAGTCTCTCTCAGCGCTGGGGAGAGCCCGGTACTTCTCCTCACTAGATCTGGCTAGTGGGTATTGGCAGGTGCCGATGGCCACAAAAGACAAGGAGAAGACGGCATTCATCTTGCCCATGGGACTATACGAATTTAACCAGATGCCCTTCGGGTTGACAAATGCATGCGGAACGTTTCAGCGGTTGATGGAGAAATGTCTCGGTGACTTCAACTTTGAGTTCACTCTCATCTACTTGGATGACATTATAGTGTATTCTGCGACCTTTGAAGACCATCTCCACCAGTTGGGGCAAGTATTTCGAAGATTGCGGGAACATGGGCTCAAATTGAAACCCAGTAAATGT
Organism: Leptodactylus fallax; assembly: GCA_947044405.1. Taxonomy (NCBI): domain Eukaryota; kingdom Metazoa; phylum Chordata; class Amphibia; order Anura; family Leptodactylidae; genus Leptodactylus; species Leptodactylus fallax. The sequence continues at coordinate 259,727 of CAMRHE010000148.1, read as the reverse complement.
CGGTTGTTCCAATCTGAAATTGATTACTTGGGTCACCGCGTATCAGGAGAAGGGGTGAGACCATCAAGAGACAAGATAGCGGCTGTTCAAGATTGGCCAATACCGACTACCCTGCGAGAAGTGAGGGCGTTCCTTGGAGTAGCCGGTTACTATCGACGGTTTATTAAGGATTTCGCCAAGGTAGCAGCACCACTTAATGCTCTCCTACGAGGCACATCCGGTGGTCCAAAGAACCGGTCCGTGAAGTGGGGACCTGAACAGGAACAAGCCTTCCAGGCATTGAAGTATGCACTGACAACAGCCCCAATCTTGGCATATGCTGATTACCACTTGCCGTTCCAGCTGTATACAGATGCAAGCCTGTATGGTCTTGGAGCAGTGCTTTCCCAGCTTCAGGATGGCCAGGAGAGGGTCATAGCATACGGCAGCCGGTCTTTGAGAGATTCTGAAAGAAACCCCGAGAATTATAGTTCATTTAAGTTGGAGCTGTTGGCACTGGTATGGGCCATGACCGAGAAATTCTCTGAATATTTGACCGGTGCTGAAGTTTTAGTACTGACTGACAACAACCCACTAGCTCACCTGGAAAATGCCAAGCTCGGGGCGTTAGAGCAGAGGTGGATAGCCCGAATGTCTAAGTTCAATTACCGCATTAAGTATCGGTCCAAGACAGAGAACCAGAATGCTGACGGACTTTCTAGGGTAACCGCCCAGACCCCCACAGTAGACGTGGATCATGAGTTGGAGCATGTGGAGGTGCCCGACTTCAGCAGATTTTCACAGGCCTTGGCCGCCGCTAATCAGTTTGAGATGGAGGGGACTGAAACGGCTCCTTTCTTTGGTCCCTCACGACAGGAATGGGCACAGATACAACAGACCCATGAGGGGCTGGCGCAGATAATCAAGTGTGTTGAGAAAGGCCAGAAGCCCTGTAGAGAGGAAAGAGAACGACTGACACGTGAGATATTATCTGTTCTGAGTCAGTGGGAAAAGTTGGAGATGAAAAATGGAGTGCTATGCCGAAAGGTCTATTTACCTTCTGAGATCGACATTCGATACCAAATTGTGGTGCCTAGTGAACTGGCTCGCTCGTTGGCAGTTGAGGCTCATAATAAGAATGGACATTTTGGTCATGAGAAGACCTTTCGTTGGTTACAGCGACTGATTTACTGCCCTGGTCTTCGTCAAATGGTCGAAGAAGTATGCCGCAGCTGTCGAACTTGTGAGATCCATAAGGCACTAGAACAGAGAGCTCCCCTGCAAACCATCGTGACCCAGGAACCTTTAGAAATCGTCATGATAGACTATCTAATGGTTGGCCCATCCAATAGCGGACACCAGTATTGCCTCGTAATGGTGGATCACTTCACCAAATTTGCGGTGGTAACCGCCACCAAGGACCAGACAGCTGAGTCAGCAGCTCGTGCTCTGTGCCAAGATTTCATGCGAGTATATGGGTGTCCCCAACGCATCCACTCCGACCAGGGCGCCTGCTTTGAGGGACACGTAATGAAAGAAGTTCAACGTATCTACGGGATAAAGAAGTCGCACACGACTCCATACCACCCTCAGGGAAATGGGGCCTGTGAAAGATTCAACAGAACTCTGCTACAGATGCTGCGGACTCTGGAGGAAGACAAGAAGTTACAGTGGCCTCAGTTCTTGTCTGAAATGGTGTGGGCCTATAACAATCAGGTCCATTCTACAACGGGGTACTCTCCTTATACACTTCTCTTTGGGCGGTCTGGGCGAAGTATAGGAGAATTACAGTTGAATGATGTGGATGGGTTCCCTCCGAGGGATCCAACCTCTTGGGTGCGGGCGCACCGGCAGAGACTTGAGACGATCCATCGATTGGTGCGGCAGCGCCTGCAAGAACATCCCCATCCTGATAAGACCCCAGTGCAAGAAGCACCATTGCAACCAGGCGACCTGGTGCTAGTTCGTGTCAAGAAACCCCAAGGGAAATTGGAAAGCCGATGGGAGGCTTTGCCGTATCGTGTTGTTGGCCGCAAGTATGCGAATGGGCCAGTGTACCAGGTCCAGAAAGAAGGAACTGATTGTGTTCGAGTACTTCACCGAAATATGTTGCGCCTGTGTCATTCTGAAGGGACAAATCATGATGGGCCTGCCAATGTGAATGAGCTCCCACAGTCAGAGAATGGAGGTGCGGAATGGGCCTCCGACGAGGAGGATGATTGTTGGCCGATCCCTGCTCCTGGGGATGTTCCACCTGTGACTACTGTATCTCCGGCCTGTGCCCCCTCTGGTGCGGAATCCGCTGGTCCTTCTCAGCCCATAGCTGCAGCACCCCATAATATACCACCGGTCCTCAGACGGACCACTAGGCCAAATGCTGGTATTCCCCCTGTTCGGTATGCGCAGGATGAGTTTGTTTGGCCTGCCATACATCGGTATACTACCACCCTGTGCATAAAAGTACAACCCTCTGGATATACAGTCATAGGCAGGGACTGCCAATCTTAAAGTGGGGGGGAATATGTAAGAGACAGCCAATGTTGTCCTAAGCTTTATTTGTCTGTATAAATTGTTAATGTTGAATGTATTTCTGTGATTCTGTTCCTTTAAGACAGCAGCCATTGTAATTGTGACATGATGCTGGAGTGAGACCCCCCCCCTTTTATGTCAGCCTGCCTGTTCTGCAGACAGAGTGTGAGCAGAGAAGCAGGAAGTGACGAGACAGAGAGCAGCAGCCATCTTGGCAAGTGTTGTATGGAACTGGTGTGGAGATTTTTCTGTACAGCTAAGCTGTATCTTGGTCCAGAGACAAACAGAGTATAAAGAGACAACAGGACTAGTGAGTCCACGTGAAAGGAACTGTGCTCAGTGGCTGATCAGTGAGACTGACATTGTGACTGTGTATATGGATACCACAGATAGAGACTCGCAGTGCTGTTGATGTACTGGACAGCACCTGCTAAATCCCGGCTTACATCCCAGCTCAGTGTATGGATTCGGCAGGACTGTCAGTGTGCTGAGTGGAATCTGCTGTTGGATTACATTGCATTCATTGGGTTTCCCTGTTAAAGAGAACTTCATTTCTCCTGAGATCCTGATAACAGTGAGGAGAGGACGCTTCACTATAAAAGAAAGGAACGACTTTGGGCCCCACCGTGCGCTTCTACGGACTGTAAGCGGTCCACCTGGACCACTGGGGAAAAGGGGGTGCACCCAAATGTGATGTCAGGGTCAGTTAGGGATAGTTTTGAGTATATTGTTCATTCAGTGTCCATACTGCAGAAGTGGACAGAGTAAAAGTGGAAACCATTGCAGAATTTGCCTTGAAATTGTTCATGCTATATTGTATATTTTGCTTGTCTTTATCCCTGTCATTTTACCTTCAAATAGCCTTTATTAACTTATAGTAAATATATATTCTTTTCTTGAACTACCGCGTGTGTGTTCATTTCTGGTTGCCCGCCCCCCCCCCCCCCCCCCCCCCCCCCCCCCCCCCCCCCCCCACCCCCCCCCCCCCCCGGCCCCCCCCCCCCCCCCCCCCCCCCCCCCCCCCCCCCCAAAAAAAATTTTTTCCCCCCCCCCCCCCCCCCCCCCCCCCTTTTGCACCACAACCACCAAAAGGGGGGGGGCCCCCCCCCCCAAAACCCACCCAAAAAAAAACCGCACCCCCCCCCACCCCCCCCCACCCCCCCCCCCCCCCCCCCCCCAACGGCCGGGGGGGGCCGTTTTTTTTTTAAAAAATAAATTATAATGCCTTTTTTTTATAAATTTTTTTTTTCCCCCCCCCTTTTTTTTTTTTTTTTTTTCCCCCCCCCCCCCCCCCCAAAAAAATTCCTCCCTTTTTCTCCCCCCCCCCAAAAAAAAACCCCCAAGAAAAAAAATCTCCTACTGCCTCCTTTTGAAATGAATGGGAGGCATTATACTGAGGCCTCTAATCCTCCAGCAAAAAACTCAGTGTGAACATACCCTAAAGCTTTTAAGTTCAATGTTCCTGATTTCTGATATTACTGATATCCTTTCATCTTGTTGATGGCCATCACATTTTTCCATAGAGTTTTCTGTGTATACTATCTTTTACAACAAATTGGGTTGTTTTACAATACGTGTAGTGTACAAGTTTATTAGTTATTTGAGTGTTATTCAAATGCGTTAGTGCACAGCATAATGACAAGCCTTGTGATCACATTGCCGCTATATAGCAGTAAGACTGCCAGTTCTCTGAGAATTATATGCCAACCCCAGTGCTTAATGAGCACTATTTATATAATACAGAAGGTAGCATTTTTACTCATTTTGTGCTATTATGTCTTACAAGAGTAATTAATCATAATATGACCTTAAAAGAAAAAAAAAAAGATCTAAAGAGATCACTTGTTTTAGCAGTCATCCCATTATTATCAGAGGGAATATTACAATGGAAGATAACACCTCTATTATAAAGTTAAAGGCAGATAACACAGGATCTACCATTGTCAGTAGCTAATGAATACATCTCATTCAGAGATTTCTTATGTCCAGATGCCTGCTGTCAAGCAAAGTTCTAAGAGCAGCAACTCATGCAAAATGGCTGCCCTTATTTAGAAACAATAATGTTTCAGTATGTCATAGTAGAGAAATAAGGTAATAAGTGTCCGTGAAATCACACCACGCACACCACCATTGCATTCATATGGGGGACGCAGGAACCATGTTCTCATAACCCTGTCCTAATGGATGGATCACCAGCAATGAGACGTGTATCAGCTATCCTGTGATATATGATGAATGCCGTTTATGGACACCCCCTTTAAGTTTCAAATAAATAAAGTATTATTCTAGACCCTTCCATATATGTAAAAAGGTGTCACCATAGTCTGGAATATGTTGGCCTTTGCTTTTATAAATTCATCATTCCAGTTTCTTATCTCTGCTAGGTCTTTTAGCATTGTTGTACCAAATGCTTGGTTCCATTTTATTCCTTTAATGCTTGACTCTTGTGTTCTATATTTGTGCTGCGAAAGGAAAAGCTTTTTACTAATTCAGTGTCTTCACTGTCATCTCTGGCTTATTTTTTACTGTGTCGCAACCTTTGGTTTCTGTATATTTAGCTGAAGCTCTACTCACTCCTGGATTATTTCTTGTAAAGGTCTTGTTTTTTTTTCTTCATTTTATGAGTGTAGTGTCATCTGCATAAGAAAGGTTGTTCATGTTTCTTTTCAATGCCTAATATTCTATATTACTCTGTGGAAGTTATAGAAATAACTATCACTTTTCAGTTTCCGTAACTGCTATATGGTTATATGGTGTGGCTGATGCTTGACTCCTCCTCCTCCCGTCAGATATACTTGGAATAGGAGGAATAGGTCTCACTGGATACTACGGTAGTGTTTTGTGGTGGTCTCAGCTGTAGAGACTCCAACAATTTAACATTTATTATTTATTACTTCATTTATTATTAGTATTTTATTTATTATTATTATTATATTATTTATTTTAGCTATAAGAATAGGTGATAAATTTGGGGCCCGGGACCACAACATTTTACAGTCACTGTAAAGTGAATGGGATTCTAGCAAATTCCATCCACACATTGCAGAAAAATACGTGCGGTTTTGGAAATCGCAGCATGTCAATTATACCTACGGAAACGCTGGCGGTTTCCTTATAGGTGTAATCGAAGCAGAAAGTTTGAAGAGGAAACCTCTACAGACTTTCTGTGAAAAGCGCTGTGGGAAAAACCATGATGCATCGCCACCACGGTTTTTCGTGCAGCACTTTTTTTTGCTGTGGCCCACTGCGAGGGGCCTTAGCCTAAGGGTAAGATCCCTTGTTGTGGAAACATAATGTTTTTTCTGTTGCGGAAATGCAGCAGAAAAAAACGCTGCATTTTACAGTTCCAGCAAAGTAAATGAGATTCTGGCCAATTCCATCCACACATTGCAGAAAAAAAACGCATATGTTTCTTTTAAAAAACGCAGCATGTCAATTTTACCTGTGGAAGCGCTCACGTTTCCCCTATAGGTTTAATAAGGGAAGAAAAAGCGCAGAGAAAAACACAGCAAAAAATGCAATGAAAAATGCTGTTCAGCTAAGGATCAGTTTTCAATATGTATGTAAGTCCCATAAACCCTTTTTTTTTTTTTTTTTTTTACATTTTTATTAATGTTTCCCAACATATACAAAAATGACAGAATATAAAAAAGCAACATAAGACAAAAAAGTAGTAAATAGGCCATGAAGGGTGATCACAGATATAAAAAAATTAACAGAGATGTACAGAATACTTGGCATGTCCCAAATAAATTCAAAGGAGTACACAAGACAGGAACCATGAGAGGAGGGGGGGGGCACAAATACACCTGGGAAGTATACCTTTGGGGGACTGCAAATCTCATCTTTATTCTCTTCATTATTCAAAAGAGCTGGCAGGTATTCAAGTAACCATGATTCTCTAATTCTGGTATACAGCTCTTCAAGAGTTGGGGGTCTGTATGCCTCCAGTGTTTAACCGCGAGGTAAGTATATAGATTAGGAGCTGTAGGGTATGCTTACGTAGGCATTCAGAGGGCAAGTTGAGCAGGAACATCTTAGGGAGTAGGGGAGGCGAACTCCCAGAACCTGTTCTATTATTGTCTGAACCTGTCGCCAATAAAACTGGAATAAGGGGCATGACTAAAATAAGTTAAAAATTTTGGCTGGACGGGCACAACACCTCCAACAATCTGTTACAAGTCGCATTGAAAGAGTGGAGCAATGCTGGGGTGTGGTACCAGTGCATCAACATCTTATAAAAGTTCTCTTTGTGTGTAATAATGCAAGAGGTCTTTGTGTCCTGTCTCCATATCAGAGCTCAGGACATATCCGACAAGGTCTCCCATAGGTAGCTCTCCCACTTTCGCATATAGGGGTGTTTAGGTAACATTGGGGGTCAGATCCGTCAGAAACCAGCTATGGAGCAGTCAGACTTACAAAGTTTATCAAACATTGTGGGTGTGAGTAAAAATAGTGCAAGCTAAGTAGGTAATCTAAATATATGAAAATTTGCTAGAACGGGGAAGATGAAACCTAGATTGTATTTCAGAAAATAGGAGGAGGGAGCATATTTTATAATCTATAATATCAACAAAGCGGAAGAGACCTGCCCTGAGCCAGTTACTCAAAACCATTGCTGTAAGCCCTGGTGGGAAATTTTGAGTGAAAAGAAAAGGCTGTCATGGAGGAACATCTGGTGGATAGAGGAAAGTGGACCACACAAATGCACTAGACATCTCTCGTGAGAGCTATGGGGCCTAAAAGAACACTAGCTGCAGGACTATAAGGGTTCGACCAGAAGAGGAAATTAGGGTGGTAAGGAGCTAGGCATAACTTTTCAATCTACATCCATTTTGAATATTCTAAAAAGGTAGACCACGCCGGCACCCATCATATCTGGGCAGCCCAGCAGTAGAGGACCAAATTAGGGAGAGATAGACCCCCCTTAGTCTTAGGGATCATCATGATCAATCTAGGGAGCCTTTGTCTTCCTCTGGGCCAGTCAAATCACAGAATGGAGCCCTGCAAAGAATTAAGGTCCTTTATAGGAACCGGGATCGGAAGGGTCTCAGATAAATAGAGCAATTTAGGTAGTACTGTTATTTTCACTGCAGAAATCTGTCTGAAGAGAGACAGAAGGAGGGCTATCCACTTAGTGAGAAGCGCTCAAATACATCTGAAGAGTGGAGGGAAATTTGCTGGTACAGGAAGGGGAATGATTTGGTAAGGTGGATACCGGGATATTTAAGAGAGGACTTCTGCCATCTATATGCAAACCAGGCTTGATGTCTAGGAACATGGGGTGGGGAAATTTGGATAGGTAGAGCTTCTGTTTTAGAAGTGTTAATTTTATATCCCGAAAGCTGATCAAACAGTTTCAGAAGAGCATGGTGGTTAAGGAGGGTGAAGATTAGTGACAGTCAGAAGAAAATCATTCGGAAACAATGAAAGCTTAAATTCACAATCTCAGAACCTAACCCCACTAATATATTTGTGCAGTCTAAAGGACAAAGAGTAGGGGAGAAAGCAGGCAGCTCTGTTGTATTCCATTAAGAAGGGGGAACGGGGAAGAGGAGGCATGAGGATGCTTAATTGTAGCTGAGGGAGTCGAATAGAGGCCCCTGATCGCTGTCAGAAACGGGCCTTTAAAGGGATTCTATCATTAGAAAATCGATTGTTCACTAACAGCACATTGGATTAGCCTTTCTAGTCTTCTAGATAGTCTTCTTCTACCTTTATTTTTCTGGTCCACGCGGCAGTTTTTTTTTTTTTTTTTTTTGTCCAGTTGGCCATTTTGACGTCAAAACGCAAAGTGGCAGAGCAGACTGAGCATGCACGGGATTTGTATCCCGAAGACACGATCGGTGGGTGCTGACGTTGCAGAGATGCGTCAGCACAAGAAGAGAGAGACGGTGCTGTTAGTGAAAAATCGATTTTCTAATGATAGAATCCCTTTAAGGTCGATTGTATCAAGGGTAGCAAATACCGTGTTTCCCCGAAAATAATACCTGCCCTGAAAATAAGCCTTTGCATGGTTTTTCAGGATTTTTGGAGTATGCACGAAATATAAGCCCTACTCTGAAAATAAGCCCTAGTTACAGTCCATTAAAAAAGTTTCCAGGCAACTATACATGTAAAAAAGTAAATAGAATACAGCAGAACAGATACAGTAGACCTTTCATCAAGTAAAGTAGACACCTCCAAAAGAATCGCACTCCAAAAAAAAGCAGATACCACCAAAAGTATCGCACCCCCAAAAGAAAGCAGACACACCCAAAAGAATCGGACATTGACGTTACGGGAGCTATCTGTAGAAGATGGCGCAAGTGAGATAATTCTTCACAACAATAAGAGTTGACTACCGGTTTTGCCGGGCTCTCAAACACAGACCGGGTAGTACCGCTGGCATCACTCCTGGCGCAAGTGAGATAGTTCTCGACAACAATAAGGGTTGGCTACTGGTAGTGCTGGGCTCTCAAACACAGATTGGGTAGTCCCGCTGGCATCACTCCATTCCTGAGCCCGAACGTTGTGGCTGCTTCCGGTCACCAGGGGAGCCAACCGCTACACTTGGCTGCAGTGGAATGCTGCTGCAAAGGACCTGACAGTGACCTTAGACAGTAGTGACGCAGATCTGTGTGTGAGAGCCCATCCACCACTGGCACTTGCCAACTCTATTTGTTTTGGGTCTAAGGGGGTCTGGTGAATGGATTGTTGTTCCTTGAACAAAATAAGACATCCCCTGAAAATAAGCCCTAATCCATCTTTTTAGCAAAAAATAATATAAGATCCTGTCTTATTTTCGGGGAAACACAGTAGGAAGGGCCAGCCTAGGCAAGCAAAGGCCTTCTCTGCATCTAAGTGGAGCACCAGAGGTTCACAGCCAGACCTGGAGACGTCAATAAGATCAATCGTTCTCCTGGTATTATCTACCCCTTGTCTACATTGGACAAACCCAACCTGATCTTTATGAATCAGAGATGGGAGACAGGCATTATATCTGGAAGCCAGAATTTTGCTGAACAGCTTAAGGTCAGTGTTCAGAAGTGCAATGAGTCTAAAATTTTTACAGTCTAAGTGGTCCCGTCCCAGTTTAGGAATAAGAGTAATGATTGAGTGAAGGATAGAAGTAGGGATAGGGGTACCAGTCATAAAGGCATTAAACGGGGACACAAGGCTAAGTAAGGGTGAGCTTGGCTCCAAAGACCTTATAATACAGGTAGGTGAGACTCTCAGGCCCAGGTGATTTTCTATTCAGGAGGTCCTTAAGCAGTTGCTCTATTTTGTCCACAGAGATGGGTTTATTTAATAGAGTAAGTGCATCAGGGGTGACCATAATCCCTTTTAAGAAGGGCTGTGGAGATGGTAGGCCAAACCTCCGACTCCTCTATTTTTCCACAGCCGAACTCTGACTCCTATTCCAGCTCCTGCTCTGACTCCTTCATAAATTGCTTACAGTCATGGTAAGTCATCAGCAGTAAAAGATCCTCTTATTCATGAAAAGTCTAATGATTGATTCCTAAGAAAGTAAATATGCAACAAACGATACATGTAATTAATTATACAATATTAGCAATTGCATAAAGTAAGTCAGACTCATTTACTTTTTTCTGACTTCGACTCCAGCTCTATGACTCTGACTCCAAATATACAGCCCTGCTGTTATATGGCTTTGTTATGTATTAGAGAGGTCTATTTTTTCATCAATAGGTGTAAACATATAATAAATTCTTTGTAGAAATTGATCAGTCATTCTTCTGTATCATTCCTGTTTCCAAGTCCGTGTTGTCTGCCTGTATTTCACTCTCCAATTACCGGTAAGGTAACTAGGTTGTTAGTGATTGTTAACTTCAGCATATTCCTGACCATTACATTTTTCAGTCTCTTGCTTCAGTTTTTGGAACATAATCCTGAATAATTGTGGTAGTGGATGCATCTGCACAAAGCTGACCAGACATCGGTCAATCACTCAGAGAATTATATAATAATTCAGTAGTTAATGTCTTCTTCCAAATGAAAGGGTCTAGTTCAGTGTACTTTATATGAGTATACATTCATAAAAGTTTAATCTGCCTTCACTATAGCTTGCCTACCTTGGTTTATGTATGGGCTACTTTTCAGTTGTTTGTACTATATACAGTACAGACCAAAAGTTTGGACACACCTTGTCATTCCAAGAGTTTTCTGTATTTTCATGACTATAAAAATTGTAGATTCACACTGAAAGCATCAAAACTATGAATTAACACATGTGGAATTATATACTTAACAAAAAAGTGTGAAACAACTGAAAATATGTCTTATATTCTAGGTTCTTCAAAGTAGCCACCTTTTGCTTTGATTACTGCTTTGCACACTCTTGGCATTCTCTTGATGAGCTTCAAGAGGTAGTCACCTGAAGTGGTTTTCACTTCACAGGTGTGCCCTGTCAGGTTTAATACGTGGGATTTCTTGCCTTATCAATGGGGTTGGGACCATCAGTTGTGTTGTTCAGAAGTCAGGTGGATACACAGCTGATAGTCCTACTGAATGGAGTGTTAGAATTTGTATTATGGCAAGAAAAAAGCAGCTAAGTAAAGAAAAACGAGTGGCCATCATTACTTTAAGAAATGAAGGTCATTCAGTCCGAAAAATTGGGAAAACTTTGAAAGTGTCCCCAAGTGCAGTGGCCAAAACCATCAAGCGCTACAAAGAAACTGGCTCACATGAGGACCGCCCCAGGAAAGGAAGACCAAGAGTCACCTCTGCTGCGGAGGATAAGCTCATCCAAATCACCAGCCTCAGAAATCGCAGGTTAACAGCAGCTCAGATTAGAGACCAGGTCAATGCCACACAGAGTTCTAGCAGCAGGCACATCTCTACAACAACTGTTAAGAGGAGACTGTGTGCAGCAGGCCTTCATGGTAAAATAGCTGCTAGGAAACAACTGCTAAGGACAGGCAACAAGCAGAAGAGACTTGTTTGGGCTAAAGAACACAAGGAATGGACATTAGACCTATGGAAATCTGTGCTTTGGTCTGATGAGTCCAAATTTGAGATCTTTGGTTCTAACCACCGTGTCTTTGTGCAACGCAGAAAAGGTGAACGAATGGACTCTACATGCCTGGTTCCCACCGTGAAGCATGGAGGAGGAGGTGTGATGGTGTGGCGGTGCTTTGCTGGTGACACTGTTGGGGATTTATTCAAAATTGAAGGAATACTGAACCAGCATGGTTACCACAGCATCTTGCATCAGCAAGCTATTCCATCCGGTTTGCGTTTAGTTGGACCATCATTTATTTTTCAATAGGACAATGACCCCAAACACATCTCCAGACTGTGTAAGGGCTACTTGACCAAGAAGGAGAGTGATGGGGTGCTACTCCAGATGACCTGGTCTCCACAGTCACCAGACCTGAACCCAATCGAGATGGTTTGGGGTGAGCTGGACCGCAGAGTGAAGGCAAAAGGGCCAACAAGTGCTAAGCATCTCTGGCAACTCCTTCAAGACTGTTGGAAGACCATTTCAGGTGACTACCTCTTGAAGCTCATCAAGAGAATGCCAAGAGTGTGCAAAGCAGTAATCAAAGCAAAAGGTGGCTACTTTGAAGAACCTAGAATATAAGACATATTTTCAGTTGTTTCACACTTTTTTGTTAAGTATATAATTCCACATGTGTTAATTCATAGTTTTGATGCCTTCAGTGTGAATCTACAATTTTTATAGTCATGAAAATACAGAAAACTCTTGGAATGAGAAGGTGTGTCCAAACTTTTGGTCTGTACTGTACGTGTAGGCTTGAATAGGGAACACACATATTGAAATCCATATTGAGATCCTTATTTTCATCCTAAAGGTCCTCTTAAACACAAGTTAAAAGGGTTTAAGAGGACCTTTAGGATAAGTCATCAATATCTGATGAGTTGGGGTGTGACACTTGGGATCAACTGCTTGAAGCTGTTGTAATAGATTTTCAATGAAACATCTGAAGGTTTTACTAGGAGCGTCATATATCTGTAGATATGGAACACCTTTACTTATATTGCAGTTAAAGTGAGATTGTCACATTGAAAATGCAGTGTGGTCTACAGGCAGCATGTTTAAAGCAGGAGGATCACAGCAATTTTACATATATAGTCTCATTGTCATTTATTCTTGTATATTTCTGCTCATTCTGGGTTTAGGAGTCCTATATAAATGTGCATGTATAGATACTTGTCAATCGCAGATGGGACTGCCCACTGGACTCCTAAGGTCTGAATGAGCACTGACTAAATGACAAGTATATTAGAACGTTTCTAACATATTTGTATATTAATCTGGTTAACTCTTTCTGCGCTATAATATGCTGCCCACACTTTTTGTAATTCTTCGATGACCCTTATTGTCATTGCTTCTGACTGGCAACATTGAATAAATGTAGTTACCAAAGAATGGCTAAGTGTGATTCATGCATTTTCATTAGCAGGGATTACAAACAAGATCAAACAGTTTTATTATGTTATTGTCTGGCTGTCGTGACTAACTTTCTTGATAATTTGTTGATCTTGTAACTTCATAAATAACCAAAAACCTCTGTCTAGATAGATAATTTTGCCTTTTGGTCATGTACTGCCAGTGAAGTCACAAGCAAAACTCTAACTCTCCTTGTTATCCAGTTCCATAAATTCTAAATATCTGGTACCAGCACTTTATTTCAGTGTTAAAGAACTTATCCAGGCTCAAAAGAAATGTAAAAGTTGCTGCAGACAGCATAAAATAGAAAAACAATTGCTGCTCACTTCAGCAGTCACATGCCCTATTTCAGGTGATGCCCAGCCATTCATTGGCCATAGAGATCACATGTTGTCTGCATATTAGCAGAATCCGGGAGGACAGGCAGTAAGTCAGCACTGGATTGCTGGGGGAATGGAGAGGTAAGTACTAATTTTTTATTTTTTTTTTGCCATTTGTAGCTACGTTTAATTTTTTTAAAATAAGGTTGCTGACCCTGTTATAGGGAGTCTGTCACCAGATCCCTCCATATCAACCTGTAGATATATGGGTTAGGGTCACCTGAATCAAACGTTGTTTACCCTTGGTGAATTGTGCCTCTGTTTCCGAAATATGGTTTCTGGTGACAGACTCCCTTTAAAGAGGCCCTTTCACGTTCTCATGTATATGCGGTTTTACATACCACTAGAAAGCTGACAGCGTGCTGAATTCAGCGCACTGAATTCGGCACACTGTCTGCTTTCCCTTTATATGCCCCGGGGCTGGAGATATCAGGGGTCTAAATTTCACCGTTCACTGACAGTCTAGCTGCGCTGTGAGGAACGCCCTCCCTAACTGTGCTCGTCTATAGCACTGTACTGGGGGGGGGCGTTCTTCACAGCTCAGCGTCATCACTGGGCGGAAATAAACTTCCCCTCTCTCTGTCCTCATCCATAGCCGAGTACTGTCAGAGGGGGCGTTCCTTACAGCCCAGTGATGACACTGAGCTGTAAGGAACCCCCCCCCCCAGTACAGGGCTATGGACTAGTACTGTCATGGAGGGCGTTCCTCACAGCGCAGCTAGACTGTCAGGAACGCCCTTCTGACAGTGAACGGTGAAATTTAGACCCCCGATATCTCCAGCCCCGGGGCACATACCGGGAAAGCCGTAAGTGCGCTGAATTCAGTGTGCTGTCAGCTTTCTAGCGGTATGTAAAACCGCATATACATGAGGATGTGAAAGGTCCTCTTTAAGGCCCTTTTACATGGGCTCATAATTGGCTGAACAAATGTTTGTAAAAATATTAATTCTTGACAATTTTCCTGAGTAAATTTGCCTGGCATTCAGCTGACAAATGAGCAAATGTTTGCTGGCAGAATGCATCTTTTACTGGGGAGGGGCATAAAGCTCATCATATGTCATTGTTTGTTGGCAGCCCACCCCTTCATTTAAATAAATGGATACTGTATGGGGACTGTATTTACAATCACTCTTCCTCATAGGGTACGAAGATGGCCACATGTAAGTGGCAGGTATTGAGTGCCAGTAGACTTTGCTATATTGTAGATCAACACTTATTAAGGGCAAAAAATCTGAAGGACTACAGGTGAACAAGCTAAAGAGGACAAAATCTGAAAATTCCCTAATATTTTGCTGCTTACATCATTTTATAGGTTATCCATGACCCCCAGGCTACAGAAGGTAACTAGCAGTCCTAAAACAGGGAACATTATTTGCTGGACTTTTCTGTCTGGAGACGCATGGTATAACTGTTAACACTTTGCTGCCTTTGGTTGGCAATACCTCAGTTATATATATGCTGTCCTTGGCTATATATGTGGTTAGCAGAAGGCCACATCGTACAGGTATTTTGTGGGCATTTGCAGGTTTGTAGACTAATGCATAGCACTCTCCACTGTCTTCATTCTATATTCTTGTTTGTTCTACCTTGTGCTTCTGATTTTATTTCAGGTCACTCGGTACTTGCGTGTGTTTGTGTCACCTCAGTGCTGCTTTATATCATTACACATACCTGGAAATAAAGAATTGTGAATGAATCATTGTTCTGAGAAAAAAAGGCAGATCATTATCGTGCATTTATCTCTGCCACCGTTGGATACAGATTGCATATACAGACAGACATACTGCCTAATCTAAGGAAGGAGTTCGTGTTCTATAAATCTGTGTATGTAGGATGTAGCTAGGAACAGGCTTCTTGCCAAATACTGGAGTTTTGTGGGATCTGGAGCTCTGTGAATCGGTTTATTTTAGGACTGATTGATAGATGGGGGTTTGGGAAAAGCAGAGCATTCTTCCTCCTGTTTTCTCTGTGCTACAGAGGCGTCGGAATATGAAGTATGTCATTAAGTCATGATAAGGAGTGGATACTATGACACACTGTGCTCGCTACAGGAGGATTGTACTGGCAAGGCTGCGTTGGTTCAGGTGTGTGGGCGTCTGGAAGTCGTGCTAATCTAGGGATTTCTGTGATTCTTAGCTCTGAGCTGGCTCTGACCTGTCTCTATGTATGAAAAGACTGAGGTTTATATGGTTATGTAAAGCATTAGGAGATTGTAAGGAGAGATGCCATGCTGTTTTAATTAAACTAATACAAATGCTGTGAACTACGAGGAAGTCTAAAAGGATATGTAATGTAGAAGGAGTTCTACATACTATTAAAGGTGGAGCTGACACCGATGCAGCATTACTGATGGTAGTCTTGTATATTTTACAACTCTGTTCTTCTAAGTTAGGTTTTTTAATTAAAGGGCAGCTCTGGGAAGAAGAGGAATCTGTAGACCAGGTCTGCTGTCACAGAGAGAAAGTCATAAGTTCTGCCACAAGGCTTGACCACTCATTGAACAGCTATGACACCCGGACTTCACCAACAATCTTTCTCTTTTAATGCATATAAAATGAAGCAACTTTGTAGTAAGTTTTAATAAAGAGTTACCTAATGTTTTGTTTTTACAGCTCCACTGCAGACTACAGTCATATGAAAAAGTTTGGGCACCCGTATTAATCTTAATCATTTTTAGTTCTAAATATTTGGGTGTTTGCAACAGCCATTTCAATTTGATATATCTAATAACTGATGGACACAGTAATATTTCAGGATTGAAATGAGGTTTATTGTACTAACAGAAAATGTGCAATATGCATTAAACCAAAATTTGACCGGTGCAAAAGTATGGGCACCTCAACAGAGAAGTAACATTAATATTTAGTAGATCCTCCTTTTGCAAAAATAACAGCCTCTAGTCGCTTCCTGTAGCTTTTAATGAGTTCCTGGATCCTGGATGAAGGTATTTTTGACCATTCCTCTTTACAAAACAATTCCAGTTCAGTTAAGTTTGATGGTCGCCGAGCATGGACAGCCCGCTTCAAATTATCCCACAGATGTTCAATGATATTCAGGTCTGGGGACTGGGATGGCCATTCCAGAACATTGTAATTGTTCCTCTGCATGAATGCCTGAGTAGATTTGGAGCTGTGTTTTGGATCATTGTCTTGCTGAAATATCCATCCCCGGCGTAACTTCAAATTCGTCACTGATTCTTGTACATTATTCTCAAGAATCTGCTGATACTGAATTGAATCCATGCAACCCTCAACTTTAACAAGATTCCCGGTGCCGGCATTGGCCACACAGCCCCAAAGCATGATGGAACCTCCACCAAATTTTACAGTGGGTAGCAAGTGTTTTTCTTGGAATGCTGTGTTTTTTTGACGCCATGCATAACGCCTTTTTGTATGACCAAACAACTCAATCTTTGTTTCATCAGTCCACAGGACCTTCTTCCAAAATGAAGCTGGCTTGTCCAAATGTGCTTTTGCATACCTCAGGTGACTCTGTTTGTGGCGTGCTTTCAGAAACGGCTTCTTTCGCATCACTCTCCCATACAGCTTCTCCTTGTGCAAAGTGTGCTGTATTGTTGACCGATGCACAGTGACACCATCTGCAGCAAGATGATGCTGCAGCTCTTTGGAGGTGGTCTGTGGATTGTCCTTGACTGTTCTCACCATTCTTCTTCTCTGCCTTTCTGATATTTTTCTTGGCCTGCCACTTCTGGGCTTAACAAGAACTGTCCCTGTGGTCTTCCATTTCCTTACTATGTTCCTCACAGTGGAAAGTGACAGGTTAAATCTCTGAGACAACTTTTTGTATCCTTCCCCTGAACAACTATGTTGAACAGTCTTTGTTTTCAGATCATTTGAGAGTTGTTTTGAGGAGCCCATGATGCCACTCTTCAGAGGAGAATCAAATAGGAGAACAACTTGCAATTGGCCACCTTAAATACCTTTTCTCATGATTGGATACACCTGGCTATGAAGTTCAAAGCTCAGTGAGGTTACAAAACCAATTTTGTGCTTCAGTAAGTCAGTAAAAAGTAGTTAGGAGTATTCAAATCAATAAAATGATAAGGGTACCCAAATTTTTGCACCGGTCAAATTTTGGTTTAATGCATATTGCACATTTTCTGTTAGTACAATAAACCTCATTTCAATCCTGAAATATTACTGTGTCCATCAGTTATTAGATATATCAAATTGAAATGGCTGTTGCAAACACCCAAATATTTAGAACTAAAAATGATTAAGATTAATAGGGGTGCCCAAACTTTTTCATATGACTGTATGCATCTTTTCAGTCTGATTCTGCAAAGATATTGCCTTTTTAGGCTAAGGCCCCACGTGACATCCCGCATCAAAAAAGAGCTGCGGGAAAAACCGCGGCGGCAACACATCGCTGTTCTTCTCGCTGCGCTTTGGACAGAAAGTTCGCAGAGGTTTCCTCTGCGGACTTTCTGCTTCAATTACACCTATAGGGAAACCGCCAACGTTTCCGTAGGTATAATTGACATGCTGTGATTGCCAAAACCACGACGGTTTTGGAAATCGTCACGTGATCCTGGCCTAAAAGGCTACATAGTGCAAACACACTGCAGAATTTCCTGCAGTGAACTTTTGCAATGTGCTTTTTTGCAACTTTTTTTTTCGTGATTCCCACAGCTTTCAACATTTGCACCATAAAGATTGAAAGCCAGAGATGAAACCCCCAGCAACAGTTGACATACTGCAGATTTCGTAGAGTCTAATCCACTACTATTACACTGGTTGTGGTTTCAGCCTTCTGTCGTCTGCTACTGGCTCATAGATTGTAAGCCCTTGCGGGCAGGGCCCTCTATCCCACTGTGCTAGTTGGTCTCTGTTAGTATTATTTGTTTTGTATATCTTGCGTACCGTATATAAATCCTCAAATGTAAAGCACCATGGAATTAATGGTGCTATATAAATAAACAATAATAATAAATAAAATAATAATAATAATGTACCAGATGTAAGTTAGCACAGAATTCGGGACACCTGGGAGAAAGTAGGAGTCTGCAAGAAGTTGTCTGCTGTCCATCAGTATAAAGATTTGTATTCTGTAGAGGAGCCATAGAAACAAATGATAGGAATTTTTTCAAAGATGCATTTTAGATTTCTTAGGCTAGGTTCACATCTGCGTTGGAGACTCTGCTGCAGAATCTGCAGCCTTTTCTCTCCTTCGGTTTCAGTATAAAAACCACTGTTTTAGTGGCCGGGCTCTTTGTCGTTCGGGTCCCCCCGGCGGACCTGCACGACGGGAAGCCCAGCAGAAGCATGAACCTAGCCTTAAAGGGGTTGCCCAGTCACATGAAGTTCAATATCCACAGGACAAATAGAGGTTAACTTGCTGATTGGTGGGACAGTAAATGGTATTGTAAGTGACAGCCAGCATGGTTTTACAAGGGCAGAAGTTGGCATACTAAGGCCTTATTCATATAAAAAAAACTGCCGTTTTTAAAACAATGACAGAAAAACTGAAATGTTCAATATTTGTCAGTTGTGAAGGACACACACAGAACTAATAGAAATCAATGGGTCTGTTTTAATGGACTTGAAAAAAGGATTGATGACCGATTTACATATGTTAAAAATGGATTAGTGAGTTTGGTGAAAAAAGATCCATGAGGTTTATACATTTTTTTAACAGTCCATTAAAAATGGATGCAAAACGGATGACAATTGTGTATCACAAATGGATTTGGAATAGATACAAATTGGATGTAAAACAGCCATTCAAAATGGACCATTTTGCGAAATGAAAGGTCTAATAAGGTCTTAGAAAATATTGTTTATTATTGGATTGAAAACTGGTTCAAGGATCATATCCAAAGAGTTGTGGTCAATAACTAACAGTGGTCCCCAAGTATAAGTGATGTACCCCAGGGTTCAGTGCTGGGTCTGCTGTTACTTTACTTATTTATTAGGCTATATCCGTATTTCTAGTCCATCAGAATATCAGAACAATGGACATTAAAACTGCCATAATAACTGTTACAAATGGAAAACTTCCCATTTGTAACTATTATCATTGAGTCCTTTGTTGGCTCACATTCTATTTTTAACAGAAAAAAAGCAAAGCAGTATTGTGAAGCATGCCATAATGATAAAGAAGATGGTATCAATAGCACGGGTTGTTTTGCAGCTGACACCAAACTACATAATATAGTGTAGTCCATGTAAGATGTTCATAACTTACAAGTCAACTTGGGCTCCTTGGGGGGATTTAGTCTGATCTTACACAAAATTTGCTAATTTTTGCTATCCTGCACTCAGCATTCCACTTTTCTGAGTTGTAAATATGCCGTTCTGGTGCATGAATTGCCAGAACATTCACCAAATTTATTGTTTGTAGATTAAATAAACTGTTCACATACATGTGGCCAATATTAAGTCAGTAGTGGGAGATAATATGAGTGCATTACATTATCATATACATTACCACTGCAAATGAAATATGTTATGAGTGAGAAGGAACCAGTAAAGGAAGAAGGAGAATGAAAAGAGAACACTCTGCCTCAAAAATCTGCCTGCAAAAAAACTCACTGTGAACTTACCCTAAAGAAGGAGGAAAGCAGTATGCACTATTATACCATTATGAGGGTGTTTTTCCGTAGGGGGATCCATCAAGAATGCAAAGTCCAGGTATCAGTGGGTATGGGTATGCATAGTACATTGATTATGTTCTCTACCATAATGTAACAATCAGATATGATGATTGATTATCATCTATAAATACAGCAGAAGTTTCACTGCAAGGGTTACAGAGAGGTCTGTCACCAGAACATATTTTTATGGGGCATAGCAGGGAACGAGGGAGGGGAGAGATTGCGTAGGAAGAGGTGAATTGTACCACGGTTCCTGGATTTTTTGCATTTTTTCCTGACAGTTCATATGTGTGTATAATAATTTTCACATGGGATGATGGCATTAATCAATTTTTTCCATGTTGAACTGCCATGTTTATTAATAAGCATATGCCAGTCAGTTTATCACCTAAGTGTTTTGTTATTAACACTGGCATAAAAAAAAAACTCCAGTCTTAAAATAAATACCCTCCACTGGGTGCTTGTGCATCCAGTTGGAAAAAGAGGTTCAATACAGATAAATGTAAAGTTATACATCTAGGTATTAATCTGCATATGTCCTAGGGGGAGTAAAGCTTGGAGAGTCACTGGTGGAGAAGGACCTGGGTGTACTTGATTAAATAACAGCATACAATGTCAATCTGCTGCTTCTAAGGCCAGCAGGATATTGTCATGTATTAAAAGGGGGTATGGACTCGCAGGACAGGGATGTAATATTGCCACTATATAAATCATTGGTGCGGCCCCATCTGGAATATGCAGTTCAGTTCTGGGCACCAGTTCATAGAAAGGATGTCCTAGAGTTAGAAAAAGTACAAAGAAAAGGGGCATGGAGGATGTTAGGTATGAGGAAAGATAAAAAGTTTTGAGTTTATTTTGTCTTCGGAGTAAATGTCTTATGATCCTTTTGCAAAGCCCATTTCTTGGTCAGAATGAGTGCTACACAATAATAAACACATTAATCTGTGCTCATGTGCCAAATACACTGGCTGATACCAAGTATGTGCTGGAGAATCGGTAAATCTATGAAATGGCCTACCTTAGGTGCTGGTCACAGCAGTGACAGTGGAAAGCTTCAGAAAAGGTTTAGATGCTTTTCAGAACATTGAATTCCCCACATACCCCCTTTATCCACTTCCTCTTCCAACCTCTGGTTGAACTTGAGAAATATGTTTCTTCATCAAAGCTATGTATCAACATAAGTACTGTGTATACCTATGGTTTTCTCCTAGCCTCCACTGTGGTCTGTAGACCCTAAAGTAAATTGGGCATCCTTGCTTTACCTGGCATCCATGCCCTGAACAAGCCACATAATGTTGCATGCATGCCTGCACAGGAGTTGGCTAGAGGAAAACCATAGGTACACAGAGTACTTACATATCTATATTGCATGGCTGAAAAAAAAATCTCTGGAATACTGTAAATTTCAATTTTTTGTAGGGTAATCCACAGTTTATCCCAGCCCCGAGACTGGAATGGCAGGAGGACTGAGTATTCCAAATTTTACAAAAATGAGACTGTATTTTTCGACCTAAACAAATATATTGCCGTTACTTATTTTCTTTCTCCTTTCCTGTTACATAGACATTGATGTGGTAAATAGCACCATTAAATCCATTACAACCCACAAAAAACTGTCATAAATAATGAGTCATAAATGTAATAACTTTAATACAGTATATTACTCCATAGTGCAAAACACTTGTAAATACCTCTATGTGAAGCTGTATTATGATGTGTCAATGGACTAGTCCCTTCAGAGCCAACCTTACCCACCTGCTATCTGGTTTAGACAAGAGAAGCTGCCATGATCGTGTATTTTTTTACAATGTCATGATACACAGCATTGGTGTAAGTTCTTAAGGCCGCAATGAATGCCCAGATTTCCATGATCTGTACCAATGTGATATTGCCATCTCTGTGTATTGCTCTAGAATCTTCACAAGAAAGTGGGCAGTACAGGCTGTACTAAGTGATCATCACTATGGTTAAATTTAGTAAAGTACAGAGAGAACGCTGCTGTTTTTAGAACCTGGAAACACTTTGTCTCAATGAGGTATTAATTTATTGTACTATTTAGTCTTATAGCAAGACACTATGAAGTGATAAAGTAAGGCTATGTTTGACAGATACGTAGTATACATTGTCTAGTCAGAGAAGGATTTTTTTCATTTATAACACATACTGTATAAAGTTCTCAGGGCCGGACTGGGGTGCTTAGGGCCCACCAGTAGTTTTCTTTCTGAGGGACTACAATACAGCTAAATGCAAATATTACTCCACTGACACACAAACTGCTCAGTTTATTATATGAGAACATATGCTGCATGAGATTCTGTATGCTGTTTATCTGTATGTAGTGCAGTGGGTGTACTGTGCCATGCACCACTTTTGCAGGGCTTGGTGGTCTATGGGCCCACTGGGAGATTTATGTGCTCTCCTGTGGGCCAGTTTTATCCTGACAGTACCCATTATGGCATAAGATGATTTACATAGTATGATTGAAAAAAGACTTACCGTATGTCCATCAATTTCATTCAAGGGATGGGAAAGGAAATGGTGATTGAAGGGACGAGTGAAGGAAATGCGTTTTCTATACATTTCCGCAAACAACAATGCTATTTTGCTGTAAAAAGGTATCTAAGCCTTTTTTAAGATGTCAGCTGCATGCTGTTATTTAATCTATGATCTACAGGAACACCCAGGTCCTTCTTTATTGGTAACTCTTGTAGCTTTACTTCCCCTAGGACATATGTTGCATGAAGAATATTTTTACCCAGATGCATAACTTTAATTTTATCCACACTGAGCCTCATTTGCCATGTGGATGCCCAAACACTCAATCTGTCCAAGTCTGCTTGTAACCTACACACATCCTCTATATACTGCACAGTACTACGTAGCTTGGTGTCATCTGCAAAACTAGAGACAGTGCTATTAATCCCATCTTCTATATCATTAATAAATAAGTTAAATAACAACGAACTCATCACTGAACTCTGGAGTATACCTCTTACAACAGTCTGAGATCATTGACCACAGCTCTCTGGAAACAATCCTTTGAAGAGAACCTTTCACCACTTCCACCAAGTCTAGCTCTGTGGATCATTTAATAGGCACTGCTCCGCTGATTTTGACACAGTTGGAATTTTTTTTTCTAGCCCCCACCGTTCCCCAGCAATGAGTGCTGTTAGTTTTGGTGCCTAATATGCTATTTAGGCTCTGTACTGTCAGGAGGGCGGTGTCAGGCAGGAGCAGACAAGGGATGTGATTTTGAGCTCTGACACTGGCTGCCTCTGATTGGAGCTCTGAATCATGCCCCCTTTCTTGCTCTTGCTTGACACTGCCCACCTTACATTATAGAGTCTATGTAGCTCTGTGTATGTGAGGCACCAAAAATAACTGTATTGATTGCTCAGGAACAGTGGGAGCTAGAGAATAAAAAATTCCAACTGTGCTGGAATCAGAGGAGCAGTGAATATTAACAGATACTAAGAACTGGAGATGGGGGAGGTGGTGAAAAAATCCTCTTTAGGCTGAAAGACAGCTTTTTTTGTTGCAGATTTTGTTGCAGTTTATTGATCCAAAGCCAGGAGTGGATTGAGCAGAAGGTAGAAGTATAAGAACTTCCTATATATTTCCCATTCCTTTTGTTGCTTTTGTTGGCTTTGTCAAAAAAAACACAGCAAAATCTGTAACAAATTGGCATAATGTGTGCTAAAAACTGTCTAACATGCTGTGCACCACATTTATCAAGGTTTTTAGGCAGGTTTTAGATGTGCATGGCAAAAGGGCATGGTTTTTTGAAAAGGGGTATGGGTTCACAGGAAGGGAGCATGGCCTAAGTTGTGTCACCGCAGCGCAAAGATGCACCATTTTTCTGGTGTACACTAAGCCAACTAATAGGAGGTGTGAAGTTAGACTAGACAGTCTAAGAATGCGACATATTTATCAAATAACATCAGACACTTTAATAAATGTGCCGCAGTTTAAGACTGTCTAGTCTAAATCTGCCCCTGTATCCACCGCCTCCCCTCTGTCCAGACTTCTACTCACCTTTGCATAAAAGCAAATTAGGCTAGTTTGACAACTTCCGTCCTTAGTAAAGCCATGCTGTCTATCACTTTTAATATTACATACGGTCACATACGCCTGTGTATAGTCGCATAAGAGCCCCTCAAACAGTTTCCCCACAATGGATGTTAACCTTACTGGTCTATAATTACCTGGGTAACACCTGGAGCCCTTTTTGACAATAGGCAATTGCCTCGCGCCAGTCCCTTGGCACTGTACAAGTCACTAGAGAATTAAAAATTAAGAATAGAGGTACAACAATGATTGGTCTGAGTTCTTTAAGTACTCGTGGGTGTAATCCATCTGGTCCCGGAGTCTTGCTCACATTTAATTTGTTTAGCTTAGCTTGGACCATTTCTCCCACCCTGTAAATTGTACCTACCTATTGCCCTGTCATGTCCAAGTATCTTCAGGCTTCTTCTCCACCTCCACAAAATATTTGCATGATATCACCGCTTATTGTCTATTAAAATTTCTTTCCTCAGCTCAAACTGGCATTCAGAAAATTGTCAAGTACATTTGGCAGCATTAAGACCATGTTTTTTTCTCATATTGGTCTATAAACAGTGGGGAATCAGTCTGATTGTAGAGTTTCTACTTCAGTCTGTACTGTACTTTGGTAATTGTTGATTTGCTATCCCTATGGACAGACAGTAGTGGCATTAACACCTATCACTTTGGAAAAGGTCAGATGTAAGATGTAAGACATTGGCATCAGTTGGCAGCAATTAAATGGTGGTGAATATTGCTCTTAATATGTATTTGTGCTCTCCTTGAGCAATTTAGATGTCTGATTCCAAATGCTGATGAATACTGATTCTTTTGTCACCACCTTCACACTACTGTTTAGATCCATTTCTTGATCTTCGCTTTCTTTCTTAGAATGCCGCAGGTGAAGGTTGGAGTGAATATGTTTATGGATATGTTATGGAGATGTTTGTCTTCAGTGTGAATTGATGGCTTATGAAAATGATTGTCCGTCTGCTAGATCACATATAAGTTATACCACCCTTCACCATAGTCAGCATGGTAAATTCATCATGTCACCTGCTAGTTATTCTGAAAAAGCTAAATCTTGTGTCCAATGTACAAAAAGACTAACTTAATATTTTGCATCTTCTTGGTGTTCAGAAGTGCCTCCGGCTGAACCCTGATGCTCCAGTTTGGGTGTCCAAACAGCGCATCTTGTGCACCCTGAACCACAGCCTGAAGGACGTTCTGAATTATGGACTCTTCCAGCCAGCATTTAATGGTAGAGCTGGGAAATTCCTTGATGAAGAGCGACTGCTACGGGAATATCCACCTTCTTTGGCCACACCTGTACCCTACCTGGAGGTAATATTGTGGGCTTTTCCCTAACATGTCATTGTATAAGATATGGTAAGATCATGGTATCATACCACTTTATTGGAGAACATATTAGAAATAGAAACAGTTTATGTTTGCAAGTCACTTTTCTTGGTAATATACCATCTTACTTATACACTAACTGTCATCTCTGCACAATCTTGTTTAGGTCCACTTCTTGATCTTCTCTTTCTTTTTATAAATAAATAAACAACCCTCCCCCCTTCCAAACCAATTTACAGGTTCCTTTCAAATAAAAAAAAAAACATATTTTTGATATATGATTAAAATTTCTACACTTTCCCATATTCCTATAAAGGTTAATATGAAAAAGCAATGCATTTATTTATGTATTTTTGCAGTTATTAAATTATAGTACAATTTATGCATACTATTTAGTAATTCCATTTTGAAGCCAGAGTTGGAGTCTGTACATTTCTATTGACTCCAACTCCACCCAAAACTGAGCCTTTTATATTGCATTTTGATCAGTGAAAGCATATCTTAAAGGGAGTCTATCATTCGCAAAAATTCTTTTAAGCTAATGGCACGAAAAGGCCATTCTTCTCTTACATTTCCTTGTTTTCTTCTCCCAGCCGATTCCAAGATAATTAGTTTCTTCATGTATGTAAATGAGCACCATGGAGCACCCGGGGTGTTCCTTCTCTTCTGTGAGCACCCATCAAGTCATCGCTTCTCACCGCCCCTTCGTCTATTGCGTTGACTCTCCTCTTGGTCTTCTTTCTTCTCAGTTCTCGCCGGCAGTGAATTCTTGCAACTGCGCATGCGCAATCGGCTCTGCCACACTCTTGTGACAGACCACCGGAAAATGGTGGCCTGATTGCGCATGCTCAGTCGCGAGTATTCACGGCCCGCGAGAACTGAGAAGAAAGAAGACCAAGAGGGGAGTCACCGCAACGGACGAAGGGGCGGTGAGAAGCGATGACGCGATGGGTGCTCGCAGAAGAGAAGGAACACCCCGGATGCTCCGTGGTGCTCATTTACATTCATGAAGAAACAAATTATCTTGAATTCAGCTGGGAGAAGAAAACAAGGAAAGGTAGGAGAAGAATGGCCTTTTTAAAGTGCCATTAGCTTAAAAGTGTTTTTGCGAATGATAGACTCCTTTTAATGTAACACGTGTATACAAAATACTTGACTACATACTTGTAAGTTACCTGGGCCTGTTTGCTCTTTGCTTTTCCATTTTTTAGTTCCGCTATAAGAGAAGAGTTTACACACAGACACTACTGGATGACAAGCAGTTTGCCAAACTTCACACCAAAGTAAGTATTATTATTATTATTATTATTATTATTATTTATATAAGACAATTAATTCCATGATGCTTTACATTTGAGGGTTTACATACAGTACACAAGATATACAAAACAAATACAATACTAACTGTGACCAACTGGCTCTGTGGGATAGAGGGCCCTGCCCGCAAGGGCTTACAATCTATGAGGGAAGAGCGATAGAGACAGAAGGTGGGGATAGAGTCTGTACAGGTGGTGGTGTGATGACAGTAGCGTTATTGGAGGTTGTAGGCCTTCCTGAATAGGTGAGTCTTCAGGGCCTTCTTGAAGCTTGTGACTGTGGGGGACAGTCTAATGTATCTTGGTAATGAATTCCAGAGTATGGGGGATGCATGGGAGAAGTCTTGGGAGACGTTTGTGTAAAGAGCGGATAAGAGCAGAGCGGAGTAGGAGGTCTTTGGAGGATCGGAGGTTACGTGCGGGCAAGTAGCAGGAGATTAGGTCGGAGATATATGAAGGGGGCAGGTTGTGGATGGCTTTGTATGTCAGCGTTAGTATTTTGAACTCTATTCGCTGGGCAACTGGTAGCCAGTGAAGGGATTGGCCGATGAAGAACGAGGGGAGAGGTGTATTAAACGAGAAGCACAGTTTAAGGTGGACTGGAGGGGGGTGAGAGTGTTAGCTGGGAGGCCATGGAGAAGGGTGTTACAGTAGTCTAGGCGGGAGATTATGAGGGCGTGGACTAGCATCTTTGTAGTTTCAGGGGTGAGGAAGGAACGGATTCGATGGATGTTCTTGAGCTGGAGGCGGCAGGAGGTGTTGAGGGTTTGAATATGCGGCTTGAAGGATAGGTCAGAATCTAAGGTTATCCCAAGGCAGCAGACCCGTTGGACTGGATTGAGTGTGGTTCCGCTGACTTTAGTAGATGAGTAAGGTAGGGGGGCCATGCGAGGAGGGATGAAGATTATGAACTCAGTTTTCTCCATGTTGAGTTTGAGAAAGTGGGAGGAGAGAAAGGAGGCTACGGCTGCTAGACATTCTGGGACTCTGGACAACAGAGGGGTAATGTCTGGTCCAGAGAGATATATTTTGGTGTCATCAGCATAGCAATGGTAACGGAAACCATGGGATTCTATGAGTTGGCCAAGGAAGTGCATTAGCCAGGTGGTGAAGTGGTCGATAAAGGCAGCGGTAGGTCCTGGCGGTCGATATATGACGGCCAGTTGGAGGTTGAAGGGCGAGTAAATGCAAACAGAGTGCACTTCAAAGGAGGGCAGGGTGAGAGCAGGTAGCGGTAGGATTGGGGCAAAGGAGCAATTGTCAGACAGTTGTACGCCTACACCTCCACCAGGTTTATTGTTGGGATGGGGAGTGTGCGAGAATTGCAAACCTCCATAGGAGAGGGCAGCAGGGGGGTAGTGTTTGAGGGTGTTAGCCACGTGTCTGTGATACCGAGAAATGATCATTTATGAGAAATGAAGAGGTCGTGGATGTAGTCAAGATTGTTGCATACAGAGTGAGCATTCCATAGTGCACTAGGGAGTGCGTGGGCAGGGGCAGGGGTGGGTAAGATAGGTGTAAGGTTTAGGGGGTTCCGTGCGCTGATGCCGGTTGTGTGACAGATCCGACAGCAGGGAGGTGCTGGGGGCGGTCAAGGATTAGGAGATATGTCACCAGAAGTAAGGAGTAGTAGGGAGAGGGATAGCAGGTGTAAATAGGAGAGAGTGAGGGGAGGTTGTGTGTGTCTGGGGTGGAAAGCTTGTAGGTGTGTGAGCAGCTGTGCAGAGAAGGTCAGGTGGTGGGGTAGAATAGATGAAGAGATAAAGATATTCTTAGTGACATGGCTGGTTTGGGGTGGTAAAAGAATGCTTTATAATCTAGATACTACTTAATAAAAGTGGTTAGATTTCTATGTCAATTAATATTTCCCCTTATTTGCATATGAATAAAACAGCAATATAAAGGAAAATAGGGCTCCAAAGCTGAATAACGGAGGCATTTTTGGAGACTGTAGAATCACCTCTACATTGTACTGTGACTAGGTTTATAACCAATTTACTGCTGACAGACTCCCTTTAAACTGCACCATACGGAGACACCATACAGCTCCACATGAATTGCCTACATCTCAGAAGTATTGAGCAACAAGACCTCTCTAAACCTATGTAGGTATTATTGCACATGACTCTGCTGTGTATATGATTGTTTGAAGAAGCCAGGCCCACAATCTTCTTTAAATTAAAGGCTGGCAAAACCGACAAAGTAGTAAGCCATATAACATTATTTATATAAGTGGGGTAGGGACATATTTTTTTTAGCAGCCCAACAACTTTTAGGAATCTTTATGAAGCGAAAGTCACACATTTCTTTCCTTCCTGTTGCTAAAAGTAACTGGACATCTGAAACCTGATAAAGTTCTATGAGTCCATGATATTGATACCATCAGTAGAAGAAAGGGTAAAGGGGAATTGTGGGGCCAATGGTATCTATGCTAAGTCTGCCCATAGCTCATAAAACTTGATATCCAAGCAAACTGACCAGAAGCCTTGGAAATCTTGTATTTAGGTTGGTGGATGAGATAAGTTTGCTTTTCTCCCCAATGAAAATTGTGCCTTGTGACATGCATTGTATGCTACAATGTATGCTTTTTTTTCTCACCTGCTTTTAATCTATTTACTGTTTTTATTGAAATGTGAATGTCATCTAAACAATGTGTGAACGAATGTGCCAAAAGATTACAAGAAAATTAGGTCCATAATTACAACATAAGCCTCACAATAGCGCTAACCCCCTACTTGTAGCCATGTTTTTAACAAGAATCGGCAATTAATCCACATCAGACTGTGGAGGATTCAAAGGATTACGCCCACACAGCAATTCAGTCATATAGTAAATGGTATGTTGGAAGAATTGCATACATCTGACTTGTATACATTTGGACTTAAATTGAATGGGTACCATAAAGGAAAAGCCTTAGAGGTGAGACATATTTCACTCTAAGAGTGTGTCATAGGTAATTGGAGCAAGCAGAGAGTCCTGAGTATATATCTGAAGAGGGTGAACTACAATCATATTGTCACATGTAAAGACTCATTTCTTCAGTGTTTGGCTAGAATGTACTCATGCTATTGCATTTATTAAAAGGATTTCAGTAAGAATCCCTAGACATTTTTTTAGTCGTAGTCTATCCTCAAATTTGTATTATTTTTTTGCAGGAAAAATATACTTTATATATTATTTCAGATTGGAGCTGGTATTTTTTTTTTTAATTTGTAGGCCTACAAAATAACACTAACCATAAAATCATTCTAGAAAATAATAAATATGAAAGTAATTCTTATTTCCTCCTATAGGCCAGGGCCTCATGTTGCGTAAATGCCGCGGTTTGGCCATGACTGAAATGCTGTGGCAAAAACCACAACGTTTTACAGTCACTGTAAAGTGGATGGGATTCTAGTGAATTCTAGCGGTTTTAGAAATTGCAGCATGTTAATTATACCTATGGAAACGCTGGCAGTTTTCCTATAGGTATAATAGAAGCTGAAAGTCCACAGAGGAAACCTCTGCGAACTTTCTGTGAAAAGCGCTGCTGGAAAAACCGCAATGAGTTGCCACCACAGTTTTTCCCGCAGCACTTTTTTTTTCAGGGGCCCGCTATGTGGGGCCTTAGCCTTACTGTGATCCTGTTGCGGGAATGCAGCATTTTTGGCTATTGTGGAAAAAATGCTGAGTTTTACAATCCCAGCAAAGTGAATAAAATTTTGTTTAATCTCATGCACACTTTGTAAAAAAAATGCTCTGAAAAAGTTGTGTTTTGAAAAATGCAGCATGTTAATTTTACCTGCAGAAATACATCATTTTAATATCACCCAGTGAGTGTAAACCAGTGTGTATCGCTCCTTTAAGTGCCCTCTGGTGTATGCCTATTTGCTCTAAATTCTGTGACGTAAACACTCTACAGTCCTTCCCCTCTGCTCTTTAGTGATGGCTATAGTAGTCTTCTGGATGGACATACAGCTGTCACCCAGAGTACAGTAGATGGGTGGGGTTATAGAGTCCTTCCTGTAGAAAGCCAGGGCCACTTGAGGGACTGTGCTAGAACAAATCTCTGTGTCTCAGCCATGCTTATAGTAAAATTACACACAAAGATAAGTTTGAATAGTTTACCAGATTTCTTTTCTAGCATTGTCAGTAGCATCAAAAAGCAAAACAATGGTAACATTGCTCTCCTCCCTCCAAAAAAAATTTAAAGTTAGACTTTGATTAATAAGTTGTGTATCTGAAAATTGTGGCACTGACGTAATTCATCCTGCTAAAAACACAAGGTCTCATATAGGCATGTCAACAAAAACATGGATCAAAAGATAACTATAGTTTTTAGTCTTTGAATACAGTAATGAAAAAAATATTACATCATGAAGTCTCAGAATAGGTCATATCCATTGGGGGTAACAATGCCGTAAACATAGCGAATAGTACCTCTCTTTTTCCATAATCTGGTGTGTACTGTACTAAATCCACATGGCCACCCAATACCATTGCCTCCATAGGCACTGTAGCTACAATAGCATGTACGTAAACCAAAAAACATAAAAAAAACTACAGCAAAGATTACTGTGTTTTCAGTAATAAGTCAAAGGATATGGACATTTTTGCAACCAATTAATTGTATTGCTTCAGAAAAAAAAAAAAATCTTACAGTTACTCTTGATTAAAAATGCCCTACCGTTTTACGTCTACAACTTCTGCCCAAACCCATGTGTCTCCATGGTTACCTACTATAAACAAACTCTATGTCTAGTTCTGTCGCTGCAGTCCCCTCTCTTCTTGCTATTTTCATGGGCCAGAGTCCTATCTCCGGGACCCCTGATAATTGCAAGAACAAAGGGATTGCAGCCCCTTTATTTTAAGAATCTGTATTGAAAGCTGTCAGTGTAGGCGGTGGGACCACGATAATTTAGTGGGTTTTGGGTTGCAGTTTGGGCACTCGGTCTCTAAAAGGATCGCCATCACTGTACTATACTGTCCAACCTGAATTGAATTGTGGTGCATACAGTGAAGTATTGTAAGGTTAGCTCTTTGGTGAAATTGCTCATTTTAGGAAATGTGTAAATGTAAAAAAAAAAAAACAGTATACTCACATGGTAATTTCCTTATCACTCCAGTACCACTTTTCTGGTGGCCCCCATCGGTCTTGTGTGACTTGCCCTCTAGAATGCTGAGGCTACTGATCGGCTACAGCCGTCACCTGCACATTCACACCATTCATCTTCACTGCAGGACAGATCAAGAAGGCCGACAGGGACCACCAAAGTAGTGCTGCATGGGACTTACCAAGACAGTAGAAGGTTATTTCTTACTGTAATACTTAGACTGTTTTTAGCAGTGTATTTTAATCCTGGACATTCCATTACTATGGGAAGGAGATAACCTTTCTTAATATGAATGTTTTTAATAAATCCGCTACTAGCATTTTTCTTATTTGTTCCAAGCTACAGTCAGCAGCATCTATTATTGCACTTGCTGTTCCATATAAAGCATAGTCTCTAGTATAGAGGTAACACCCACGTTCCAGAACAATACAATTAAAATTAGCTCAGTAGTCTAAACAATAGCAAAAAGTACAATAAGAGGAAACACAAGCAAAGGTGTAAAGGTGGCAGGGGTCAATGAGGGTGTAAACTGTAAATATGACTGGTGCATGGGGTAAATCCTACTGTACATATGACTAGACTGCAGTGTTTGCTCCTGGACTATCTAGGCTTTAATGCTTTGATCCATGTTTTCACTGCATATTTCAAGTTTTAATTCCCTGTTACATAATCCAGTACTTTCTTTGTGCTGGTGTCAACATTTACATGGCGCAGGTTTTAGCTGTGGGTTTTTGCATTGCAAATGTCTATGTAATAGCATCTTCCCTTCTTCTCCACCCCTCCTTGCTCCTGCTGCTTCTGTGGTGCTGGTGCTCACATTAGACTTGTCAGACATGCTCCCATTTTCCCAGCGATATATGTGCTGTGCTAGTTACCAGAAATACATCTCTGACAGAAAACACATGCTTTGTTATTTATTTAATGCACTGTCTTGTTATATGGAAGTATAAGCTAAGAATTTCATATTCACTCTGAAAAAAGTGGTATCAGATATATAACATGGTTACAGTTCTAGCTTCCAAGCATTACAGAAAGTGCTGACTGTTTAGTGGTTGGTGTATAGTGTGTCCATAACCTAGTCACAGTGATAGCTGGTGTTATTTCTTAAGCTGCAGCCAAGACAGTGTGTAAGAATGTGTGAAGCAAGAGATATGCTGTGCCATATACCTCACTAGTTTTACTTATTACCCAGTGAGAATCTGACTAAAAGTGCCGCGTCCTCTAAATACATTTTCAGTTTTTAAGCGGAAAATCATGCCTTTTAGTGGAAGTGCCTTATAATAATAGTATATTCTATCAATGTTTTAAGTTTGGTGCTGGTATTACTTCTAGGACTGCCACTTAGGAAGTGAATGAGGGTCCCTTTCCCTCCATTTGCACTTCAGAAAGATGAGACCATGCATGCTTGCAACTCTCTATGTTGTTTTTTATGTGACTTGCTAAAACAACCAAGTGTTTTACTAGCCCTATAAACTACAAAGAAGATAACCACACTCATGCACGGCCACCTCCTCTTCTCCTTTTTGAAGTGCCACACATAGGTCAGGATATATGGGTTCAAATGATGGACACAGTGCATTATTAGTATATGGCCATCCCTGCTGCTTGCCTCTCCTCTCTGACAAAGAAAATACATCTGTGCAGCCACCAGACCCAGACAAGCATAGGTGTGGGCCACGCAGAATGGCATTGTGGATCGCACCCTGCCTGAAAAATCATCTCCATACAAGTGAATATATCAGTACTCTCCTAGCTGCAAGCCCTTCCAGCTGAATGGAACAGTTACAGAAATTTATGTGGAAATAATCGGCTGCATATGAATTTACCCTTTCATATCTTTGGTCCCATTAGTCGGTTCCATGCACATCTGTAGTGAGATCTTATAGGCTTGTTTGTTAGGCTCCCATTCACATAGAGCAGTGCATACAATTACATGTAATTGCTTCCCTTTCCTCCTCCTCCAGTGTTTTCCCCATTATTCATTCCTTCCTTGAAGCTATGTTGTCAGATTTTCGCTTGTAGGTGAGAGCGGGAATAAACCATGCACTGATCTACAGCTCTTGTAGAGATATTTGCTATTTTTCCTGGCCAATTGCATAACATTACATTTTTATAGCAAAGTACATAATTATTAGTGCAGCAAAAATGACCTAAAACAAATAATAATGTAGTACTATATAATTACATGTTATGTAAAGAGAGCAATGCCTGAATAAATGGCACAAATATACACACACAGAATATGTCATTTAAAGGGATATCCGCTATGAGTTATGAGTGCAACAGCTAAAACGCTCAATAATCAGCTGGTATGCTGGGGAAAGCTGGTGGTAGCCAAAGATGGTGTCCATTCAGTGGTCACACCAAGCTCATTTTTGTGATAGTTTGAAGGAAGACTATACCTAGAAATGAATGATAGAAGGAAGCAGAAGATATATGTGCCCACACTGTTTGTTTCTGCAACATGCAAAAAAAACTTGTCAGACTTAACAAACAGCCTTGTAGAAATCCTGCAGAGAACAGAGATTCATTTCTTGCTGATCTGTTCCCTTGTCGGCTGGTAAATGACTGAGGGGTAGTGCTTATTCAGGGATGAGTCTAACAATATGTTTGTCTTGTTGCAGACATGGCAGAAGAGGGAGATTTGTGCTCCAGCCAGTGGTCTTACAGCCAGACACAGGACAGTGAGGAGAGGAACATGCCTAACCTTCTGAGACACTTATAGATTATGTTATGTATTTATCAGTTAAATTCCAGATAGGATAAAATAACAGCAAGGGAAAAGACAGATTGTATGGATGGCACCTTTTGTTGTGCTGTCTGTCAAGAAGGCAGCCATCACATAGGGTATAGCGAAGTCTTATGCCTAGAGATCCTAGCTAAAATGGCCATTATCAACGGGTTTTTCCCTAATTTTTATCCAATGATTTGTCAATAAGATGAAATGAAAGTAGAAATGATCTTCTGTGTTAGATTTCTTCAGCTGGTGCCAACTGGCCAAATAATGGCTCTATTAATAAAGGGGTTTGCTTTTTCCCCTTCCTCATGTTTTTGTCTGTGCCTGGTTGTATATTCTTATAGTGCTATCAAATGAAGGTACTGTAGGATGGTGATCATAGGTCCTTTTACACGGGCAGATAAACCACATGTAACTAGCACTACAGTATAGAAAATTGTTCGGTGTTCCTTTAGGCTGCATTTTTACGTTCAGATTTTGTTTAGGTTCTTTGTTTTGGTTTTTGAAGCCAAACAATAATTTCTATGCCCATATTAATAGATGTAATGGCCAACAAAATAGCCTGTCATTGTTAGTTGTGCAGTTGCTAGTCATCTTTACATTGGGCAGCAATTGGTTATGAACGCTGCTATGTACAAACTGTTGCCCTTTAATTATATTGATGCTACTGTATGATCCTTTTAGACACTGAGAATGGATTTCTTAAGACACTGAACAGACACTACAAGGAATCTGTAACCAAAAACGTAATATCAGACCAGTCACAGTGCAATGTAGAAGACATTATGCTAAGTACCATCATACCTTTAGATATTCTGTTAGAAGCACCACTTCTTTTTAAGCGCAAGTGCAGTAGGGTTTGCCAGAGCCTCAGGTTTTCAATCCTGAATATGGAGGCCCCGGTACTCTAAATCAAGTTTCCTGGTAACAGACTCCTTTTTACTAACCATCTACTCCAGTTTTCTGACATACATAGGTATAAATGCACCACATAGTTGTTTCTGAGCCTCGCTAGCCACTATTTGCAAAACTGAGCTGAGCTGGGCAGAGACCAAAGCCAGCCCAACAAGTTATTTGTTATAACTCACATTAGGAAGCAGTGTCATACCTGAAATCTTTGTCAGTGCCTATATGGGGTAGGTTGCATGTCTGACGCACAGGAGTGTACTTGGATTATTAAGAAGTCAGAGCTTCTTAATTATTGAGGTACATCTTCCACTAGCTGGAGATTTTATTAAAACTGGTGTTGCCCCTATTGTGCTTGATATATAGCTGAATTTACAATAGCTATCTGTGACCTGATAGATAAGAATCTGGTCTTGTCACCAGTTGTAGGCAGTTACACAAGCAAGCAAAGCAGCTAGTAACTTTATTTGGTTAACCTTCCTTGGCTAATTCTATAGTTGACATACTGATACAGCCTTGCATTCTTGTATTGATTATCATTCATTTATTATCACTTATTGATTATCATTGCATCTAGACTGATTTGTGAGTGCAATTAGATATTGCAAGATATGTGGCACTACGTAAATGTATATGTTACCAAACAGTATTGAGTCTGACTATATGCAAGTCCTATGATTGTGTTTACCAAGCAGTATTGAGTCTGACTATATTCAAGTATTGTGGTTATTGTGCTTACCAAGCAGTATTGAGTCTAACTATATGCAAGTCCTATGATTGTGCTTACCAAGCATTATTGAGTCTGACTATATTCAAGTATTGTGGTTATTGTGCTTACCAAGCAGTATTGAGTCTAGCTATATGCAAGTCCTATGATTGTGCTTACCAAGCAGTATTGAGTCTGACTATATGCAAGTCCTATGATTATTGTGCTTACCAAGCAGTATTGAGTCTGACTATATGCAAGTCCTATGATTATTGTGCTTACCAAGCAGTATTGAGTCTGTCTATACGCAAGTACGATTTGTATTTCATCCTTTGATAAAGAAATAAGATACTATTTAGTGCTTAGTGTTTACTTTGGCAACCTCCTATAATTGGGGCGTATCTGTGTCTAATACAAGTGTAGGATCAGGGTCCGCTCTGGGTCACTGATTATACAGCATAAAGAACATCGGATCCACACTTTGAGCTTGTGCATCCTGCTTCAATCATTGCCATTTTCAGGGCATTCAGTTGCATCTAATATTTCATGTAACATTTGATGATTTTTGGGCATTAATCTTTGTTTTACTGATACCATAAGAAAAAGGTTAAGTTTCTTTGATTCTTGATGTATGTACTTCCCTATCTGAAAGAAAGAGACTCTGGTGGGTACTGTGTTGGAATTTATGATTTCTACAGGTACCTGGACCATAATGCTGCTCCCACACAATGTTCCTGATGCACCACGTCTGCAGTAAGAACGGGGGTTATCCGTGCTTTCATTTAAATGGGTTGTACCATTACAAACACTTATTCCCTATCTGCACTGGGGCTTCATTCACAAGGAGACTTTCAGGCCCCCATTCTCCTCAATCATTAGGGGACCCAGCGATTGGGCCCCCACCAATATGACACTTGTCCCCCTATCCTGTGGATAGAGGGTCAGTATCTCTAATGAGACAACCCCTTTAAGCAAGTGAAAGCACTAACTGATTAGTGGCTTTTCTTCATTACTGGGGGCATAGTTTTGAGAGTTATCGCATGGCCAGTAATAAAGGAATGATTTCCCTTACTTAAGGCCAGGGCCCAACGTGGCGAAATGCCGCGGTTTGCCCACCGTGGAAACGCCGTGGAAGAAAACGTAGCGTTTTACAATCATAGTGAAAAAGTGGATGGGATTCTGGAGATCCTATCCCCACTTTGTGACAAAATATGCACAGCAGACATGCTGCGATTTCCAAAACCATTGCGGTTTAGGAAATTGCAGCATGTCAATTATACCTATGGAAACACCGGCCATTTCCCAGTAGGTATAATTGAAACAGAAAGTCCGCAGAGCCTTTTTTTAAAAACGCTGCGGGAAAAACCACGATGCGGTAGTGAATATTACTATCACGCTGTCCTTATATGATCAGTTTCTGCTTCAGGTTCTGTGAAGAAACCAAAACCAGGTGTGGATCAACTCACATCTGAACCACGACTGAATTACCAACGTGTAGTCTCAACGTTATTCATATTGTTTCAACTTCATTCCACTTCATTGTAATTGACAATGCTAGATTTGATTGAGCTTTTTCGTTTTAATATTTTTATTCAACTTTACAGGTATATATTTACTAATTGATCCTTGTATATTGTGTGGTTTTACCTATATACTCATTTATCAGTTATCACCATTTTAATGCATATTATTATTTTAGTCACATATGTGTTTCCATTTTTTATGACCTTAAGATATACATACTATGATTGATTGATGTTTTTATGAAATTGTACTACAGTATGCATCTTTGTTTTGTTTTATATTACTGTCTAGTTGGCCTGACGAAGACATCTGTACAACGTCGAAACGCGTTGCATTATGTGTATTGTAATTAAATGGAGTCCTTTGTGAAATAAAACCATATTGTAAAACCGCTGGTTTTATTATCTTCTATTTAGCCAAGCAGCTCTCAAGCCCAAACCCTTTTTTTTCTTTTTTGCATTGTTTTTGTGGATCATAAAGCGGGAGAAAGAATTGGGTGGATTCATACATTCAGGTTTTCAGATGCAGTTCTTGAAGCCAAAACCACGAGTCGATAGAAAAAAAGAGAATTACATCTGTTCTCTCTACTTTTGCTCCATTTATGATCCACACCTGATTTTGGCTTTAAAAGCTACATTTGAAAACCTGAACATGTGAACCCACCTTTAGGCCAGGGCGCCACGTTGCAAATATGCAGCGTTTTGGCCGTGGCAGAAACACTGCTGCAAAAAACGCTGCATATTACAGTACCTGCAAAGTAGATGGAATTTTGGATAATTCTATCCACACATTGCAGAAGATTTTCCACAGTGTTTTTCGGCTGCAGTTCGCTATGTGGGGCCTTAGCCTTAAGTACAGACAATACTCCTCCTCTTTTTTAATCCACTCTTGGTTTTAAGTTCAAACCTGCATCAGAAAACCTGATGCAAAAACTGACCAGGTAAGAGCAGCTTCAAGATGACATTTTATCCTGGCATTCCTAGGGTCCTGAGGCCATTTCTAAAATGGTAAAATATTGATTGAAATACATTGTGATTGAATATACTCATGTCTGATTTGTCATTTCCAATTGTAATTTCTATTTTATTCACCTACAGCTGCGTTTTCTCTCCTGTTTTTTTGTTTCCTGTTTTTCCCCTTGTAGGGAAATCTAAAGAAATTCATGGAGTACATTCAGCTTCAGAATTTAGAGAAGGTGACCAGGCTGCTTGAGAGAGGTCTGGATCCCAACTACCAGGATCCAGATACAGGGGGTAAGATGCTTCAAATGTGGCAACATAGCTTAGAAATTACATTAAAAATGTAATGTAATGTTAATGTAAACTCTGCTTTCTTTGCTGAACATGTTGATCAATACATTAGGTGAAATTTCATTTCTACAGGGAATTTTCAACAGAATAGGGCATGCTACAGATCTGAAAATTCACAGCATGCCCTCAAATTTGCACAGATTGGGCTAGATATACTAGTAGTTCAACAGTGCAAACTTAGACAGGATCCCTGAAAATACTCCTGATTTATCACAGTGAGTGATGCTGGATGATAAATCTGGTGCATCTTGAGACTGTCTAGTGTAAGTTTATGACACCTTTTAGTTAGCTTACTTTGCTTTACCAGATAGTAACCAATGACAGTAAGGAGTAAATAGTTTTAAGTTCTGGAATCCTAATACATTATAGTATGTTCCATATAGCTGGTTTGCAGGCATACAAGGAGGGAATGAGTAAAGATAAGAAATTTCAGCTTTGATCAGCTTGATCTAGCGAATCCCATCCACACATTGTGGGAAAATACACTCGGAAACGTTGTGGTTTTAGAAATTGCAGCATGTCAATTATACCTACAGAAACAATGGCAGTTTCCCTATAGGTATAATGGAAGCAGAAAGTCCGCAGAGGAAACCTGTGGTCTTTCTGTGAAAAGCACTGCGGGAAAAAAAAGCGGCGCGTATTTTCACGCAATGTGTGCATGGGATTCGCTAGAATCTCATCTATTTTGCAGGGACCTTAAAACGCTGCGTTTTTTCCTCTGTGGCCAAACTGCGGAATTTTGCGCCAGGTGCCCAGCGACAAGGCATTTTCCCATGGACATAACCATATTTAAATTTGTAGACAATTAAAAGTTTAATATTTTTGCGAATATCAGTAATTAAAATGTTTTTAGAGTTTTAAAGATTTTCTCTAACCATGTTAGTGGAGACGGTTTGTTATCTTGATCGATTGCAACCATATATGCAGGATCTGACCATAAATACAGGGACTTTCTATGGTCTGGTATTTGTCAGAAACCCAGCCATGATTTCCTTATTGTGACCAGGTTATCTTCTCTTGCATGTAGTGTTCCTGCCTGAGAACCTGTCCACAATAAGGAAATCATGGCTGGATTTCTGAGAAGTCCTATAAAAAGTTCTTGCATTCATGGTTGTATCCATTGGCAACAATTAAGACAAAAGACTAAGATGGAGAAAATTTTTTAAAACTATGAAAAAATTTATATTTTACTTATATTTGCAAAAATGTTTAACATAAACCTACAAAAATTTGTCCCATACAGCCAACCATCAACTAAAGTGAGTCAAAACCAAAATCTGTTGTGTTAGATTTTACAGTCGTCTGTCTACCATAATCTGTTGTGTATGGGCTAGACCAGGGGTCGGCAACCCCCGGCACACGTGCCAAGAGTGTCTTATTTCCGTGGCACGGCAGCCCGAGTCCTCACCTAGCAGCTTCGATCGGACGAAATACGGCTGAAACGAAACTGCTATTATTATACTGTGGGGTCTCTTCAGACCCCGAGTATAATAAGCAGAGACTTAGGAGAAGTGATGAAACATAAAAAACAATGATACTCACCTTGCTCTCTGCGCTACGCGGCGGCTGTACGATCTGCAGGCGCTTCTGACAGTTTACAGGGCCTCAGAGGTCACGGCTGCGTCTGGCGTCATTACTCATAATGACGCGACGTGACCCCAGAGACCCAATCAGCGGTCGCTGACTACAGGCAGAAGCGCCGAAGAGAACAGATTGGCTGCGGAGCGCAGGAATGGTGAGTACATTGTTTTTTTATGTTTGTCACCTCTCTTGGTCCTGCACTTATTATACTCGGGGGTCTGAAGAGAGCTATGGAACATAATACCGTGTGCAGGGACCACTATAGACATAATACCGTGTGCGGGGACCGCTATGGGACCTAATACCGTGTGCGGGGACCGCTATGGGACCTAATACCATGTGCAGGGACCGCTATGGGACCTAATACCGTGTGCTGGGGCCACTATGGGACCTAATACCGTGTGCGGGGACCGCTATGAGACCTAATACCGTGTGCGGGGACCGCTATGGGACCTAAAACTGTGTGCAGGGGCCACTATATGACCTAATACCGTGTGCAGGGACCGCTATGGGACCTAATACTGTGTGCAGGGGCCACTATATGACCTAATACCGTGTGCAGGAACCGCTATGGGACCTAATACCATGTGTGGGGACCGCTATGGGACCTAATACCGTGTGCTGGGGCCGCTATGGGACCTAATACCTTGTGCAGGGACCGCTATGGGACCTAATACCGTGTGCAGGGACCGCTATGGGACCTAATACTGTGTGCGGGGACCACCATGAGACCTAATACCGTGTGCAGGGACCGCTATAGGACCTAATACTGTGTACAGGGGCCACTATATGACCTAATACCGTGTGCAGGGACCGCTATGGGACCTAATACCATGTGCAGGGGCCACTATATGACATAATACCGTGTGCTGGGGTCACTATGTGACATAATACCGTGTGCTGGGTTCACTATGTGACATAATACCGTGTGCTGGGGTCACAATGTGACATAATATGGTGTGCTGGGGTCACAATGTGACATAATATGGTGTGCAGGGGTCACTATATGACATAATACCGTGTGCTGGGGCCACTATATGACATAATACCGTGTGTAGGGGCCTCTATGTAACATAATACTGTGTGCAGAGGCTGTTATGGGATATAATACCTTGTGCAAAGGCCGCTATGGGACATTATTCTGTATAACGGTGTGTTTTCTGCATTAAGGATGTGTTTTTGCACAGAAAACACAGGCATTTTTTTTGCGCAAAAAAAGCACCATGTGAATGCAGTTTTACATTGAAGTAAAAGTTCCAGTGGCCTAAGACTATATCTACATCCAGATACATGGTGTGTTTCCACCATAAGGATGCCGCCATACGGTGCTCCTGAACACTTACATTTACCACTAATTGGCGGTTGCACTTGGACTTTCATTGCTTCTAATCGGAAAGTACAGGAGCGTCCCAGGAAATAGCAGTAAAAGCATGTGTCCTAAAGCATCTTGTGACAGCACTTCTGCATTATGGTTTGTGGTATATGACTTTAGTTTAGGGGTCGTCAGATTTACAATTATTGACCGGCACTCCGAGTACCTCATCTTTGATTTTTTAATTAAAATCGGCACGCCGAACAAAAAAGGTTGACGACCCCTGGGCTAGACTGACACACTGACACTACTAACACACCCGTAAAGGGTATGTTTACACAGAGTTTTTGCAGGCTGAAAAATCTGCTTTTTTTTTCCACGTTTTTTTTTTTTAACATAATGCGTGTTTTGACGCGTTATTTGTCGCGGTTTTTGACTCTTTTTTTTTTTGCTCAAGCACACTGTATGGACCTGGAAACTTCCCTTTAAAAAAACACTCAAGGTTTTTGATGCGGTTTCTGCAAAAAACCGTGGCAAAAAAAGTATCAAAAACTGCGTCACGTTTTTTCCTCCTCCCTTTGATGTCAATGGGTTTTTCAAGACGGAATCTGCCTAAAGATAGGTCATGTCACTTTTTTTTTCCTCTAGCTGAAAAAATTAGCTAGAGGATAAAAACTGCTACTGACTCCCATTGAAGTGAATGGAAGGTGTGTTTTGAGGTGGATTTCGCTTCAAAATCAGCCTGCAAAAAACTCCGTGTGAACATACTCAAAAAGTCCATCATTTCATGTTTTCAGCATTTCATTTGTAGTAACTTACTTTCATCTGTTCATTTTCCAATTGTCTGGGGTAGGCACATGCGCGTCAGACAGTTTATGGTTGTTCATGTGTTTGGGACAGTTGGCCATACAAACATTTATCGAAAGTTTGCTTCAGACAAGTGATGGCAGCCTAAAATCTATTGTGTAGTTTCCAGTTTTAGTCCATTCACATTAATGTTTTTTTGTACTGAAAAGTGGAGCTTCATTTCCAGCGTTGCTTTTACCTATGGGGGAACTTTTTTATTTCGGTTGGCCCCTTGCATTCCTTTTACATTACTCTGCCCACCTCTGATCTAAGAAGATCCCACAAATTTTTATTAAAAGGTATTAAAAGTTAGGAACAAAGTAAAGAAACACTCCCCTTTTCACTGTAATTGAGGTATGGTAAAGGCTAGTGATGTTAAACTATTTAGCAAGCACTTTATCCCTGTATTCTCGGCCTCCTTTTGGTCCTTCCATTGTCCCACATGACTCTCTCAATCAAACAGGCTCTTCTGTGTGGAGTGGTAGTCAGTCTCTATGTATTCCTATGAGAGACTCGCATTTCATAGGCTTTCATAGAGAAACTGACATCCTGTCCATAGAGAAACTGACATCCTGTCCACACAGAAGACAGTCTAGGATCTGAAACAGTCATGTGGGACTACTGAAGGAACGAACAGAGGCTGAAAATGCAGCCTAGTAAATACTTTCTTGTTGCCACCACTTACCTGATCACAATTACAGACAGAGGGGAAAACATTTCCGAGTGTGCTTCTTTAAGAAAAAAATTGATGAAATAATACATAATATAAATAACATAAAGTGGTATATTAATATTAAATCTATACCAGGGGTGTCAAACTCATTTTCACCGGGGGCCACTTCAGCCTCACGGGGTACCTTGAAGGTCCAAGATTATTTTACACGTGTATAAAAGTAACTTCTCCTTAACAGTTAAGCGAGCTATTAGACAGCGTATAATATAAACAGGCGCCATAGCCCCTATTTATAGCGCCCCATTTACACGCACTATAATGTTTCACAGCAGTCCCTGCACACTGTATTATGACTCGCAGCTGCCCCTGCACACGGTATTATGCTCCCTAGTGGCCCATGCACACGGTATTATGCTCCATATTGGCCCCTACACACGGTATGATGCTCCATATTGGCCCCTGCACACGGTATTATGCTCCACAGTGGCCACTGCACACGGTATTATGCTCCATAATGGCCCCTGCACTGGTATTATGCTCCATAGTGGCCCCTGCACTTGTATTATGCTCCATAGTGACCCCTGTACTGGTATTATGCTCCATAGTGGCCCCTGCACTTGTATTATGCTCCACAGTGGTCCCTGCACAGGGTATTATGCCCCATAGTGGCCAAACCATGAACTATTATTATACTCTGGGGTCTTTTCAGACCCCAGAGTATAATGAACGGAGACCCAGGAGAGGTGACAAACATAAAAACCACTGTTACTTACCTATCGTGGACACCGGTGCCCTCCTTTCAGCTTTCAGCC
Organism: Leptodactylus fallax; assembly: GCA_947044405.1. Taxonomy (NCBI): domain Eukaryota; kingdom Metazoa; phylum Chordata; class Amphibia; order Anura; family Leptodactylidae; genus Leptodactylus; species Leptodactylus fallax. Next base: position 215,587 of record CAMRHE010000148.1, on the reverse strand, counting down.
CTGTTTAATTGGCGACGCGACCTGATGACGTCACCAGAGGCCTCAAGCCTGCTCGGAGTAACACCGATCACAGGAGAGGTAAGTAGGATATGTTTTTATGTTCCCTCACCTCCCCTGGGCCTCCGATTATTATACTCCGGGGGTTTGAAAAGACCCCGGAGTATAATAATAGTAGTATTTGAGGCCCGCGGCCTCACTTACCGATGTCCGCGGCCGCTCACAGCGGCATCCACTTCCCTTTCTGCGTCCCATAGCAGAAGGGGAAGCGGAGGCAGACATGAGCAGACGCGGGGTAGGTAAATAAATAGGCTGTGACCTGCTGGGAATACTCCAGCAGATCACGGTCTATTTATATATAAAAAAAAAGTTATACTCACCTGCAATGCCTTGATGCAGCCGCCGCCGCCTCCTCTTCTTGTCCGCGACGTCTGTGTCTCAGCGTAGGCGGCGCAATGACGTCATTGTATCGCCGCCTGCGCTCAGATGCGACATCTCTTAAACCAGGCCAGGACAGGTACAGCGCCTCCTCTTCTTGTCCGCGACGTCTGTGTCTCAGCGTAGGCGGCGCGATGACGTCATTGTATCGCCGCCTGCGCTCAGATGCGACATCTCTTAAACCAGGCCAGGACAGGTACAGCGCCTCCTCTTCTTGTCCGCGACGTCTGTGTCTCAGCATAGGTGGCGCGATGACGTCATTGTATCGCCGCCTGCGCTCAAATGCGACGTCTCTTAAACCAGGCCAGGACAGGGCCCGCTCAGCTCTGTTTTTTTTTGTTTAAAGCGGCCTGTCCTGGACTGGTTTACATTGAATAGAAAAATGCCGCCCCCCCCCATCTTTATTGCTCTTGTATTGCGTGAGGCCGAGCCAGATAAGTGCCGGGCCGGATAACAGAAGGCAGCGGACTGGATTCGTCCCGCGGGCCTTGTGTTTGACACCCGTGATCTATACTATACACATGCCACTCCTTGTCACTTCATAGTCCGCTGCTGGGAATTTGACATCTGCAAAGTTTTTTTGTATTCTGTATGGGATAATGTAGGGTTCTTGGCATTTTAATACCAAAAGAGTGTATGACTTTTTAGAATGAAGTGAGTGGTAGATGTACCAATTTACAGTAGGGTAAAAAAGTATTTAGTCAGCCACCAATTGTGCAAGTTCTCCCACCTAAAAAGATGAGAGAGGCCTGTAATTGACATCATAGGTAGACCCCAACTATGATCACAAGAACAGTGAGCAAAAATCCCAGAACCACACGGGGGACCTAGTGAATGACCTGCAGAAAGCTGGAACTAACGTAACAAAGGCTACCGTCAGTAACACACTATGCCGCCAGGGACTCAGATCCTACAGTACCAGACATGTCCCCTGCTTAAGCCAGTACATATCCGGGCCTGTCTGAAGTTTGCTAGAGAGCATTTGGATGTTCCAGAAGAGTATTGGGAGAATGTCATATGGTCAGATGAAACCAAAGTAGAACTGTTTGGTAGAAACACAACTCGTCGTGTTTGGAGGAGAGTGAATGCTGAGTTGCATCCAAAGAACACCATATCTACTGTGAAGCATGGGGGTGGCAACATCATGCTTTGGGGCTGTTTCTCTGCAAAGGGACCAGGATGACTGATCCGTGTACATGAAAGAATTAATGGGGCCATGTATCATGAGATTTTGAGTGCAAACCTCCTTCCATCAGCAAGGGCATTGAAGATGAAACGTGACTGGGTCTTTCAGCCTGACAATGATCCCAAGCACACCACCAGGGCAACGAAGGAGTGGCTTCATAAGAAGCATTTCAAGGTCCTGGAGTGGCCTAGCCAGTCTCCAGATCTCAACCCCATAGAAAACCTTTGGAGGGAATTGAAAGTCCATGTTACCCAGCGACAGCCCCAAAACATCACTGCTCTAGAGGAGATCTGCATGGAGGAATGGGCCAACATACGAGCAACAGTGTGTGCCAACCTTGTGAAGACTTACAGAAAACGTTTGACCTCTGTCTTTGCCAACAAAGGATATATAACAAAGTATTGAGATGAACTTTTGTTATTGACCAAATACTTATTTTCCACCATAATTTGAAAATAAATTCTTTAAAAATCAGACAATGTGATTTTCTGGATTTGTTTTCTCATTTTGTCTCTCATAGTTGAGGTCTACCCATGATGACAATTACAGGCCTCTCTCATCTTTTTAAGTGGGAGAACTTGCACAATTGGTGGCTGACTAAATACTTTTTTTTTCCCCACTGTACATAGCAAACTGTTGCATACTATGCAGTTAGGGATACATATTTTCTTGGAATTCTTGTGCTTTGTCTTATGTCCGTTATTGCTTATCTATATTTCTGTGTTCGCTGTTTTCTGCTCTTCATGTCATGCTTTAATCCATAACTCATTAGCACGTCACCATGGATTTGCTGTCATTTCAGCTTAGTGTGAATTTCTATACCTGTCTGAGCAGCTTTTATTCAGTTTTGCATATTTAAACCTTTCTTACGTTGAGTATTTTAGATGTCTTTGATGCTTTGATCATTTGTTGTTCATATTATTTTTTTCCATTTTTGCTTTCAGTAATAGATTAGTATTCCTAAAATATCATTGTAAGTCTTCATGTATTATTAATTCATGTACTACTTAAGCTTCTGTACAACAAAACAATACCAGGTGCATCTCAAAATGATACCTCCCACTTAAAAACCTGTATTTATCAAATCTCGCCATCTTTATTCTTCTTCTACATGACTGATGTACTCTTTAAGACCGGGGCCCCACCGTTGCGGTTTTGGAAATCGCAGCATCTCAATTATACCTACGGAAGCACCGGCGGTTTCCCTATAGGTATAATGGAAGCAGAAAGTCCGCAGAGGTTTCCTTTCTGTGAAAAGCTATATGGGAAAGACCACAATGTGTTTCCGCCGTGGTTTTTCCCACAGCGCTTTTTTGCTGCGGCCTGCAACACGGGGCCTTAGCCTAAAACTGCTATTGATATAGATTATATTTATCTGATGTCAATTTCATCTTCACAGAGTGTCCACTCACTCTTGCTGCGCAACTAGAGGGAGGAGCAGAGCTGGTTAAAGTTCTGAGGAGCGGTGGTGCACACTTGGACTTTAGAACACGTGAGGGGCTAACGGCTCTGCACAAAGCGGTGAGATACCGCAATCATGCCGTACTAATGGTGAGTTCAATATGTAGTATTAACATAGACTTCCCAGAAATATTATAACCTTGATCAGTTTCTTAAAATCTGAGGGAACATGCCTCAAGATAATATTGTTATTAAATTGATGTAATTGCTTACTTTTACTTACTTGCTCTTTCTTTTACAATATGCTCTATCGACACACAAACCTTTTCTCACCGGACAATCAGACCCTTTTGGATTTAGGTGCTTCTCCGGACTATAAGGACAGCCGTGGCTTAACCCCACTTTATCACAGTGCAATGGTAGGGGGAGACCCATACTGTTGTGAGCTATTGCTTCGGGACTATGCTAGCCTTGGCTGTGAAGATGAAAATGGATGGCAGGAGATCCACCAGGTAAGACGTTGTATTGGATTCATATAACTGCTGCAGAGTGTTGCACACTTTAAAGCGTACCTATCGTTATGTTAGGTGAACATGGCATCTTCCTTGCCATGCAGCAGACTGTAGTTCCCCTTTCCCTGCCTCCAGGTTCACTGTAAATGATCTGAGACTTTCGGAGCCCCCTCCCACAAAGCCATCTATAGTAAACAATATATACTAGACATGGAGGATGTGGATGCAGCCTATTAGTAAAACGGCACTGGGAGAGAGAAAAGGAGTTACTGGGGGTTAGAGACCGGTTATTGGGAGCAGAAAACAGTACAATGCTGACAACACACCAGAATGAGTCTGTCCACTGAGCAGGTATCATGGAGAAAGTACATTATATTTACAGAAAAACATGGGGATGGTGGGAGACCCAGAATAAGTAGGTTGGAAACAACATTCCCGGCTGCACTATATACGTCTACGGCTGCCTCTGGAGCGATTATAACTTTCTTTTTTGTAACGATAGGTACTTTTTAAAGACTGCTGTTAGGTTGTGATCATCATACCATAAATTACATCCTGGGTGAGATCTTGGCTGTATGACAGGTCTGATGTTCTGTGATAATATTTTCATATATACATTTGCTTCTTGCGTCATTGGTTTTAATAGTCTTCAAATTCTCATTGTGTCATTGCTTATTTTACTTACAATCCTTGTACTTATTGTGGTTTTATCCTTTGGCCATATAGACTGTCTACAGTGTCTCACATCTGTGGATCAGTGCGCTTGTGTGGCATTGTCTTTTCTTACTCTTTTATATATTGTCTGTGCTCACTGGGCATCTTTTAAGTATGTCCCTATTTTTGTGTCTTCACTTGAGAACCTGATCTCCTCCTACTTTCTTCACATGTTTCTCAGGCATGCCGGTACGGACATGTTCAACATTTGGAGCATCTCCTCTTTTATGGAGCTGACATGAGAGCACAGAATGCATCGGGGAACAGTGCTCTGCACCTTTGTGCTCTCTACAACCAGGTGACTCAAGTTTACAGCTCCACTATAATTTTTATGTTAATATTGATGTTACTAAATATTTAGTTATGTTAGCATTATGCATTATGTACTCCTATTTTTGTATATCCAGTGGCATAGAATACCTTCACTGCAGGCAATGTTTATCACTTTTGCTATTAGAGAGGTCAGCTCCTCATCAGAAATCAGAACAATTGTGATGCAAACATTGATGCAGATCTTCTGATGATTTGTAGCTGATTTATTACAGCAGTGTAACGCCCCCCTTAATATGGCCCCCGCCCTTTGACGGCCCCCTTAACATGGCCTCCACAGTGTAACGCCCCCATTAATATGGTCCCCAGAATATAATGCCCCTTAATATGACCCCTATATTATGTCATAATGTCCTATGTAAAATGGCACACACATTAATATCCCCCTTGACATGCCCCCACTGTATTATGCCCCTTAATATGGTCCACACAGTATAATGTTTTCCTTAATATGGCCTCCACGTTATAATGCTCCTCTGAATATGCCTCTCTTCATTCCCCCCTGGTCCACTCTGGTCCACAAAACTCAACCTACACAGTGGTAAAAATAGTTACATAGTTCGTACAGGTGAAAAAAGTCATATGTCCATCAAGTTCAACCAGGGGATGGGGAAGGGCATGACCTTTTATGCATTTTTATTAGCATCAATGTTATTTTTCTCTAAAAAGGCATCTTTTTTGAAGCTGTCAGCTGTTGCTACTGTGATCAGCTCCTGGGGTAGGCTATTCCACAGATTCACAGTCCGTACAATGAAGAAGCCTTGTCAGTTCTTGAGATTAAACCTGTTTTCTCCAGACGGAGGGATTGCCCATTTGTCTTTTGAGGGGATTTTACATGGAACAGTTTTTCCCCATATTTGGCCCAGTATTGGCCATTTATCTATTTATACAGGTTTAACATGTCTCCCCTTAAACACCTCTTCTCAAAACAGAAATAACTTCTTAATGCCGGGTGCTCCACGTAGTGTAAATGCCGCGATGTTGCCACAGCGTTTTACAGTCCCTGAGGCTAAGGCCCCACATAACGTCCTGCAGCAAAGAAGCATTGCAGGAAAAACCGCGGTGGGAACGCATCGCGGTTCTTCCCGCAGCGCATTATACAGAAAGTTGGCAGAGGTTTTCTCTGCGGACTTTCTGTTTCAATTATAAGTATAGGGAAACCGCCAGCATTTCCATAAGTATAATTGACATGCTGCGATTTCCAAAATTGCACCAGTTTTGGAAATCACAGCGTGTCCGCAGCACGGTTTTTAATGCAAAATGGGCATGGGATTCCCTAGAATTCCATCCACTTTGCTCTGACTGTAAAACGCCGCGATTTTTTTTAGCAGAGAGCAGATCGTAGTGTTTACGTCACGTGGGGCCCTGGCCTGAAAGTGGATGGGATTTTGGCTAATCCCATCCACAAATTGCAGAAAATAATCCGCAGCAGAAATGTCAATTATACCTACAGAAGCGCTGCCGGTTTCTGTATAGGTATAATGGAAGCAGAAAGTCCGCAGAGGAAAACTCTCCAGACTTTCTGTGAAAAGCTCTGCAGAAAAAAACGCAATGCATTTCCGCCTTGGTTTTCTGCTATGTGGGACCTTAGCCTTAGTCTCTCCTCATAACTGAAGTCCTCAATGCCCCTTATAAATTTTCTGGCCCTCCATTGAAACTTTTCCAACTCTGGTAAATCCTTTCTATGAACTGGTATGCAGAACTGAACTGCATATTCCAATGATTTATATATTGGTAATATTACATCCCTGTCCTGTGAGTCCATACCCCTTTTAATACATGACAATATCTTACAGGCTTTAGAAGCAGATGATTGACTTTGCATGCTGCAGTTTAGTCTATGGTCTATAAGTACACCCAGGTCCTTCTCCACCAGTGACTCTCCCAACTTTACTCCCCCTAGGACATATGTTGCATTACTTTTACCCAGATGCATAACTTGACATTGATCCACATTGAACCTCTTTTGCCATGTGGATGCCCAAACACTCAGTCTGTCCGAGTCTGCTTGTAACCTATATACATCCTCCATAGACTGCAAGTTCCTGGACCCCAGTGCAAACTCGGTAATGGGGAACCCACTTACCATGTGTTATCTATAATATTAGTGTTATACTATTTATGTTGTAAAGAGGCTACCTCTGCTCAATATATGACGCACCCAAGGCATCAGTGTTTTTTCATTGTATAATGTATTTATAAAGTCTTGAAAATATTTTGTCCATTCTGAAATAAAGTACTTTCCTGTTTACATGTATACATGCATTCTATATACGGTAAATGCTAGCTATTGTGTAAGAAGATATCATTTGTAATGATTGGATATTTCCAGTTCCCTACACTGATTCTTCCAGTTATGTTGCTACCCTGTCCGGCCTGGGGCTCTTGTAATCTCCTGTGCATGCTGCTAATATGTAGCTGCTGGAGATCACAGGTGGAAACAGAACTTCCACTGTGCACCATGTAAAACGGCTGACTGAGCTCTGATGTTTCTCAGACTCATTACCAGGGGAAAGCTTTATTCATGTGAACAATTTCCTGCAGAATCACAGGGGATTTTTACACATCTGCTCCTCAGCTCAACTCTTTATAGAGGAAGTGGGGCAGAAACATATGTGAACATGGTGCTAGTGCTGCCAAATTTACAGATTGATGGACCAGGGCATGGGGCATTGCAATAAAGAGAAGCGGTACCATGCAAGGCTATCAAATAAATGTTCCAGCAAAGTGACAGGTGTGGTTGAACTTTGCCGTCACATACAGTACCTGTCAGAGCAATATACACATAGTATATTATTTGCCACATAATGGCTGAAATATTAATTTAAATGTCACATCTTGCAAGGCAAAGGCGTGCCATTTCACTCTTTATATTTACCTGCTCGAGGTCTGACTAAATGTTAAAAGTACAAAATATTATGTATGCTTTATATCTGAAATTTTCATTCAGGCCCCCAAACTGTGAACTGCCAAGCAAGTGTGAAGAAGAGGAAAAATACAAACGAAACACCCTTTTTCTTTTAATATTTTTATCCTTGCAACACTGTAGATTAATGCCATAATCACACTTTTTTATTACAGATTTTATAATTCACAGTGAATTTTGTATGGTACAGTACATGTGAAATGAGGGCCTTCAAACCTCATGTACAGTGCTGGCCAAAAGTATTGGCACCCCTGCAATTCTGTCAGATAATACTCAGTTTCTTCCAGAAAATGATTGCAATCACAAATGCTTTGGTAATAAGATCTTCATTTATTTTGGTTGCAATGAAAAAACACAAAATAGAATGAAAAAAAAAGTCAAATCATTGATCATTTTACACAAAACTCCAAAAATGGGCCGGACAAAAGTATTGGCACCCTCAGCCTAATACTTGGTAGCACAACCTTTAGACAAAATAACTGCGAACAACCGCTTCCGGTAACCATCAATGAGTTTCTTACAATGCTCTGCTGGAATTTTAGACCATTCTTCTTTGGCAAATTTCTCCAGGTCCCTGAGATTTGAAGGGTGCCTTCTCCAAACTGCCATTTTGAGATCTCTCCACAGGTGTTCTATGGGATTCAGGTCTGGACTCATTGCTGGCCACTTTAGAAGTCTCCAGTGCTTTCTCTCAAACCATTTTCTAGTGCTTTTTGAAGTGTGTTTTGGGTCATTGTCCAGCTGGAAGACCCATGACCTCTGAGGGAGACCCAGCTTTCTCACACTGGGCCCTACATTATGCTGCAAAATTTGTTGGTAGTCTTCAGACTTCATAATGCTATGCACACGGTCAAGCAGTCCAGTGCCAGAGGCAGCAAAGCAGCCCCAAAACATCAGGGAACCTCCGCCATGTTTGACTGTAGGGAACATGTTCTTTTCTTTGAAGGCCTCTTTTTTTTTCCTGTAAACTCTATGTTGATGCCTTTTCCCAAAAAGCTCTACTTTTATCTCATCTGACCAGAGAACATTCTTCCAAAAAGTTTTTGGCTTTCTCAGGTAAGTTTTGGCAAACTCCAGCCTGGCTTTTTTATGTCTCTGGGTCAGAAGTGGGGTCTTCCTGGGTATCCTACCATAGAGTCCCTTTTCATTCAGACGCCGACGGATAGTACGGGTTAACACTATTGCACCCTCGGACTGCAGGGCAGCTCGAACTTGTTTGGATGTTAGTCGAGGTTCTTTAGCCACCATCCGCACAATCTTTCGTTGAAATCTCTCATCAATTTTTCTTTTCCGTCCACATCTAGGGAGGTTAGTCAAAGTGCCATGGGCTTTAAACTTCTTGATGACACTGCGCACGGTAGACACAGGAACATTCAGGTCTTTGGAGATGGACTTGTAGCCTTGAGATTGCTCATGCTTCCTCACAATTTTGCTTCTCAAGTCCTCAGACAGTTCTTTGGTCTTCTTTCTTTTCTCCATGCTCAATGTGGTACACACAAGGACACAGGACAGAGGTTGAGTCAACTTTAATCCATTTCAACTGGCTGCAAGTGTGATTTAGTTATTGCCACCACCTGTTATGTGCCACAGGTAAGTAACAGGTGCTGTTAATTACACAAATTAGAGAAGCATCACATGATTTTTCAAAGGGTGCCAATACTTTTGTCCACCCCCTTTTTTATGTTTGGTGTGGAATTATATCCAATTTGGCTTTTTGACAATTCTTTTTGTGGTTTTCCATTGAAGACAAATTAAATGAAGATATTATTACCAAAGCATTTGTGATTGCAATCATTTTCTGGAAGAAATTGAGTATTATCTGACAGAATTGCAGGGGTGCCAATACTTTTGGCCAGCACTGTAGCTTAAAGACTCACACTGAACTTTTGTTGCTTTTTTGGTGCTGACTTTGTGATGTTTTTTCAGGCAAAGCCAGAAGAGGATTCAGTGGGAAGGAGAGGTAGAAGTTCTTCCCTTACATTTCACATTCCTTCTGAATCCACTCTTAGCTTAAGCGCAAACCAAACCCACCACAAAACAGCAATATCTGCAACAAAAAAGCAACAAAAACTGGTATGCCTTCAGCCTCATACTGTATACGGCATACAAATCTGCACCAAATTTAGAGGGAGCTTTTGACTGTCAAATATGCATCATGCTGTATTCTGTTCTGTTGTGAGTTCCATTCGACCAGAAGAATGGAGAGCAAAATATAGATGTGAATATAGCAATAGGTTGAATACTGTGGCAAATTCTACAACAAATATGCATCTAATACTTGCTCCAGATACATTGCAAATTTTGCAGCAGATTTGCAAAGAAAAAGACAACATAGGTATATATATGGGAACCACTGCATATGCCTGAGAAAAACTGAACTGTAATACCTGAAAATATGTCAGAACATGAAGAAGCGTTAATACCAGTGGACACTGTCAAATATTGGGTGGCAGCCCATATGTTAGGCTGATTTAGATCCACTCGTTCATTTTCATAGCACATTTCATGTTTTTGTGCAGAAAACCACAATTATCCAGTACTGTTTTTACATCAGCTGCAATAGTAAAAGTTGTAGAAGCAGTTTCTGTACTCAGCTGACCCTGTTTCTTCTCTAGGAGAGCTGTGCGCGGGTTCTTCTCTTCCGTGGAGCAAGTAAAGAGATTAGGAACTTTAACAACCAAACAGCATTTCAAGTAAGGAGAATGTATGTTTTTTCTTTAAAAGAAAACTAAGGCTAAGGCCCCACGTAGCGGACCACAGCAAAAAAGCACAGCGGATAAAACTGCGGCGGCAAAGCATCATGGTTTTTCCTGCAGTGCTTTTCACCAAAGGTCCGCAGAGGTTTCCTACGGGAAACCACCGGCGTTTCCGTAGGTATAATTGAGATGCTGCCATTTCCAAAACCGCAACAGTTTTGGAAATCGCAGCGTGTCCGCTGGGCATATTTTTCCACAATGTGTGGATGGGAAACCGCAGTGTTTATGCCACGGGGGGCCATCTAGCAAATCCCATCCACACCCACGGAAAAATACGCGCAGCAAACACGGTGAGATTTCCAAAACCGTTGCAGTTTTGGAAATTGCAAAATGTCAATTATACCTGCAGAAACACTGGCGATTTTCCTATAGGTATAATGGTGCGGCCTGCTACGTGAAGTCTTAGCCTTAAGAAGTTATTTCCAGTTTTTAGAATCAGAGTAATTTTGAGTAGTTCGGTTACAAAGTGTAGTGTGCATATAGCATATGTGACCCTGCCAGATCCATTGTGAATGTACTGAGATAGGCTATTGATACCTGCACGAAGAAATAAATGAATAGCATCAGCTGTATTGTATTGTTTTTCAAAGTGGGAAGTAAATCATTATGAGGTATTGATACAATTGTTAAAGCCTACTACCACTCAAAATCAAAAAACTCAGGCATGACTATAGTTTACCAAAATATCCCCCTCTCTAATCCATTAGATCACACAGACATCTTAATCATATAAGTATTTAAAGCTTTTTTTTGGGGCTCGTTTTTAAAAGCAGTTTTTGTGGGGTTTTTTTGTTAAAAAAAATATATCATTTGACCTACTTTTTTTTGTCACTTTTTCCCTATATAGAAGTCTATAGGAAAATGGCTGAAAAACTCCATACCTAGCGTATGCTGGGATTGTGTAAAAACACCATGAAAATGTGCTGTTGACCAACATGTTACATCTGGACATGATACTTTTGAAGGAAAAAAAAACCAGTAAGGCTGGGGCCCCACGTGGCGTAAACGCCATGATTTGACTGCGGTGGAAATACCGTGGAAAAAATCGTGGCATTTTACAGTCAGAGTAAAGAGGATGGGATTCTAGCGAATCCCATGCCCACTTTGCGGTAAAAACCATGCTGCAGACACGCACCGATTTCCAAGACCGGCGCGGTTTTGGAAATCACAGCATGTCAGTTATACCTACGGAAACGCCGGCGGTTTCCCCGTGGATATAATTGAAACAAAAAATCTGCAGAGGTAATCTCTGCGAACTTTCTGTCTAAAGCGCTACGGGAAGAACCGCGATGCGTTTGAGCCGCAGTTTTTTCCGCAGCACTTTTTTGCTGCAGGACGCCACGTGGGGCCTTAACCTAAAAGACTGCCAACCTCCATTAGACCTCATGCACACATACATTTTTATCTTCAGTGTTCTGCCCTTTTGTTTTGTTTTTTTACCACGGAAAGAACACGGACCCTTTCAAGTCTATGGAGCAGTGCACACTTCCATTTTTGAATTCAGCGCACTGTCGGCTTTCCCGTTATGTGTTCCGGGGCTGGAGATATTGGTGCCGTTAGTTTCGGCACCAATCTCTGCCCACTGTCAGAAGGGCGTTCCTGATAGTCTAACTGGGCTGTGAGGAACGCCCCTCCCCCCCGACATTACTCGTCCATAGTCTTGTACGGGAGGTGGTGTTCCTCACCGCTCAGCGTCATCGCTGGGCAGTAAGGAACGCCCCCTCTGACAGTACAGGGCTATGGACGAGTACTGTCCACAGTCTTGTACGGGAGAGGGCGTTCCTCACCGCTCAGCGTCATCGTTGGGCGGTAAGGAACGTCCCCTCTGACAGCGCACTGTCGGCTTTCTAGCAGTATATAAAACCTCATGTGCATGAGGACGTGAAAGGTTCTCTTTTAATTCACTTACTGTGGATTTCTCAACCACATCTGCTGGAAGTTTGTTCCAGGCCTCAACTACTGTTTCAGTGAAATAATATTTCCTGACATTGTTTCTGATCTTCCCCCCAACTAACTTCAGATTGTACCCCATTGTTCTCATGTTTAGTTTTTTATTAGAAACACTTCCCTCCTGATCCTTATTTATAACTTTAACATATTTAAAGTGTTCAGTCATATCCCCCCTTTCCCTTCTTTTCTCAAGGAAAAAAGATTATGTTCTTTAAATCGCTCCTGATATGGTTTATGCTTCAAACCCTCTACCAAATTTGTACCCATTCTATTGTATCAATATCTTTTTATAGTAGGGTCTTTAGACCTGGACACAGTATTCCAGATGTGGTCTCACTAGCACTTTATACAGCGACATCACAATCTCTCTCTTGAAAACTTGATTACAGTATGGGATAGTAGTCCCGTTGGGAGGAAGGGACTCCTACCATAATCACTACCATGATCGCTAGTATGCTTGGAGTCTGAATCCCTGTGGTCGGTCTAGGAAATATAGCCGACATGTGGTCCACATTTTATGAACCAAATATGCCCATGTGAAACAGGCCTTAGACTCTGTTCACAACTCCATAGGGATTTCCATTTTCCTGTTCTGTTATAGCTAGAGATAAATAGAAATCCTGAAAGGGACAAATTCATTATTTGACAGACAAAGGGATCTATATGGACCCAACTGTGTATAATGAGGTTTGTTGGGTTTCTATTGTGGGGTACATCATTTTGCTGGACAAAATGTCCCGCATACAGGACTTTTTCATCTGTGACATTTTGCAGCATATGCAAAGCAGACTACTGACACAAATGGTAGCATACCCTTTAAGGCAATTTACTTTTTATAATGAAAGGTTGTTCTTTTTTGACAGTCTACATTTTTTTACCTATACCTAAACTTTATTACCCCAAAAATATTTTGCAAAGCCAACCGTTCAATAAACAAAAAATGCAATCCCATAATAAATGTCCAATAGATTTTTCCAGCTCTTAAATTGTCTTTATATCTAATATCACATGTTCATGAGAAAAAAGAACTTGTATCAGACTTACTGTAACTGCAGAGCAATGGTACTGTAAGCAAGGGGAGCACTGCAGATTGTTACAAGGACACCCGTGATGTCCCTGTGATAAGCAGATAATCTCTGCCTATCTATATAATCCTTTATTAATCTGGATTACTGTCAATCTAGTGTCAGATCCCCTCCCACACTGTAACCATCTGTTGGTACGCAGCAATATGTGTCATACACTGTTTATTTATGTGTCACAGCTTCATTAAAGTCATTATACATAGAATCAATGATGCCAAATTGTGCCTTGCAGCCTATCACATTGGCGGGAGATCTCTTGAATTTGGTAGTTGCACAATATGGATATTTTATGCATTTACAGGTATTGGAAGAACACAAATAATAGTCATAGTTGTTACTTCATATATAACAGCTCTTATTCTGGGTGCATAGGAACAGTTGTCTTGTTTCTGCTAATACATGGGAGATGTTAGTTGAGAAACCCTTTTATTTAGAAAGATGGAATGCTAGAATTTGCACAGAAATGCCAGATAAATCCACTCCCTCTGAATTACCGTGTGTTTTTAGAAGTGCTGCAGAAAAATGAACTTACTCCCTACACCCTGACTTTTTATTCATGGCCCAGTGATGCCGGGGATGGAGACAGTTTCTGTTTCTTGCACAGTCCATAGTCTCTGTACTGAAGAATTGCTGATATTCTAATTATGGTGTTAGTGAATGTGACAGAGCTCTGCATGACAGCTTTGAAACATAGCCCCTTGGTTAAAAGGCTTCCATATGACTTCACTAAAGGCATGACATGACCTCTATAGGTAGAGCTTGCTCATTACAGTTGCTATAGAAAGGGGATTACCCATTCCTAGAGATTTAAACACATCTTTAGGAAGGAGAACACCTAGAAATCAGGGGTCTACATGAACAAGCCTCAAGACCTGACAGTGATAGTGAATTGTAATGCCAGACCGTTGTACTGCTGTGGTCAAAAATTGTGTCACATCTCTTAGGTAAGATGAATGGGTTTGGTGAAATGGAAATTTAAGTGAAAATAACATAAAGGGTAACACGTTGGAAAGATAATGGACTTTACATGTAGTGACTATATTAACCCACGTTAGTCAGCATGATGCAGTAAGCTATACATCCAGCGAAAAGGTATTAAGCTATACATCCAGCATAAAATAACTCTATGCCTCCATATGAAACACAAGCAGGTAGAGAGTAGCCCTATAGCTATTTATGTGTTACAGTTTCACACAACCCAGATATTGTATGGAGAAATAATAAGAAGGTTTGCATGAGGTCCCATGGAGGACCTAACAGAGGAGAAGATATTTGCAGTTCTGTGTTATGTTGTCTTCTATAGCTTTTTTATACTCTGTAATCCATGACATCAATGTTGTTGTATGTTTAAGCGTGTTTGCTCATGGTGTATCTGGCTGTTGCGGAAATGCAGCCGAAAAAAATGCAGTATTTCTCAATTAATTTCATCCACACATTGCAAAAGAAAGAAAATAAAAATAAATAAAAACACAATACAAAAAACGCTGAGTAAGGCTAAAGCCCCACGTTGCGGAAACGCAGCTTTTTTTTGTTGCAGATTTTGTTGCGGTTTTTTGAGTATAAGAAGTATAAGAAGCTTCCTATATATTTCCCAGTCCATTTGTAGCCATTCTTGGCTGTAGCTCAAAAACCGCAACAAAATCTGCAACAAAAAAAGCTGTTGTTTCCGCAAAGTGGGGCCTCAGCCTAAAATCTGCATTTTATTTATAGACTTACAAGAAGTAGGGTGGCAAACTTGATAAAACATGGTGGAAAAGCAGTGAAAAATGCTAGTGCTTTTGTTGCATGTTTTTTTTAGCTCTGTGGCTTTAGCATTAGACATCAAAACATGCACATGAAAAAAATTCATACGAAAAGGCATTCATTGTTTAAAAGGGCCTTTATAATCAATGTTAACTGATGAAACAGGCGCAATACATATGTCGTTTAGAGAAATACAGTACAGACCAAAAGTTTGGACACACCTTCTCATTCCCAGAGTTTTCTGTATTTTCATGACTATAAAAATTGTAGATCCACACTGAATGCATCAAAACTATGAATTAACACATGTGGAATATATATACTTAACAAAAAAGTGTGAAACAACTGAAAATATGTCTTATATTCTAGGTTCTTCAAAGTAGCCACCTTTTGCTTTGATTACTGCTTTGCACACTCTTGGCATTCTCTTGATGAGCTTCAAGAGGTAGTCACCTGAAATGGTCTTCCAACAGTCTTGAAGGAGTTCCCAGAGATGCTTAGCACTTGTTGGCCCTTTTGCCTTCACTCTGCGGTCCAGCTCACCCCAAACCATCTCGATTGGGTTCAAGTCTGGTGACTGAGGCCAGGTCATCTGGCGTAGCACCCCATCACTCTCCTTCTTGGTCAAATAGCCCTTACACAGTCTGGAGGTGTATTTGGGGTCATTGTTCTGTTGAAAAATAAATGATGGTCCAATTAAACGCAAACCGGATGGAATAGCATGCCGCTGCAAGATGCTGTGTTAACCATGCTGGTTCAGTATTCCTTCAATTTTGAATAAATCCCCAACAGTGTCACCAGTAAAGCACCCCCACACCATCACACCTCCTCCTTCATGCTTCACTGTGGGAACCAGGCATGTAGAGTCCATTCGTTCACCTTTTCTGCGTCGCACAAAGACACGGTGGTTGGAACCAAACATCTCAAATTTGGACTCATCAGACCAAAGCGCAGATTTCCACAGGTCTAATGTCCATTCCTTGTGTTCTTTAGCCCAAACAAGTCTCTTCTGCTTGTTGCCTGTCCTTAGCAGTGGTTTCCTAGCAGCTATTTTACCATGAAGGCCTGCTGCAAGGTCTCCTCTTAACAGTTGTTGTAGAGATGTGTCTGCTGCTAGAACTCTGTGTGGCATTGACCTGGTCTCTAATCTGAGCTGCTGTTAACCTGTGATTTCTGAGGCTGGTGACTCGGATGAACTTATCCTCCGCAGCAGAGGTGACTCTTGGTCCTCCTTTCCTGGGGCGGTTCTCATGTGAGCCAGTTTCTTTGTAGCGCTTGATGGTTTTGGCCACTGCACTTGGGGACACTTTCAAAGTTTTCCCAATTTTTCGGACTGACTGACCTTCATTTCTTAAAGTAATGATGGCCACTCGTTTTTCTTTACTTAGCTGCTTTTTTCTTGCCATAATACAAATTCTAACACTCCATTCAGTAGGACTATCAGCTGTGTATCCACCTGACTTCTGAACAACACAACTGATGGTCCCAACCCCATTTATAAGGCAAGAAATCCCACTTATTAAACCTGACAGGGCACACCTGTGAAGTGAAAACCATTTCAGGTGACTACCTCTTGAAGCTCATCAAGAGAATGCCAAGAGTGTGCAAAGCAGTAATCAAAGCAAAAGGTGGCTACTTTGAAGAACCTAGAATATAAGACATATTTTCAGTTGTTTCACACTTTTTTGTTAAGTATATAATTCCACATGTGTTAATTCATAGTTTTGATGCCTTCAGTGTGAATCTACAATTTTTATAGTCATCAAAATACAGAAAACTCTTGGAATGAGAAGGTGTGTCCAAACTTTTGGTCTGTACTGTACATACATTCTTCTATGTGTTTTCATATGCGGTTTTGGATGCATTTCAAAACACATCAAACAATATGAGCCAACAATTTGAGACAATCCCTTTTCCTTATGCACTATAAGGTAGAGGCCCCACGTTGCGGAAACGCAGCTTTTGTTGTTGTAGATTTTGCTGTGTTTTTTTTTTAGCTAAAGCCAAGAATGGCTACAAAAGGAATGGGAAATATATAGGAAGTTCTTATACTTCTACCTTCTGCTCAATCCACTCCTGGCTTTGGCTCAGAAAACCTGCAATGTGGTATGAGCATGTAATAGAGAGAATTTCCATTATTGGAGACTCCAGTCTGATAGCCAAAAGTTAGAACACTACAAAGAGGACAGGTGGGCTGATACCCTGGTGATC
Source organism: Leptodactylus fallax (assembly GCA_947044405.1). Lineage (NCBI taxonomy): Eukaryota > Metazoa > Chordata > Amphibia > Anura > Leptodactylidae > Leptodactylus > Leptodactylus fallax. The sequence goes on along the minus strand of CAMRHE010000148.1, from coordinate 198,338 downwards.
CCTGCAGATCTTGTGAGGGGGAAGGGGTCCTTGCTGTCTGCTATGGGAATTTCTCTCTTTATCTCCCTGTGTTCAGTGTAGACTTATATCCTCTCTTTTTCTTTCATCACAGGTTGCTATAATCGCAGGAAATTTTGAACTTGCTGAAATCATCAAAACTCACAAAGAATCCGACATTGGTAAGCGGCAAAAAAAAAAAATCACCATTTGACAATGAAATGAATGGTTTAAGTAATGGTATATTCCTTCTCTTTGCACTCTTTTTCTCTGAAAATACTGTAGTTGCGGAACCATCTTATTGTATTACATCAATTCATTCATTTCTTTTTTTTCTTTTTATCTAAAAAACTACAGTGAAAACTGCAGTGTGTGAATGAGAATTTCATAAACCGATCTTGTTGGCTTATTTTGTACACCCTTGTTACCATTATCACTTCTCGCTTTCCACTCTGGTCCCTTTTCCTTTTACCTGTTATATACTGCAAACTTATGCTTTATTGTGTACTTTTACCATGTCCTAATGAAAACTTTTGCTCTCTTTTTGACTTGTACTAGTGCCTTTTCGGGAGACTCCAAGTTATACAAAACGCAGACGTGTTGTGAGCTGTGTGGGTCTCTCGTCGCCGCGTTTTCTACAGCGTTCCGCCAGTGACAACAACCTCAATTCAGATGGGGCTCATTACTCTCCAGTTCCATCACTCCGTGGTATACCCCCTCAGCTGCTCACTCGGGGGCCTGACACCTCCGGAGGAGCAGCTGTGGGGGATAGTAGCCTCGCGAGCACTGCCAGCTCCCGCAGTACACACAGCCGCTCTCCCTCATTACATCGTGCAAGAGAAGAAAGAGATACTGACAGCCACACTCTGCGGAGGGGGAGAGGAAAGAGCAGGTAAAATATTTATTATTAAGTTCAAAGGCAACTATATAAATGCATGAACAATATGCCTCCCCTAGTGGTGGCTGAAGGCAGATGCTATAGTGAAGGTGTTCCATGTTATCAGTGTGTGATTTGTGCTGGTTTGACTAGTGGATCACTACGATCATAAAAACAATAGGGCAACGGCACTGGTCGGCATGCCCTGACCATGGTCGAATTTTACCAGACACAATGCCACTTTCATCTGTGTACAGTGTCTGGTATTGCAGCTTAGCACCACTTATGTCAATGTGGCTGGGCTGTAATACCAGGCGCAATGCACGTGAAGTTTTGGGTCGTGTCTGGTAAAATTTTAAAAGCGCCAATTACATGTTGACAGCAAATCTGAGGAACATTTCACTCTATGGCTATGAAAAGGGAAAGAGGATTTGGAATTCAGTAACAGAACGATGCCTAAATACAGTATATATTATGATGGCAATACACATATCATTGTGGACCTCTTTAGACTAAAAGATAAAACATGATGTCTCTGTAAGTGTAAATAGATTATTGCACATTGAAATAAAGTTACTCCATCTTGGTAAGCATTGTTCCCTGGTTATACCTCGCAGCTTCATTCATGCATACGCAGTATAACAGCTGTATCTTTGCAAATCATTATTATCATTTTTAATCACAGATCATAAGTCATGATAGAATTTTTCAGTCTCAATAGATTTGCAACCTACTGTACCTAAAAAGGGGTGTCAAGAATAATGAAATTTCCAAAAACCGTATTGGGGCTATTAAATAACAAACAGCAATAAAGCATTTAATATTAGCCAAACATGTTTTATAGATAAATAGATAGATAGATAGATAGATAGATAGATAGATAGATAGCATTTACCACATCCACCTGCCTGTGTCATCATTTCCATATTTATTTGTTCTCCTCGTGTGTACTTCAATGTGCATCCTTCTTATGCATTTACTGCATTGTTATTATTTTAGAGAGAATATGAAAAATGCAGATGACATCTTGTGCAAGTTTAGAAGTTTGTCTTATGGTTGGGTTTCCATAGAGTAAGCCGTAACCTGGAGTTCAGGGATGGTCAGTTGATCTCAGTTAGTGTCAGGCAGCACGTAGATGGAATCTGTCAGCAGTAAAATGAATATAACAGCACCTTGTAGAAGTGATTCTACAGTTTCCAAATATACCTCTGTTATCCAACTTTGGAACCCCATTTTCATGTAAATCATATTTATTTACTTATTCATATGCAAATGAGGGAAACTTGCCTTGCCCGAAAATCTGCAGCTGATACCAAAGCCCAGGCAAGTTAAAGCACTTTTCTCCTCATTTGCATATGAATAAATTTTTCATGAAAATTGACACTTCAAGGCTGAATAACATATTTGGAAACTGTAGAATCACCTATATATTCAGAAATATTGTGCAGGAATATCAGAGGAACAACAAATTCTAATGATGTGAGAAAGATTATCCAGGATTGTTATTTTGTGGTGGATACTGTACCAAACATGTCAGGAGAGGTGACAGGTCAGTTTTTTTCTCCTGCTACATAAATAGGTGCGGTAGAAATGATCAGTATCATGACACCTATGAAAGATTTAGGTGCCTTCACACACAGCAGATTTTTTACAGATATTTCTAAGACTGAAAATCAGTTCCATTTATTTGAATAGTACTTGCAGAAATCGATATGCTCACTGCCAAAACAACAAATTCAGATGAAATCAAGTAAACAAAATCTGCTTTGTGAAGGCATCCGTACTGTATGCTTGTAAACTTATTCAGTGTTGCTTACTTTGCTTGTAAGAAAACAGGCCATGCCGATGATACTAACTAAACCTTTGACATTACTTGGATAATAATGCTAGAATATTATTAATTACATTCATTTATTAATCCTATTTAATATTTAGACAGTGCACACTTAAACGACACTGTGTTATCACAGTGGCTGATGTTCAGTGATAAATCTGGTATATCTTTAGACTATCCATTATAAGTATATGCAACCTATTAGTTTACCTTGTACCAGAATTTTGCACAAAAATTGTAGCATAATTTTGACCCACATTGGGGCACTTTTACTTTTGCAGTTGCAACTCAACAATGGTGTAGAATGCGAATTTTGGCACATCTAGGTTTAGGAATAGAGATGAGCGAATCGAAGCTGCAGAAGTGGAATTCGATCCGAATTTCCAGAAATCTTCGATTCACATGGAATCCGGATTTCCTGATGCTTCACGGTAACGAATATTTAGTAAGGATCTTGGTGACATCAGACGGTCACAAGATATTCTCTAGTGATATGATTGGGTAGGCATGTCTTTGCTTGTTAGCAGATCTGCAGCATCCAAGGGCTTCTGCCATTTTGCCACCCACCCGCCCTCCCCGGCCCTCTGCAGACAGGAAATAGCTGTTTATTCGCCGCAATTTAATTTGGATCGTAGAGAACCATATCGGAAAATTCGGCGAAGCTGCCAAATCGAATTTTTGAAATCTTTGCTCATCTCTATTTAGGACAGATATTTCCAACCCATTTGACAAGAGTATATGACTTTGCAAAAAATTTAAACTGTATCATGTGGAAAGGGTCATGGCTTAAATGTGTCAAAATTATGAAGTACCAAAGTAAACCAACTAATAGATAGTGTAAGCTTAGACTAGACAGTCTAAAGATGGACTGATGTATCATCCATAATCAGTCACTGCCCGACTGAGTTTACTGTTTAAAGCTGAAACTCCACGTTGCGAAAACGCAGGGTTTTGGCCATGGCGGAAATGCTGCGCTAAAATCACTGTGTTTTACAGTACCAGCAAAGTGAATGAGATTCTGGTTAATCCCATCCACACATTGGAGAATAAAAATCTGCAGTGGAAAAGCTGTGTTTTTAAAAACGCCCGAGTTTTTGAAAATCGCAGCATGTCAATTATACCTGTGGAAACGCTGACATTTTGTGTAAAGGTATAATAGGGGCAGAAAGTCCGCAAAGAAAAACTCTGTGAAAAGGCAATGAAAAACGCTGCGGGAAAAAAACATGATGCATTTCCGTCATGTTTTTTTCCCGCAGTATTTTTTTGCTTTATGGACAGTGACAGGCTGCCAACATGGTTGATGTGTAGAGAGAGTGAAGGAGATGAGTAACGTGGGCAAAAGATGTGAATGCTTTATCATTAGCATCATGCATGGAAACTGCATGGTTTAATAAACATGTGTGGATTTCAAAACCCACATGCATTTTTTTAAAAACACATTTGGTTTTCTGATAAAAACACATGCGTTTTTTTGAGCAAAACTACATCTTGTGAACACAGCCTCACTGGGAAGGGTTGTATCATGGGACCAGACTGTGTGATTGTTCTTCACAGACATTCTCAGCAAATATATATACAGATACACATGCATATTCTTATATATTATATATATAGTATAGATATTATGTATACTATATTTATATTTAACTACAGTGGGGAAACAAGTATTTCGTCAGCCGCCAATTGTGCAAGTTCTCCCACTTGAAAAGATGAGAGAGGCCTGTAATTGACATCATAGGTAGACCTCAACTATGAGAGACAAAATGAGAAAACATATCTAGAAAATCACATTGTCTGATTTTTAAAGAATTTATTTTCAAATTATGGTGGAAAATAAGTATTTGGTCAATAACAAAAGTTCATCTCAATACTTTGTTATATATCCTTTGTTGGCAATGACAGAGGTCAAACATTTTCTGGAAGTCTTCACAAGGTTGGCACACACTGTTGCTGGTATGTTTGCCCATTCCTCCATGCAAATCTCCTCTAGAGCAGTGATGTTTTGGGACTGTCGCTGGGCAACACGGACTTTCAACTCCCTCCAAAGGTTTTCCATAGGGTTGAGATCTGGAGACTGGCTAGGCCACTCCAGGACCTTGAAATGCTTCTTACGTAGCCAATCCTTCGTTTCCCTGACGGTGTGCTTGGGATCATTGTCATGCTGAAAGACCCAGCCACGTTTCATCTTCAATGCCCTTGCTGATGGAAGGAGGTTTGCACTCAAACTCTCACGATACATGGCCCCATTCATTCTTTCATGTACACGGATCAGTCGTCCTGGTCCCTTTGCAAAGAAACAGCCCCAAAGCATGATGTTGCCTCCCCCATGCTTCACAGTAGGTATGGTGTTCTTTGGATGCAATTCAGCATTCACTCTCCTCCAAACACGACGAGTTGTGTTTCTACCAACCAGTTCTACTTTGGTTTCATCTGACCATATGACATTCTCCCAATACTCTTCTGGAACATCCAAATGCTCTCTAGCAAACTTCAGACGGGCCTGGATATGTACTGGCTTAAGCAGGGGGACACGTCTGGCACTTCAGGATCTGAGTCCTTGGCAGCGTAGTGTGTTACTGACAGTAGCCTTTGTTATGTTAGTCCCAGCTTTCTGCAGGTCATTCACTAGGTCACGGGGTGAGATCTTGCATGGAGCCCCTGATCGAGGGAGATTATCAGTTTATCAGTGGTCTTGTATGTCTTCCATTTTCTAATTATTGCTCCCACAGTTGATTTCTTCACACCAAGCTGCTTGCCTATTGCAGATTCAGTCTTCCCAGCCTGGTGCAGGTCTACAATTTTATTTCTGGTGTCCTTCAACAGCTCTTTGGTCTTCACCATAGTGGAGTTTGGAGTGTGACTGTTTGAGGTTGTGGACAGGTGCCTTTTATACTGATAACAATGTCAAACAGATGCCATTACTACAGGTAATGAGTGGAGGACAGAGGAGCCTCTTAAAGAAGAAGTTACAAGTCTGTGAGAGCCAGAAATCCTGCTTGTTTGTAGGTGACCAAATACTTATTTTCCACCATACTTTGCAAATAAATTCTTAAAAAATCAGAAAATGTGATTTTCTGGATTTGTTTTCTCATTTTGTCTCTCATAGTTGAGGTCTACCTATGATGTCAATTGCAGGCCGGCCTCATCTTTTTAAGTGGGAGAACTTGCACAATTGGTGGCTGACTAAATACTTTTTTTTCCCCACTGTATATAATGTGATATAATGTGTGTATGTATATAAGTAAGTATACTGGGTGTGAATGAAAAACTGCTAGGAGGTGCAGTGGGCGGATGCTAGGAGGGGCTGCGTGGAAAAGGTCTGACACTCCCATAACCAGGAACTAGAAACTAGGAAGTATTGCATGAGCCTGAAAATATGAGGAATGGTAAAAATGGTCCAAACACACCTTAAGGCACTCAATTATGTTCATTCATATGACAAGCATTTCCTGCCTTTAGTCACATTTTCTTAGTTCCAGAAAACCCCTTTAACTAATAAGTAAATGTGGCCTATTGTTGCCCTTTTAGTGAGCCACACTAGGACTCGGCAATTATGACCCAAATCTATCTATCTATCTATCTATCTATCTATCTATCTATCCAGCTATCTATCTATCTATCCCAGTGAAATAAACTGGTAATCATGCTTCATTGCTATTAGTACTGATGCATTAAACAGAGATCCATACAAAGAATAGACTGAGAAAGCATCAGTGAATATGAATCACTTTGTAGGATAGAAGCTTATTCAGGAATAGGCTTGTAAATAATGTAAATTGAATTTACCTTTTCACTATTGGTGAAGCAAATATCCTGCACTTCTAGATTCCCCTTCTGCAGAACAGTCTCATGCTGTGTTTTTCATTAGCATTCCTATGAGAGACTCAGCAGGACCTTATGCTTGAGACATGCAGAGGAAATTGTATACTCAATTAGCTAATGCAATCATACATTATATTAGGTACAGTATGTGGAAAGTGTTTTTTTCTCTGAATACCTGAAAGTTTAGATGTATTAAGTGAACTATTGTTGCACAGCAAAGTAATGGCAAAGGTATTAAATTTACTTTACCAGGCCCATAAGCCGGGGGGACCCACAGGTCACCCTCACTACACTAAGGCTGATTACACTATTTTCATCTCCTTTCTGATTTCTTTGATGGTACACAGACTTATTACCCTGCCCTCTGGTGCACTAGAGTGAGAAGATTTATGATAGACAGTCTTCTACTCAAAGGAGAAAATGAACATTTTCAATACCAAAAGTGGAAGCCAGTCAGCATATAGTCAAGGAGGGTGGACAAAGGCCGTGGCACAAAGGGGGCACAATTATTGTGTGGGGGGCACTGATGGGATGGGCATGATGGAAAACTTGTGTGCGTATACATGTTTTTGGATAAGTGTTTATGGTGCTCTGGGCCCAGATAGAGACTTAAAAGAAAATGTAAATGCTGCTATAAAATATATGGATGTGACGGGGCTGATGGTTGTGAGGAGAAGTTTGGCCATAGCTGTGCATTTGCAACATGGCGCCTGAGCCTTTAGTTACGCCCCTGTCTGCAGCTGTTCCATTCAACTGAATGAGACTTGCAGAAATCCACATGCTTGCTGTCAAAACAACCCCATTTAGTTGAATAGAACTGATTTTCAGTTACAGAAATTTCTGAGAAATATAAAATGTCAATTTTGCCTCTGCAACATTATTCATTTCATTTGCTAGCATTACCTTCCATGTTACAAGGGTCAGATCTGGTTTTGCAGGTGGCTAGTGTCATGCTGTGCTCCCTCCTGTAGTCAGTTAATATTATAACTACTGAAGGACAAGCATTAGCTTTCTTAAAGAGGACCTTTTACCACCTCCACCAATTAAAGTTCTTAGCATCAGTTAATAATCGCTGTTCCACTGATTCCAGTACAGTTGAATTTTTTTCTCTAGCCTCCACCATTCCCAAACAACAATAGCAAGTAGTTTTGGTACCTGATGTGCTATTTAAGCTCTGTAATGTCAGAAGGGCAGTGTCAGGCAGTGGGCATAATTCAGAGCCCCAAACAGAGGCAGCCATTCTCAGAGCTCAGAATCACACCCCTTTTCTGCTCCTGCCTGACACTGCACTCCTGACAGTACAGAGACTAAATAGCATATTAGGCACCAAAACTAACAGCATTGATTGCTCAGGAATGGTGGGGCTATAGAAAAAATTCCAACTGTTTCAGCATCAGTGGAATAGCAGCTATCAGTTGATGTAAAGAGCTGGACTTGTTGGACGGAGTGAAATGTCCTCTCTAACTCCTTCCCAACATCTTCCGTAATAGTACGGCGCATGTCGGGTATTTAAATATGCCGGCTGCTCAGGAGCTGAGCATCCTCCATAGTTGCCGGCTCTCTGCTGTATTATAATGCTTGCGATCAGTGCCCATAATGCCCTCGGCACCGCCATAATGAGATCCAGGCTTTCTGTTGCCATGACAGCCGGGAGCCAATTGAAGGTTTGTCTGGCAATCATTTGTATGACAGGCTGCTTTATGCAAATGACAGTATTTTGCAATGCATATTAGCATTGTAATGCATTGCATTAGTGATCACACCCCCTGGGGTTCAAGACCCTTAGGGGGTCTAAAAATTACAGTATAAAAAAAAATATATATATAAAATTTAAAATGAACTAAAAATTTAAAACACCTACAGTACATATAAAACTTTAAAAAATTACTGTGAAACACATACACTCTTTCGCTGTTTCGCCTTTGATAAAAATTTGAATAAAAAATGATCAAAGCAATAGACATTCCCCAGAATGGTATAACTAAAAAGTACACCTGACCCCGCAAAAAAGATGCCCTATGCATCCCAATACATGGAAATATAAAAAAGTTATGGGTGTCAGAATATGGCGACTTTGAAGATAAGGCCCCACATTGCAGAAACGCAGCTTTTTTTGTTTCAGATTTTGCTGCATTTTTTTTGAGCCAGAGCCAATAATGGTTACAAAAGGAATGGAAAATATATAGGAATTACTTATTCTTCTCCCTTATGCTCAATCCACTCCTGGCTTTGGCTCAAGAAAACACAGCAACCTCTGCAACAAAAAAAGTTCCGTTTCTGCAACGTGGGGCCTTAGCCTAAGAAAAATTTTTTGTTTGCAAAGTTTAGGATTTTTTTACGGGGTTAAAGCGTAAATTAAACTATATAAATTTGGTATCCCTGGAATCGTAACGAAACATAGAATACAGGTGACCTATCCTAGGATATCACAAGGATTACACCTATTCACATATTGGACCAGGACATCCATTTTTATTTAATGAGAGTGAAACACCAATGCTGATTGCCTAATTTGTCTTACTGTATGGAAAAGCTACAATTCATTGAAATGATGGCCACTTACGAAATGTAAAAAGTAGTACAGCCAATGAAATTAAGCGAATGAAACAAAATCCTTTTAGGCCGGGGCCCCAACGTGGCAAAAACCGTGGCGTTTTCTAGCGAATGCCATCAACACATTGCAGAAAAATACCTGCAGTGTAAATACTGCAATTTCCAAAACCTTTGTGTTTTTGGAAATCGCAGCATGTCAGTTATACCTACGGAAACGCTGGCGTTTTCTGTATAGGTATAATTGAAGCAGAAAGTCCACAGAGGAAAACTCTGTGGACATTCTGTGAAAAGCGCTGCAGGAAAAACCGCAATGCTTTTCTGCCATGGTTTTTCCAACAGATCATTTTGGCTGTGGCCCACTATGTGGGGCCTTAGCCTTAAATACAAATAGATTAAAAGGTCAATAAGTGATTCTAAGGAGATAGTTAAGGAAGGTCATAAAACGCAAACACAAGTGTATGAACACATTCTTACCATACTCGCTGCTCCCAAGAAAATATATAATAATCATACGTATAGTACCATGCAAAAATGCAGAAGTGTCAACTAAGCAGTATAATGTAAAACATTGTAATGTAGTTAATTAAATGGGTTTTCTGGTTGTTAAATATTGATGATGGGCCCTCATGCTTTACAGTCCATTGACATCACATTCATTCCTCACATTGCCTGTTTCCAGCTAAGTCCCATTTAACTGAATGGGTCTGAGCTTCAGTACCAAGAGCAGCAATGGACTCAGGATTCAGTGAAGAGGATGCAGCATACACCCTAATGCTGTTGTCTCTTCTGAAAGTTGATCTGCAGGAGAGGCAGGTGTTGGACCCTCACTGATCTGATATTAAAGGGGTTGTCCGGGATAAAATGCCGTTTCTACACTAATCTAAACACCCTCCCCCACCTACTTTCTAATTTACTTACTTTAGCAAAAATGTATATTTACCTATATCCCTGGGTGGCCATGTGACCACCCCAGGCACATTTTCCGGAACATCACCAATACTAACCCCCCTTCCACCCCATCATACTTACCTGTCTTCCTGTCCAGACTCCCTTCTGTGGGGATGGCTCCTCCTATTCTTTGACCCTCTGCCGGCGCGTGCATAAGAGGAACCTCCCACGCCTGCGCAATAGAGATGGAGTGCTGGCTAGATCGCAATGCTGGGACTATTGAGCACGTGCTGGCAGATGTCAAAGAAGAGGAGGCGCCGTTCCCACAGAAAGAAGTCTGGACAGGAAGACAGGTAAGTATGATGGGGTGGAGGGGTTGGACTGAGTTAGTTAGTTGGGAAGGGCTAGAAGTGGGTGGGATAGCTAGGAAGACAGGCAGGGGGTGTGATAGAGGGAGTGAGAGGAGCTCCCAGAGAAACCCAGAAATCACTCAAAACACTGCTAAAAGGTATTTGGGTGCACTTATTAACCCATTAATAGCACTAATAGATCTTTTTTTAAAAAAACAAAACAAAAAACATTTTGCCTGGAAAACCCCTTTAATGACCTATTTGTAAAGGGGTTTCCATAATTTTGTAATTTATGACCCATCAGTATGATAGGCTATAAATACCTGATAGGTGAAGAATAGGTGGCCCCAGCACAAATCAGCTGTAGAAGCCTGTTTCCGACACCTGTAGTGTACACAACACTGGGCTGTGCCCGGAAGCCAATACTGCAGCTCAGCTCCCATTGAAGTCAAAGTGAGGTGAGCTGCAGTTACATCACTTGGCTTCAACTGCATTCGGCCCTGTGTGGTGTGCGTGGCTGCCTTTTGGCCTCTCACTGATCAGATATTTATGGCCTATGCTAAGACTTATGACTATGACTGTGAATAGAGCTGTCAGTCACTAATAAGATCTTACTATATGACTACAATACAGCCACCTAAAATTTTACACGATATACTTCACAAAACTAAGATACTGAGACTCCTTTTTATAGTTGTACATAAGAATGTTTTATATGTGTTAATTATTGTTTGTATCCTTTAGTGTGTAATTATCTACCTTAAACTGTAGTGTTTATTTTTCCTTTTATATTTTTACATTTGTATTTTGTTCCCTTTTACACCTGCTGCTGCTTACCAGGTTGTTTGAACCTAGTGCAAGACAGTAACAATGGTAGATCATTTCGAGTTGTCACTCAAACACACACAGTTTTTTTTTGCCTGAACGTTTTAGCCAGTGGCACAACAATCTTGACTTGAAACAGGCCCGGACAGTCAGGAGGCCCATGGCTAGCTTTGGCACAAACCAAAAGTGCAATTATTATACTCTGTAGCCTTCTCAGACCCAGAGTGTAATAACTGGAGGCCTGGGGAAGGTAATTGAAAACAACAAACACGTATACTCACGTCTCATGGGCATTTAGGGATTCCCAGCATCCTCTTCAGGCATCTGGCTGATGTCACACTCCCAGGGGTCAAACTGTCACAAGCCTCAGCGGTGACCCCGTGGCATATGACATCAACGAAAATTTTCAATAAAGAAGAACTTGAATACCCCTTTAGGCTAAGGCCCAACATTGTGGAAACGCAGCTTTTTTTTGTTGCAGATTTTGTTGCAGTTTTTTGAGCTAAAGCCAAGAGTGGATTTGGCTAAAGGGAGAAGTATAAGAACTTCCAATATATTTCCCATTCCTTTTGTAGCCATTCTTGGCTTTGGCTCTAAAAACCGCAACAAAATCTGCAACAAAAAAAGCTGCATTTGCGCACCGTGGGGCCTCAGCCTTAAAAGGGTTATTCACTTTTTAAACATTGATGGCCATCAATTTTAGATCAGCAGGGGCCCGACTGTTAGGACCCCTGCAGAATAGCCTTTTGCTCACTCAATGTATTATTGATAACCATGGTTGTGGTTACTCGAGTGGTATCCCTTTAAAGTCTCTCAGATATCGCTGTATCATCCATAACCACCGCTATAAAGAATACAGGGACTTGATAGGGAGCCCCCAGTTTTGCACTGAAACCCACAAGACTTTAGTGACATCACTGTTTTTAGCTGTCATATTTGTGCTGAATTTTTCTTGATAAGTCTCTGAAGACATTCAATTTAAGGGAATTTAGTCAATAAAATGACATGGGTCACAACCTTTAAAGCTCATGAAAGCTGGGGCTGGGGCTTGAAATACTGAGATAATCAATAACTTAGAGAAAGGAAAGGCATAGTACAAAGAGATTGAGTCTTTCAACCATTTGACAGTTTTCTAATAGCTATCTGTCTAGATATACTCATACCTATAAATATTAGTGGTGAACTACTTAAAAGGAGTCTGTCACCAGAACCCTGCACATTGACCCCCCCATCTTCAGATAGCTAGGTTAGGCTCACGTGAATAAAACAGTGTTTTCACCTTGTGAATTGCTGCCTCTGTTGCCAAGATTTTGCAGGGTTTTTTTCAATATGCAAATGAGATCTTTGGGGCAACAAGAGCATTGCCATTTACTCTTGCATGCTGCAGCCTCTTTCCGTGTGCCGATGATATCATGTTCACTGGTCATATGGTAAAGCGGCAGCTCTTGGAGGTTCTGAATACCGCCTACAATGCAGATGTGAAAGTTACCTTACTAAACTATAGCTTAGTTACAAAAATGTATTTAGTCAGATCGCTATTTCCTAAAGAGGCCAAGTTACTGTATATCCATATTTTTGTGTTCTGTATTTCTCCCACTGAATTTAGTTAGGGGAAAACACCACAATAATGCCATAAAAGACATTGACACGAGAGCAAAGGCAAACTGGACCAGCTTGCTGTGCTTTATTGATTTGTGAAAAACCACAGCATGAGAAAGCTGCAATATAATATATTTTTTCATTTGTCTTTTTTGCTAGTAATGTTTTATTATTCTTTGCTGTTAGATTTGTAAAGGGCAGCTACATAAGTCAGTATACACTTAGTTCCAGGACAGTGTACAAGTACTGTAGAATTTTTTTTCTGCCATACTCCCTGTCATACTGTTCTTGTTTATCTGGATGAGCTAGCACATTTGCAAATGTCGTCTCACTTAGAAAAGCAGTGTCATACTGCTGATAATGTGATGGTGTGAAAGCTCTGAGTTTGCGAGTTTTTTTTCACTAGAATACTTTTAAAAAAAAAAAAAATGATGTTTTTTTCCGCAAGATTGTGTGGTTCTTTTGTAACTTTCTTCGAAGCATATTTTAACATTATGTAAGCATGATAAGGTCTTTTGTGTTTATTTCATTGCTTTCTATCTATGATTTCAGGAGATAAAGGGGGTGTCCTGGCTTAGAAATACATGGCGGCTTTCTTCCAAAAACAGTGTCACATCTATCCACAGCTTGTGTTTAGTTTCTGTAACCCAAACTCATTAACATCAGTGGAACTGAGGCTGTGTTCACATCTGTGCTTGTCACTCCGTACAGGGATTTCATTCCCCTCTCCGCATGAAAAATGTGGAGAGAAAAGCGCTGCAAGCAGGACTTTTCTCTCCACATTTTTCCACCCTTTTCAGGCGGAAACCGAGCAGAAACCACACGGACCTCATTATAGTATATGGGGTCTGTGGGTTTCCTAAGGTAACCGCTTTTTTATGCGGATTAAGTTTCCGTTCGGGGGGGGGCCCCACACGAACCCCCCCGAATGGAAACTCAAACGCAGATGTGAACCCAGCCTGAGCTGCAATCCCAGACACAACCCATGGACAGGCGAGGCGCTGTTTTTGAAATATGGCAAGGAGGTGTCCAGTCTACACCAGTATAATTCTAATATACCTTTTCCCTGAAAATTCTACAAGGTGACTAAAATATTATTGTTAAAGCCCACCTAACCTTGCAATGAACTTTGCATAAATCAGTAGTACAGTGTGTGTGTACATGAGGAAAAACACCATTCCTGGCCATTATAAGGGTGTATTCACATGGCGGAAAATGAAAATCATTTTCCACCGCCGGAATTTTCGCCGCGGTCTGCTGCGATGGGATGCCGATGCAGTGCATCAGCATTCCGTCGCGGCATTCCCCCTCCTGATTAGGCCCTAATGAATGGGCCCAATCAGGAGCACGTCTCGAGCCGCGGAAACCGCGGGCAGAATCCGCGGCAAGATAGAGCAGGTCGCTTCTTTTCTCCGCATCCTGCTGCTATCTCCGCCTTCCATTGAAAACGATGGGAGGCAGATTCGGGAGGAATCTGCTCCGGATTCGGGGGCGGAATCCGACCCCAAATCCATGGCAAATTCCTCCATGTGAACACACCCTAAGACTTACATTCTGCAATTTTCTGATGTTTTCCAGTCTGTGGGCTCTGTTTTGTATTGTAAACATGTCTTTATTTAGTTTACCAACATTTTTAAAATAAACATTTTCTCTCAACAAGAGGGAGGGAATAGGGTATACAACATGCAATATTTGTTATTGGACTAGTAAGATAGGTGGACCAATGTCATTCATGGAACAGTATTAGTAAGGTAGAAAAATCCTGAAACATGATCCACAATCGATATTTCAGGACACCATTTTGATTCCATGTTTGCTGCTAGGAGGAAAGCACATATGAAAGAATAAAGAAAGTGGCATTGGACAGGGCTAAGAAATCCAAGGTGGGAGGTGAATATGTGTAGGTAGTGGCCTCCCTGAGTGATCTCCTGGCTCCCATTTCTAATTTTCAGCTGCTTTAGAGCTGCTGGGTGGAGGCTAGTTGCTTTTGCTTCTCCTCTTTCCCTAAACTTCTGTTGTGAGCTGTAATTTGACAACTCTGTGACCTTCTGCCTGTCTTGCTGTAGTACAGGGCTTCTCAAACGTTTTTGACTCATGCCTTACCAAACATTTGTGATACCGGGCCTTACTAGCTAAGAATTACTACAATGGAGTGCCAAACAAATGCCACTGTGCTGTACAGATAATACACTCAACTTTGGCAACCAAATACCGCAGTACAGCACACGTAATATAAATAGCAACACCAAATCACACAGTGCAACACTCAATACCTTCCCAGGAGCGCCAAATATCAGTGTCCCATAGAAAATATCTCCAATATGTTTCAAACACCGCACTGCAACACAACATTTCTGCCCAGCAACACCAAATACCACTCTACATCACAGAATACCTACGCAGAAGCACCAAACACCAAAGTACAGTTCAACGGTAGCAACACTGTCTCCCAACCTTCTCCTCTCCTAATGGCCACTACATTTTCTCCTCCAGTTTTCAACTCTACCTGTTTGTTAACATCATTCTCCCAGATAAAACCTTCCAAACTTACAGCAAATCATTCCCCAATTCCACACCTCCCACACTGTCAGGAGCATCCCCACAACAGACAGGGGAGATAAGAGAAGAGCCTTCTATCTCCAGTACAAGTCTATGATGCCTCTACCTCCAGTTTAGAACATTCAGCCTGCAGACTCTAGCTTAATTGCTCCTGAGTGAAGGATCTGTGGACTCTTGGTGATCAGCCTTTTTAGTCTTGGAGACTGCACTGATAATGCCGAGCTGGCATTATCAGTGCAGGTTTCTGCTTTAGAGTCCCTGCTTTGTGTCAAAGCTGACACTTGCAGGAACCTACCTCACAGTTTGACAATTTGAGAAGCACTGCTCTAGCAAATTCAAATTCAGCAGATATTTCAAAGTGAAAGTAGCAGGGAAAAAAGGTGCAGGAAAAGAGACAGATAAGTGGAGAAAGAGGCATTTTTTTTGATAAGATATACTACAAAGTTTACTTATATTTACGTGTACTATTGCTTTGTTCACCACTAGGGCTGGGTCTCAAGTTGCGGAAACGCCACGGCAAAAACTGCGGCATTTTACAGTATCTGCAAAGTGGACGGGGTTCTGGTTAATCTCATTCACACATTGCAGAAAAATATCCGCACCGGAAATGCTGCAATTTTAAAAAAACGTTGCGTTTTTGTAAATTTCAGCATGTCAGTTATACCTGCGGAAATGTTGGCCTTTTCCGTATAGGTATAATAGGGACACAAAGTCCACAGAGGAAAACTCTTTCTGTGAAAAGTGCCTTAAAGAGGCTTTTTCAAGCTCATGTATTTAAACAGGGTGCTGAGAGGAATGTCCTAAATTCTCGGCAAACAGATATAACATCACCACTGACCATGGAGAATGATATATTTCAAAAGGTTTTCTATATATACTTATATGAGATTAAAGCTTTTCCGTTTAGATTTGTTATGGAACAGAACATGCTTTTCGTATACCCTTTTAAAGATTTGGCAGGCAAACCATTAACCTTCCTGCTATCTGTCCTCAGCAGGTGCTTCAATCACTCTACGCTGGTGACTAGCACCACTGATATTGTGTTTAGGTGTCCTCATCTTAGTGGGACACTTCATTGAATTAGAATAATATCTACACAATATTTCAGCGCTGGATTCCAGGCATACCTGAGCAGGGAGAATGCGGACTCATGATAACAGACAGGGTCCTGCATTTCCTATTGAATCTTCCAGGAATTAAGAGTTTAATATGTGATTTGTACGGTATGCAACAAATAATTTGGGTTAAAATATTCTTTCATACAAATAAAACAAATGCATTTATTGTATACAGTATATTGGTTTTCACATAACTATCTTACCTTGTCCAAAGTGCACCCCACATGCGACTGAAAGCCGTATTGGTTGCAGCTGAAAGCCCTTTAACCTTTAATAGCTGCTTAGGAATCCGACGTGCGGGCTGCATTCTGGCCTTACCTCGGTGCTGGTGTGACCACTTTGTGAAAACCCAGCCTGCATGTTTGGTTCTTACATTGCCTAAGAAAGTCTGAACGTGTACAATATCTGACAGTAAGACTGACTAAGCAAGGAGCCAATCCTATCATTTGTGATAGTTGGCATTATATTTACACAGAAACACAATGTCAACTACCATATTTTAACATTACACTAAATTGTTGTGCACATATAAATAACACTTTTATTACTTGTTCTTGTACTTCCAAAGTTAGGGCTCATTCACACTGCCACATTGCATAGTTTGATGGATTGAAAAAAGACACTGGTCTTTTCAAGGGCTATTCCCATCTTGACAACTCTTTGCTGAAATGATAACTGCTCACATCCCAACCTCTAGGGCCGGACTTATGGAGGCAGCCAAGCAGTCCTGCAGTACGCTGCCCCTGTAACTCCCATAGAGGTGAATGAGAGCTATGGAAAGAGCGGGGTACATTTAACTATGATGTTTCTGCAGTTGCGAAGCTTCGGAAACTGTGTAGCTCAACTGTGCTATGCTGTTTCCGTAGCACCCATTCATCTCTATGGGAGTTACAGGAACAGCATAGAGCAATGCTGTTTGACTATTCCCATAAGTCCTGCCCACGGATTCATTACATCAATGAAAGTCTATCAGTCCATGAAAAAAAGAGATGACTGCTGTTTGTCATTCGTTTTTCATAGACCCAGAAACATACAAAGTATTGAAAGTGAAACAATACTGAATATTACTTCAACATTACCTATACAAAATAAAAATGTCTTCATTACATATACGGAATACTATGTGGACATTATGTATACAAAATTAAAATGTGATCATTACCTATACTGAATATTATGTTGACATTACCTATACTGAATATTATGTCGACATAATATTCATAATAAATTTTCTTTAAAATCTCCCCCAGAGTTGACTTTACCTATACTGAATACAATGTGATCATTTCCTATACTGAATGCGTAATGTACCTTGTATATTACCTTTACTGAATGCAATGTTAATACGGTATCAACCCCAATTCCCAAAAAAGTTGGAACACTGTGTAACATGTAAAGAAAACAAGAATGCAATGATATGAAAATCTCGTATGACCGTATTTTATTCACAATGCAACATATAACACTTATCAGAAGTAAAAAGTTGGACATTTTTCCATTTCATCTGAAAAAATGACTCATTTGGAAATTGATGGCAGTGGTGCATCTCAAAAAAGATGGGACTTGGTTAATAAAAGGCTAAAAAAGTAAGTGGTACTAATGAAAAACAGCTGGGAGCAATTTTCAACGAAGGCTAGGTTCACACCTGCGCCCGGTCTCCGCCTGGGGATTCCTTTCCCCATTCCGCTTTAAAAATGCGGACAGAAAAGTCCTGCCAGCAGCGCTTTTCTCTCCACATTTTTCGCCTTTTTTTGGGCGGAAACTGGGTGGACCACATTATAGTCTATGGGGTCCGCAGGTAACCACTTTTTTAAGCGGATTAGGTTTCCGTTTGGGGGATCCCCAAGCGGTCCCCCCGTATGGAAAACCGAACGCATGCGTGAACCTTGCGTTAGACTTTGTGACAGTATGCTGTTGGGAGGCAGAGACTCCTAGCATCATAGATAACTATGATGCTAGGAGTCCTGCTCCCAGCATGAAGGACAGGTCGGTAAATCCGGCAAACAAATGGTCTGAAACTCGGTTATATGAATCTAGCCTTAAGAAATGCAGGATTTCACAGAAAGGAGCCAAAATTTGTTAATAAAATACATCTCAAAATTTATTAATGGCACAAACACAAATGCTGCCAGAAAATCAAAAGTTGTCCAAAAGTTTAGTTATACTTTAACACTAATTCTATGCAAATGAATGGCCATCCTTCTGCATCTGTTTTTTTCTTTTTTTTGCATCAATTAAATGGTTTCACTAAACAGATATTCCCTTATACTAATTACAGTGTCAACATTATTGATACTAAATACAATGTTGGCATTAGCTAGATACATTGTAAACAATGGGGAAGATTTATTATGAGTTTTTATTTCCAAAGCTAGGTTCATACTAGCATTCGGGTTTCCATCCTTCAGGTCCGCACAGGGACCCGAAAGACGGAGACCCTGTCCGCTTAAAAAGTGGTTACATGTGGAAACCTGCGGACCTCATAGATTATATTGGTGTCCACCTGGTTTCCGCCATTTTTATACTGAAAAGGGCGGAGAGAAAAGTCCTCTTTGCAGGACTTTTCTCTCCGCTGATTTTAAGCGTAATCTGGGATGGAGTCTCCCATGGAGAATGGGATGCTAGTGTCAACCCAGCATAAGCCATGTCTAAACACATAGTAATTTTTTTTTGCGCAAAGTACACCAGAATTCTGGTGCAACGTATACTGAATGATTACATTTCGTTTATAGATTACATCCTTGATATATTACTCATACTGATTATTATGTGGATATTTGTAAAACAGAATACAATGTCTCTACCTTTACTTTTACATTTTACATTTTTTTACATACTTTTACATTACCTTTACGTATCGGCAGTGTTAACTGTTCTGCTTACAGTATCAGTATTTTCTATACTAATTTTACAATACCTATTATTGATTAAGATGTCAGCCTTACCGCATCAGATTACAATGAGGACTTGTTCACATGTCCACACTTTGTGGATGTGTGAGGTCCCTGATACTTATGGACTCCTTTGTTGTGTGCTGTCCATGGATAATCCTTTTTCATGTCTGTGAAAAACAAATCAACTTGATGTTTTTTTTTTTCATTTTATATACTTTTCTGTCTCTGGGTCCATAAAAAAAAAACAGCACAAGGATGTGCTGTCTATGATTTTAATGAACCTATAGACTAGAATGGAGCTCCTTGGTTCGCAAAATGGACCAAAATAGTGCATGACCACACGGATATCTGCATACACCCATTAAAATCAATTGGTGCACATCCAGTTCTTGGTTATCGAGGACATCTGAATAAGCCATTAATCTTATCTATATTAATAGTATCTCACTTCAGGGAACATTTCTATCAGTGGTTGTTCTCAATGAAGTCTGTGTGACCTGACTATTTACAATACTTTTCCATTTTCTGTAATCTACTCATGTACATTGTGGTCTCTACCTAATGGTTTCACACTTGTTGCATTCAGTACACTTGACCAGTGTCGTAATGTAATGCTATTATCTGGCTGAAATAAAAATGTGTGCCTTTAAACGCAAGTTGTCATGGCAACTAAACAGCTGTTGTTTAATAGAGCCTACATTATACGGCATACAGTATTCATGGTAAATACATGTTTCAGATAAATCCGTAGTATGCCTAGCTTTTATCATAATTTCACATGGCTAACTACATTTCTTGGAAAAAATGAATTTTATTACTAAATTTAGAGGGCTGGATCGCTGATCAGGATGGGGTGTTTTTTTGTAGATTGTAGGTATTATCAATATTTCATTTGACCTATTTTTCCTGTTACCACTGCTTAGGTCACATAACCAAGTCCAGCAGATCCTTTATAAATAAAATTATAGGAAAATGTAAAATATTATTACTTGGACTCTGTTCATATCGGTGTAATGGCTTCCACTTTTACAGGAGCCATGAGCACTCCCATTGGCTTAACAGGCACTAGTGCTCCAGATCTCCTCATTTACAGCATGTTTCTTCATCACAGCTGTTTGTAGGCAAATCGGGCTATCGCACTTGTAGGCTGATTTGCATATCCATAAAGAGATGATCATCTGCTTTGCTTCATTGGTTTGTGTCTGCAAATGTATGTTTCTGTTCCTATTAAAGGCCCCTCCACTGCACTATTATTGGCTTGGGAGGCATTTAAACCAATTTCATGATAAAGACAACTTCATTATACGGAACAGGACGGTTTTGGTATCATATCATATAACAGGTTCACACTAGCATTACATCTCCATTGTTTGGGGTGGACAGCTAAAACAACGTTGATTTTAAACTGAAACTAGCGGATCAAAAAGTCCTCTGCGTAAGACTTTTCCCTCTGCCGATTTTTGTCAGACCCTGCAACTCCGGCACAAATGTGAACGGAGCCTGAGGAAGGTGAGGATTGGTTCTACCCTAGCAAAACACCTACGTGTTTAAATGCCCAACTAATACCAATTTCAATATTGGTAGAATTAGTCTTCTCAGAAATAAATGTGTGTAAATCTAGCTTTTAGTGTGTTTTACACACACAGATATTTGACTGTAACATCTTACAGATACTGGATTACAGTGAGTCGGCCATTAACATACATTTTGTTATGGTAGAACCAATCCTCATCTTCCTAATCTTTTCTTATCTTCCCCAAACAAAACCTTCTTGTTCCCTATTATAAAGTTTGATTGAGGCTAAGGCCCCACGTAGCAGTTCGCAGCAAAAAAGCTCTGCGGGAAAAACCCAGCGCTTTTCACAGAAAGTCCGCAGTGGTTTCCTCTGCGAACATTCTGCTTTCATTATACCTTTAGGGCAACTTCCAGTGTTTCCGTAGGTATAATTGACATGCTGCGATTTCCAAAACCGCAATGGTTTTGGAAATGACTGTAAAATGTCGTGGTTTTACGTCACGTGGGCCCCAGCCTGAAAGTGATTTTTTTCAGAAGCTGTTTACATGCTACAATCATATTAACTGGCAGAAATATTTTTATGCACAATAGATCAGTTTTCTGGCAGATGAGACACACGTCTGTCAGATCAGTTGCAGAGATAGGCGGCCATTAACAAAACAATATGTTTTTAGCATCCATTTAGCAGATTTGTTTAATAGATCGTGAAAATGGATGACCATCCATTTACATAAATTTTATTTTTGTTAGACACAAAAGTGTGGTAGACATTTATTTGGACCGATTTTTAGTATCTCTTTTCACATCCATTACAAGGATCTAAACATATGCCATGTGAATGGCCCCCATATTTTTTTCCTATATAGTTATCAGTACGTAAGATTGCATCATGATCAGCAATATATGGTGGGGATTTCTCTTTTATTATTATGTTTTCATATTATACTGTATATTCCATTAATAGTTGTGCCAGTCATTACCCAAATAAAGGCCCCTTTACCCAGGCCAGCGTATGTTGTTCAGGAACAGTCATTCCTGGTCATTATCTGATTGTATGTTGCATTCGTATGCAGCAGTTAATCGTTACAAATCGTTCATCCCCATATAGTTTGCATTTGTCATCAGGGCATTCTGTTTACATGGGGCAATGCGCTGCTCACAGTTGTGATTTTTATATATATATAAATGATTTGATCAACCGAGTGATCACATGTTAATTTAGGCTAAGCCCCCATGTTGCCGAAACACAACTTTTTTTGTTGCAGATTTTGCTGCGTTTTTTTTTTAGACAAAGCGCCGCAAAATCTGCAACAAAAAAGCAGCTTTTTCTCAACGTCCTTAGTCTTACACGGGACAGTTATCAGGATTGAGTGCGCCTAGGAACAATTGTTCTGAATAATTAGACCAATCATTTCCCCTTGTAAGGGGAGTTTAGCCTCATTTCCTGTTTTTTTCTTTCAAAACTTTCTTTCATTTTAAAAAAAGACTATCAAAACTTTTGTAATTTTCTAAAGTGTTTTTAAAGTTTTCAAGGCCTATCATTGAAGGCTATGGAGAGAAACTGCACTAAAAAAACCCAGTGTGTTGTGTTTTAAAAAAACTAAACACAAAAACATCAGAAATTGCATCTAAACACTGTGTGTGAGCCTAGTTTTTTGGCTGAAAATACATAGTCCAGCTGCTAACACTTCCAAAACCATGTCCACTCTCAGAGCCATATGATTTTGTGGGTAAAAATTAGGTATTACCTTCAACATTACAAAGCCATTGCCCACAGATCTTGTTGCAGCTGGACCTTGTTATTCTGACCTTTGGGTTTAAGATATGATAAGATAATTCTTTAATAGTCCCACCATGGGGAAATTCAGTGTGTTACAGCAGCATAGATAATACAAATACAAAAGCTCCAAGGCAGAGGCATTACAGTGACAGTAGTTACAGATAAAAAGGTTAAGGTAAAAAAGTAGTAGAAAGGATATCACAACTTAAGATCTTTCAGTTTTCTGTATGGAGTGATTTCCGCTTAGATCGGTGTTGGTTGTACACCCTAACCACAGCGGGAAGGAAAAACTTCCTAGCGTTCCTTCTCACACTTAGGGTGAAGTAGTCGGTCACTGACAGTACTGCCCAGCACTATCACAGTCTCATGCATGGGATGGGAGTTATTCTCCAGCATGGAGCTCACCACGGACAGTATCTTTCTGTCACCCGCCACCTGCACCGGGTCCAGTGGGCTCCCCAGGACAGAGCTGGCCCTTCTAATCAGCTTGTTGAGTCTATTCCTATGCCTGGTTGATATGCTACTCCCCCAGCAGGCCACTCCGAAGAAGATGGCTGATGCCACTACAGAGCTGAAAAAGGCCATAAGTACCCCCTGGACTCCAAAGGCTCTCAGCCTCCTAAGCAGGTAGAGCCTGCTGTGGCCCTTTCTGTACAGTACAGATTAGATGCACACAACAATGAAAAAAATGAAAATGACATCTGAGTGCATTCCATTATACATTCATGTCTATGTGGGCTTCGGATCCATTCATCCTATGACTTGGATCAGAATAGAAC
Organism: Leptodactylus fallax; assembly: GCA_947044405.1. Taxonomy (NCBI): domain Eukaryota; kingdom Metazoa; phylum Chordata; class Amphibia; order Anura; family Leptodactylidae; genus Leptodactylus; species Leptodactylus fallax. The sequence goes on along the minus strand of CAMRHE010000148.1, from coordinate 174,948 downwards.
TTGCTCTATAATCATATGTGTCATTGGAAAGGGATGTATCTGAAGCCCCCGTAGACAGGAATATGCTCTTGGATGTCGCAAACTCGGCCCCACATCGGAATCAGACGTCGTGTGCATGGGGTTTTAAAATATTTTAGTATCTCCAATCAAAAAGCTAAAATTGCCCTATTATACTGTATGATTAGGAGCTGCTATATAACACTTAAGAGACTTAAGAAAAGTGATAGGTCATCGATATGTTTCCTACCCTAGTATCACGGCCTTCGATGAGTGTATTAATATGCGCTCACTAATCATAGTGCTAGAGTTAACCCACTAGGTTGTGTTTTTAGGAGCGCTTGTATAACACCTAAGAGGCTCACACAACTTTAGGGTGCATCAATATGTGTCCTGCCCCATTTGTAAAAGTGGCTAAGTGTGTCGATATCTGCTCTACTAGAAGAAAAAAGCAGCTGATCTCATCCCTACATAAAGTTATTGGCGCTGAATTTCTCCTTATGTGTTTCTGCCAGTATTAAGCATCATCCATTAATATATGGTTATATTTAGAAGCGTAGCTTGATGCTCTTGGGTCCCATTACAGAATCTGTAATGGGGCTCCTACTTAAGTTGTGTCATTTAGAATTGTGGCATATTTTATGTGATTGAGGGACCTTTGTGGCCCCCATTACAGTCCAGGGCAATGTAGCAACTGCTACCTCTGCACCCACTAAAGCTATGCCCCTTATTTTCAAGTCAGGTACTAGACGTGTTGCATTAACTGCACTAATGTTTGGCTGTTAAGCTGTGGTGTCATAGACCTCTGGTGCTTTCCCTCTGAAATGCCAAATGTCGCCCACATTACTCTTCTGCATGATTTTGCATGAAATACATGCACAATTTTCGCTGTGTTAATAGTTAATTTTAAACTAGTGGTTCTAGTAACACACTCCTATTTCAAACTGTATGATAACTGAATCTCTGGAATTTAATATGTCTAAGCAGACGTTCGTGTGCACGGAGCCTAAGAGTGATAAGTAGCTCAACATCTAAGATACTAAGAGAATTTAGAAATAAATAGCTAACTAGCTTATACAGTACTAGCAGAAGGACCTGGCTTCGCATGGGTATATTTCATTTTTTGTTTGTGTAGTGGCCCCATAAGAATTGGCCAGTATTGCACTTGATATCTAGTATGGCAGTCTAGTATAGGTACAGTCTATTTATGGTTGTGTTGTTATGGAAACCTGGTAAATGAAATGTGAACTTATATTGGCTGATACACGTCATAAGACTGAATATTAAGGACCTGCGAACTGCTATTGACTCATACAGGTCATAAATAGCTTGGTTGCTATGGAAACCTGGTGTAAAGCTGTGTTTGTGTCAAGACTGAAGAACCTGTGATTTTCCATTGGTCCATAAGCATCATGTGATCATGTGTATCTCAGTTTGGATATCAGTGAAAAACCTGCGATCGGTTGTTATGGAAAACCTAGAGTAAAGCTGTGTGTGTGTGACCTTGTATAACAGTGTCATCCACAGTGCCACAGGGCCCCTGATGTTTTTTTTTTTTTTTTTTTTAATAGGCCGTTACCTGCTGGTTTTACACCAGCAGGTAATGGGCCCTATTTACTTACCGATCCCCGCTCCTGCTCATGGCCACTTGCACTTCACCTTCTGCAGAGGTGGGGATCGGTAATTAAGGCTGCAGGGGCCACTACGAGGCATAATAGTGTGTGTAGGGGCCTCTATGGGACATAATACTGTGTACAGGGGCCACTATGGGGCATAATAGTGTGTGCAGGGGCCACTATGGAGCATAATAGTGTGTGCAGGAATGCGGTTTGTGCGCGGGGGGGGGGGGCATGTCAAATGTTCGCCTTGGGGCCCAGCCATTCCTAGTTACGTTACTGAGTTCAGTATAGGTATAGTCTATTTATGGTTCTGTTGTTAAGGAAACCTAGTAAATTAAATGTGAACTTATATTGGCTGATACACGTGATATGACTGAATATTTAAGGACCTGCAAACTGCTATTGACTAATACAGGTCATAAATATCTTGGTTGCTATGGAAACCTGTGTGCCTGTGGAGACTAAGCGCCTGCGAGCTTCTATTGGCTGATGAGGGACATGTGACTGTATGTATGGCAGTTGAAATATGAGTGAAAGACTTGCAGGCTTGTATAGACTAATGCAGGTCATTTTTTGGGAATACTGTATCTCAGGAAAAGTTACTTCCTAGAGAGCTGAGACTCGGTCTAAAATCTTCCCAGACACCTGATGTACCTGTGTGCCAAATTTGGTGAAGATCAGTCCAGTCGTTTGGTTGCGCATAAAGAACAGACAGACAGACAAGACAGAAACTCTTTTTTATATATATAAATTTATATATATATATATATATATATATATATATATATATATATATAAAGAGATAGAAAAATGTATTATTGTGGTGTGATAGTGCTTTTAACAGAAAATACTTATTTTCTGTAATACAGGTTTCTGTGTATGTCTTGTAGCTAATTCTGATGCTGGTCTTACATGCAATTGACTAATAGTTTTTGATGGATCTTTATTGGAGCGTGGTAGAGAATCGATTGGATCATTTGGTTCTGTGTAGCATGGCATTGTCACACAGTAGCGAATGACATGATTTTGTCCACCCCTTTCCCATCTTTTCGGAACCTCCAATATCTATTACTTTCCATCAGGTGTCCATTTTGGGCCTTCATGTTTTGTTCTTACAGATAGTAAAATTTCTGTGAGAATATGATGTGTATAGTGGCAACACAGGCTCATGTGACCTGCATATTAGATCTTCATTGTCTATTCAATGTCACTTCACCTAAGCACAACCTCTTCAGCAGCATACCTCTACAGCCTTCCATTTTCTGACGACATATGCATGCTGTGATACAGCCGAACTGCTTGCTGTAAGGAGTATTCCTGCTACTGCAGCCTGCATATTCAAGTATTGACTCCATCTAATGTGGAGCCGTCTCTCTGTTTATATGCAGTCTCTTTCTGTCACACATTTTGCATTAATATTCAGCTCCCATCACACTCTCTCTGCAGTAATTCAAAATCTGTCAGGCAGCCGAGAGAGGAGGGAGAGGGAGCGAAAGTCAAAGGGAGGGAGGTAAGAGTGAGGGGAAGAGAGAAGGGACAAATATTGTTTGAGAGGGAATAAAAATAATGACACAGAATATCTACATTTAGTATACACTGGGAAAGAAACGCCGACATTGGAGTAGCAAATACTAAAAGAGTGATATACATAATAATCAGAAGGAAAAACATGAGAATGTTACTGGAGGCTGAGAAAAGAACAGGTTTTGCAAAGCAAGGCATGGGGTAATAAAGTGTGCAGGGGGAATAAAAAAATACATGGGGGGAAGGAGTAAATGATAATTACCAAGGAAAGAATGTGCCTGGTCAAGAGGAATTTAGGTCCTATCTATACTGAGCATTAAAAATGAGAGATTAGGTAAAGAATAGAGTAGAAGAGGAAGAAGAAGCTGTGAGAGGTTAATCAGGGAGGAATGGAAGTGAGAGAGAGGCCACAGAGATAAGACCAGTGATAGACGATGAAGGGCTGTCTATTGATCAAGGTGAAGATTGGTGAGTGCGGGGCGGGGGTTAGCAGGTCTGGGGATTGTAGAATACAGGGGGGAGAGAGAAGCATGAATGGATAACCCCCCCTTCTCCTCCCTCTGTCCTCCCGCCTCACTCTCACCCTCCTCTGCTGCTGACAGTTTAACTGAAACGGCAAAAGAACAGGGAGAACTGCAGACAGCCGTGCTTTTCCTCAGCTTCTTCATCCATTCATTTTACAGTCCCTCCATCTCTTGATCTACCTAGCTCCTTATGTTTATCTTCCCGTATTTCTGTCTTGCCTGTCTCCCCACATCTTCATTTATTTCCCATCCATTCCTCATGATTGCTCCTCCTCTGCCCTTTCCTCTCTCCTTTGGATTGGAACTCCCCATCATTCTGACTCACTATATCTCTGAACAGCCCTTCTATATTTCTTTTTCATCCCTTTCTCAGTTTAATCTTGATTTTTCCCTCCATCTTATTTTATTCAACAGACACCCTCTTTACCTTATTGCTTTCTTTCTTAGAATACTTTTTTTTTATTTTGCTTTGAATTTTGTGGGCTGGGTGGAGTGGAGAGGTGACTTAAGGACAAGTAGAGAGCAGAGTAGCACTCAAGAAGTTGGGGGCACTAAACTGAAGGAAAGGAAGGGTTAGAGGAGGTTTATAAACACTATGAAATTGGGGAAGTGTCTGTGGCCCAGTATGGTAGTCTGGAGGCCCACAACAAGTGTTCAGGGGTACCACTCGCCAACAAAGTTGACATGTCAGTGAAAGTTTGGAGAAGTTGTGAGCTACTGGCCACCCACATGGCACGCCCACATCCACTCAGCACCATCACCTATGTGTTTGTTTACAGCCCCGGGCCCCTGGATACGAGGAGCACCGGCCCTCGGGGGCCCAAAAGAAAACTGTACAGCGCGGTACCTGGGAGAACATTCATAGCAGTGAAGTCATACGAACCGCAAGGACCTGGCGAAATCCAACTCAACAGAGGGGAGAGAGTGAAGGGTGAGTGTAAGACTCAAACATTTCATAGTTGAGGGATCCCATGCAATCTAGTAACCTTACAGACAAAGAATAGTGTTTGCCTTGTGCGATACACAAACTGCATAAATGAGAACTGCACTAATGTCAAGCAGTGAAGTTTGCCAAAGTGACACTCAATTATTTCATATGTAGTATCCAGTTATAGGAAGAATTTCAGGTTTAATGCATGAAAACCATAAATCATGTATGCACATTTATTAACCAGAGTAACAAATACACCCGAGAGATACATACCAGGGTTCTTGGATGGACTGCATGACTTACATTATATGTTACAAAGATGTTGTGACAGAAATGCAGAGATGCCCATTATGTGTTACAGGAGCCACATCGCCTCTCCTTTGAGGTACGTTGTCACAGGAGCCCTTTGCAACTGAGGTGGCGATATCATGAGGGCTCCCCACTTCTGAGGTGTATGTTTTGCAGAAGTTACACCCCTTCCAACTCTACAACATGCATGACAGATCCTTGCCCATGTACCATCTTAGAGGTCTGTGTTTAGTACTCTATGACCTTCTATGAGATACATGTACTACAAATGGACCTGCATTCCACCAGTGGTAAATGTGGATGTTATAGGATATTAGTGAAAATAAACCTGTCACCATAAAAATATGCTGCAATCTGCAGTCAGCCTGTTATAGAGCAGGAGGGCTGATCAGATTGTTACATGGTTATGTGAGAAAAGGATAATGTGTATTTCATTTATTTTAATCCCTGTTCCTTATAGGCTCCGGAGTCCAATGGGTGGTACTATTACTGATTGACAGCATAACGTGTATAAGTGTACTTACATAGATCACTGTCAGCCACTGAGTAGAAACACTCACTGGACTGCTATGCCCAGAATGAGTAGGAATTAAAATGTAAAAATTAAAAGTAATACTGGAAGTTTTAAACAAAAACAAAACTATATATTGGCTCAGATTAGACTGCATGTTCAGTCTTCCAGTTTCTACCAGTCCAGGAGTTGTGACGTCCTCTCATGTGTCATGTGACTACTATAGCCAGTAGCTGCCCTCCTGGGTCATGTACGCATGAACAGCATGACATCACTGATACCTTTGATTAGCTGCAGAGGTCACATAACAATGATTCAGATGTTACTACTTCCAAACAAACAGGGACAGGGACTGCGGCTTTGGAATGGAGGGTCATTCAGTTTAAAATTTAAGATCTCTGATTGCTGTCAAAGAAAAGAAACAGTCTTGTTTACAACCAGAGGCTTAAAAGTCCTATAGCCCTTATATCTGTCTCAGATGGGGGGTTGCAACAATGTATTCAGTGTAGACAATTAGCTGTGAGTTAATCACCTGGTTGTCTTGCCTAGGCTCTGTTTACACAGTGCTGCTGAACATACAGTATGCACTAGATGTAGGAAACTGTTTGCCATACTGTTGCGTACATCTCCCTTTAAGGGCTTGTTCACATCTGCGTTCGGCTTTCCAAACGGAAAGCCAAACGCAGATGTGAACCGGCCCTTACTTGGATTGATAACAAAGGTATACCGCATGTAATAGTTTTTACATGATGATGGTAGTTTAGGGACATCTTGGCAGAGAAGCCAGGAGCCAAAGGTAGGGGCATAGCTATGATCGGGGGGGGGGGGGGGGGCAGAGTAGGTCTCTCTGCCACATAAAATAAACCACTATTCTAAATAGCGCAAGGAACATAAGGGCCCCATTCTAGATTTTGCATTGATGCTCAAAAGCTTGAAATTACCCCTCTGGCTAAAGGTATCCATACACAGTAAATAATTGTCAGTTTTTTGCTGGGTTTCTTCCCATACACATTAGAACAATGTCAGAACCAGACAAAATCACGTAATGGTATGACTACCTTAAAGTGTACCTATTATTTTGAATGACTTTTCATGATAAGCTGCCATGTATGTGTACAGTACATCAGGAGTAACCCTATTTCTGACCATAATATGACTTCTGAACTGGGAGCAGAGATCTGTTGCAATGATGTTTCCCATAAACAGCACATGAAGAAACCAGGAGAATCTGTTCCATAACTCAATTACTGAGGAACTTTATGGAGGATAATATAGAGAAGTACTGAACAATATATACGTAAATCTACATATATAAATCTATCTATATAGAAACTTAACATGAAGCTCCAGCAGCCTCTCTGCCCGTGTTTGTGCCTCTGCATTTTCCTTCTTTAGGTCGGAGCCCCATGTGGCGTAAACGCAACGGAAAAAACTGCTGCGTTTTACAGTCCCTTCAAGGTGGATGGGATTCTGGTGAATCCCATCTACACATTGCAGAAAAATATGCAGTTTTGGAAATCACAGCATGTCAATTGCAGTATTTCCTGCAGAACTTTTTCGCTGCGGCCCGCTATGTGGGGCCTTAGCCTTAAGGCTCCATGCGCATAAACGTGCACTTTGTCATAGTGCTAGCCATGTTTTTCACAGACCCATTATACTTTAATGGCCCCATACACACGCCTGTGTATTATCATGTGTCCATGTATGGGGTCGTGGTGAGCTCAGGGCAAAACTCAGGACAGGTCGTATAGCTGTCCGTTTTGCTGCCCAGTTTTACTGAAGGAAGTTAATGGATCTCTGGAGGCGTGGGCCGCACACAAATATCATCTATGGGCTCCCTATGGGCAGACCAGGCTCATGTTTGTGTGCATGTGGCCTTATTCTTGGTTCACTTCCATCCCTTCCCCCTCCCCTCTCCATAGACTTCAGTGGAGAGGTGTAATTTGATGTTTTAGTCAGTTTTCAGAGACCACACATCTGTGTGAATGTTAGTAAGGATTCCATCAGGATACATGGAGAAATAGGCATTTTTCTCTGATTAAATATATTACAAAGTTTAATCTAATGATTTATGCAAAATGTGTTAGAAAAAGCAAATGTTCAACAAACTATGCATCTAATTAATTATACAATATCAATATATGTACAATATAATTAAAATAATTATCTATTTTTAAACCAGAGTCTGAGTTGGTAACTTTATTCTGACTTCTTCCAAAGCTGGCCACAACTCCAGCCCTACAGTCCTGGCTGCTTCTATGTTTCACTCACATTGCAGCAAACACATTGTGACAAACCCTCATCAAATTTAGGTTGTAATCAAGAATGTTTCTATTTATTAAACAATTCCCTAATCATATATAAGCATATATGACAACTAAGTCCTTATTTATACAGCTTTTGTAATAAAAGATGGTAAAGCTGTCTCTGTGTAGAGAATACTGTGAAATTAATCCATACATTGCCTATTCATTTCACCAATTGTTTTTCCTGCTGATTTGGAGAAAGATTCTGAGTAAAAAGCAGAGTGAATCCTAACCAGACTCCTCGAGAGACAGTGAGAGTCACGCATACACAGTAATTGACAGCCTTCTGCGTACTATATGTGGATGGGGAAAGCAGGATTCTCACTGTCTCTTCTAGGAGTCAGGTCAGGGATTTACTCAGAAATTATGCCTTAAATCATATGTTACTCTCAGGACAGTCGAAATCACCTGACAGGGTAAAATAAAAAAAGAAGGAACTTTACAAGTAGTCAGTTCAGCTCCTGTGTTAACCTACAGTATATGTTACCATCATAACAGACTAGAGAATAAGACCACGTAATTCTCTAAGTCTTATACTCTGTAATTTAATAAAATCCTCCTACACTGTTACTATGTAAATATGTCAACATAGTTCACTCCCTCTGATCCATTGCTTCTTGGCAACCCAGTGACCATGGGTGAATTGAAAGGAGTAAGATATAACTACTAGAACAGTCTGTAACCATGGAGATGCCTAGATATGTGGAGTAAGCAGCAAATAATAAAATGGATCTTTTAACAAGATAGGAATCAAGACATGCAGTGTTGCTTCTTTTTTTATTTTGAAGCAATTAAAGAGGACCTTTCATTCCTTCCAACTCTAAGTCTTTGCATCTTTCAATAGGTGTTGCTCTGCTGCTTCAGGTGCAGCTGGAATTTTTTTTCTCTAGACCCTATCACTTCTAAGCAATCAGTGCTATTATTTTCAGCACTCAAGTAAGGTTCTGTATTGGCAGTTAAGAAGTCCCTGACTGTCTACTCTGTACCAGACCCAGCCCAGTTGATAGCCTGGCACTGCCTACTTGACGGTAGAGAGTATACAACTAATCAGTATATTGGGTGCAAAAACTTACAGCACAGGTTGCTAAGGAATGGTGGGAGCCAGAGAAAAAGTTCAACTGTGCAGGAATCAGTGGAGCTGCACTTATTGAAGGATGCAAAGAGTTAGAGGTGGTAAAATGGTTGCAGAAGTTTATGTACATATCCCTTATAGTTTTTTACATGCTACCAGACATCCCCTTAAAGGTACAATTGTAATTGTACTTCATGTGGACTTTCTGAAATGTATCCTAAATTGTTCCACTCAGTCCTACTATAGATCTCCTGTGAGAGGTGCGGATAGTTCATGTTACTCAGTCTTTTCATCTCTAGCTCTGAACTTTATGCTTTTGTTCTACAGGTTAAGTACAGTACTCTATCTTATAGGATATACAAGGTTGCTATATATGTATTGACTTTCTATGTTTATATTAAAGAATAATAGAAAACATTTTTCCCAATTTACCGAATAGACTCTATGTTTGTGTTTTTTGTAATATGTTGCAATTGTGTAAATGTGAATTTGTATTTCACTGTACATTGCTATTTTATAATTTTATTACTACTATTATGTAGTTCTTGTGTGGCTTAATAATTCTTTGAGTGACTGTTGTACTGTGAGAGTGTTGGATCTTCTTGTGTCTTCATCTCATGCTTTGTCTCACTGGCTGTTTTATTCTCCATGCTCCATTGCAGATGCTCTCGTTCATAACGTAGGTAACTATCACACCCTTTCATAAGTGGATGGTGCCCTTCACTCTCTGTAATTGTTTATTGCCCTTATACCCTTTCCTTACCCCTCTTTGTGTTTTGAACACCCCTTTCAAGAGAAAATATGGGTGAATTTTGGTCCTAAGGGCCAAATATATTTACTAATAATATTACATTTATAGAAAAGAACTACTGTTTGACAGTAGATTAGTTTGTTGGTGGTCATAGTATACCTCTTGTTGTGTGCTGGGCCAAACCGAGTTCTTGTTATAAGAGATTTTGGCCTGTTGCAACCTAGAACTGAACATGGCATAAACGCTCAGCTTTTACAATATTATAGTTTTCCACATGATTTTGTGGGATAAAAATGAAATGTCTGTCCTTAAATTGCAAAGCTGACCTTGTCTTGTTTTGTCTTTGAGTAATATTAGGTCTTTATAGGTTTTCAGCTTTTATATGAACACATACAGTCATGGCCAAAAGTTTTGAGAATGACACAATTATTATATTTTCACATGATCTGCTGCCCTCTGGTTTTTATGTGTGTTTGTCAGATGTTTTTATCACATACAGAAATATAATTGCATTCATATTATGAGTAACAGAAGCTTATATTGACAGTTAGAATGAGTTAATGCAGCAAGTCAATATTTGCAGTGTTGACCCTTCTTCTTCAGGACCTCTGCAATTCTCCCTGGCATGCTCTCAATCAACTTCTGGACCAAATCCTGACTGATAGCAGTCCATTCTTGCAGAATCAATGCTTTAATTTTGTCTGAATTTGTTGGTTTTTGTTTGTCCACCCGTCTCTTGATGATTGACCACAAGTTCTCAATGGGATTAAGATCTGGGGAGTTTCCAGGCCATGGACCCAAAATCTCTATGTTTTGTTCCCTGAGCCATTTAGTTATCACCTTTGCTTTATGGCAAGGTGCTCCATCATGCTGGAAAAGGCATTGTTGAGCGCCAAACTGCTCTTGGACGGTTGGGAGAAGTTGCTCTTGGAGGACATTCTGGTACCATTCTTTATTCATGGCTGTGTTTTTAGGCAAGACTGTGAGAGAGCCGATTCCCTTGGCTGAGAAGCAACCCCACACATGAATGGTTTCAGGATGCTTTACAGTTGGCATGAGACAAGACTGGTGGTAGCGCTCACCTCTTCTTCTCCGAATAAGCTGTTTTCCAGATGTTCCAAACAATCGAAAAGGGGATTCATCAGAGAAAATGACTTTACCCCAGTCCTCAGCAGTCCACTCCCTGTACCTTTTGCAGAATATCAGTCTGTCCCTGATGTTTTTTCTGGAGAGAAGTGGCTTCTTTGCTGCCCTCCTTGAGACCAGGCCTTGCTCCAAGAGTCTCCGCCTCACAGTGCGTGCAGATGCACTCACACCTGCCTGCTGCCATTCCTCAGCAAGCTCTGCACTGCTGGTAGCCCGATCCCGCAGCTGAAACACTTTTAAGAGACGGTCCTGCCGCTTGCTGGTCTTTCTTGGGTGCCCTGGAGCCTTTTTGGCACCAATGGAACCTCTCTCCTTGAAGTTCTTGATGATGCGATAGATTGTTGACTGAGGTGCAATCTTTCTAGCTGCAATACTCTTCCCAGTTAGGCCATTTTTGTGCAGTGCAATGATGACTGCACGTGTTTCTTTAGAGATAACCATGGTTAACAGAAGAGAAACAATGATGGCAAGCACCAGCCTCCTTTTAAAGTGTCCAGTGGTGTCATTCTTACTTAATCATGACAGATTGATCTCCAGCCCTGTCCTCATCAACACCCACACCTGTGTTAATGGAGCAATCACTGAAACGATGTTAGGTGGTCCTTTTAAGGCAGGGCTACAATGATGTTGAAATGTGTTTTGGGGGATAAAGTTCATTTTCTAGGCAAATATTGACTTTGCAAGTAATTGCTGTTAAGCTGATCACTCTTTATAACATTCTGGAGTATATGCAAATTGCCATTAGAAAAACTGAAGCAGTAGACTTTGTAAAAATTAATATTTGTATCATTCTCTAAACTTTTGGCCATGACTGTAGATGCTGTAATGTTTGGGATGGCAATGCTAATTTATTCTTTATGTTTTATGGGTTTTTTTTATTTGTATTTAAAAAATAAAAGATGCTGTGTTGATGGTGGCCATTGTAGTAGGGTTGAAATGGATGAAAAGCAGTCTCAAAAAATGCATTACCTTTTGTTGAAATCTTTGCTTTTTAACTTGTTTTATTGAAGGGTGAACTTATAACAACAGTAAGAGCTTGTACCTCCATCTGAACAGTGCGATAGTTGCACAGGTACGCTGCTGCTTCATTCATCTTTCTGGGGCTGTGATTGATCAGACACTTATCATCTATCCTGTGGACAGGCAGTAAATTGCATACTTGGCACAACCCCTTTAAAGGGGTTTCCAGGGAGTTACATATTGATGACCTATCTTTAAATCATCAGAATGTGATCAGTTATGGTCTAAAACCTGGGATTTGCATGATTTGTGTTGTGGTGTGTTATCCTAGTGAATGTAGCAAGTAGACTATGGGCTGACTATAGCTATAAAGGGTTGGAGGAAGAAAATGAGCAGAAACAACCCTCAAGTACGATGTGGCGTTTAGGCAATGCTTGATTCATATTCTGGGGCCTAGAAAGCATTCCCCTCTGCATATACACTACAACTACCAGTCTATGGTGTTGCCACTTGGGTCTATGGATTGATGTAATTGATACCAAATTTTGACCTTTGCAATTTGAAAGGAATCAAAACATTGTTGCAGACTTTCAGTTGTCTGGTTTTGGTGAGCTTATTTTTATTGTAGTTTCTTGCTCTTAGCTGATATGAACAGATTCCTATTTTTTTTTCATCTGCTGCTGTAGCCCTTCCATTTTAGAGTTCAGTGTGCTGAGCATTCAGAGGTGCCAGTGTTGTAACACATGGTTGTTTAAGTTACTGTCATCCTCCTTTCAGCTTGAAGCTTCTGGTCTGGTCTTTTTCCTCTGATCCTGCTCAATAACAAGTTGTTTTTACCCACAGAGCTAGCAGACTCAGTCGTGTAGTTGAGTCACTGTTCAAATAGTATGACATGTCATAGCACCCATGCACTGCCAACTGATATATGGGAATGCATAACTTTCTGTCAGAAATCTCAATTCAGCTGCTATTCCTTTAAGGATACTGTGCTGACCAGAGAAGCTTCTGCAGTATCAGAAGTTCCCTGGACTTATCCAGTTAGCAGCTACCTCCTAAATCAAGTACCTGCTAATTTAGTACTCTAGTTTGGCTCTGAACCCTGTGTATGTGTTGGATTGCTTTATTCAGACTATGGCTTGTTTCTATTTGTTTGTCTCTTGATTCTGCCTCTGAAGTATCTCCTGGTACTGACTATTTCCCCGGACAGTTATTCTCCTGTTTCAGATCTGTCCTGTATGTTAATTGTGGGTTCTGGTTTGGTTTCAGTTAGTGGAATATTTATTTTTTGTACGGTTGCTGTTGGTGATAACTCGGACCCCAAATTCAGCAAAGTCCCTCTGGCTTTGTGGCTGGTGTTTGTGAATGTGTTTGAGTGTCTGGGCTTTCAGCACTGTATAAGATTTAAGCAGCTGTTCTACTGCTTTCTGTTATCAGCAAGATCGTGCTATTTTGTGATATTTGCTTCTGGAACTCTAACATAACAATTGCAAATATGACAAATGTTTTTGTTAAAACCACTGTTTTTACTGTCAAAGCAAAAATCATAATCTAAACCATGTAAAAAAGCTAAATATGCTCAAACATGTTATTTACATGCAGTTTAGTAGTTTGGTCAATTTTTGCATCAGTATTTGTAAGCCATAGACAGCGGTAGAACCTACAGAGAAAAACTATAGTGGAAAGATTTGTCCCTTATCTGTGTTTTGAACCCATTCCTTATTGATATCAGCCTCAGACAAGAGCTTTAACTATGTAACAATGGGGCTACACCTGCATTTTATCACACAACAAAAAATCTATGTAGTATCTCTGTCCATAGAAATGCATTGAGTATCTTGAAAAGCTCATGGAAAATCACTTCAGTGTGAAAAAGTATCTAGTGTAGCCCCAACCTAAAGCAGTTCAATATATAAGGAATGCTGATGGCATACTGATGTAATAAAGATACTAATTCTTCCATATTTTTCCATATTCCCGATTAAAGTGGGTGTTTCAGATTCAGTATAGTTTTCCTTGCATAAAACATGAGTCGTTTCAAAAATAATCTTGCAAATTTAATGGGTACCATGTTTGCCATCAGATCCAGGAGACTCACCACAGAAAAACAGGCCCTAAGTAGACCCAGTTGCATGTTTAAGTAAGAATGCACATCAAACCAATATTAGTGAATTGCAGGGTACTCCCAGATCATATGAATAAAGGTCCCTCTTCCCAGTACATCTGATACAGTTGTCCACTGAAAGTCTACACATCTGTCTTAAGTCACACTGGTGTAATATCCTGTGGAGCCACTTGACCTGGGTAAGACAATTTCTACCGCTCATTACAGTGGGCCTCCAGGATAAGGAGCACTTCTTAATGTGCTCTTCATCCAGTATTGGAATATCTCTTTTTCAAGTCTTAAAGAGGTATCCAAGTTACAGCACATTATCCCCTATCCAAATGAATGGGGTGTGTGCAACCAGCCACTCAATTCAAAACTGGGGTGCCAAACACGTCAGTTCCCAGGATCAGTGGGGGACCTAGCAGTGAGACACCCACTGATCAGCAAGTTACCTCCTAGCCTTTGGATATGCTTTAAATATCAGTTAAGTGCTTCAGACCCCACAATGGACTCCAGTGGTCCACATTCTAGGTTTATTGTTGCTCTGGCAGCTTGACCCCATGCTCCATGCTTAAGTTGTGGGTATCGGAAGAAGGAGGTAGGGGGCAAACTAAAATCTTGCATTAAAGCTTCAAAGGATCAAAAAGTACCATCCTGGTACAATTGAATGAGGTATTTATCCCCTTTTGAATCCAGAATTCGAAGTCTGTAAAGCATTGCAGCTCTCTTAGATTGGGATTACAGAGGGATATAGGGCGACCAGTCCTTGTCACACTATGCATCTCCATACGCAACCACAAGTCTGTTCCATATAGTTAGTACTGCCAAAATGTTTAAAGTGTAACATCGAGATGAATACATCATCCCTCTATATGGGGCTATTTTCAGATGGCAGTATTTTGGTAAATTTTTGCATTTGTAAACCAAATCTAGAGTAGAAGTATAATGGAAAGATTTACAATACATCTCTTATGTGCAAATCTTTGTATTAGTCCATTTACACATGACAGCATTTAGGAAACTAAGGAGTGGGTCCAAAACATAAAAGAGGTGCACATATACATTTTTTTTGTAGGTCTCACTCCTAATCATGGCTTACATTTACTGATGGAACATGCGCACCAAAATACTGTTATGTGAAAGTAGCCTTAGGTAAAAAGGAATGCAGTTCACACATGCTGAGTACTTTTCATGGTATTAGACCACAAAAGACATCTTACATTTCCTGAACTCAGAAATACTAATAGTAATAATATCAATGATATGAATATGACCTAAAAAGTCCAGTCCTGTGGTTATTAATTTGTATAACTTTATTAGAAATTATGTTATGCTCCACTGCTTTGCTTTTAAAACTCTTAAAGACTTCTGTGTATATTCTCAAGAGTAGGATGGAGAGAAAAAAATCTATAAATGCCATGTAAAACAGGGAAATGTCATTTAGAATGGGTTCTATGAAAAACCTCTTCTGCAAAGAGGACATTTCATGTCCTCAAACCCCTTAAGTTTTAAACACCCCTAGACAGCAGCTCCACCGAGTCTAGCAATGTGTTTGCTTTTCAAGTAGCTGTTCCAGTTGCAGAGATACTGGTACTATTGTTTAGCTACTGATACAACTGTTCTGTCAAGTGGACAGGTGTCAGGCAGTGGAGAATACACCTTGACAGTACACTACAGCATTCTACTGCTCAGGGGGTATTCTCCACTGTCCAGCAGTGAAATGGCAGCATCAACATCTCTGCAATGAGAGCAGGATTTAGCAGAGGAGTGGCTATCTAAAGGTATTTAAGGTTGTTTTTTTTTGTAGGATTATGGCCCCATCAGCAGCACAATTAAACAATAAAAAAAAGTAAAGACCTTGTAAGGGAATCGCTAGAGGAGCAATTCCCCAATAGCTGCTGGAGAACTCTGGGGGGGAGGAGCACAACAAGACAGGGACCCTAAGCTGAATCCCCCCCACTGTCCCTGGCTAACTTGCCCGATCTGTCCTAGGCAACAGCCAGCAACCAGTCGACAGTCCCTGCTTACAATAAGTGATACACAGAACGCAGACAGGACGAACACAACAAAGGGAGGTCAGCTAGCCAAGAGGTCGGTAACAATCGAGCAATGCAGTACAAAATCACAATCCAAGAGAATAGTCAAAGGGAATCCAGTGGTCAGGAAATAAGAAGAACAGGTAACAAAGAACAAGGAGTATAGCCAGTACGCGTAATGCAATAGCAGGCGCCAATGGGAAAGTGAGAAAACAATAAATAGGGAGAATGAACCCGCCCCAGACTTGATAGGAGGACAGGCTGTCAATCACACAGGTAAGACTAAAGTTAACTCTTAGTGGAGCAGGGAGAAAGCAAGGTGAAGGAGAAGGGTGTGGCGGAAAATCAATTAAGGAGGTGAGGGAATAGGACAATGTGTTCAGACAATACAAGAAAAACCTAAAGGAAGGAATCACAACCGGACACGCCTCCTGCGCCGCAGCGTGCGCGGAGGATGGAGCCAAAGCCCGGACAGGCAAGGATATTACAGACTTTCTTTAAAAGTAGAAAACCCTGTAATAAATGTAAATCTACTACTTTAATAAGTCTAAATGATTCTGGAATTACATATGTTTTCAAAGGGTTTTCCAGGACTTAAAGGGTACCTTGGTTTTCATGAAAAGTTGAAATATGTGCTGGGCAAACTGTTCTCTGGTTGTATAAGCCTTTATTCATGATTTCCTATAAGTTTTTCTGCTGCTATTAGCCCCATTATGGCTGCAACACATTTTGTATTTGTCTTTGAGGCAGGGGGCAGGTAGAATAAGGAGAAGTCTGCTCCACTCTCCTATCCATTAATATTGCTGATTTCTTTATATGTAATTCTGCCAGGAGTAACTGTAAAATAGCAATGAATAGCTGAGGAAGGTACAAGAGAACATAATATAGGAGATCAAGGGAAACTGGACTCTAAATAGATGGCATGATGCAGCTAAAAAGATCCCTGACACAGAATAAGAGAAATCTGAGCATAACAAGGAAAGCTGCTTAGTGTCTATGATTAACATCCCCATATCAATAATACAAGAAGCTAGAAGTAGAGTACTAGTACATAGTAGACTTCTTACATTGTATGCTTTGAGATATTGCAGAATGGTCTCAGTCCAGTTTGCAGAGAAAGCAATTTGTGTGTGGAGGCTGTGAGGAAAACAGCTCCTCCTTCCTTTCACTGTGTGAAGAGACCAGTCCTTTGTCCCTTCACTCACTGTGAAACTGTCTTAATCTACAGTAACTAAGTACACGACTTCTCTAGTAACAGGGAGTGAACAGCAAATTAGGTAGAAGGGAGACACCTAGTGGCGCAAACTTTAGAGAGTTTTTTTTTTTCAGGCAGAAAACAGCAACATTTTTAAATGAGGTGTATTACATTTTTGATCCAGAATCTAAGTTGTCTGAAAAGTTAGTGACCATTTCCTGAGGAGCATTGCGCACTGGTGTTACTATATGGGTCGTAATGGTTGCGGCTGCAACTGGGCCTTTTAGACTAGGGGCCCAATGGTCACCCTCACCACACTAGGAAATGATAAACTTTTATGATTTCCTTTGATGGCTGTCAGTCTGTTTATCATAAATTTATTACCCTTGCCATCTAAGGAGCTGGAGAGTTCAGAGTTATAATACTGGCTTTCCACTTTCACAAAGTAGAGTATTAACTATTTCATGGCAAAATGTATTTTGGTATTCTGCACCAGGGCCCATAAGCCTTTAGTTATAATACCGGCTTTCCACTTTCACAAAGTAGAGTATTAACTATTACTAGGCAAAATGTATTTTGGTATTCTGCACCAAGGCCCATAAGCCTTTAGTTACATCCTTGGCACTGCATACCTTCACTGTTTACCATACACAGCACAGTACATTTTATACCAGCTGTGCTTGGTATTGCAGTTCATCCCCATTCACTTGAATGGGACTGATCTGCAAACAGCCAATGTGATATGATATCACATGGTCTGTGAAGTGGTCACCCAATCACTGCTGCTGATTCAGCTGAACAGTGGGGGTACTAAGGATAGGTCATCAATATTTAAGTCCCTGAAAAAACTTTTAAATTCTCCTCCAATTGTTGTTGTGCTTTCCAAATGAGTATTTGGAACCCTTACTTCTCAGCAGTATTGATGGTGACAAAGATCAAACTCCCACCTAACTTACTTTTAGGACCTCTTTGATGGTTTGCAAAGGTATAAAGATTGTTTTGGTACACCCAAAATGTTGTACTTTTCACATCATTGTTAGTTTTAACATACGGTCATGAGGAAAACAGATTACATCCTCTTTGAATTCTATGATTTTACCTATCAGGACATAATAAAAAATGTTTTAATATTAGATACAAACAATCTCAGATAAATAACAATACATGACAAATAGAGATGAGTAGGGGTCGGAGCTTACTGCGGACAGAGATGGTCGCATAGATCCTTAGCTCCTGCATTGAGCTTTTACCAGCGGCTTCCACAGCGACGATCCTGTGGCTACCTAAGCGGATTCAGGTCAGGGAATACCCGCTGTACCCAGGGATGCCTAAGAAACGAAAAACAGCGGCCAAACCGCAGAAAATCTCGGATTTTTATTTCCCACATGAGGGGGGGCCCAAGATGGCGCTGGCTCCCATGCGGACGCAGGATCTGGGGCCTCGACTGCCCTGCATACCCTCCCCGATGAGCCACTTACTTTCTCTGCACACCGGCGAACTCTCTCCTTTCCATCCTTATCGCAGCTGCTGACCGCTGCGGAATCACGATATGCCACATTGTCTCCAGCAAGGGTTGCGGCCTGCTCAGACTGGTCGTCCTCCCAAGATGGCGCCGAGGAGATAAACGCGCCTACATCTCCTTCCACAGCGGCGGTACCACGGTCTCCCACCGCTAGCCCAGCTAAATTGAGCCCCCGACCCCTAAATTGAGAGGTGAGACATGACACATACTCTACAACACCTTGCGTTGATTTTTTTGCTGATATACCAGCATCAGAGAATTTACTGACTGAGGCCTCTATGAAAGTTATGCTGACAGCCTTCTGTAAATCATTGAAAGCAGATATGTCTCTCATGATCACACCACTTGAGCGAGACAATCAAGATCGGAAAAGCCGCACTGTACATATAGAATCTAAGATGGCGGAATTTCCTGTATCACATAATGACCTTATAGATGCCCATTATGATGTGGGAAAAGATGTGACCTTTTTGAAGGCTAAAATAGCTGATTTGGAAGATTGGTCAAGAAGGAATAACTTGAAATTCAGGGGAATTCCGGAGACGGTTGCTACGGGAGAATTGCCCACTTTCCTTCAGGGTCTGATGTGTGTCTTACTCCCTGACCATCAGTCTATAGACTTAACGATCGACAGAGCACACAGAGTCCCCAGACCCTCACATTTGGACGAATCAATTCCAAGAGACGTCCTGGCGAGGATCCACTTTTTTCGCACTAAAGATTTGGTGTTATTAGCCTCTCGTAAACTAGACCGTCTTCCTGAACCATGTCACAAGATCTCCATTTTCTCAGATTTGTTGGCTGCAACTTTACAACTACGACGCCAGCTAGTCCCCATTACGGCAGCACTTCGCCAACATCGTATACTGTACAAGTGGGGATTCCCAGTCAGAGTGATAATAACCCCAGATAATCTTACCCATGTGATCAGGAATTTGGAAGAGGGAAAAAAAATTGTTAAGTAAATGGAACATTCCTATTGTTGATCTTCCACATGTGAAACCACCTGGCCACCTGTCTGACGGTTGGCATCCAGCGAAGACCCGAAGACTTCCTACCACAGGAGTTAAACGCTGAAGGCTCTTTCTCCTCTTCCCTAGGAATTTCTTATGTCTGCTGCTGCTGAACTTATTCCCCCGAGATCGCAACAGCTGCTGGTCAGCTGTACTATGTTACTTGTTCTTTTAGGCTTGACTGTTGTTGAGTTCTATGGTTTGGATGATTTATTTCTTACAGGTTCTGGCACCGTGGTTGAAAAGACCCTCTGGCATGGAGACAACTTCATACTTCATTACTCAAGTATTATTTCTATGTTTATTAGTCTATATGTGGCGATTCGTATAGCTCTCTTAGATTTGCATTATGGTTCTTAAGATTATGTCCATGAATGTTAGGGGTTTGAATACCCCTCAAAAACAAGCTAATTTGTGAGGTGAAAGTCGAGCTCAGGGTTGTGATATACTAGCGGTACAGGAGACACACCTTTTGAAGAAGGATGCCACCCGCGTTAAACACCCATCATATCCTCATGTGTTCCACGCTCATTACTCCTCCAAACGTAGGGGAGTGCTGATCGGGATCAGGGACTCAGTGGTGTTTCAGTTGATATCTCAATACTCAGACCCTGGGGGACGATTCGTTATATTGGTGTGTCTCATCAATAATGTTACTTATACATTAGTGTCGGTTTATGCTCCTAATAAGAGACAGGTAGCATTCTTTGGAAGGCTTGTTAAGGCGATTGAAAAAAGAAAGCAAGGTTGCTTATTGTTGATGGTTAACGTTCCATCGGTATCTAGCCCTGAAATATTATGGAACTCCCATAAGGTCTTCATTAGGGGTACCTTTATACGCCTTGGTCACATTGAAAATAAAACTAGATTGGCAGAGATTGACCGGTTTATAAGTCAAATAAAAATCATAGATACTGGCAATAAAAAGTCCCCTATCCCCTCAAATATGGTTAAACTAGTAGAGCTACGCCGACAACTTGCTACTTTTTTGTTACATAAATATGAAAAGAATTTAAAGCGGGTGAGAGCTACCTATTATTCTCAATCCAATAAGGCGGGGAAGATGCTGGCCTCTAAAGTTAAACAGAGACATGCTAAATCCAGGATCCCGTTCCTCCATAGTAGGGACGGAACACATAAAATTTACGACCCTAAAGGTATAGCGGATGCATTTAGGTCCTTTTACGCGGATCTTTATAATATTGCGGACGATTCTTCTGTGGCCCCCCTCACAGGCAGATATTGATTTATTCTTAACATCGGCCCATATGCCTCGGCTTACTGAGGATCAACTAGCATCCTTAAATGCTCCCATAAAAGCTTTGGAGTTGTCTGCAACCATTAAGGCATTGCCCAACATCTAAGATTAGATCCTGATGTACAGGGCGTCACTGTAAAAGATAGAGTCCATCTTATATCGCTATATGCTGACGACATTCTTCTTACGTTAACCAACCCGGGAGTGTCTCTCCAACGCCTTATGGGTATTATTCAGACTTTTGGACAGTTGTCTTATTATAAATTCAACTAGTCAAAATCACAGGCCCTTCCATTTAATGTTCCCTCTTCCATGCTTAGCTCCTTAAAGTCAACATACAATTTTGATTGGAGGAAGGATAGCGTTCAATATTTGGGCATACATGTGTCTTCATCTCCTAGGTCACTTTATTAACAAAATTATTTTCCAATGATAAAAACTTTGCGAGATGAAACTGAACGCATGCTACTAACAGATGTTTCCTGGATCGGGCGAGTGCCGTTTTTAAGATGTTACTATTGCCTAGACTTCTTTACTTGTTCCGCACACTGCCGATTTCTCTCTCTGCTTCATTTTTTGAATCTGTGCAGAGAGTGATTTCGAAATATGTATGGGGCGGTAGAAGGCCTAGAATTAATAGAAGTTTTTTGTTTAAACATAAGCTGGCTGGTGGCCTGGGTGTTCCCATAGTGCATAACTATTATTTGGCTTCCCTTGCTGTTCAGTGCGCTGGATGGTGGTCCATGGATGTATCGGCACCTTGGCTACACATGGAGCACTCTTTTGTAGCGCCTCGGAAGCTTGGGAGTGCTTTGTATTTGCCCTTTTGGAACATCACACCACCTCCATCTTTTTCACCGATTATGCGTGTCTCCCTGGCTGCCTGGGCGATGCTTCATGGGAAAACAACCCCTACGAGGCATTTTAATATCTCGGATATGCCTTTATCCCTCTTATCTTGGGCAATTAAGGACTTGGATATTTCGGGCTGGGAGGCCAGGGGGATTACCCAGGTATCGCAGTTATACTCTGAAAATAAGACAGTCCTATCATTCACGGCACTGCGGCAAAAGATTTAAATCCCTATGAGAAATTTCTACACACGTTTTAGAATACTACATTTTCTGTCTAAAAACTCTTCTGCCCCTACTCCCCATAATGGCATGATCTTTGCATGGATATCAAAGAAAATGAGAGGCCTGAGGTTTCTGTATGATTTGATGGATGATACCTCATCCTATATCAAATCTGTTCCATTTCGCTATTGGGAAAGAGATCTAGGAGTGAGCTTTACCCCCAACGAATGGCAATGCGCAGTTAAATTGATTCAAATCTCTTTGAAGTGTAGCACCCATGTTGAAACGGCAATTAAAATTATGTTGCGATGGCACCGTACCCCCTCAGTTTTGCAGTTGGCCTATCTTTCGGTTTCTGGAGTATGCTGGAGAGGATGTGGGGGGAGGGGAACTTTGCTTCATATTTTGGGACAGTGTCCGGTTATTCAGGGGTACTGGACAGAAGTATTTGACATGCTTTCAGAGCTGTTCAGTCTCCAGATCCGGTACACTCCACACTTGGCGGTTTTGCTGCTCAGAGTTCCTAGCACACTAAACCCGCATAAAACACTCTTGTGTAAGATTTTGACTATCGCCAAGTTGATGCTGGTCCAGAGATGGAACTCGACCGTTCCCCCACCCCTTTCGGCTTTACAGTCTGCTATTAACAATACTTTTGCTTATGAAAAAATTATTGCCCTAGGTAACCATTCATATAATTCGTTTGTGGCCATTTGGGATGGCTGGATTCATTTTAGATATGTTGATTGATGCGGTTTTTGGTGTTCCCCTTGGCCTTGTCCCTTTTGTGTCTCGTCCTTACATACACATACACATACATTTTGCTCTAATATCTCATTCTTTCATTTCCCTTAGCTCGCCTTATTTACCACATTAAGACTTATGTATTCCTCCTTAGCCAGATATGATATTTCTGCGTGTACGCTTTACGCGTTTGAGATACCTTCTCGCTAAAGCCTCAATTAGGGTGCCTCTAATATTTCTCTGTTTATTGTTCAATGCCTAGTGTTTTATTATTAGATTTCTGTACTTTGGTTGTTTTATTTTAATGGGCAAAGGCAGTATGCACCTTTGTAATACTACTGGAGCTACATTATTTGTCCCTAAGATGCTGCATACTCAGATTATGTTACTCATTTATGCTATTGTCCTTGTTCTTTTATATCTGTAAAACCTCCAATAAAAATTATTGAAACTAAATAGAGATGAGTGAAACCGGATTTGACCCGAATTTTCCAAAATTTTCAAGTTTGATCTGAACCTGAATCTTAGCGTTTGTCACCATAACCCAGAACTGAAATTATACTCTGCGGTCTCTTCAGCCAGGTCCTGCTAATCAAGTGCCCTTGATTAATTGATCATCATCAAGTGTGACCACCTCTATAAAAGCAGCATTCAGGCATGGGTTAACACAATGCCAAGGTGGAAGGGCATCAGCAATGATCTTAGAGAAGTTCATGACAATAAAACTAGAAGGGGACTAAACAAATATGTTTGGAAAGGTTGCCAGGAGAAAGCCTTTTTCTAAAAAAAAGAAGATGGTAGCATCTGAATACACCACAAAACTTTAGAACAATGGGGAGAATTTATTATGATTAGCGGTTTGTATGCCAGTTTTAATCCATTCCCCTCCTGATGTAAGGTGCTCCTAAATTATTGAGAGGTTTAAAGCATTCCTCCAGTTATAAACAACTTATAAATGAATAGTGCATTTAAATATAAGAAAGTTATATTCTTATTAAGAATATCTGTTTCCTTCACCACTTTATAAGCTGTTGTCCTGCTCCTTATCTTCAGTCTGACTGCTTGTTTACATAATATTCCTCTAACACACCTGTGCTGGGCTCTCCATTGTTCAGGTCGGCCGGGGGACACGAATGATGGAGAGCCAGACCACTAAAATAGCAGTTACCCGCAGACCTCATAGACTATAATGGGGTCCACTTGGTGTCTGTTGGGTTTCCAACGTTTTTTTAATACTGAAACCGGTGGAGAGAAAAGTCCTCTGGAAGTTTTCTCTCCGCTGATTTTCGGCAGTTTGATTTATTGCCTCATTATATGTACTAGCAGCCTCTTATCTACAACCTAGCAGTGTTAAAAGAGTTTAGAATATCTGAATTGTAGGAGCAGTCATTATATAGGGTGTCTTTTCTATCCCCCTCCATTCTTCATAGACTAATATGTAGAAAGTAACTCTGCCTGGAAAGAAAAAAGACATATTTCTTTATTAAGATATATTACAAAGTTTCTTATTTTCACCTGAACTATTCATCTAGGCAAAGGTGTTTATAACTGGAAGTTCGCTTTAATAATTCAGGTTCACCACAGAAGATTCTGTGAATCCGGAACTAGTGTAGATTTCAGGTATAACTTACATCAGTTTTCTAAGTTAGTTATAGTGAGTGAGTTACTCACTGCCTCACTGAGTGAGTTACTCACTGCCTACTTTCATAAAAAGTGGCGAGCAGTTCGCACAACCAATAATGTGGTACATGTTTGGCACAATAAAGGGTTGTGCCACAAAGATGCATCACAACTACTGCCATCTACATCAGTTTTTTGACACAGAGGGCCACCTTGCAGTGTTTGGGGCACATTTATTAAGCTACTTGTGCCTTCTTTGGCTTAAATTGCGCTTTTTTTGTGGTCTTTTTCTGCCCTGTGCTTTATTTCTGAAGCATTTGTGCTTACAGGTGCATCTCAATAAATTAGAATATCTGTGAAACATTCATTTCAGTGATTCAGTAATACAATTCATAATCAGCGTCTTCCATGATTGTGTGTCCTACTGAACCAGACTGAGGGACCATTTAAAGGCTTAGGAAACCTTGGCAGGTGACACACTGAATTTACAATACTGAACTTTTTTACAATATTCTAATTTTCTTTTATTTGGGTTTTCATTAGCTGTAATCCATAATCAACATTTACAGAAATAAAACACTTGAAATAGAACACTCTGTGTGTAAAGAATCTAGAAAATATAGGAGGTCACTTTTTTAAATTTAATTACTGAAATAAATAAACGTTTCAAAGATATTCTAATTTATTGATATGCACCTGTATTTTCCAGATGTTATTCTGCCCTCACCACTTTTTGTATTAAGTAAAAAAAGAGCAAAGTGTCATGTGACCAAGGAAAGTCGTGTCGCTGTGCCAACTCTTTACTAATGTTGGTTAATGGAGTTGTATTGTGACCCTGGGAATACCGAGACCTCTAGTCACAAAAAGATCAGACATTGCTCAATATTTTTGCGACTAGATTTTTATTTGGTCCATATGTCCATCAAAAAAACTGACAGGTAAATACACTCATTGTCGCATGCCTAAGAACTGCATTTTGTTGATGAATGGAGATCCATGATCCATACTTAACTTTTTGTGTTCCTCCACTAGCAGTTAAAGGCGAGTCAAAAGCTGTCCAGAGAGTCTTGTGCGCCAGACGGTTGCTGAAAGTTTCTTCACACTTTTCCCTTGTTCTTCTATGACCTCTCATACATGGTCAATTGTTGCTGCCTTCAATCAGATCACAGGATAAGAAATTCTATCTATTAAAAGGTTTAGTAGAAAAAAAAAAATGAAAGCTAATCTTTAGAGAATTTTCTAATATATTGAGTAACAGGATGCAAATTATGCAGAGGTCATATCTCAATATTGGAGTGGTTACTAAAACTCCCAGCTCCATGCTGGAAAACTCTTGGGCAGTCAGGAGAGTGAAACGCAGAGCTTTTTTGCTGCGGCCCACTACGCGGGACCTTAGCCTAAGTAAGGTTTTTGAGAGGTCTAGCAATCCAATTAATTCATCTGGTTGTATAATGGTATAGAAATAAAAGTAAATGTTACATTGTATTTCTTTCATGCTACACAACTGAAAGGGAATTTGTCACCAAAAAATAAGCTTTCTTTTTTTTTTTTTTTTTTAATCAACTTTTATGTTAAACATATTTATTTAGAACTGGATTCGACCTGAAACTTTTGGAGTTTTCCACCTGCAAAACACTATTAGCCTGAAGCCACGTTGCGAAAATGCTGCGTTTTACAGTACCTGCAAAGTTCATGGGATCCTGGCTAATCTTATCCACACATTGCAGAATAAAATAAGCGGAAAAGCTGCATTTTTAAAAATGTTTTTGAAAATCACAGCAGGTCAATTTTATCTACGGAAACGCTGGCATTTTCCATATAGCTATAATAAGGGAAGAAAGTCCCACAGAGGATAACTGTGACAACGCAATGAAAAACGATGCGGATAAAAATGGGATGAATTTTCACCACAGCATTTTTTTTGCTGCATTTTCGCTACGTGGTGAGCCCAGGGTATAATAAGTGGAGGCCCAGGGTAGTTGAGTAAAAATAACAAGCAGTTATTCTCACCATGCTTCACATCTCCTGGGAGTCCGGGATTCCCTGGTATCCTCTTCCAGCCTCTGACTGACATTGTGTGCTTCTGGGCACCACTAAGGACTGTGATAGGGTGCTGACGTCATGACGCTATGACCCAGCGTCATTACATCAGTCAGAGGCCTAAAGGGGACACCAAGGGGCCACCAGATGCCAAAGGAAAGAATGTCCCTGAAAGGTAAGGCAAGGTGAGCGTAACACTTTGTTATTTTTACTCATCTTCTCTAGGCCTCCAATTATTATACGCGAAGGTCTGAGAAGACTCCAGAGTATAATAATAGCACTTTGGTGAACAAGTTCAGCCGAAACACACAGACCAAACCTTGCAGATATACGTTTAAATGAATCTCGTGATGTTCACCCATCTCTAGTTACTATCTATATTTTAAAAAATCCAACATTTCTGACTCTAGCCACTAGGCCAAATAATATGCTAACACTTCCTGTTTTTTGTAGTAGATTTCTTTGCGGCAGCCACCTCACATATCAGCACACTGATGTTCACAGCTCTCATATATCATGGGCAGCATCGTGGCACAGTGGTTAACAAATGTATATGTAGATAAGACACAGAACCCACAAGTCACAATGGGTGATTTCATAGCTTAAGTCCTCCCCTCTGTGCACAATCACCTCTGCACAGGTGACAGAGCATGTCTGTAAAACTCTCCCATAGAAGTTAATAGGTTCTGACCCAGACCTTTGTGTCTATGGCCCATGATCCATCTCTACGAAACAGCCAAAAATTATTTTAGGCTTAGGCTAGGTTCACATCTTTGTTGTAGGAGACTCAGTCTCAGCATCTGACGAAAATCGGCGGAGAGAAAAGTATGCGGGTGCCTGTGGGTAACTGCTGTTTTAGCGGACGGGCTCTCCATCGTTCGGGTCCAACCTTAACGATGTATAAAAGAAATTAACTCCCTTTTCACAAATCCTTATTCATTTTAAATTGTAATGTTCTAACTGCAACGGGACTTAATGTTACATCTTATGTGTGACATGGGCAAAGGAGCCAACAAAGGCTTTTCACAGAGGGAAGGGGTATCTATATCAGCCCATTGGCACAATGTGATTGTGGAGTACAGATAGGTTACCAAGGCAGAAAGAGGCCTAATAGAATGCCTGGTTTTGTCTGGGACAGCTTAGTGTTAGAAAAAAAAAGTCAAATGAAAGTTAGTGAACATTTAATACTAATTAATTAAATGTTAATTGAAAATTAGTAAAAATTGCAGAATCATTCTTTTTGAAGGGTCATCTGGTGGTAAGCTGATTCCTTGATTCTCTGCTGCTGCTGCTGCAATTACAGTACTAGTGGTCCTGTATAATCATTGGAGGAACCCAGCCGCAAGTATTCATTCCATCTGCAGTCCTACACAGGGACAGTCAAGCATCATACAGTTCCCATTAAAATCAATGGGGTGTCTGTGTATATTGTCATATTGGGTTTTCTTTGCTAGTGCTGATGACTGTCTTGAATGGGACAACCCCTTTGTTAACACAGAATTCCTTAAAAAGATATGTGAAAATTTGCTTTCAAAATCTGACAACACTTTTACAAATAACCTCTCACTGTCATATTCTCATATTCATGTTTAAATTATTTAATCTGTTATTACATATGAGATTGTATTTTAAGTGTCTGACACATATGTCATGGGACCACCATTTGGAATTATTCCAAAGCTCTTGGCTTTCCCAGCTAGGCTTAGTTGGTTTAGACAAATTATTCAAGACATATGTTGTTTAGAGAAGGAAAGCTGCAGAGTAGAGTTCTTGAATTTGAGAGACTGTTATGACAAAATTCACAAAATTAAAGTTTTCTTTACATGGTATTTTAAATACTAAAAAATTTTCATAAATTAAATCTGTGATCAGAAAACTTCCTGAACTTTTGCTTTTATTTCTTATGTCACCTGGTTGGTTTTGCCTCTGATATGCAGCTGGATGCATTTAGCATGGGGAATACGGCTAATCTTCCTGTGCAGTGACCTCTGTACAGATCATAGAGCAAACTTTTAACGCACTTTTAATAACCTATAGAAGTCAATGAGTTGTTTTTTTTTTTCTGACTAAAGCTTCTTAGGTCCAGGTGCTTGCTGTTCAAAAAATTCCTAAACTGTTCTAAACAGGTCAGTGCAGCATCTCAGGCTAGGTTCACATCTGCATCAGAGTCTCAGTTGGGAGACTCTGTCACAGAGTCTGCAGAAAATCGTCGGAGAAAAGAGACCTGCATGGAAAACTTTTTTCTCTGCCGCTTTCAGTGGCTCTGTGTATAACCGCTGTTTTAGTGATCTACCACTCACTTGCTTGGGTCCCCCGATGGACCTGAACACTGGAGAACAAGTGCTAGTGTAAACCTATCGTCAGGCAATATGGCCACCCCTTAATCATGTAAAGAAGTAAAAATAAAAATATTCTAGCTGGTAAAGAAGAAATATTTTTCAGTATTTATCTTTAATTAGTACATATAAGATATATTTCTTTTGAAAAATACAAGAAAATATATTTTTATTTCAGCATCCTTGTTGTGTATTATTAGAATAAAATCCAGAGGCACCTATAATTTCAGCCAATCCTTTACACAAACCAACTCTGTCCTGAGAATGAATTGTTAATGTGTATGTTAAGCTTCCTATTTGCAATGTTGTCATAAGAATTAGCATAGCTACTTTGATATGGATAGATGTTGGAAAACTTGGACTGTAACTACTTTGGACTACAGCTGTCAACACAGAAAAAGAATGGCTGCCAGTTTAGTTTATCTGCTGCTTATCATGGGCTCAGTTGATTTTCATTGACATTCATTGACTTCTTCTACCAGTTCTTATAGCTTATACTTTATGTTAATAGCAGTTATTTTTGGACCTTGTACTTGTCTTAACTGAAGCTCTGGAAACTTGAGGGTTAATCGTAGCATAACATATGTATACATCTTTTATTACGTCTGCCTTATATTATAGTTGCCTTCTGTTATAACTTAGTATTTTATGAAATAGTCAAAATGACAGCAATGTATACAACCATTTTAAATTGTCTACCCCCTTGTTATAGAAGTCAACATTTTATTTTAATAAGGGTTTGTTAGCAATATGGCTTCCTAGAGGAAACCTGCACATTCTTGAAATTCACCAGACAAAAATAATACACTCAATTAAATAAGTAACCAAGAAATAAGTATAAAAGTGCACATAACAGAACTATTAGTTCCCCTTGATCCTGAAATTTTTTTAAAAAAATTATTATAAAATTGTTTCTTGTACTGCTCTGCCACAAAAATGTTTATTCTTTGCCCATTAAAAAGGGTGATGTAAATTGTAGCGAAGGTAGTCTTTTTACTAGTGAATGTATTTGTGAGCTCCTCAGTTGTATCATGTGAAGAGCAATAAGACTCTCCAACTGAACACAACTTCTCATATGTGGGCAGATTAGTTTCTCCATTTATTCCTATGAGGCCCATCAATGTGAGTCCTATAGGAATGAATAGAGGAACTGACTTCCTGTCCAGACATCAGGTACTGTCTCAGTTGGAGAGCCACTATGTCAGTCACATGACACAGCTAAGGACCAGAACAGAGTAGATAACTCACAAATCCAGCCACCAGTAAGATGATTACCTTCACTACAATTTACATAATGTACTATTTTTTTAGTACAAGTTCTACTTTAAACTGTCCACGTTTCTTTCCTTATGTCAGTTCAGTATGTTGGAGATGGCAAAAGGAGAGTAATATTGTTTCTACAGCTGGTGGCAGTGCTCAAATATTATTTAAAGTGTGGGAAACATATTTCTTTAATATAAAATATTCAAAAGTTTCAAACTCTAGCACAGTGGTTCTTTTCCAGCAGCCTCCTCCTCCCCCTCCTCTCTCCATGAAATAAGTTTCTTATAATTACCTGTAATATTCATTCATGAAAAGTTTTCTTATAATTGGAGTGATGCTTTAACAAAATTCCTTGGTCAAAGAAGATGCTTCAGTATGTGCCACAATAATGCTGTAACGGGGAGCGGATGTGTGGACCAGTTGTGCCACCTACCAGAAGAACTGACCAGGGACCAGACGGACTGTGGTATGAGGCACCAGAGGGTACAGACAGAGGCATAGTCAGGAACAGGCTGAAGTTCAGTGGCAGGCAGCAGACAATCAAGGTTGTAGAAAAGCCAATGGGACAGGCAGCAGACAGCTCAGGTTCAGAAGTCCAGGACAGGACGAGGTCATACACTGGTAGTCAGCAGAATAGACTCAGGATCAGAAGCATGGTCAATTGCACAGTAGTGTAATATGGAACCCTCACAGAATGAGAAGCGTCAGATTCAATACTGCTTGGGCACAGTTCAGAGGGGTGAGCAGACTAATATGGGTTGAAGCTCCTTGGAATTGACTGAAGAGCGCACACAGGTGAGTTTGTTAGGTCTTCAGGGCAAGATCAGATGCTACAAAAAAGGCAATATACAGGAGCAGAGAGTGCCAGAGACCGCATGGTATGTATTGGAGGCAAGCCAGTGGCTGTGTTTGTTAGGAGAGCGAGCATGACAGTGGGCACCGACCATTACAAATGCTGGATGTCAGAATAGGTCATCAATATCAGTTTAGTGGAGGTCTGATATAGAACATTCAATTCAATTCAGAAGTTGTTGGTTCGTGTATAGCAATAATCAATATAGCGCAACGTTTTAGGCAAGACTGCCCTTCCTCAGGCTAAGCATGTCCTAGATGAAGTTCCAGAGAGGACTGAAATAGCAGCAGCTATTCTAAGGTTAGGCCATCAAAACTTCTGGAAAACCCCCCTAAAGGCCGGGGCCCCACATAGCATAAACGTCTTAGCAAAAACTGCGGTATTTTACATTAACTGCAAAGTGGATCTGATTCTGGCTAATCCCATCCACACATTGCGGCAAATAATCCGTAGCGGAAATGCTGCAATTTAAAAAAAAATGCTTGCTTTTTTGCAAATAGCAACATGTCAGTTATATCTACGAAATCGCTGGTGGTTTGCGTAAAGGGATAATGGAAGCAGAAAGTCCGCAGAGGAAAACTCTGCGGACTTTCTGTGAAAAGGGCTGCGGGAATAATCACAGTGTGTTTCTGTCGCGGTTTTTCCCGCATCACTTTTTGGCTGCAGCTTGCTTCATGGGACCTTAGCCTAACTCCACTTTACTCTATGTTGACCTCCCTCTTCTCTTTCTAACTTCTAATATATAATATATGTATGTGGTTTTTATATTAAGATTTATTATGCCAAAATGTGGTGGAAAAACTTTAAAAAAAATATAAATAAAACTTTCTGAAAGTGCTTTGTAATAACAAACTTTTTTTTTCTCAATAATATTTTTATAAATCATTGCCAATTGATTTATTATAAAGCAGTCAAGAAGAGAGACATTACCCCTTAAATATGGAATATAATAACTTTAATATGGAGAAGTTGAGGGTATAAAAAAGAATCATGGGATGAAGGGGGGTGTAGAAGGCTGTGGACAGTAGGAATAGCCAACATAAAGAATATCAGCATGCCATGCTTTATGTCTTGCAATTGTATAGAAATCAGCAGAAGCAGTCTTTAATATTGGAGCCCGTGGGCTAAACATTAGCCACTTGTTACAAATAATGCTAGGAGAGCCAGAACAGCAGAATGGATGACTACACACAGAGTCCAACGGACTCCATTGACTATAATGAAATCCGTCAGGTATCTAATATTCTAAAACTGAAACCGACAGAGAAAAAACTTCTTTGTGCAGGATTTTTTTTTCTTCATTGATTTTCAGACTTAAAGGGAATCTGTCAGGTCAATCTAGGACACTAAACCAATCACAGGTCTTTATAGACCTGGGGTTAGTGTCCCAGATTGCCCTGTGGTAATGCAATCCACAGGCGCATTAAAAATAAAAAAACCTTTATACTTACGTAGATAAGGGTCCGATCGACGCTGTTTAGTGAGATTGGTCCAGCTTATTCATGAAGCACGCCTCCCGCACCTGCGCTGTTTTTCAGTGAAATCAAAGATGGACACCCAGGCTTCACTGTGCAATTGCCGGAGGTACGGGACATGCGCACTGAAGCCAAGGCGTACTCCTCTGGCTTCATTGAAGAACTGCGCAGGTGCGGGGAGTACAGCGGCAGGGTGAGTATAAAGCTTTTTTATCTTTAATGTGGCCATGGATTGCGCTATAACAGGGTGATTTGGGACACTAAACCCCAGGTCCATATGGACGTGTGGGTGGTTTAGTGTACCAAATTGCCCTGACAGATTCCCTTTAAGCTCTGACTCCAGTGTAGATGTGAACATAGCCTTACCCTAATTATTAAATGTTTACCAGTGTCACTTAAGAAATTGGTAGAGGTCTCCTTTAACTCATATAATGCTTTCTTCTCTTGATTTTCTTTAGCCCATTTACTACTTTTTGGGAGATAATCTGTCACTTAAATTATTCATTTCTCCTTTAAATGTGTCATGTTCTTCTCTAATAATCACTTCACAATTGTAACCCAATGTCTATACAGTATTCATTTCTCCAGTGTAGCATGTCTATTATTTCCCAGATATAATCTGACCTTCATTTAATTTTATTTATTAATCAAAACGTCATTGTGTGCGATTTTCTGTGGGATGAGACGGTGAAGGTCATCTCTCCTTGAACAGCTCACAGGATTTGTTCAATGAATGGTGTAATACATGTCCAGCAGAAGGATATGTACTGACCTTAACCATCTTTCCCTATTTTGGTTATTTGCTGTTCAATCTTTGTGGATTAAGAGATCTAGATATTCAGTGGAACATCATCTATATTATGAGATGTTCTCAATAGAGAAGATCCTGGTACAGTCGTCACGCATCTCATAATACCACATTGATGACATGCCTTTGATGATAGGGCTTATCTCAAGGAAATAATGGTTCTTATTGAAAAGATCCAAGTAGTGTTAGGAGACTTACTACAACAATGCTCCATGGGGAAAAGTATGCAAATCAGCTTTCCTCCAAAAAGGAAGAACATTTTCTCATGTTAGCTGAACCAGATACTCACACCTGTTCATTTGGGGGGAATTTTTGGTT
This sequence comes from Leptodactylus fallax, assembly GCA_947044405.1. Lineage (NCBI taxonomy): Eukaryota > Metazoa > Chordata > Amphibia > Anura > Leptodactylidae > Leptodactylus > Leptodactylus fallax. The sequence continues at coordinate 141,637 of CAMRHE010000148.1, read as the reverse complement.
TAGCTGTAATGAGAAAATTTTTTCCCTTCTGGAAGACAGTTGGTTTGCTTGATAGAAATTACAGCTGCAATTCAGTTCAGTCATCATTTTAAACGATATTTACTAATTTCATCATTTATGAAATGCACTTGCTAACTGGTTCCTAAGTAGGAGTAAAGACATTAACATTTGGATAAAATAGTAGCTGGAATGACAATGGTCAGTGCTGTGCAAAAATTTTTTAGGCAGGTGTGGAAAATGTTGCAAATATAGTGTTCATAGTTTATTTTTGTCAATTAACAAAATAAAATAAGTAAACAATTTAGAAATATTTGGTGCGACAATCTTTTGGAGGAGGAGTCCAGGAAGTAATGATACGGCACCCAAAGAACCCAAATCCCAACATCATTGAGTCTGGAATTATATAAAGAGACTAAGGCTAAGGTCCCACGTGGCGTCCCGCAGCAAAAAAGCGCTGCGGGAAGAACCGCGGCAGCAACACATTGTGGTTTTTCCCGCTGCACTTTTGACAGAAAGTTTGCAGAGTCTTCCTCTGCAGACTTTTTGCTTCAATTACACCTATAGGGAAACTGCCGGTGTTTCCGTTGGTATAATTGAAATGCTGCTATTTCTAAAACCGCAACAGTTTTGGAAATCGCTGCGTGTCCGCAGCACTTATTTTAACGCAAACTGTGACTGTAAAACGCTGCGTTTTTTTCCACTGCGTTTACACCACGCGGGGCCTCGGCCTAAAGGATTTGAGCAAGCCTACATCCACAGAAGATCTGTGGTTAGCTTTCCAAGATGTTTGGAACAACCTCCCTGCCGAGTTCCTTCAAATACTGTTACAAACATACCTAGAAGAATTGATGCTGTTTTGAAGGTATGGTTAGAAAGTGTGGTCACGGCAAATACTGTAATTATGTGATTTCGATTTCTCTTTTGTTCATTCACTTTATTTAGTTAATTGACAATATTAAACTATTAATACTTCTATTTTTGAAGTGTACCGCATCTTTTCCACACCTAAATAAAATTTTTGCACAGTTCTGTAAAAGGTATTAGGCTGGGGCCCCACACAACGTTTTGCAGTCTCATCTAGTGAATCCCATCCACACACTGGAAAAATACATGCAGTGGACATGCTGTGATTTCCAACACCGTTGGGGTTTTGAAAATCCCAGGATGTCAATTATACCTACAGAAACGCCGGCAGTTTCCCTATAGGTATAATGGAAACAGAAAGTCCTGAGGACTTTCTGTGAAAAGTGCTGCAGAAAAAAACGCAATGCGTGGGGCCTTATCCTTAAAGGCTTTTTTACTTGCTCTGTCTTGTATAAATATAGCTTAAATGGTGTCCGTCACCTAGGTGAAGCATACTAAACTAGCAAAACAGATCAGGTCAGACTCATCTGAATATAACACTTTTTTCATTTATTTAAGATTATGCAAATAAGCAATCTGGAGCACTGAGGGTGGCTCTGTTGTTCCAAACTGCTATGCCCAGAATATGCACACTGTTCTAGTTTAAGTGAAAGGGCCAGGTGACATTTCAGGGCCCTGTCCCTCATAGAAGAAAAGGGGGGAAGGAGGGCGTACTAGAACATTGTGGGGTATAACAGTAATGAAAATAACAGGTCTTTGTAATGAGCTTTTCTCCTATAAGGGACTCAAGGCTCAGGGAGCGTTGTTGAGCAGGGATGTTAGTGGTTGCCGTATAGGCACTCATCCCCACTTAACACCCACTAGTTAGTTGTTATAATAATAGTCCTTTAATAGTCCCACAATGGGGAAATTCAGTGTGTTACAGCAGCAAAGATAAGCAGATACAAATACAAATACAACATGTACAGGAATGTTCCAAGGTGAGAGGCATTACATTAATAGCAGACAGACAGATAGGACGTAGCAGAGGAGGGGGGGGGGGGATTTAACAGGCAGAGAGATATTTCAGTTCTCTGTGTGTAATGATCTCCGCTTAGGTCGGTGTTGGTTGTACAGCCTAACCTGCGGTGGGGAGGAAAGACTTCCGATAGCGCTCCTTCTCACACCTAGGGTGGAGCAGTCGGTCACTGACAGTACTGCTCAGCGCGATCACAGTCTCATGCATGGGATGGGACTTCTTCTTCTGCATGGAGCTCACCACGGACAATATCCTTCTGTCACCCACCACCTGCACTGGGTCCAGTGGGCTCCCCAGGACAGAGCTGGCCTTTCTAATCAGCTTGTCAAGTTTATTTCTGTCCCTGGTTGATATACTGCTCCCCCAGCAGGCCACTCCAAAGAAGATGGCTGATGCCACTACCGAGTTGAAGAAAGTTCTAAGAAGTGCCCCCCGGATTCCAAAGGCTCTCAGTTTCCTAAGCAGGTAGAGCCTGCTGTGGCCCTTCCTGTACAGGGCCTCCATATGATCTGCCCAGTCCAGCTTATTATTAAGGAGCAAACCCAGGTACTTATAGGTGTTCACAATCTCGATGCCCGTCCCCAGGATGTCCACTGGTTTAGGAGGGCTTCTGCCTTTGCGGAAGTCCACCACCATCTCCTTGGTCTTGCCCGCGTTAATCTTCAGGTGGTTCCGGTGGCACCAGTCCACAAAGTCCTGGTTCAGTTCTCTGTACTCCCTGTCATCATCATCTGTGATGAGACCCACTATTGCAGAGTCGTCAGAATACTTCTGTAGGTAGCAGCTGGATGAGTTGCACCTAAAATCTGCAGTGTACAGTGTGAAGAGGAAAGGGGCGAGAACCGTACCCTGAGGTGCCCCCGTATTACAGATCACGGTACCTGACACACAGTCTCGGGCTCTCACATATTGAGGTCGATTTGTGAGGTAGTCTAGGATCCAGTTGGAGAGGTGGTGGTCCACTCCAGCAAGGCACAGCTTGTCCCTCAATAACCTGGGCTGTATGGTGTTAAAAGCACTGGAGAAGTCAAAGAACATTATTCTCACTGTGTTCCCTGGTTTCTCCAGGTGAGACAGAGCCCTGTGCAGAAGATGGATGATGGCATCATCTATCCCAATGCCCGGCCGATAAGCAAACTGGAAGGGGTCCATAGCGGGGCTCACTAGAGGGCGGAGATGTGTGAGAACCAATCTCTCCAAGATCTTCATCAGGTGGGATGTCAGTGCTACAGGTCTGTAGTCGTTGAGGTCCATAGGGTGGGGTTTCTTTGGAACTGGTACCACACAAGAAGATTTCCATAATTCAGGGACTATTTCCTGCCTCAGGCTCATATTATACATATATGTAATTATACCACACAGCTGGTCCCCGCAAGTCTTAATTAGCCTTGCACTGATGTCATCTGGCCCTGCGGCTTTCCTCACCTTGATCTTTTTCATCTCCTTCCTCACCTGGGCCCGTGTGAAGGTCAGACTGTGGCCAGATAAAGACGAATTTCTGGATTTACTGGTCTGTTGGGAAGTGGCCGCATGGGGAATCCAATCAGTATATTTTTTTGACATGTGGGAGGAAACCGCAGTACCCAGTGGAAAACAATGCAAACACACAGAGTACATACAAACTCCATGCAGATGTTGCCCTTGGTCACATTCTAGCTGAGGACTCCAGCGCTGCAGGGCTGCAGTGCTAACCAATGAGCCACCCTGCAGGCATTAGTGCTACAGATTGCTTATTTGCATATTCTGAAATTAATGAATATCTCTGTAATGAAAGCACAATTTTTCGTGGGGGAAAAGGTGTTAAAATTAGGTGAGCCTGGTCTAACTAACTGCGTTGCTGGTGTAGTTTGCTTCACCCTGGAGAAAGACTCCCTTTAATAATTGTATTATGAATAGTAATGTACTTTTCTGGTCTACTTTGCATGTCAATCCCTTTCCATCTACCTGCTGTCAGTGTATGCAAATATACTTGCTTACATCTAGAAGCTGAAAACCTGTACAGAGCTAACACGTTAGTTATATTTAGTTAGTTGGTACATTAATTATATGATGTTTCATGTCAAGGCATTACAGAATAACTCTAATTCCAGGTTCTAGTAACTTAAGGTGGTATTACATGGGCAGGTTTCTTACAGTACTGGGCGCGGATTTCTGATATGTATGTTGATCGCCCCTTGTTATTTCACAGTGTAGTGACAGGAAAGAGCAGTCAGCTGCTAATGTGAGTTCTCGTGCCCCTTCCTCCCATGCATTTTGCACCATGCTGGCAGCACATACCCTGACTACATCGGAGATATGCTGCCGACTAGCGATCATATTTTAGACCAGATAAAAGATACGATCAGGCAACAACCAAGTGTTTGTTCATTTGGTAGTTGATCAGGGAATGAACGGTTTCCTGCTCTTATTCATCCAGTCATCGGTCTGTGTAATACATTCTTTAGAGACTGCTGTGGTGGAAATGATGTGCTGAGCAGTTGTTTATCATGGCACAGTGCAAGTTACAGAGGAAGAAGTTGGAGCTATGTTTTTGTTAATACAGTATTTTCTACTTTCAACACCTTCATCCCCATTTTGATCCAGTTGTTTTTCCCCTCTGCATGTTACATAAGATACCCTCTCCTTTATTCTCCTGAATTCTCTACTGTCTTCCTTCACTTTTACATCAACTTTACAGTGTATTGTTCAATGAAATAATGCATCATCTACCTTTGATTATATTCTTGACTTTGTTTTAGCAAAACTCTAGCCCCTCCACATTGATCTTATTTCTGTGGAATAAAGAGCAGTAAGACAGACATTTCACTTCTCTAATATGTATCCTAATAGATAACCTTTTTGTGTATTTTCTTTCATTTTGACTTATCATAGTGTTCATTTGACAGTAATGCTAATACAATTATTGTTTGATATTAGGTAGGCTTATATAATTGCTGTTATATAATAATGAATATACAATGCAGGCAAAAAGGATCATGGAAAATGATGTTATTTTTAAAGAGGGATCCAAAGTTATCAGTGGCATATGGTAATTTTTGGTAGCTTCACACTTAAGGCATTCATATACTGGAGATACAAGTTGGTAGTAATGGTTGACAGTTTCAGCAGGTTCATCCAAGAGTTGTATCCATGTATCCAAATATTTCATAAAAGATCACTTGCACTGCGTGTCTCCCTTCAGATTGCCAAACAAAATGAGGTCAGAGAATTAGAGTTTTTAGGGTGTTCATCATCGGCAGTGGTGCATTTAAGGTAGATAAGTATTAGTATACTTCACATATGCACATGATGTCATGTTACAGAAAACAGTCTGGCAGGTGAATAACAGCAGGTGGAAGTTTATTTAGAAGTGAGCTTAGAGCAAAAATAGATTTAGAGATAGAGGTAGTTTAAGAGAAATAATGAAATAAATAAAACAGAAAGACATGGACATAAAGTCTCTCTGAAAGAGGTTGAGAAATCTGGTTCTGCAACCTGCCATTAGAACGTCCTCTTACAATCACCGTCACTCAAATTTGAGAATTTGCATAATTATACATGTGAAATATAGTTAATTCTAAAAAAAAAAAAAAAATCATGTGGCCTAAATATAAGATTGTCTCTTGTCAAGGCAGTTATTTCTAATATTTAGGCTAATAGTTCCAAAAACAAGCCTTCAACCAAGATTTCTGGACTTGTTTCTAAGTTGTTAGACCATAGGTGGACATTCTTGAAAGGAACAAACAAGCCGCATGTGAAAATTCCAGTAATAATGTATAAGCTATAAGCTGCAATACAATGTAATACCAATTGATTATTAGTGAAGACTACAATGATTATTTTTCTTTATGAGTCATATGGTAGTATAATAGAAATATAACTTCCCCTACATTCTTTTTTATTAGTATGTAATCATCTTAATGTTGATTGTAAAAAAGGGGTGCGCAAATACAGTCCCATTGTACTCTTGTAAGGACAGTCCTGTCTAAAGTGTAGTTTGTGAGGATCTAACCAAACCACCTGTCTGGCAAATCAGCTGTGTTGTCAGCTTTATATGTAAGATGTATGCTGCTCTGATTTATTGGACTATTCCCATTTTAGACATTTCTTTAAATGTCTGATATATGAAGGTGCCAACTCTGGGAGCTGCAGATTTCCATAGCTGCAGAATGCAGTCAGAGGATAGCTGTGCATGTATGCAGCCCTCTCCATTCTCTTCTGTGGCAGTTGAAGGACCTCTGTTCTGGATATAGGTGTGGGTCTTAGAGGTGGATCCTGCAGATCTGTCTTAAATACCTAAGGTGGGAATACTATTTAATCTACACATTAGTTAAGTAACAAACATAAGTGACTGTAGATGCTTACATTTGAAGTCATAGATTAAAACTGAAAAACACGAGTGAAACGTTACTCTTTCTTTTCAGCACAATCTGCAGTTTGTGAAACATGTTCTGTAAGGGTTCATCTAGTAACCTGGCACTTTACATCAGGTCCCTTTAACTCTAAGTTCACTTTATGCGCTATGATTGCTTCATTGTTTGATTGCTTTGCTGTTTACAGTGCTGAGTATTGGTGAAGGCGGATTTTGGGAAGGATCAGTGAAGGGTCGAAGTGGATGGTTTCCTGCAGACTGTGTAGAGGAAGTGCAGATGAGGCAGCCAGATCCACGTCAAGGTATGACAAGCACAGTTGTGACCTATGTGCAGACCTGTTTAAGCTATATGGAAAAGTTTCAGCTTGTATTGTATCAGTGGGTACTTTAAAGTTGTACATTAAAACATTGTAGGACTTCATTGTGACTCATATATAGATGGCTTTGTCTTTTAGAAACTCGTGAAGATCGGACAAAGCGTCTCTTCAGACATTACACTGTTGGTTCATATGACTCATTCACTTCTCATAGGTAAGCAGTTTCTAATATAGTTAACAATATGTAAAATCCAAGGTAAATTTAAGGTGGTCATACACTTTAGATCGCTGATGGCTGGCTTGTATGGTCAGCAGCTGTTATTCCCAACCCCCCACCCCAGTTTTCATGCACGTGTTCTCAATGGGAGAGTGGAGGAAGCGACTGTCAGACAACTTTGGCAGCAGCCTATCTTCTGTGACAATAAAGGATCAGGCATACTGAGATTTAACAGCTTGATCCTTCTTTCCACTGACATGTGCCATCAGGGGAGACACCCCATACACATTAGATGTTTGTCCAGTCCTTCCAAAAGCAACAGGTTTGGATGATGTGCATCTAATGTGTATGGCCATTTTATAAATTGAAAGGAGTTGGACCCACTTTTGGTGTTTACATTTTGTCTGGATTTATTGCAGCATGTACAGGGTTAATGCAGATGGACAAAATTGAGTACATGGCCTTCTTAGCTTCATATTTGTGTAAAGATGGAAGCATAGCTGATCTTTAGAGTCATTTAGAATGACCTGTTCTTTGAATTTTTGCAGTGATTATGTCATCCAGGAGAAAGTTGCTCGATTGCAGAAGAGGGAACTGGAGGGATTTGGTTTTGTGTTGAGAGGAGCAAAAGGTATGTCCACATTTAGAATGCTATGTTGTTCAACTAGGTGCAAAGTAGAAAACTGTCAAATGTATTATTTTAGAGTAGTATGTTGCATGTGAGAGTGTGGAAATCAGTTTCCACCACCTTTAAAGGAATTTGGGATTTTAGGAAAGTTTCATATGAGCAGGCAGTGGTACAAAATAAAGCTCACACAGGGCCAAATAAAATAAATCAGGGTGGAGTGAGGGGGGAAAGATGTATTCAAAGTGCAATATCACCTATCAGTGTGCTGTCTCAGCAAATGTCTAAGCAAAGGGGTTGAAAGTGTAATTTCAATAGTTCTGTTCTTATAGGGTGGTAACACTCTTAGGAATAATGAGACCATGGTGACTACTCTCAGCCTGTTTCAGCTATTGGGTGACATGCAGGGTTCAGATTCCCTCGGTAACAGTTGGGGCTTATCATCCATAAAGGAGGGGCTGGGAAATAAAGGAAGGTAAAGGGCTTAATAAACAGCAAAAGAACTGGAGAGAAAAAAAAATGCATGCCTCAGACGGAAGAGTCCTCATTGACAGTCTCCCCAGCCAGTGTCAGGAAAATGGGAAATGGAAAGTGGTCTTTGCCCAAAAGTAATAGTTCTATGGAGATGGGCTGGTAGAAGGGTGATGAGGCTCTCCCAAGTAGTGAAAAAGTGCTCCACCCTTTTTTTCTTTACGTAATGAAGCCTTCATTCAATCCATGTGTATAATGAAAAATAACTTTTTCAAAAATAATCTGATTGTGGGTACAGTTGGGCTAAGCCACATCTGATGGATACTCTTACTTCCTGTGGCTGCAACCAGTAAACAGTTTGAGGCAGCCAGTCATTTTTTTTTTAAAGTCTGTTTACCCATTCCAAATATATGGCCCCTGGCAGCTCTTCTCCAAGTGGGTGATAACTTTTTGTTGTTTTCAGAGAAAATAACAGTTTACCACCCTCTAAGAAAACAAGAACTAATTTACATATAACATTCCAGGGGCCATATTTTTTGAACAGGTGGCTGGATTAAAAAAATAAACTTCAAGGGTTACAGCAGCATTTGGTACCTGGTGATATCTTGGTATAGTATAGCAGAGTTCAGCAGTGTGTAACTTGGGTCCATTTAATAGATCTACTAAAAATGGATACAAAATGAAGGGCATCTGTTTACATGAAGTTAAGGGTAAAATAAATTGAACCCTATGCAAAAGGATGCACTTTTGTTGGCATTCATTTGTATTTGTTTTTAGCAGTTCCATTAAATATTTTATGATTTACTATTTTCTAGGTTGGTCTCCATGTCCAGACCTTTTTTCCATGTCAGCTATGCCAATGCTAGAAGTGCATGGCAGCGGCTTGTTCCTGTGTTCCTATTGAAAACAAATGCACCACTATTACTTTCAAGTGAAATCAGCCTTAGGCTGAGACCTTACATTGGGGAAATGCAGCTGAAAAAAAAAAAAGAAATCTTTCTACAGTCTCAGAAAAGTAAATGAGATTTCACTTAATCTCATCCACACATTGCGGAAAACGCTGAGTTTTCAAAAATGCAGCATGTTAATTTTACCTGTAGAAACCCTGCATTTTCCCTATAGGCTTAAATTATGTGGAGGCAAAACAGTGAGGAGTGAAAGGACTTTTGCTATGTTGGTTTTTGCTTCTTTTCCGCTGTGCTTTTTGTGCACTTTTTTTTAACCACATTTTGCTACTTGTAGCCTTAGCCTAACTCTCTGTTTTATATATTACTGTGCAGAAAAGACATACAACTATGGAAGAAATGTATATCGCAAATGACAGATTAGCTAATAGTTGTGTGAGTTTTGTGTGAGAATTTCCAGTTACAATTTGTTAATGTTTTATCAAATTAAATCTTCTCGTAGCAGAGACCCCGATTGAGGAGTTCACACCTACACCAGCTTTCCCTGCTCTTCAATATCTGGAGTCTGTGGATGTCGATGGTGTAGCATGGCGAGCAGGTCTTAGGACAGGAGACTTTTTGATCGAGGTGTGGAATCCTTGTGCTGTCATATACCTTAAAGTCATATTCAGAAATGGTTGTTTTGTTGCTTTTTTGCCTCTGAACATTGAAAACTGTATGCAAACACGACATTCTATTTTCATAGAGTATTGTAACACAGTTTCTATAAATACATATTGTTATAATGATGTTAATGCGATGATAAAATCCACATTTTTTGCTTTGGTTATTGGTGCCTCGTGTGAATTTACCCTGATGAAGTCCATAGTGAAATCAGCCATTAACAGTTAACAAGGGCAAACAAAATTGAAGAAGTTTCAAGCAAAGAGGGTTTACCTTGAACTTTTCTAGTCTTTAACATGTCTTAAGTTTTGGTTTCGCCTAAGAGTTCCCCCTTTCTTTTCTTTAGGTAAATGGAGTAAATGTTGTGAAGGTTGGTCATAAACAAGTGGTATCTCTTATTCGCCAAGGGGGTGCTCATCTAACCATGAAGGTTGTATCTGTGAGTCGCAAACCTGAGAGTGAGGAGGCCATGCGTAGGAGGGGTAAGAATATATATATATGTAATACTAGAGTGTATGTAACAAGCGCATGCAAGGACATTATTATAATTTTTGTTAGCAGTTTCTTAGTGTGTATTTGGTATGTTGCAAAAAATAGTCTTTTATCAAATCTATTGTCTACTACGCTTCAATGATAAATGACAAACACCTGGCAATAAAGCATTCTATTTCCACACTAATGTACAGTTCTATTGTTCTCGGGGTCCTCCAGGCTTAGTTTACTTGGCAGCAGTGATGATGTGCCATTAAGCTCAGCAGGGAGGACCATGGCAGTGGCACTGGAAGCAGCAAGGTAGGTTGGAGAGTGAGCAGTGTTTAATGTAGATAAAATCTGTGAGTATGTTTATTTTACCTTAGTTTTTAAGTATAGTAATTTGGACAGCCTCTGTAAGCATGTCCAACACCAGTAATATCCGGTAAAACTACATTAGATTTCTTGTGTGAGATACCAGATTCCTAGAATTTTCAGACTAATAGGAGATTGGTTAACCGAGTATAATGTAGATTTAAAGATAAAGAGGAAGATATCAAACAGTTATTAATATACAGTAGATAAAGTGTATGAAATAGCTTCTAAGGCTATGTTCACATTGGCATCGGGTGTCCATCCGATGCACATATTTTTCCATGGTATTTTTTTTCATATAATGTCATCAATAGCAAACTCCTGAAAAAATATCATAACCAATGAATGCAGTGTATCTAAAAAAAATGGCAAAGAGGCAAAAAACACCATAAAATGTAAAAGAAAAGGCTTCAGTAAACACTACGTATGTAAGGTTATTCATAATAACCATAATAACCTGTAGCATTTGAACACATCGCTTTTAATGGTGTTTTTCACAGTAAAAAAAAAAAAAAAAAAGCTGATATATACACACACACACACACACACACACACATATATATATGTATGTATATAAAAACACTTGTGTGAAACCAGCTAAAGGCCGGGGCTCCACGCGGCATAAATGCTGCGGTAAATGCCTCTTTAGTTATATCTATATGGAAATCGCCAGCGCTTCCCTAGGTATAATTAACATGCTGTGATTTCCAAAAATGCAACAGTTTTTGAAATGGCAGCGTTTACGCTGCTGATATTTTTCTGCTATACGTGGATTGGATTCACTAGACTCCCATCCACTTTGCAGGGACTGTAAAATCAGGGGACTGTTTACGCCACGTGGGGCTTCATCTTTAATATATGCACTACAAGTCAATGTGTCTCCAGTGTGTGGACGAGATTTATTATAATATTGTCCACTTTGCTGGTCCTTTAGGCTAAGGCCTCACGTTGCGGAAACTCAGCGTTTTTTTGTTGAAGATTTTGCTGTGCTTATTGAGCCAAAGTCAGTAGTGGATTTATCGGAAGGGAAAAGAATAAGTGTTTCCTTTATATTTCCCATTCCTTTTCAAGCCACACTTGACTTTGGCTTAGAAAAACACAACAAAATCTGCAACAAAAAAAACCAGCTTTTACGAAACGTGGGGCCTCTGCCTTAATATGGTGTGGAGTTTCCCCATGCAATTCTGCAATTAAGCTATTTACTGTAGATTACTTTTATGCATCTGGTTTCTAGCTGGCTTGCTGTTACCGTTATTTTGTGGCAGATACAAAATAGTTTTGTACCTCAAGCCAGAAGAAAAAGTCAGACTTGGAGGACTTTTTTGTCCAGCAATTTCTGATGGATATGCACCAGATGGTCACCTGGCACAGATGTGAACATAGCTTAAGAAGCTATTTCATGCAAAGTATAAAGATACAGTATCTTACCTTAATTTTCAGAAGTTTTTTTTATATAAATAATATAATAAAACAGTAAAAATTACTGAATTGATACTAAAAGTGTAGCTGTATCTTAAAGAAATATATGGAAATTTTTTCTTATTGCCAATGACAGATGACAGGCCGGAGACAGCTTATGGGCTTCTGACTTCAAGCTGTAAAATCTGTGGCATGTGTTTGAGAATGTAGGCTGCAGTAGAAATATTGAACTTTCCTGTAGTTGCCTGGACAGTATATTCAGATCACTTCAGCTGTATCTTAGAAAACCAGTAGAAAATTTATCTCAAATAACTTGTTTGAATTTGAACATCCTTCAGCCCTTTCTTAACATCTACCATACTATTATGGTGGAAGGCGGTTGTTTAAATATGGTGGCTGCTCAGGAGCTGAGTGGCCTCAATAGCTGCTGTGGAAACTTGGCGATAATGAACCCTTCCATTATGGCCTCCAAACTGAAAAGAAAGGGCCTACCTTTGTTGCCCCCGCCGGCTCCTCCCGTTTTCCTCTGTGGACTTTTTGTCCCTATTATACCTTTACGGAAACCGCCAGCGTTTCCGTAGGTATAATTGACATGCTGCGATTTACAAAAATGCAACATTTTTTGAAATCGAAGAATGTCCGCTGTGGAAATTTTTCTGCAATGTGTGGATGGGATTCTGGCTAAACTTTGCAGGTACTGTAAAACGCTGCGTTTTTTTCCATGGCGTTTCCGTTGCGCCAAATCATGATGTTTTTGTAATGTGGGGCCCTGGCCTTACAGCACATCGTACAAATTTTTACATGGTACCACTACAAAGTTAAATTTGTCTCGCAAAAATTAAGTGGTCAATATGGCCCTGTGAATGGAAAAATAAAAGAAATTATGGCTCTTGGAAGGCAGGGAGACAAAAACAAAAACTGAAAAATGCCTGTGGAGTGAAGAGGTTAAAATAATTTACCAAAAATACAGGATTTTGTTCAACTTGTCCCACATTGTGACATGCATATACGTCATGTGTGGGAGGTAATTTTCCCACAGTGTTTAACATGTACGTCATTGTGATCTTGAACAATCAGTGGGAATGTAGCTGTAATTGAGAAACCTCCAGTCCGAGGTGTTTAACCCCTAAAGCACCACCATCAGACCTAACTGCAGTGTAGACAAAAAGAAGCTGCCTGCCAAGCATTGCAATCACCAGGCTGAAAGTTTAATGCTGACCGTGTTGTTTCTATTAAAGGCCCCCAGGGCTGGTCGTGTCTTAGGTATGCCCTAACAGATGCCTATGTATTTTTACTGCACAGGGAAAATGTATCTTCAGATAGACCTAGGACAGTACAAAAAAGATTTAGAAATGAAAGTCCTTTACTGTAATTGGACTCAATAAAATGGAAAAAATAAATGAACTATTTTTTGGTTAAATAAAAGTCAATGAACAGTTAAAACACATACATAATACTTATCTAATACTTACTAGATATTCTTGTACTCGTAATGACCTATACAATACAGTTTATTGAAAAAAGAAATATAAGAAAAAGAATGGTGAAATTGTTCCATTATACAAAGTATACAAGTGGAACTCTACAATATATGTACACAGAAAATATAACTTGGGCTAAGGTCCCACGTTGTGAAAACACTGCATTTTACAGTATGAGATTATGGGTTATTCATCCAGCGTGGCGGAAAAGCAGCATGTTAATTTTAGCTCCAGAATTGTGACCGTTTTCATTGCAACCGTTTTCAAAAATGTCAGAGTTTTTGGAAATTGCAGCATGTCAATTATACCTGCGGAAACGCTGGCGTTTTCCCTATAGGTATAATATGGGCAGAAAGTCCACAGAGAAATATGAAAGCGCAATGAAAAACGCTGCAGAGAAAAACGCGATGCGTTTCCGCTGTGTTTTGTTCCGCTGCTTTTTTTTACTGCATTTCGCTATGTGGAGCCTTAGACTTATTCTGAAGATTTGTGTGCAAAGATCCTATGCACACCTATGTGACCCTATCTTTCTGCTCATAGTAAAGGGTAACACAATACTGCAGGATTAGACTGTATACAGGTTTGTTTGTAGTCTGTACCTGTAAGGAGCTGTATCAAGGGAAAGAATGATCGGGCATTAGACATCAGTGTGCCTGATCCTTTGTTCTCACAAAGATAAGACACTTCCAGAGGAGTTTAACAGTGGCTTATTCCCCTCTTCCTATTGAGAACACATGCGCTCACAGCCAGCTATGGGTATAAGGGATCAGGAAGAATAACTATCGGTTGAATGAACACTTGGCTGACAGCTACTGTATGTATGGTGTATGTCCAGCTTCACACTGCCATCGCTCTGCTGTATTTTTGCCCATCACATCTTCACTAAGAAAGAGCTGACATCTTTAATGCACGCAACAATGCTTTGGAATCTGATCTGCCACGTTAATTAATTCTTCTGGTTATCTACGATTATCACAAGTGTGTTAAGCGGATTCCTTTCATGTTTAAAGATCAGATGGAGTTCCTTAATCTCCCACATTTAATAGAAACACGCTTTTTACTTTGTGATGTTGAGACATTCTGTGACACTGTTCCTTGGCTGGTTTAGACTATATATGACTCCCAGTTCTTTCATGTACATACAGTAAATACAGCAGTCAAAGAATAATACACTTTCTTTAAAAAAAATAAATAATAATAATACTTTCTGCAGTAAATGGAATTGTCAGATGCAATAAAATATATTTAGGCTAAGGTCCCATTTAACGAAATGCAGCTAAGAAACTTCAAAAAAACATAGCAAAAACGCATTGGATTTTTATCAACTGAGTTTTTCTCTGTATATTTTCTTCCCCTATTAAATATATAGGGAAAACATTTGTGTTTCCACAGCTAAACTTGACATGCTGAGTTTTTGAAAATGGCATTTTTCCACTGCTTTTTTTTAATGCAATGTCTGAATGAGATTAAACTATATCTCATTCACTTTGCTGGTACTGTAAAACGGAGCATTTTTTTCCTGTAGCATCCAAAAACGCTGCATATCCTCAACTGGGACAATAGGCTGAGGCCCCACGTTGGAGAAATGCAACTTTTTTGTTGCAAATTTTGCTGCAGTTTTTTGAGCCAAAGTCAGGAGTGGATTCAGCAGAAGGTTGAAGTATAAGTGCTTGCTATAGATGTCCCATTCCTTTTGTAGCTATTCTTGACTTTGGCTCAAATAAGCAGCAAATAAAACAAAAAAAAAAGAAAAAAAAAGCTGCGTTTCCATAACGTGGGGCCTCAGCCTTAAAGGATATTCCTGAAAAGTATTTATATATTGAATCAGAATATAGGTTGATAAATCAGAATAAAATGCTTTATTTTGTAAAGTTTACCATTTCAACAGCTCATAGTCTGGGTAGGATTCCTGGCTGGTAGATATAGTTGTATGGGAAACAGAGAAAACCTATGCTCATTGCCAACCATATGGCCCATTTCTTTTGATTCCTGTAGTTAAAAAATGTCAGGTCAAGAAAATGTGATCTTGTGCAATGTCATGTAAATTGTGCAGAAATAATTCCTCACGCTTCATGGTAACGAATCGCATTGTAAACTAAAGACATGTCGGAATAGTCTTTAGAAAGGCTATTCTACTCCTATCTTTGCTGTTGCATCACACCCCCCTGCGATGTCCTGGTCCTCCTATCTCGTGTAGGAAAAGAATAAAGATGGCCACCGAGCATGCGCAGAGCTGCTCGCGTAAAGATGGCTGCCGAGAATGCACTGTCGGCTCTGCGCATGCTCGGCAGGCATTTTTATTCTATTCCTACATAAGCTAGGAGGACCAGGACATCTCAGGGGGCGTGATGCAACGGCAAAGGTAGGAGTAGAATAGCCTTTCTAAAGACTATTCCTACGTGTCCTTAGTTTAAAATGCATATCCCCATATTCCCAGGCTCTCTACAGCCAGGAAAATAGCTGTTTTTTAATGCGATTCGCCACAAATTAATTCGGATCGAATCGAATTGTTTTGGGAAATTCGACGAAGCTGCCGAATGTAATTTTTGAGAAATTCACTCATCTCTAATTAGTATAATTCAGATTTTACCTAATTCCACGTACTTGGTTGTCAACTTCAATATTTTGTAGTATTATACAAGCTGTATTATTCGCCATTTTCTGAGACTAGGTAGTCAGTGACACAGCTTAGGTGAGATTAGTTGATGGAACAGTGAATCATACATGGCTTTTTAATAAGATACATGTTGGGTTGTAGTTTGTTTTTTTTTCATTAAATCCACTAGTCATATAACATTGGTAGGCTAGAGAGAAGTCAAGACAGGCAGACTAACCAGAGTTGAGGTAGCAGGCCTGGTCAAAGCATGAATCTGGAAAAAAAAAATTAACCCCTTCCCACTCCAGCCATTTTTTTTTTTTTTACACCCCATCTTCCAAAAGCCATAAATTATACTTCAATTCATAGAACCATTTTTCCAAACGATGTACTGGGAACTGGAAAGAAAATTCAGGCTGGAGTGTAACTACATTTGTGCCATTTTCTTATGGGTTTGTTTTTAGAGTGTTCATTGTATAGCAAAAATTATATGTTACCTATATTCTGTGAGTAGGTATGATCCCGGCAATACATAAGATATATCATTTTTGTTATGTTTTAATACCTTTACCAAAATCCAAAAGTTTTAAAAATAAAAAAAAATTATTTGCGTTACCATATATTGGAACCCATAACTTTTTTATATTTCCATGTACAGGGGATTGTCTAACACTTTGGTTCCTTTTCATAAAATTTTTTGGGGGAAAGCAAAAGGGCAATAAATGGTAGTATGGCCATTTTGACTTTTACCCTGCTGTGATATTCACCATGTGGGATAAATATTTTTATATGTTTATAGTTCAGGCATTTTCAGACTTGGGGAGGTGTTTTATGTTTGTTTTTGTTTATATTATGCATAATCTAGTAAAAGGAGGTGATTTGGAATTTTATATATATTACATATTTTTAAAACTTTTTTACATGTTTTTACTTTTACTTTTAAAAGTAGGTGGTCTGATTACCCATACGGTATACTGCAATACTAATTTATTGCAGTATATTGTAAAATCCATTAACTTCTTTTACAGGCTGCCTATAAACAGTCTTGTAGAAATCTTGCAGAGAACACAGGGGTTAAACTCCTGCTGACTCCGTTTGTCCAAGAGCAGACCAGGCATAGTACATCACTCCTACTCAACCTGGTTATCTTACAGCTAAACATGGAACATAGAGAAGGAGGGTATGGTTAAGCTCCCGGAAGATACACATTTCTTTATATATTTCCAAATTTTAATTGTAATTAGTGTAGGACCCCGGCAGATCACATACTGTTGACCTATCCTATGGATAGGTCATCAGTATGAAAATTCGATTTGGGGCTGGAAAACCCCTTTAATTGCCTCTAGCCAAAACAGTTTCTAATCCCTAGCCATCTTCCTTCTTCCTGTGCACCCATGTAATAGTGTCCACTGGCACCTATAGTTTCTCAACTCTGTTTTTTGCCTGTCTTCAAAAATGCTGCTTCTCTTCAGTCAGCAAAGGCAATGGTTGCGGTGGGCTAGTGGGAGACAGATACTCAGAAATTGTGCCCCCCTTCCACCATGTTATATTGATTTGTCCCAGAATGAATATACTTAAATATTCTCCCAAGTAGCAGATAGATACCACCAATCTCCTGAGCATATTTAACTGTGTCTGCAGCTAGTGGGCAGTATAGGGATATTTAGCAAAGTTTAACATTACAAATAATGAGCTAAAGTAACCCTCCACCCTGCTAAAAACTAACTATACATTAAACATGTATGATGTACCTACCTGTTACCTACATGTTGCTGCTGCTGATCTGATAAAATTGCTGCTGACTATACCATACCGCTGCCCTTCTCCATTCCCTGAACCCTACGATCCCCTCAGTTTGCTGGAGATGCAATTTGTCTATAGGCTCATTGTACCAAGCATTCTGGGACTGCACCCTTATACGAGGTTGTTAGAGGTAAGTCGAAGCTATTGTTGACAACCTCTTTTTACAATCTTTACCGGTAGACCCTTTCATCCACTTGCTTAACTTGCCACCGAAATCTGCAGCTGCACTGCAACTATGTGTCTTATAGCTTTACATTGGAAATTAGTTAAACCCCCCCCATCCCCATCTACTCCTACCTCATTGCCCGAGTCAAGAACATTCGGAACTTGGAATATCTAACGGCAAGCCTAAATAATACAGTGGTAGCTTTTGACGCAATTTGGTCCTCATGGGATACCGATTGTATGCTGCAAAATCTCTGACCTACTTCCCCTTCTCTTTTTTTCCCTACTCCTTTTTCCCTCTCTCCATCTTCCTTGTCCTTATCTGTTTTATCTGTTTTGCCCCTTCTTATTGGTTTTCCATTTTATTGTATTTATTCTGCGTAGTTTTGTATTCACCATTTGTTTGTTACTATATTGTAAAATTTAATAAAAATAACAGTAGAAAACAAAAAAAATTGCTGCTGACTACTTCTGGAGCACTGTGTATAAGTCACAGGCACACCACTGCCCTGTAATAGAAGGTGGTGAAGCCTTGGGGGGGGGGGGGTGTTTGTGACTTACAGACAGTGTTCCAGAGAGTCAGCAGCAGCCTTATCACGGATCAAACTGGGAGCCAAACAGAGCAATGGAAGCAGCAGCAGCACGGAGCGCACAGGCAAGTCCATTATACATGTTTAATATACAGTCAGTTTTTTTTTCTTTTTAGCAAGGTGGGGGGTTGCTTTAACTACACACAGAGTGTTAACTAGAATTTTTTCAATACATTTAAAATGACAAGATATCACAATGCAGCGTGTTAACGCTACATCTGGACATAACAGATGAGTCAAAAAGGATGCACAAGGAAGACAAGCTTGCATCTGTTTTATACAGTGTGCTCCTTCTCAGCTCAGTACTCCTCCCACTGTGAGACTTTCTCTGCTTCTTTCATGGTAGTGGCAGCTGTGTTCCAAGGAGGCTGTAGGCACAAGTTGGCCTTGGGAGCTGTTTTCTTGCAAATGAGAGCTTTCCTTTTGTGGCAGAAAAATTGCTTATGCCGACCTCCAACATTGCCAGTTTCCCAGGTAGTATGTGAAGAAATTGTAAAGGTGCAGCTTTTCCATTTTCATCACTAAATTGTGCCTCCTTACCTGAATCTCTGGATGGCTCCCTAGACTGTTGCCTCTCCAGTCTACTCCTTGTCCCGGCTCAGAATACCCATTCTATAAAAAGACACGCAGAAAAAGACAGATGCATTACAAGAAACTCAGGGTGAGAGTCACTTGAAGTGGCCAGCAAATCCTGACTTTAATACGCCAAAGAACTGATCTAGATCATGTCCCCCAGCCTACAGATAGAAGCAGCCAGCTCACATTTACAGTTTGTTCTTTGGCTTTCTGCCCAGCAGTCTGCCACCACCAATGCACCCTACACCTACTGCAGATACCAAACCTCCTCTGCTAACTAAATTCCAAGGAAATGAAAAGAGGTTTTGTATCCTTTTTATTTCTATAAAAATGACACAGTAGATTTAGTGCAAGTTTATGGCTATAGACTCCAGTCTATCCCGGACTATTAGATTAACCCCCAATTTCCACAGCTTCAAGCGTAAACTAAAGACATATCTTTTCAGACAGGCCTATCACAACTCCTAATGTAAAACCTTCCGTAGTTAGAATCCCTAAAACCTACCCTCCTCTGTTCACACTCCCGAATTACCTCACAGGATATGATGCCGTATCAGACTAACTTTATATGTCCAGGCACCATCTGCACGTTAAAGGACACGACTGACAGCTCATACAGCTTTATATATGTATAATGACAATAACCTCTATTACAGAATTGTCTGACCATTGTACAAACAATGCTACGTCTGTTGCCGCCCCTGCTACCCCTTGTGTCACTCCCTCTACCTCATAGATTGTAAGCTCTTCCGAGCAGGGCCCTCAGCCTCATTGTGTGAATTGAATATTAGTAAGATTAGTAAATCTATAAAATATACTGTAGATAGATTTAGTCTATATGGCTACGAGGGATGAGTAATTACGATTAATTGAACATTTCACCTCAATTGCGTTTAATGAAGGATTATTTTAAGACCCTCCACTTTTTACACAACACGCCACCATTTATATGCCATGCCACTGAATTCAGGCTTTGGTTATTCACATATCAGTAATCCTGATGGATAGTGAACAGTTACTGAGATATCCTTTAGCCAATGGAGGTGTGAGACAGGATGACGTGTATGCAAAATAATTGAAATAATCGATGTCAGAAAGGTCACGACTTTCTATTTCAGTTATGTTGCGATTAATTGTTCAGTCCTAATGGCTGGTAAGTAACAGGTGGCAAGAAAACCACAGCAGTAAAAAATGATACTCTTACAGTAGACCATCTTAGGATTCTTTCACATGCTGCAGATTTTGTTTCCAGAATTTTTTGTGATTGAAAATCAGTTGCATTCATCTGAATGGGATGAACATAGATATTTCCAACCCCCACTTAGATGAATGAAATTCATTTTTCAGTCACAAAAAATTCTGACAGCACCCTAAGGGTAAGTTCTATGTCCTGCCTAAGTTCCTATGGCAGAAAATGAAGAGGAATTTGAGGTGGACATCCACCTTAGATTCCTCTGCATTTTTCACCTCCTGACTCCTTTCAGCACTTTTTGAGCTGTGAATGCTGTGACTAAATCAACCATGAAATTTGTAGCAAGATTAAGCAGGACCCTTTTGTTTTTTCAGCGTCCTGATTCTACCTCTGCCTCCCAATGAAATCAATGGGAGGTGGAATCTGGGAATCTGATATCCATGTGCTGTGTGTGCCCTCCTCTGACTCATTCATTTCCTGCAGTGAGCCTGGGGCAAACTCAGGACAGGTCCTATTTCTGTCCATTTTTCAGCCTAGGTGTGTATATGGGGCCATAGAAAATAATGAGTCAGTGCGCTAGCTGTTAAAAACATGGCTAGAGCAGGTTGTGTGCATGTAGTGTAACAAAAAAAATTGTATTGTATACAGTGTAATATAGTTTAATGCTACTGGCAAGAGGTAAAGAATAGAGACATAGCTCATATGGCATTCAGAGTTTACACATTTCATCTTTTTTTTTTTATTGTTTATATAGCACCATTAATTCCATGGTGCTTTACATATGAGGATTTACATATGGTACACAAGATATACAAAACAGATAATACAAACATTGACCAACTGGCACTGTGGGATAGAGGGCCTGCCTGCAAGGGCTTACAATCTATGAGGGAAGAGGGATAGAGACAGAAGGTGGGGGCAGAGGCTGTACAGGTGGCGGTGTGGTGACAGTAGCGTTATTGGAGGTTGTAGGCCTTCCTGAATAGGTGAGTCTTCAGGGCCTTCTTGAAGCTTGTGAGGGTGGGGGACAGTCTTGTGGATGGCTTTGTATGTCAGCGTTAGTAGTTTGAACTCTATTTGCTGGGCGATGGGTAGCCAGTGAAGGGATTGGCAGAGGGGGGCAGCTGATGAAGAACGGGGGGAGAGGTGTATTAGGCGAAAAGCACAGTTTAAGGTGGACTGGAGGGGGGCGAGAGTGTTTGCTGGGAGGCCATGGAGAAGAGTGTTACAGTAGTCTAAGCGGGAGATTATGAGGGCGTGAACTAGCATCTTTGTAGTTTCGCGGGTGAGGAAGGAGCGGATTCGGTGGATGTTCTTGAGTTGGAGGCGGCAGGAGGTGTTGAGGGTTTGAATGTGCGGCTTGAAGGATAGGTCAGAGTCTAAGGTTATCCCAAGGCAGCGGGCCTGTGTGACTGGGGTGAGAGTGGTTCCATTAATTTTGATAGATGGCTCAGGTAAGGGGGTCGTGCGTGGAGGGGTGAAGATTATGAACTCTGTTTTCTCCATATTGAGTTTGAGAAAGTGGTAGGAGAGAAAGGAGGCTACGGCTGCTAAAAATTCTGGAACTCTGAACAACAGGGAGGTAATGTCTGGTCCAGAGACATATATTTGAGTGTCGTCAGCATAGCAATGGTAATGGAAGCCATGGGATTCTATGAGTTGGCCAAGGCCTAGGGTGTAGATAGAGAACAGGAGGGGTCCTAGGATGGAGCCTTGGGGGACACCTACAGAAAGATGGCGTGGTGAGGTATGAGGAGATCCAGGAAAGGGCCAGATAGTCTTGGTAGTTTCCGTTGATCCTATGATCTGGATTTACTTATGTTAATGGAAAAAATCAATGTCTTTATGTACATGGCTGGTTTCTTCCATTTACATATTGGAAAATCTTTCTATGAAATGAACTTGACAAATGTAGCAACACTTGCTAGAGCATTCCCTGGCCAAATCATGCATGTTGTCTTGTTGTTGTTTTGTAAGGTTGTAACTGTTATTTTGCCTAGATTGAGTTTGTCATAATTTACAATTTTGCTTCAAAGAAAGAAAAGAGTGAATGTATTTTAAGATGTTTTCTTAATTCTAAATCCGAACTTAATGGTAGGGGTCCAATTATTCCTCCCACTCACATAATTGCCGCTCTTCAGCAGACCTGTCTGCCCCATTGCAATAGGCTCAGAGGACTGCTTGCTCCTTCAGGTTGTTTGTCCTTTTGTTACTGATAAAACTATGTAGAATTGAGCTGATGGTGTTAACCAACTTGATACGTTGTGAAATGTCTTATTTTGGATTCCAAAAGTTTTCTTATTAGGCTAAGGCCCCACATCTTGGTTTTTCCCACAGAGCTTTTCACAGAAAGTCCGCAGAGTTTTTCTCTGCGGACTTTCTGCTTCAATTATTGAAATCGCAGCATGTCCGCTGCGGATATTTTTCTGCAATGTGTGGATGGGATTAGTCAGAATCCCATCCAATTTGCAAGGACTGTAAAACGGCGCAGCAAAATCGCGTTGTTTACACTATGTGGGGCCCTGGCCTTAATCACACTTTACCCAAGAAACCTAATAGGTTTTGATGAACTCTTTTTTTCTTTTAGTCTGTTGTTCTGATCTGCCATAGGATAAGAACAATGGACTAAAAAGCCGACAGAATGACAGATGCAAAAGGAGCACCCTCTATTTGTTTCCGTCACCATTCACTGTAATATAAAAAACATTTGTAGTGTAAAAAACTTGTTTGTCGTTGTTTTAAATGGAAGATATTATGCTGTGTGCAGGACTTTACCTTCTGTTGAAAAATTGAACTGAACAGCATTGTAAAAAAGACCTGTTAGCTCTTAGGAAAAGTCTGTTTTAAATACTTGTATTCCTATAATATAATAATTCTTGAATTTTGGAGCTTAGAATAATGCATTGGGCTATCCCTCAGTTATTTCTTCAAGAAATTTATGAATAAATTTACAACTGTTGACAGTTTGGGGTGTGTCCTTGTACACTCTCAGGCTAAGGCCCTATGTAGCAGCCCGCAGCAAAAAGCGCTGTGAGAAAAACTGCGGCGGCAACTCATCGTGGTTTTTCCCGCAGTGGTTTTCACAGAAAGTCCACAGAGGTTTCCTCTGCGGACTTTTTGCTTCAATTATACCTATAGGGAAACCACTGGCGTTTTCGTAGGTATAATTGACATGCTGAGGTTTCCAAAACCACAGCATGGAAATCACAGTGAGTCCGCTGCGCATATTTTTCCACAAAGTGGGGATGAGATTCGCTAGAATCCCATTCTCTTTGCTGTGACTGTAAAACGCCGAGGATTTTTCCGCGGTGTTTATCGCTATGGGCAAACCATGGCGTTTGCGCCACGTGGGGCCCCGAACTTACAACTGCAAATGGTGACACCACTGATCAAGTTCTAGAATTTAGAACATGGAGAGGAAAAAAATGAAAAATCGAAAATTTGCCACATTAGGAAGGGGTTAATGACCTGTTATTATTTAAACCTCCTCAAAATTGTTGCACTTTGTCTAGACAAGAAGGATTCTTGGTTTATGTTCATTTGTGAAAATACTTATCACTTGCTACTTTGGATATGTTGTGAATAGTCACCTGACACTGCATTTTGATCACTGCCTGCCCAATCTATTATGTTGCATAAACACTGGCACTGCCTTGGATACAGGTGCATCTCAATAAATTTGAATATCTTTGAAACGTTTATTTATTTCAGTAATTAAATTAAAAAAGTGACCTTCTATATTTTCTAGATTCTTTACACACAGAGTGTCCTATTTCAAGTGTTTTATGTCTGTAAATGTTGATTATGGATTACAGGTAATGAAAACCCAAATCTAAGAAAATTAGAATATTGTAAAAAAGTTCAGTATTGTAAATTCAGTGTGTCACCTGCCCAGGTTTGCTAAGCCTTTAAATGGTCCCTCAGTCTGGTTCAGTAGGACACAAAATCATGGAAGACTGCTGATTATGAATTGAATTACTAAAATAAATGAACGTTTCAAATATATTCTAATTTATTGAGATGCGTGTGTATGTAGGTGATTAGATCTGTATAACCTGCACCCCTTAAATATGTCCAGTATTCTGTGAGCTAAATACATCATCTGCTAGTTTTATACAATGTATCATTCTGGAGTCCAAATTGTTTAGTTTGGATATGTAGCATTGCCTAGACTTGACACAATTGTATCCACTTACTAGGTATGGAGATGTTTGCTGCCTCTGAATGTACACATTCTCATTCACTAACAGGATACACATACTGTTATAGCTGTAAGTGTAGGCATCCCTGAAATTTTTCCAGAAAATGAAGTACTTCTCCCATAAAATTATTGCAGTTACAAATATTTTGTTAGACATGTTTATTTACTTTGTGTGTATTGCAACAACACAAAAAAAACTAAGAAAAAAAGGCAAATTGGACATAATTTCAAACAAAAATTGGTCATACAAAATTGTTGGCACCTTTTCAAAATTGTGGGTAAATAACTTTGTTTCAAGCATGTGATGCTCGTTCAAACTTACCTGTGACAAGTAACAGGTGTGGGCAATATAAAAATCACACCAGGAACCAGATAAAAAGGAGAGAGGTTGACTCAATCTTTGCATTATGTGTCTATGTGTGCCACACTAAGCATGGAGAATAGAAAGAGGATGAGAACTGTCTGAGGACTTGAGAACCAAAATGGTGGAAAAATATCAACAATCTCAAGTTTACAAGTCCATCTTCAGAGATCTTGATGTTCCTTTGTCCACTGTGTGCAACATAATCAAGAAGTTTACAACCCATGGCACTGTAGCTCCCTGGATGTGCACGGAAGAGAAAATTTATGAAAGGTTGCAACGCAGGATAGTCCGGATGGTGGATAAGCAGCCCCAATCAAGTTCCAAAGAAATTCAAGCTGAAATTAAACACTATGGCAGGAGACCCAGGAGGATCCACTGCTGACACAGAGACATAAAAAAGCTAGACTGCAGTTTGCCAAAATGTACATGAGTAAGCCAAAATCCTTCTGGTAAAACATCTTGTGGACAGATGAGACCAAGATAGAGCTTTTTGGTAAAGCACATCATTCTACTGTTTACCCAAAAACTGAATGAAGCCTACAAAGAAAATAACACAGTACCAGCAGTCAAATATGGTGGAGGTTCAAAGATGTTTTGATGTTGTTTTACAGCCTATGGTACTGGGTGCCTTGATGCAAGGTATCATGAAATCTGAAGATTACCAATGGATTTTGGGTCTCCATGTAAGTCCCTCTGTCCCTCCTCTGGGTTTGCATCCTAGGTGATGGGTCTTCCAGTAGGACAATGACCCCAAACATACTTTAAAAAGCACCCAGAAATGGATGGAAACAAAGCGCTGGAGAGTTCTGAAGTGGCCAGCAATGAGTCCGAATCTAAATCCCATTGAACACCTGTGGAGAGATCTTAAAATTGCAGTTGGGAGAAGACAAGGCATCCTTCAAATATGAGAGACCTGGAGCAGTTTGCAAAAAAAAGGGGTCCAAAATTCCAATTGGGAGGTGTAAGAAGCTTTTTGATGGTTATAGAAAGTGATTGATTTCAGTTATTCTTTCCAAAGAGTGTCCAAACAAAGTTGAGGGTGCCAGTAATTTTGTCTGGCCCATTTTTGGAGTTTTGCGAGAAATTATATAATTTTTGGCTTCTTTATCTCAGTTTTTTTGTGTTGTTTCAATACACAGAAGGGAAATAAACATGTATATAACAAAACATGTGCAATTGAAATAATTTTCTGGGAGAAATACTTCATTTTCTGGAAAAAATTTCAGTGGTGCCAACACTTCTGGCCATAAATGTATCTTGAAAATGGTGAGAAATAAAAACATAAAGTACAGTAGAAAGCTACTACACAGCGTACCAGTTGTTTTAGGTTACTTAATTAGAATAAATGTCCATACTATATGTGTGTACAAGAGGAATAATCCTGTTTCTAACCATTATACGACTTGTATCCTGCATTGTTTTCTAGTTTTCCTCCATCTCTAATTGTCTGGTTTCATGTTGAGACTAGCTGCTATAGTGTGTCCCATACATAGAGAAGAAGAGATCCTGCTACCCCGTCAATCTGTAGAAAACCTTTATAGAGTAGCATGGATGACTGCAGTACAGAAGAATTTTGCTTTGAACTCAGTAGTGGAGAGATACTGTAGTCATTCTAGCCAACATCAGCATCTGTGTGTGTCTTTGCTCTCTCCTGCATCTTCTCCCCTAATCCTTATTCCCTCTCCATAGACTTTTATGGGCTGCAGTTGTAGCCATAGTCTACAGTTAGCTGGTAACCCATATTCACTGAAGACAGAGGCGAGCAATAATTTGGTAGTGGTTGATCAGCACAGGGGAGATCCAGGGATGTAGGTGGCAGGAGAGGAGTCTGATAAGTGGAGACTGGCATTTTTCTGTAATAATACACAGTATATTTCAAAGCTTCTTTAGCCCCTGAAAGCAAGTCTGTCTCCAAAGAAGTCCCTATTTAAAAATAGGCATAGTCAGATTCCCATGGTTCACAGGAATAAAACACTGTTTTTTGATTCTTGATCAGTTCCTCCATTTCTGAAATATTATATTAATATGGTCCAACAAGGATATCACCATTGCTATTATCACACAAAAGAAATAACCACCTGTTTTGACTGCCAGGGCCAGGCAGTGTTGATGTCAATCATAGTGGGGAGGAAGGGGTGGATGAAGGGACTGGAAAGCATATCTCTTTGGTGGATTGAGAGCAAGAGTCACACTCTTGTTGCACCAAACAGCTCATATCAGGAAAAAAAAGATAATTTCTCAGTAATGGAGCCACCTATAGGGAATGCTGTGGTGACATGACATACTATTATGTCATAGTGTCACTAAGGTATCTTGTGCTCTAAACGGCAGTGATGGTTGGGCACTGCTAAATTGGTTCTGATCACCACCAACCTGAACGTCATTACAATCTGTTGCTATGACAGCCAGAAGCCTATTGAATGCTCCCAGGCCTGTCATTACTTAGCTTAACTAAATCACTATATACAAGTTTGGCATTTCTGGTTAAAGATTGGCCGAATTAAAAAAATCTAAAAATATTTATGCCATACCATCACAGGAAAAAAATATAAAAAATATGCAAATCACCATATTTTCCTCGCTCCATCTCCCCCAAAAAATTGAATAAAAAGTGGTCAAACATTCTCTAAAATGGCATTAATAAAAATTACACCTTGCAAAGCTAAAGAGCCCACAGACAGCACCATACATGGAAATATAAAAAAAAAAGTTATCAGTGCCACAATACTGTTAAGTAGAAATTTTAACATTTTTAAAATTCTTACATTTTTGTAAACTCGGCGCCACATCAGAATCACATTCGGTCATGTGCATGGGGTCTTATGGGTCATTTTCAGATGCCACCAGCAGAGTGATTGTAGCGGAACACCTCTGCAAGGTGGGGTTTTCTTTCCTCTTCTAAGAATGTTAAGATCTCCTTATCGTTAACAAAACTTCTTATTTATCAGATTCCAATTTAGTGTTTTTGGACAGTGCTTTTAAAAAGTAATCTCAAAATATGATCGGACCTTTGTGATCAGGTGTATTTTCTGAATGGATATTTTCAGATGTTTCACTAAGTGATCATAGAGGGCGTCAGCAATGAGCTTTACCAGCGGCTGCAAGCTCAACCATGTTAGAAGTCTATTGAAGTCGGTTAATCCTTGTAGGCACTCTCTAGAACCAGCCTATAGATGTTGTTACAGCACAATTTAAGCACAAGAAACAGTATTTTATGAAATATTAGTATTTCATGTACTGACACTTTGTAATATATATTAAGGTATCATTAGCCATAATATTTCCTAATACTAATGGTATGTGTTCACTGTTATAGTACAATAAAGATGATTGACAATACAGATAGCAGCAGGAGCCAGAACTACCCCAAAGGCCTATTCAGAATTATATATGTCATGGGACCTGAGTATAATGATAGTAATGTCTGAACACTTCTAGACAATTACTATAGTAAAGAAGACACAGGCTCTTCTTTAAGTGTACCTTCAATTCTAAAACAAGTTTACATAAATGAAGAGCACAAGGTAGAATAGGCAGGTTCGAACTGGCCCACAGGGGAGTAGGTAAATCCCCTGGTGGGATCCTGAGCCAGATGGGCTGGTGGGTCCTTGACCCCCAAGACCTGCAAGAGTAGTGCACTGCACCATACACTTACTGCACTACATACTGAAAGGAATCTACCCAGTTTATTAGATATAGATGCATTAGTGGCTGAGATGACATATAGGCATGTCGACCACTATTCTCCCTCCTGGACCTTTTTACATACTGTAGAAGAAGGGAAGGAGGCTGCTGCAAAAGACACTCAAATAACTACAGCTGCTACACTGTTAGTGAGAGAGTTCTTTTGACACCATCACTGCACAGAATGAAGCAATACATCAATTAACTACCTGGCAGCATCCTCCTCCTCGCCCTCCATTTACCATAGACTTCTGTGTGTGAGGCTGAATCCAGATAAGGATTCTACAGAGATAACAGTCTCTATAAAGGTCTCTGAAGATAGAGAGGAGGAAAGCAGCCTGATAAGTGGAGAAGGAATCATATTTTTTTAATAATATTAAGATATATCAAAGTTTCTAATATTTCTCTGTACTGTTAATTTCTGAAAAGTTGTTTTATAAGTAGAGGTATTTTTAATAAAATTGGCCACGTACTCAAGAAGCACATATACTTGAACTCTGAGAGACTTATAGAATACAACCAAAAGTAAAATAGCAAAAAAAAAGTACATAAGAAATTGCAATGACATCAATGCCAGAACTGGTATCTCCGTGTCTTTTGTCTATAAAAGAAAAACATACAATATATCAAAATTGTTACTTAGTGACTATTTGCTGCAACTACTACTTCATTCAGGCTATGTATCATACATAAAATATTAAACTACATAAAATATAATCGATCATGATCTCTGGAATAGCTGATTTCATGCCATGTCTTTGTTATGGATTGTCCCTTGTTTACTGCAGTTCTTAATGCCTCACTGTTTCTACATTTTTAGTCATTGATTTATTGTGTAATGTGTTCCTCAAGAATTGACAATAGTTTATGAAGCAGAGAAGGCCATAGCCACCAGTATGGAACTGTTGTATGACTAAAGA
Source organism: Leptodactylus fallax (assembly GCA_947044405.1). NCBI lineage: Eukaryota > Metazoa > Chordata > Amphibia > Anura > Leptodactylidae > Leptodactylus > Leptodactylus fallax. The sequence continues at coordinate 112,369 of CAMRHE010000148.1, read as the reverse complement.
CACACCTATGAAATATATTGTATTGTCACACTAGAAAATAAGAACATTCTTAAGAAGTATAGCATGATTCATCAAGACTGGTGTTACATGTGCCAATCTGGATAAACAATCTAGCGAATCCCATCTACACATTGCAAACAAATTCTCGCAGCATGTCAATTATACGTACAGAAATGCCAGCGGTTTCCCTATAGGTATAATGGAAGCAGAAAGTCTGCAGAGGAAACCTCTGCGGCCTTTCTGTGAAAAGCGCTGTGGGAAAAAACGTGATGCGTTGCTACCACAGTTTTTCCCGCCGCGCTTTTTGCTGCGGCCCGCTAAGTGGGGCCTTAGCCTAAAGATGCAAATTTGTGTGCAATACAGATTTGCATAAAAATTTGCGATTGTGGGGGAAGTACAAAAGGAGCTGAGGCATCAAATCAGGCAGGGAAAAGCCAGTTATAAAGAAAAAAATGGAAAAGCAAATGGAAAGAAAAGACATAAGGGGGGTCTGGGAGGGGCTTAAGTCAATTTCGGGTCATAAACAGTCTGTCTGCCAGATTGAGGCAGATGTTAATTGGCTTAATGAACTAAACCTATTCTTCAACAGATTTGATCACACACCAGCTCCTCCCACCCCAGTATGTCCTTCAGCTTCCCCCACCACAATGACTTCACCTCATTCACCCCATGTGGCTACTTCCCAACAGACCAGTAAATCCAGAAATCCGTCTTTATCTGGCCACAGTCTGACCTTCACACGGGCCCAGGTGAGGAAGGAGATGAAAAAGATCAAGGCGAGGAAAGCCGCAGGGCCAGATGACATCAGTGCAAGGCTAATTAAGACTTGCGGGGACCAGCTGTGTGGTATAATTACATATATGTATAATATGAGCCTGAGGCAGGAAATAGTCCCTGAATTATGGAAATCTTCTTGTGTGGTACCAGTTCCAAAGAAACCCCACCCTATGGACCTCAACGACTACAGACCTGTAGCACTGACATCCTACCTGATGAAGATCTTGGAGAGATTGGTTCTCACACATCTCCGCCCTCTAGTGAGCCCCGCTATGGACCCCTTCCAGTTTGCTTATCGGCCGGGCATTGGGGTAGATGATGCCATCATCCATCTTCTGCACAGGGCTCTGTCTCACCTGGAGAAACCAGGGAACACAGTGAGAATAATGTTCTTTGACTTCTCCAGTGCTTTTAACACCATACAGCCCAGGTTATTGAGGGACAAGCTGGGCCTTGCTGGAGTGGACCACCACCTCTCCAACTGGATCCTAGACTACCTCACAAATCGACCTCAATTGAGAGCCCGAGACTGTGTGTCAGGTACCGTGATCTGTAATACGGGGGCACCTCAGGGTACGGTTCTCGCCTCTTTCCTCTTCACACTGTACACTGCAGATTTTAGGTGTAACTCATCCAGCTGCTACCTACAGAAGTATTCTGACGACTCTGCAATAGTGGGTCTCATCACAGATGATGATGACAGGGAGTACAGAGAACTGAACCAGGATTTTGTGGACTGGTGCCACCGGAACCACCTGAAGATTAACGCGGGGAAGACCAAGGAGATGGTGGTGGACTTCCGCAAAGGCAGAAGCCCTCCTAAACCAGTGGACATCCTGGGGACGGGCATCGAGATTGTGAACACCTATAAGTACCTGGGTTTGCTCCTTAATAATAAGCTGGACTGGGCAGATCATATGGAGGCCCTGTACAGGAAGGGCCACAGCAGGCTCTACCTGCTTAGGAAACTGAGAGCCTTTGGAATCCGGGGGGCACTTCTTAGAACTTTCTTCAACTCGGTAGTGGCATCAGCCATCTTCTTTGGAGTGGCCTGCTGGGGGAGCAGTATATCAACCAGGGACAGAAATAAACTTGACAAGCTGATTAGAAAGGCCAGCTCTGTCCTGGGGAGCCCACTGGACCCAGTGCAGTTGGTGGGTGACAGAAGGATACTGTCCGTGGTGAGCTCCATGCAGAAGAAGAAGTCCCATCCCATGCATGAGACTGTGATCGCGCTGAGCAGTACTGTCAGTGACCGACTGCTCCACCCTAGGTGTGAGAAGGAGCGCTATCGGAAGTCTTTCCTCCCCACCGCGGTTAGGCTGTACAACCAACACCGACCTAAGCAGAGATCATTACACACAGATAACTGAAATATCTCTCTGCCTGTTAAATCCCCCCCCCCCCTCCTCCTCTGCTACGTCCTATCTGTCTGTCTGCTATTAATGTAATGCCTCTCACCTTGGAACATTCCTGTACATTTTGTATTTGTATCTGCTTATCTTTGCTGCTGTAACACACTGAATTTCCCCATTGTGGGACTATTAAAGGACTATTATTATTATTATTATTATTATTTTACAACAGAAAACTGACCCAGGTGAACGATAAATTCCCCCAATGTCCCTTGCAACATTATAGTACATTCTGCAACCAGGATTACCCTCTTATGCAGGCTTCCCAGGTACTTTGAATGGACTTTGAGGTTGATATACAGTGGGGAAAAAAAGTATTTTGTCAGCCACCAATTGTGCAAGTTCTCCCACTTAAAAAGATGAGGCCGGCCTGTAATTGACATCATAGGTAGACCTCAACTATGAGAGACAAAATGAGAAAACATATCTAGAAAATCACATTGTCTGATTTTTTAAGAATTTATTTGCAAATTATGGTGGAAAATAAGTATTTGGTCACCTACAAACAAGCAAGATTTCTGTCTCTCACAGACCTGTAACTTCTTAAGAGGCTCCTCTATCCTCCACTCATTACCTGTAGTAATGGCTCCTGTTTGACATTGTTATCAGTATAAAAGACACCTGTCCACAACCTCAAACAGTCACACTCCGAACTCCACTATGGTGAAGACCAAAGAGCTGTGGAAGGACACCAGAAACAAAATTGTAGACCTGCACCAGGCTGGGAAGACTGAATCTGCAATAGGCAAGCAGCTTGGTGTGAAGAAATCAACTGCGGGAGCAATAATTAGAAAATGGAAGACATACAAGACCACTGATAGTCTCCCTCCGTCAGGGGCTCCACGCAAGATCTCACCCCGTGGGGTCAAAATGATCACAAGAATGGTGAGCAAAAATCCCAGAACCACACGGGGGGACCTAGTGAATGACCTGCAGAAAGCTGGGACTAACGTAACAAAGTCTACCGTCAGTAACACACTACGCCGCCAGGGACTCAGATCCTGCAGTGCCAGACGTGTCCCCCTGCTTAAGCCAGTACATATCCGGGCCCGTCTGAAGTTTGCTAGAGAGCATTTGGATGTTCCAGAAGAGTATTGGGAGAATGTTATATGGTCAGATGAAACCAAAGTAGAACTGTTTGGTAGAAACACAACTCGTCGTGTTTGGAGGAGAGTGAATGCTGAGTTGCATCCAAAGAACACCATACCTACTGTGAAGCATGGGGGGGCAACATCATGCTTTGGGGCTGTTTCTCTGCAAAGGGATCAGGACAACTGATCCGTGTACATGAAAGAATGAATGGGGCCATGTATCGTGAGATTTTGAGTGCAAACCTCCTTCCATCAGCAAGGGCATTGAAGAAGAAACGTGGCTGGGTCTTTCAGCATGACAATGATCCCAAGCACACCGCCAGGGCAACGAAGGAGTGGCTTCGTAAGAAGCATTTCAAGGTCCTGGAGTGGCCTAGCCAGTTTCCAGATCTCAACCCCATAGAAAATCTTTGGAGGGAGTTGAAAGTCGGTGTTGCCCAGCGACAGCCCCAAAACATCACTGCTCTAGAGGAGATCTGCATGGAGGAATGGGCCAACATACCAGCAACAGTGTGTGCCAACCTTGTGAAGACTTACAGAAAACGTTTGACCTCTGTCATTGCCAACAAAGGATATATAAGAAAGTATTGAGATGAACTTTTGTTATTGACCAAATACTTATTTTCCATCATAATTTGCAAATAAATTCTTTGAAAATCAGACAATGTGATTTTCTGGATTTGTTTTCTCATTTTGTCTCTCATAGTTGAGGTCTACCTATGATGACAATTACAGGCCTCTCTCATCTTTTTAAGTGGGAGAACTTGCACAATTGGTGGCTGACTAAATACTTTTTTTCCCCACTGTATTCTAATCGCCATTACAATATTAATATGCCAAAACAAATTACTATGTTCAACAAAACAATTGAGCAAAAACAGTTAGTAGACATTTTTCCCCTTTAAATATGTCAAAATTCAACTTATTAAAAAAACAAACAAACAAAATAATAGCTCATATAACATTGTTGTAAGGGTGGGTTCACACCTGCGCTTCAGTCCGCCCGCTGCCAATCCGAGTGAAAATCTCGGGGAACGGGATTGGCATCAGATACTGACAGGTTAGTGACGCATTGGTTAAAAACCTTTTTTTTTCGTCGGAAACAAAGTCAGACATGCAGGACTTCGTGTCCGACGAAAAAAAATGGCTTCGCAGTGCAGAGGGTGCAATCAGACACCCGCGCATTGCTTTAAAAACCCATTCAAATGAATGGGTTTTTAACCAATGCGTCGCTAACCTGTCGGTATCCGATGCCAATCCCGTTCCCCGAGATTTTCACTCGGATTGGCAGTGGACGGACTGAAGCGCAGGTGTGAACCCACCCTAATAAAAATTGTTCACTTGATTTAGCTTTGTCCTACTTATTATTATAATGTAATCCAGTAATGTATCCCAACAATGTGAATGCAGTTTCTCATCATTTGTTAATTTCTTTTCTATATGTTAAAGGGGCTCTATGAGCCAGAGTAGAGAATTGCTAAGAGCTTTTGTAGGACCCTTCCTAATCTTGTGCCATTAGGTTTACACTAGCGTCTGCGGTCTTTTGTGTCGGTCCTTCCATGGACCGGAACAACGGGTAGGCAGACAATTACAGGCAGACATTGCGATGGAGTCTGATGCAAATGTGAACGTAGCCTGATGGTACCTTTTCAGTGGGTTGATAAGAATATAGCTGAGCACTGGGGGTTCCTGATCCAGGCTGATAAAGGGTTGTCATGGTGAAGAACCCCTTTAAAATTAAACACTAAAACTGTCACATGGCAACACACTATGGTGTCATTGTATTGAGTTTCATGGCTATCAAAGACTTTTGAACGCAATACGGCAGATATGTATAAATGATGTAAAAAAAAAAGTAGCCATAGCAACCAGATGACTAGATTCATTATCAACCTCAGCTCCAAAACTGCCAGATTTTATCTGATGGGTTGCTATAGATAGTCCCTCCAATTTTATGGGATTAATGTATCTTGCAAGTACACACCTCACCAGTACTGTTTTAGTATATGCAGTCTGAGTACTCACTTAGGTGGGTACCTGAAAGAATACCTCAGCTCTGTAGGTCTATAAAGTATCAGGGAATTTCAATCTTTGATTTGTATATATTGTTATGATCAGACTTACATCTTCTTGAGTTCAATCTGTCTATTCATCTATCTATCTATTTAATTTTCTAGCTATGTAATCTATCTATCTATCTATCTATCTATCTATCTATCTATCTATCTATCGGTCTTATGTCTATCCTACTATGCTATGAATGTATCTATTTATCTTTCTGTCTGTATGTATCTATCTGTCTCATGTCTATAAATATAGAAAATGCAACAGCACCCTGCACACAGCACAAAGGCATAAGGAATAGAAAAGCATTACTGCTATTGTTACAATCAACTAATATGATCTATAAACTAGACATATAAATTAGAGGTTCTTTGTTATACACATTTGATGAAACAGTAAGAAGCCCACCTGCCTCGACAAGGCGACCTCATTCAAATGGGATCCTACACTAAATAAACATACCTTTCTTGGACCCAGAACAGGTCTAAAAATTTGTGCTGTGTGCAGGGTGCTGCTGCATTTTCTATATTTATATATTGCCATGGTAGTTAGCACCTGTTCACATTGGGATGTGTAGTCCGAATTCTCTTTTGTGTATTACGAGGGAGTGTGGTTCCCTCCATAGTTGGACTAGCACTCCCATTCTATTGCACAGGTTTATTTATCTGGGTCCAAGAGAGGTATGTTTATTTTGTGTAGGGTCCCATCTGAATGAGGTTGCCTTGTCGTGGCAGGTGGGCTTCTTACTGTTTGATCAAATGTGTATAACAAAGAACCTCTAATTTATATGTCTAGTTTATAGATCATATTAGCTGATTGTAACAATAGCAGTAATGCTTTTCCATTCCTTATACCTTTGTGCTGTGTGCAGGGTGCTGCTGCATTTTCTATATTTATATATTGCCACGGTAGTTAGCACCTGTTCACATTGGGATGTGCAGTCTGAATTCTCTTTTGTGTCTCATGTCTATGTTATCTATCTATCTATCTATCTACCTATCTATCGTTCATGTGTTCTACTGCACTATGCATGGATGTATTTATCTATCTTTCTGACTATTTATTTATCTGACTTATGTCTATGTTATCTATCTATCTAATCTATCTTTCATGTGTTCTACTATGCTATGCTTCTGTCTTTCTGTCTATCTATGTGTCTATCTGTCTTCTATTTAGCTATCTGATCTTTCATGTGTCCTACTATGCTGTGTATGTATCTATCTTTCTGTCTATGTATCTATCTGTCTTATGTCTATCTGTCTCTTTTATGTCTATTTATGTTATCTATCTGCTTCTGTCTATCTCTGCTATCTATCTCTGTGTATATATTGCTATGTCATTATGTAAATATATGTCATTATGTATCTGTCTATCTATAGAAGTGTGATTTAGAACATTGCTTTAGCTTCTCTGTTGCATGTGCAGAATTTTCTGTATGGAGTTTGGTCTTTGGCTTGGAATGTAAGGGTCATGTTTTCTGCATCTGAATGAATTAGTGATGATTTTAATTTGTTCGACAGTTTTTCTTCTCATCCCTGGAAAATGAATTTTCAATTTTTCCATGCAATGTAGTTTCTCTCTCCATCTGGATAGCAGAGGCTTTTTGTCTCAAGATAGTATGAGGTCTTTAAGTATCAGTGTTTCTTTGTGGCGTAGCCTGTCTCTCTCTTCCTCCCTCCCTCCATCTGAAGCGTGAAGCGAGGGTTACCATGGAAACGCAGCAAGACCTGCTAACTGTATCCCAGTGCATTCAGGATAGAGGGAGGGAGAGAGACAGAGGAGAGGATGACTGAAAAGAGGGAGATGAAGAAGATAGTCTGAGGGGGCTCAAGAAAGAGAGAAGTTGTAGAATAATGAAAAAGAAAGAAGGAGGAGACGCATATAAAAGATGTGAAGTGTGTCCTAACTAGAAAACAGCAGGCTCTAATCTGTACAGAGGAGACGAGTGGGGCTGCTGCATGCGACGCAGTCAATCTGCATTACAGAAATCTGTTGCTGAAGATTACTATAGGCTAGTGCAGAAGTCATAAGTGGCTGCAGTGCACCCGCTACCCCGTATGGCTGTGCCCGGGGTCCTAGCAATAGGCTTCCAGAATGAAGTCAAGGCGCAGGGTTGGGAAGCTGCTAGCGCAGTGCGATCCCTCATCTCGGGAGTATGAGGAGATGGTTGTGGAAAAACGGCGGCTCCTTCCGGACCCTCGCCGCCTGCTGGATAAGACATGTAAGGTCACTTCTCTTTTTCTTCCAGCTCCCCCACCTCCAAAGAGAGCACCAAGCACTACTCTTACACTGCGATCCAAGTCCATGACAGCTGAGCTGGAGGAACTAGGTAAGATGGGGGCAAATGTGGCAAAATGCTAAACTTAGCCAGGTGGCATGAAGGAGTAGTTAATATTATGAAGCATTTGGAATTCTAGCTTCTTGTAAGGGACATATTTTCATGTCTGACGGTACTAGTAGGAAGGTGAAGAATGTTGTATAGCTATGTTTTGTAAATGTGATATGGTGTACAGCCATTTATTATAAGGGTTATATGGTATACATGCTAGAGCTTAACCAACAAAGCATGGAAACAAGCTAGGGGATACAGTACTACTGGAACAGAAGCTACTGATATTTGTAAAAGGTTTTCAGTAGGTCTGTGGAATGTGACGGTGCAGTATGACACTGCATTTAACTAGTAGAATCCCACAGCCAGCTACATTTGTCCATGATGGAATATTTTCTACTCAGGTTTCTCACCCTTCTTGTATCTTACATATATATTGTAAATGCTTGCTTGTAAGTGCCTAATATAATGTATGAATTTACTCCCCAACATATGCAAATTCATGAAAATCCCTGAGGTATGTTGTACATTCATCATAACCTCTATGGCGTAAATATTTTAAAAGATAAGTTTTCTATTAAAAGATTTCACTTGTACACACTCTGTTCATGAATTATATATTACAAGTGCATCTTCACTCTGATATACTCTTGGGAACCCACATACTGCAGTTTGAGAAACTCTGGTGTATCTAGTAGGATATTCTAGTCTATTCTTGTAAGAATCACTGCAAAGAATTTGTGACTGCCACTGCTATTATTGGGTCTTTTACTGTATGATGTTGATGTAAAATTTTCCTTCTATTCTCTCTCTTACTATCTTCTACAATGTCCTTTTTTTGTATTTACTTGCCTCGCTCTTGTCACTGTATATAAGGGTGTGGCATTATGGTATATACATACACACGTGGACAAAATTGTTGGTACCCCTCGTTTAATGAAAGAAAAACCCACAATGGTCACAGAAATAACTTGAATCTGACAAAAGTAATAATATATAAAAATTCTATGAAAATGAACAAATGAAAGTCAGACATTGCTTTTCAACCATGCTTCAACAGATTTTTTAAAAAAAGAAAACTCATGAATCAGGCCTGGACGGAAATGATGGTTCCCTTAACTTAATATTTTGTTGCACAACCTTTTGAGGCAATCACTGCAATCAAACGATTCCTGTAACTGTTAATGAGACTTCTGCACCTCTCAACAGGTATTTTGGCCCACTCCTCATGAGCAAACTGCTTCAGTTGTCTCGGGTTTGAAGGGTGCCTTTTCCAGACGGCATGTTTCAGCTCCTTCCAAAGATGCTCAATAGGATTTAGGTCAGGGCTCATAGAAGGCCACTTCAGAATAGTCCAATGTTTTCCTCTTAGCCATTCTTGGGTGTTTTTAGCTGTGTGTTTTTGGTCATTATCCTGTTGCAAGACCCATGACCTGCGACTGAGACCAAGCTTTCTGACACTGAGCAGCAGATTTCTCTCTAGAATCCCTTGATAGTCTTGAGATTTCATTGTACCCTGCACAGATTCAAGACACCCTGTGCCAGATGCAGCAAAGCAGCCCAAGAACATAAAAGAGCCTCCTCCATGTTTCACAATAGGGACTGTGTTCTTTTCAAGATTTGCTTCATTTTTCTGTGAATATAGAGCTGATGTGCCTTGGCAAAAATTTCGATTTTTGTCTCATCTGTCCATAGGACATTCTCCCAGAAGCTTTTTGGCTTGTCAACATGTAGTTTGGCAAATTCCAGTGTGTCAGATTCAAGTTATTTCTGTGACCATTGTGGGTTTTTCTTTCATTAAACGAGGGGTACCAACAATTTTGTCCACGTCTGTATATATGCCCCTTCTAGGCTGTAATGAAGGAAAAATAAATAAAACAATTTGTTTGCTATGTCATCTTATTCATTTTAGTGAATTCATTAATTCATCTATATCGTTTTAGTTTAACCATTTAAAGGGAATCTGTTAGTCTCTTCCTACAACAATAGGTCATGGACATATATAGATATTTGTGACTGTATAGAGAGGTATGATTACAGCGATATCATATGTGTAAATGAAGTTGCAAGTGGCTGGTAGGTGGTTCCAAACCCAAGAAGTACTTAGTCTTTTGTCAGTAAACCCTACCCCGCACTTCGCCCTTGGTCTTGATTGATAAGCCCAGTCCTGATATTAAACTGTCCTGCACTGATATTTCACGTATGCTCTGTATTCCCCCTACTGTGAACATTGGCATCAGTGACATACTGGACATGCACCACATACACATTCAGTTCAGGTGAGGGCAATATCAGATAGAGGTGGAGCCAAAAACCAAGACCAAGGGGACGAGGCAGGTCTACTGAGGGGAGCCTACCACTGCCACAAAGGTATGTTTCAGTCCAGCGCTGTAGTTAGTTAATGGGCAGACTCCCTTTAGTTATTTACTTTGTGATTGCTTAGGTAACATGCAATGTATCAGATTACTATTATTATTTTTCCATAGAAGTATGATAACTCCCTAAACTGCCCGTTCTCTTTATGCACAATTTAGTTATTTTCTCATTGTTATTTAACACATACTGATGAATATATCAAAGAGTAAACTAGTTTATTCATTCCAGAACGATTAGATGAGATTTTGGTGGCTTCTGATCCTTCCATGAGACCAGAGATTGCTGAGGCTGATTTAAGAGCCGCTACAGTCAAACAGCGACCAACAAGCAGGCGCATCACCCCAGCCGAGATAAGTGTAAGATCAAGCAACAACATAAACTAATACACTTTACACTGCTCCATAACACTTGCAATGTCTCCCACATATGCTCTATATTGATTTGAAGTTGTGTTCTCTGTCTGTTCATATGCTTTTTTTTTCATCTATTTTAGTCGCTGCTAGAGAGACAGGGGATTTCTTCACATGCAATATCTAAAATCCCTGGTGAAAAACCTCATATTTCTCTCCATCATGGGATGTCTCGGACAAAGTCTGTGGGTAAGTTAAAGCACATCCTTTCTCTAAAATGAAATCTAAACACTATGGTGCAATATGTTTTTAGACCTCATTCATAAATTCGCATCTGCATCATTTGTGGGTGGTGTGATGTCTGGTTGATCAACTTGTTTTTTTAATTTTATTTTCTATACTTTGTATGTTTTTAGGTCTGTGAAAAACAGATGACATATGGATGTCATCTGTTTTTTTTCTCAGTTTCTCACGGACCCATAGACTTTCATTTGTATGAGCCATCAGCACCCATGAAAAAAGGACATGCTTCCTGATGTATGAATAAACATATTGAAATTAATAATGTATGGCACCCGCTAAAAAAGGCAGACACCATATGTACTTGAAATGCGGAGAGGTGAATGTGGCCTTAAATGATTGTCTCTCAGGTTTATTTACTTTTAAGACTTATACCACTTGATAAGTGGTTTTGCCTGTTCCACCTCCCTACAGCAACAATCAAATTGAAGAAAACTGCCATTCAGCCATTTGAAGGAAAACTTCATCAAAAACATATTTTTTCTATCCCTTTACTTACCACCTCTCATTACTTACCTCTCCTGCGAAACTCCCTGCTGTTTTTGGCACTGATGTCAGGGACTAGTGAGGCCCAATCACGTGGCGTCTATGCGTCACGATGCTTTGTGAGGCCCAATCTGCGGGCCCTGATGTCAGCCAGAAGCGCCAAAGACACCAGGGAGCCCCGCAGGAGCCCAGGAGAGGTGAGTAGGACTGTTTATTATGATGGTTCACCTCCCCTTGGCCTCTGATCATTCTCTTTAGACCCCATGGTATAATATCAGTTTTGGTCCGTTCCTAACAAAACCGCCGGGTGATCCTCGCGAGATAAATCTTGCGGCGTTTGCCCAACACTGCGTGACTTAAAAGGGCGTGACCTAAATTGATTAAATTGCCAGTGGTAGCATTTATACTCGAACAATGTATCATTGTACATTAATATTTCCCATAACACCATGAAAAATTTTAAGCACTATAACTGAAGAATTTTCTGTTTCTGTGTGACTCAAAGTTGTAATTTTGTGTCTCCCCTTTAGGTGAAGATGAGAAACTATCAGATTCATTCCTTGATGGACGATTCCCACGCAGCACCTCCATGCAGGATTCTTTAAGGGAGGGTCCTGTAATTCCACCTCCTCCACAGAAATCTGCTCCCCCACCTCCATCATCCTATTACTTTGACACTGGGCCACCCCCAGCTTTTTCCCCACCACCTCCTCCAGGTAGGGGGTATGATACAGTGCATTCCAGCTTTAAACCAGGTTTTGAAGCCAGACTCCATGGGCTTCCACATGGAATGGGATCTGCAGAGCTATTAAGCATGGATCGTGCCCTCCCACCCCCTGATCGGCAGAAGCGTGCTCGTTCCATGATCATTCTTCAAGATACATCTCACCTCCCTGTGGAACCTACGAGCATCCCTCGACCTGGCCCATCCCCGACACCTCCAGAAAAATTGAAAAGAAGAAGTCGGGCTGTGGACAATCCCTATGCTAATATGGGTTTGTTTGCACCAATGAAACCGCAGCGCAAAAAGAGTCCCCTTGTGAAACAGCTTCAGGTGGAAGATGCACAGGAACGAGCTGCTTTAGCCATGGCTGGGGGGTTTTCACGGGATCCCTCGCCATCTCGACGCAGCCCACGACAGAGTATGATGGAGTTAGGAAGTGCGCACCATGATCCATTAGGTAGTAGCCCTTTTGCAACAGCACTTGCAGGAGTAATGAAGGAACGTGAGCGACGGCTGGATGAGAAGCGTAAATCCACAGTCTTCCTCTCGGTCGGAGCACTGGAGGGAACACCACCTTCTCCAGATCTCCCCTCTCTGCAACCTTCACGCTCTGTGGATGAGCGATTGTTGGGGAGTCGTGATGTCCTCCTACCTTCTCCAGGTTCTTCACTTAAGTCTTTGATGTACAGCAGTCCTCATTCTACATTCATCCACCCTCTTACTGGTAAGCCCCTTGATCCGAATTCACCTCTTGCACTTGCGCTGGCCGCAAGAGAACGTGCTCTTTCTGTCCAGGCACCCTCTCCTCCTCCACCAAGGACACCTACTCCAGTAAGGAGCCCAGATTCTGATAGAGCTCCTCCACTCTTTCTGGAAATTCAAACCAAAGAGGGGGAGGTGGGAATGGAGATAGAAGGGTCTGCATCACCCATCTATAGCCCTTCTGGGGCATCTGTAAAAGGCCAGTGGGGTGTTCCATTGAGGAGAGATGGAGAGGGCCGTGCTGAGAAAAGTCCAGAACGACCTGAGAGCAGAGTGGAGGAAAGGAAACCTATGATTCTAAGCATTGTTGACACCTCTCAGCAGAAAACAGCAGGGCTTATTATGGTGCACGCTACCAGCAATGGGACAGAAGATAAAGAGCAGGAGGCTTCATCTACCACTGACCAGCAAGAGGCCACACAGCCACAAGACACTGAAGAGAAGGCTCCATCAAGCTCTTCTTCTGATAAAACTCTTGGTCAGGGAAGCTCAGAGGAGGAAGTCGAGCCTTTTGGGGCTAATAATCTGCCACCAGCCATGCTGTCCTCAAGTGATGAGGAAACAAGAGAAGAATTAGCAAAAATCGGGCTATTGCCTCCTCCTGAAGCTTTTGCCAATGGAGTCTTGGTCACCAAACCTGGCACCCCCATCAGCCAATTGTCTCGGCCTGGTACTTTGGCTGTGCCATCTGCCAAGCAAGCTAGTGGTGTACCACCCTCAGGGAAGCCTTCTGATGCCCCTCTCCCCCATCCAGAGTCAGCTACTGACTCAGGTGTGGAGGAAGTGGACACCAGGAGCTCGAGTGACCACCATCTGGAGACCACGAGCACCATCTCTACTGTGTCCAGCATGTCCACTCTATCCTCAGAGAGTGGGGAGCCCACTGACACCTACACCTCGTACGCTGACGGTCAAACTTTTATACTCGAGAAGCCACCAGTGCCTCCAAAGCCCAAACTCAAGTCTCAACTGATGAAGGGCACCGTGACCTTCAGGGACCCCCTGCTCAAGCAGTCCTCGGACAGTGAGCTTATTGCCCAGCAGCAACTTGCATCGGGCCGTCCACGCTACCTCTTTCAGAGAAGATCTAAGCTATGGGGAGATCCAATTGAGAGTCGGCCTCTTTCACATGGGGGCCCTGTGGAAATAGAAAAGCCGTCTGTAATTGGGGAGATCAGTTCTCGACTTCAGCTGCTAAACAAGGACACACGGTCACTTGGGGAGGAGCCATCAATCCCGGGAATGGACCCTGGCAAGAAATCTCCAGTGGTGGCGGCTCGGTAAGAAGAGACTAGTTAGAATAAGTTATTTAGATTAAGAAGTACTTGGTGAAAAATGACTGTTAGCAGAACTATACAACTATGATAGTCAGAGCATGATATCAGACAGAGCACAACACAGTAAAATTATTTAGCTACCATTGTAGAAATTAGATGATTGTCTTTGTGATCATGAGAGTAGTGTTTTAGAATTCCATAATATAAAAAAAAATAGTTTTATGTCAGTCTATCCATTACACAACAGTACCTATAAAAAGTATTCCTCTGCTATGATTTTTTTTTATTAGGGAACACTCTTGAACCAAGGTGGATTTAATTTTCATTTTTGCAGAATATACTTTAATGTCAAAATGAAAACAAATCTCTGCAAAGAAATCTACATTACTTACAAACACTTCATTGTCAAGGGTGAATATGCCCTTAAATTGTCTAATGACAGTGAGTAAACAGATTATATCTAGATTCTGAATGGCTGGCTGCACTAGGACATCAACATTTTTTAACCAGTTTCTAAGCAGCATTTACTTAACACTTTACATTCTAATCCACAAGAATTCTAGATCCTACTGCAAAGAGTCATCTCCTTGGATTGATGCATTGATGACATTGTCATGCTTCCTGGTAAGGATGGTCGGATTTTGTGTTTGGTATATGCCAAACTTAGCATTTTGTAATGGCCAAAATGCTTACTCTTGGCTACTTGAATTGAGCTCCAACATGACTTTTGACAAACTGCAGCTGTCATATAAATTATTTCATGGTAGTATTCTCTTTGCCAATTCTTCATAAAACTGACTGGTGAAGCACCTGAAATATAGTTGTGTCCACAAAGCCTATCCAGAGTATACCATGCCACCAAGTAAGTAAGCCATAAATGTAAATAATCACATTACTGTATAACTGCTCAATAAATAGACAATCTAAACACCAAATTCGATGATGGTGGTCACAGGTACATATTAAATTAATAGCATGCTTTATCATCAAACACATCTAAAACAACCGCCCAAAAAAGTCATCCTCATGTATATAGACATTAGTGGGAATAGTAACGCAAATGCACACAAGCCCATATATGAGTCATACATTATAGAAAAGGCCATCAAAGTGAAGCCTCTCCACTGATTCTGACAAATTTCAGAGGCAGACAGTGTCAGGGCTGAGATTGACTCTCGCTTGTCTGCTCTGCCAAGACCATCCACCTAGCTGTAGAGAGTTTAATTATTTTCCCATAGATTTCTATGGGGTGGGGAAGGTAAAAATGAATGGGTTTTTTGGATTATAATATTGATCACCTGTCCTTAGGATAAGTCATCAATAGCAGATTGGTGGGGATCTGACACCCAAAACCTCCACAGATCAACTTATTGAAGGGGCTGTAGTATTTGGACAAATGCTGTAGGCTCTTCACTGCCAACCAAGCACAGCACTGTGCATTGTATAGTGGCTGTGCTTGGTATTGATGATATACCCCATTGATTTAAAATGATACTGAGCTGCAACATGGCCATGTGACCAATAGAAGTGATGTCACTAGAATGAGAAGAGGCAGTGGAGCTCACCCATGCTAATCAGCGAGGGTTTTAAGTGTAAGACTTCGCCCATTTAATATTGATAGTCTTCTCTAAGGATAGGCCATCAGTATCATAGTCCCTTGAATTGTTCTGTGTTTATCACTATAACTTTGTAGAGATATTGTTGCCATTTTGTCTAGTCTGTTTCTAGTGTAAAAAGTGTTATTAAATCCTCTGTGGGGAGATTACTTGTTATAGGGGCTGTATCTCATCATGCCTGATAGTAGTGTCTTCCATTCTTCACAGCCTTGTTTGTTAAATGACAAAATTTCTTACAATTTTCAAGGTATTGCTTTATTTTCTAACATAGTGTTTATGCATATACAGTCCACTGTACAGCATGTATCTCATTTTTGTCATGTAGATTTGTTTCTCAGAACCAGCAAAATAATTTATAATTCACCTTCATCTACAATTCTAAAAGTTTCTGACAGTCTCCTTTATTAACATATACTTATCTCACCATGTTCAGTGTATAATGAGTTGCATGCCTCCTTTATTGTGTATATGGAGCACATGATTCTCACAACTTATTCTGCTGTTACCCATAGGTTGCTCATCATATTTACTACTTTCATTGAGATGCTTCTTTTCTGTCTCCTCTTTTACCATGATGCACAGCTTGCCCCTTGCTTTTTAGTGAGGTGCGCAATCTGCTTTTGACTTTATCTCCATCTTCCTTCATCCACTGCTTTTGAAGCTTCTTTTTTAAAGCCTGCCAAACCGCCATTACTTTATTGCAACTTTCAAAGACATTTGAGAGTTTCAAAGGCTATTGGTTTTCTAGCTTGAAAAATCCAGTTTAAAGAGAACCCATCACCTGGATAGATTTGGATTAAATGAAGTTCTTGGTATGATGTCCAAGTTCAGTGTGCGCTAAATGGCACTCTAACGTCTATTGGCTCTGCTGCATTCTGAGAGGCCTCATAGAAGGAGGGAGATATGTGGCTATATACTCTCCGTTCTCTTATGGCCACTTCAGACGTTTTTTTTTAGTAAGAAGTTCCCTTTTGTAGTTTGGCACTTTTCAAGGTGTGATCACTTTATTACCCTTTTTACAATGTTGCATTATTCCTGATTCATTGAGAATATGTAATCAGATGGCACAATGAGACATCAGCATACCATCCATTATAACATTTATTAACCCCAGAGATTAGCATGATATACACATGACATAAAATGTTAATTTAGGTTCATCACTCCAAAGTGGGTTCCTGTGTGCTGTGTGCCAATACTACTACAGATGGCCAAAATGGCATGCATTATTCTCCTATAGAGATGATGGGTGAAACGTCATGTTTGAACAATGTCTCCATCATCATTGTTAACATGATAAGAAAGATGGCGAGCCTAGTCCCCCTATCCTCTGAGATGCATCCCTAGATTTGATGATGTATGTCTGCATTGTGATTCAGTGGTTATCGAGCTCTCAGGAGGTGTTTGGAGTCTTACAGTCAATGCTATATACAAATACACAAATCTGTCCTCCAAATGGAAGAAAACTGTCTTTCTAATGTCATCTTTAGGTAGGTAGGTACCTTGTAATCCAAAGTCTGAGCCATGAAAAACATACCTAGGAATGACATACCTAGGTTGACATATGGATGTTTCCCCGAAATGGAAGAAACATCCATATGTCAACAATTATTTCAGGGTTTGTACCCCACATCAATACAGAACAGGGAACTGGTTGAGAGTGCCTTTGATGTACATTACCGTAGCTCTTGTGGGTACTGTTTCTCCTTGTGGAAATCCCATCTGAGTCTGATTCTGAATCTGGCTGTGCTTCCTGAGAAAAAATATGCAAACTACCCAGAAACAGCTTTCTACAGATGGGTATCTCTTCCTGTGGAGAAGTCTATGGCTTGACTGTAATCCTTAGTCATGTTTCAAGGCTCTTTTAAAGTATGAGATATGGATTTACAGGGAAGCTACCTACAGGTGCATTAAAGCGTTTTCTTCCTTCTTGAAAAGACCTAATTTGTATTTTATTTGAATAAATTTGCTTATTCCAAATTGAAGCTAGAAAAGTGGATGACTATTCATCATAAACTGGTTCATAAAACTTTGACTTAACCAACCACTAGCACAACCTATACCGCTGTCCAAAACCATCATGGAGACAGTGTGCCTAAAGTTCTCTGTGTATGTTCTCACTAGGGATCTATGTCTCAGGATATGAGGGACAGGCTCATTGACTTGTTTTGGCGCTCGCAGTCATAACATTGATAACATTATTCACTCATTGAACCAATTCACAGGATGATTTATTTTGTCATTGGTTGATATGGGACAAGCACAATCGTGCTTTTGATCATCTATATATAATGCATGTGAATTAGGCCATGTGTAGTATTATTCGTTAGATACTACACTGTTGAACAGACTAACACACAAGAATTCTCTTGGAGGTAATGGATTCAGTATGAAATATTATGTCATGCATATCATGTTTGTCTGGAAATGTAAATTTATAGATTTAACATGATTATATATGATATTGTGATAATGTTTGTTTGTCTAGGGACGGATTAAGATTTGTTAAAGACCCTGGTCAACATATTTGCTGGGGGTCCCTATCACACTTTTGGACCCTGAACTCCACCTTACCCACTTTGGCTAAGGAGGAGTTTCAGTAGTGCCTATGGAACTGACAGGAACAACCACGTACAACATAGCCATTCCAACTCCTCCTCTGTGACGGTGAAAATGAGACATGCACATGTGTACTCAGCTCTTCTGGGCTGGATAGGATGACTGTTGATCAGTTTTTACTGTACATTATGTAGAAAATAGAAAACTTTTAAAAAGTGCTCTCAAATTTTTGAGGCATTTACAATTTACTGCTATCTTCTTTGTAGTTTCCTAGGTCGAACAGAACAATATTACGGTTATGGGTTCTAGATTTTGTTAAGGACAAATTGATCCAGGGTTTTATACTGATTGCCAGATTGGAGTCGGGAAGGAATTTTTTTCCCCTGAAATAGGGCAATTGGCATAAGCCTCATGGGGTTTTTTGCCTTCCTTTGGATCAACATTATAGAGTACTATAGGGTTATAGGTTGGACTTGATGGACTGATGTCTTCATCCAACCTCATCTACTATGAACTATACATACCTAAATAAGCACTGAACTTAATAGATGTGTGAATCAATTTGAGAGAGAGACATAGATAGGAAGATAAAAAGTCCTCCACCGGCATCTTCCAATGATGAAGCAGTTTATTGGAGCCCAGACCATACACCTCATATCAGCCCATGTAGGGGTCTTTTTCAAGTCCAGATAATCATTTTTATACTACTTCCAAAGAGTAAGAGTTGAAACTTTTCTGTGATATTTTCTGTTATACTGGGTGTATGCTGATGTTTGAGTGCATAATACACAGCGCCATCCGTGAATGGTGGACTTGCAAACCATCAAATTATGTTGACTGAAGAGTCAGTTGCTTATTCACTAGACGATTCTTGGCCATGTGTTTCACGGATCCGTGTAGGATCCATTTTCTGCACAGACCCATTCATCTCAGTGGGCAAATCAGGTCCGTTTTCATGGACACCGCATGCCCGAGAAACTCAGTCATGTAAATAAGCACTGAGGAGTATGTGGTCATGATATAAATCAGACCTATCAAACAGGCTGTTCTAGTGTGCTTCAGTCTACTCTATCAGCTTATAGTTCATTCATTGCATTACAGTAAAGTAGGGAAATGCTTTATTTTTCTATAATTAAAGTGCAGAAATGTGTTTAAATTGCTGTCATACATTAGAGACTGGGAATGGCTATCAGCTGATACACATCAGACATTGCTAATTTCCCTAGGAGTGGGACGTGCAAGTCACTTTCATGGTATTCCTATTAGCAGTGCACAGAAGGCATCTACAATGATTTGTCACATATATATAATAAAATATTATATTTTACAGTTTTAGGATTAAACTAATTACTTATTATTTCAAAGGGGAACTCCCTTTTTAGACATTTATGGCATACATACAGGATATACCATAGTTGTCAGATGTAGATCACACCTGTCTCAAGAAGGGCATCAAGGGACAGTCCTAACTGGTGCCATGGCCGCTGTGAATATGGCATAAATATCTAAGATAGAAACACCTCTTTAGGCTAAGGCCCCACATTGTGGGAACGCAGCGGTTTTTTTTTGTTGCAGATTTTGCTGTGTTTTTTTAAGCCAAAGTCAGGAGTGGCTTGAAAAGGAATGGAAACTATAAAGGAATCACTTAGACATTTCTCATCTGTTAAATCCACTCCTGACTTTGGCTCAAAAAAAGTAGCAAAATCTGCAACAAAAAACACTGCATTTTCGCAACGTGAAGCCTCAGCTTTAAACTGGGACCCCACTGTGGAATTTTTTTTTTGCAATGTGTGGATGGGATTAACCAGAATCCCATCCACTTTGCAGTTAATGCAAAATGCGGCGTTTTCACAACGTGGGGTTCCAGCCCTACACTTACCTGCTAAATGTCCATAAATGTGAATACACTATTAAAAGAGCATTAAATGGGGTTTTCCTGACTAAACATATTGATGACCTATTCTAAGCATAGGTCATTGGTATCAGATCAGAATGGGTTTATACAGAACCCCTATCGATCAGCTGCTCTCTGCAGCTGATGCACAGGGATTGGAGAAGTGGCTGAATCTAGTCACTGAAGCTTAGATCCTATTCAAGTGAATGGCAGCTGATTTGCAGTAATCTGGCCTGATCAGGTGTCGGATCTCCACAAACCTTATATTGATGACCTATCTATTTAGCCTGATAAACCAGTTGCGTCCTGCAGCAAGAAAGTTTGGTCAGATGTTCAATCATTGTAGTCAGTATAGTTGAGTTCTCAGCGTTACTACTGTACAGTGAGAGAACTTACATCATAGCAGAGAAAGACAATAAATGCCAGATCAATTGTAATTCCATTATTGTTGCCATATGATGCAACTATGGATCAGATATGGAGCAATTCTCACTGACCGACTTTTTTCATGCCTAGGCAGGGCACAACATTAACACATATAAAATATCACCATACATCAGTACTGTTCACTAGCTGATAAAACACGCAATAGGCATCCATGAATAATAAAAAAACAGACGCATGTTGTGTCCCCTGTCAGGCTAAGGTTTGGTTGTAAAGCGGCTAGAAATTGATCTGACTTTTTCAAGGTACACAACAGTTTACCTGTAAAGTCACTAGAAAAATCCTTGCTTAAATTAAAGTGAACCTGTCAGGTGACATCTGAGAGCAGGTATATGACAGAGGGAGAGAAGCTGAGCTCTGTGATATATAGCTTTATATGATTTGGAGCAGAGTTAAAAGCAGAGAAAGGCTATGTGCAGGTTAGAATTGTCTTTTGGAACAGTCCTGAGGTGGAAAACACTGCAAAATCAGCTCTAAAAACAAAGTGTGAATAATACCCTAAAGGCTTCTTTCAATGATGTGAATCAGAAGCAGTCATGAAGACTACACAGAGATATGGTATAATGAAAAGAATTGCATCTGTTCTGTCTTTTTAACCCACTCCTGGTTTTGGCACATGATAAACTGATACAAATCACTGACCCAGAGACTGACTGTGAGTGACTGCTAGGAGAGACAGTGAGAGTCCTTCTTACCCAGCTCACACAGTAATTGACAGCCTTCTGTGTAAAGCCATGAGTGGATTGAGCAGAATGTAGAAGTGTAAGTATTTCCTATATATTTTCCATTCCTTTAGTAGCCATTCTTGGCTTTGGCTCATAGGAACAAAGCAAAATCTGCAACAAAAAAAGCTGTGTTTCCACAAAGTGGGGCCTCAGCCTAAAAAAAGGGAGAGCTGTCAATAACTTTGTGTGAGTGGGGCAAGCGGGACTCTTATGGTCTCTCCTAGGAGTCCTGTCAGGATTTACTGTGCTTTTTACTGAGAAATACTGCTCTAAATTATATACTGTAAACCTATATATGATAGAACTCAGCTTTTCTCCTTCTGTTATATGCTTCTCTTACATAGAGCAGCAAAAATTATTAAGGCCAGTATCACACAGTTGTGTGACTATGGTCGGTTTTATGGCTGCTAAATCTAGAATCCCTCACAGTTTTACTCAGTTAGAGCAAGTTCCTGTTTTCCACTGATTAGGTCTATTTGCATATTCCTTACCCAGAATTCTTAGCAGGGCATGCATGGTCTAATAAGTCCTTGTACACCTTACAGTGTCAGCACCTTAATAAGACACATTACCACTTCTGACCCACTCAACCCTAGGTGTATCACAGCAGAACTGTACTGTACTAGAAACACTCTATAATAAGTCCATATTATCGTAGTGGATGTTTCTTTGTCCTCCTCCAGATATACTGCATTGTGTATACTTTGTAGTAAACAATTGAGTTGTTTTATAAATGTTACAGTCATAACATAGTGAATGTCAAATCAGAATGAAGCCATTTGTACCACAGTCTATTGAAAATAGGACAAGGTCTTCTATGTTGCTTGCTGAAGAAGATCCTGGGTGACATTTGGTAATTTGAAGCAAATCCCTTAGGGTAGGTCCTGCCCTAGACAGCTTTTTCCATAGCACTGTCTTGCCAGCTCTACCCTAGCTTTTTACAACTACTGTTTTATATATATATATATATATATATATATATATATATATATATAACATATATATGCCTACAGATACGTAAGAGCATCTTCTGGCAATATAATGTGTATGGGGGGAAAAAAGAATTAGGTATGTTGAATTTCAACCAGCTAGATTTTGGGATCCCACAGTGACTTTTTCCCATGAACAACGCATGCATGTTTAGCTGAAGTGAGTGTGCATGTGTATGGAGGAGATACAGGTATATCTACAGTTTTTTGCCACTGTTGTTTTCAAGGAAGTACAGTGCTGAAAATCTGAAAAAAGATTCTGTGAAAAAAATGGATTGCATCTGTGTGTTATCTGTTTTTCAGACCTAAAGACGTTGGCAAACATAGAAATACTTTGAAAAAATAATGATTCACTTTTCATGGATATAAAAATTACAGAAAAAATAACTTTATGAGCAACTTAAAATATAACTTTTAATGGTAAGTCCGTAGTAACACATATAGTATTAATAAGCACATGTATTCTGCGTGTGCTCTAATAATTTCTAATAAAAATGGTCAATACTCAAAGTGTACTTGGTTCACTTATGTGTAATATTTCTAAATCATGGACCAGCAAGGGGATATATCCTGCACCACCCGCAGTACTGCGGTCATACCAGTAACGGTGCACAAGTGAGTTAGGTGGTGTCACTAGACGGTGGCCACCAACCACCCGTAACTTAGTTCTTACGCCTAAAAAACCTTGTGTTATAAGAGACAGATAGTATAAAATTCCCTGAGGAGCAGCAGCATATCTGCTGGGAAACGCGTAGGGTATCATTATATGCAGTGAGGCTAGGGTTTTTCAGTGGGACTGATAATTAAAACAGGCAGTACCCTTATATATACATTGAAGAGACAGCGTCTTTTAGATTTGTATGTATTTTTACGCTTGACCTCCTTAGGTGTTATCTGGTGATACGTTGTGGTAGCCCATTATAGAGTCTGTCTTAAGGCAGACCTGATGGTCTTGATAGTACCACCATATGCCGGCCACCTTTGAAAAAAATTAGAGTAGTTGGTCGTGGTAAAACAACATACTTATAGGTGTTATTTTGGATTCGCTCTACATGGTGATGCAGGATATACTGTATCCCCTTGCTGGTCCATGATTTAGGACTATTACACTTTGAGTATTGTACATTTTTATTAGAAATTATTAGAGCACACGCACAATACATGTGCTTATTAATACTATATGTGTTATTACGGACTTACCATTAAAATTTACGTTTTAAGTTGTTCACAAAGTTGTTTTTTTTTGTAATTGTTATACAATTTAACAACAACCTGTTTAGAATCCTTTGCATATTTGTCTGATCATGGATATAAAAAAAACAGATCAGCCACGGACAGCACACAAACAAAGATTGTGTGCTGTCCGCGATTAATATGGATATCATACATCCACTAAAGACATGTGACTGAGGCCTAAGAGCGGAAACAGAGTTAAAAAAAATCCTTTACAGGTAAAAGTATACTAGGGTAAAACTGACATAAAAAAATTATAGGCATAATAGGCCAAAATGTAATATTTTTACATTTTTAAATATTTAAAAAAAAATCTGAGGATTTATATTCTAATCAGTTTTAGTGCTTGTAATGAGCAGAAATAATGCAGCATGCAAGAAAAGTAGCACTATACTGAAGAAGATGATTTAGTATTACATTTATTATTACACAGAAGGTCTGTCACATAAGACATCAGTAAGATGCACAGTTTAGCTGTTAGGAAGAGGAAGGTAATGCCCCCTGGAGTGGTTCTTTTGTTGTGGTTATTTTGTGTTTTCAAACAGTGCATATAAGGTTTTTATTACCTATAGTAGTAGTAGTGGAAAATATTTGTTGTGACTATTGCAATAACAAATAAGGCTAGGTTCATATCAATGTTGCTATTTCATTTGTTTTCTCCTCCTTGTAGGAGCAGAACAACAGAAATTACAACAGTGCAGGATCCATCATATAACAGACAGGACCGCATTGACTATTATGTGATCCATTACAGCCTAATACATTGTGATTATTTATAATATAATAATAATGCATTTTATTTATATAGCGCCAACATATTCCGCAGCACTGTACAATTTGAAGGGTTCAAGTACAGACAAAAAAGATACATTACAAAGAAATAGTCAATTCACACAATGGAACTGAGGGCCCTGCTCGCAAGAGCTTACAATCTATGAGTTAGAGGGGGTGACACAAGAGGTAGCAGGGGCGGCATCGGAGGTAGCATTGCTTATACAATGGTCAGACAGTTTTGTAATAGAGGTTACTGTCATTACACATATATAAGACTGTATGAGCCTTCACCAGTCGTGTCCTTTAATGTGCAGATGGTGCCTAGACATATAAAGTTAGTCCGATACGGCATCATATCCTGTGGGATAATGCGGGAGCCTGAACAGAGGAGGGTACGTTTTAGGGATTCTAACTATGGAAGGGTTTACATTAGGAATTGTGATAAGCCTGTCTGAAAAGATATGTCTTTAGTTTGTGCTTGAAGCTGTAGAAATTGGAAGTTAATCTGATTGTCCGGGATAGAGCATTCCAGAGAAGTGGTGCAACTCGGGAGAAGTCTTGGATACGGGAGTGGGATGTTCTGATAATAGAGGATGTTAGTCTTAGGTCATTGAGTGAACAGAGAGTACGGGTTGGGCGATAGACAGAGATGAGGGAGGAAATGTAGCGAGGTGCAGCATTATGGAGAGCCTTGTGGATGAGGGTGATAAGTTTATATTGTATTCTGTATTGAATAGGCACCAATGTAGTGACTGGCACAGGCTGGAGGTATCGCTGTAGCGTTTAGACTGATAGATGAGCCTGGCCGCCGCATTCAGAATAGATTGTAGAGGGGAGAGTTTAGTAAGGGGAAGACCAATTAGTAAGGAGTTACAGTAGTCAAGGCGAGAGTGAATCAGGGCAACAATAAGTGTCTTTAGTGTATCTGTGGTAAGGAAAGGGTGGATTCTGGAGATGATTTATATTAAACGCATATATGTAGAACATTTGCCTTATGCGATAACATCTTAAAAAAGCTGATTTTAGTACATTTCCTCAGACATGGTGCATATATCTACGACTCAGCCAGTATCTCTTCAAAACTCCTTTTGCCCTTCTATTTCACATTACACATTACAGCGGCACTAGAAATAACTTGGCATCATCCATCACTTTCATTTCCTTAGACCACTCACAGGGCGCAATGTCAATCTGAGCCAGTGCCTGTAGATAAATTTTGGCAGATCATCAGCCTGGACATGCGAATACTAATCCTTTTTTTCTTGGCTTACAAAAGACATCAACAAATGGGGGACTAAAGCCTTCCGTAAGGATTCAGAGCAGGAAACAAAGCTTTAGAAATGTTCTTGTTTTGTCCTATTACTTTATGTAATAGTTGAATTGTAGATATAAAGGCTTCAGAACCTAGATTCAGGTGTCTGGATGTTTAGTATTTGATAGATACTAGTGGATGACTACAATAAGCTCTGCTTTTTGTTTTTTGGCCGTGTTTAGATCTAAGCACTCCCAAACAAAAACCAACATCAACTCAAAGTATACTGAAGGTTACAAGTTGTTTAAGAGAAGCCAACGGTATAAATAGTTTGGAACATATTCTTCACAAGGCTATAGTGCTGTGTTTCTGTAGTACAGTGTGTGTTTATTTATGCCTCCAGATGATTGTAAAATCTTGAATGTCTCCTGCCACCACTGGGAGGGGAGTCTTTACACTACTCAGGTCAATAGGATCTTTCTGCAGCTGTGTATGGAAGAACTCACTAGCTGTGGCAAAAGACAGTCAAGATTCTATACAATTGTGTGCAGTTCAGGGGACTAAAGAAATGGAGTACAATAGGATTATCAAGTACAGTATATTAGGTCTATGCATATTTATATGGTGCTGGTTTCTTAAAACTGTAATATTAGAACAGTTTAAAGTGGTTGTCCAGCCATGGGCAGCTGGGCAACCCCTTTAAACTGATACACACAAAGCCATGTTATTGGGGTGTGTTCACATGTATCAGATTTCGGCATAGATCCCATGACTAGCTGCATCCTTTTTTATTTGAATGGAGTTTCTGCAATTCTGTTCACATGCTAGGGAAAATTTCCTGGTGAATATTGGCTGTGTGGAGGGTGGGCCCCTAGAATCATTTTACCTGATCGGCCTAGATAAACTGGTATCTGCCTGAACAGATGGACTCATCTGTTTAGCTACTAGGTCTCTATGGGCTTCTATTAAATGTAATGTCCTGATGCATCAATGTTGATCAAGTTACAGTATCATTTCAGCCTACTCTCTTAGTCAGGCAACTAAGAATAAGGAAAAATGAGAACAGCACCTCACTTATAAAGATGTAGAGCCAGGAGAGCACCAGCCCAGGACCATAGTCCACGTTCACCCAGCTAATCCAAGATGCAGAAAAAAACCTAAGACTGTCAAAACAATGGTGAAATAGCGTTTGGTTTACCAAACTTAAAATTAAAGGGGCTGGCCAGTATTAGAAATACATGACTGCACTGTTTCAAAACAGTGTCACACTTGTCCACAGGTGGTATGTGGTATTGCCACATTTCTATAAAGTTGATCTGCAATACACAACTCATGCACAGGTGTGGGGCTGTTCTTAGAAGAAAAAAGCTATTTTTTTCTAATCCTGGATAACTTTCCTGGATATGAATCGACTTTCCTGGATATGAAACATGTACTGAAATCTCAACCCCTGAGTGCATTATAATATCATATTTTTGCACTTGCAGGCCAAATGGGATTTTAGTATTGTTTCGAGTTTCAAAATAAAGTCGCTATATTATTTTGACCACAATATGCAATAGACCCAGACCTTATAAGAATGTCTTAAGACATAATATACAGCTCTCCAGTCTGTGGGGTCCAGTGCTCCTGCGGAAAGTAACAACATATTTATAAGGAAACATTCTATCTCTCACATGCCTTTCTTCTAACAGGGAAGTTGATCCCTGACCTTGCACAGTAGAGTGGTATAGTCCACAACTTAGCCTAACTGAAGAAAACTAAACATGGTGCTGATCATGTTCCAGAACCCCATACATCATGAGACCCATGACATACCAACGGAGTTATATTACATAGGACATAATGCTAGGACAATATACAGAACACATTTATAGGATAGTGGAATAAGACTAATGTTAGAATAATTATTATTATTGTGGTAATTGTATAAAATAATTGTATTCACTTTTATAGTTTGGCTGCCTCGGCTCCAGGTGCTGTTGAGTCCATCTGGCTGTTGATGCTTATATTATAGCACATGTAGTCAGTTTTTATGTTGGGAGTTCCTCTATTGTGATCTTAGGCTTCTTTCACACTACCATTTTTAGTTTACCACATGTGCCAAGACACATGTGGTAAATGGTGGCTGAAAGAGCCTCTGTTCAGGAGGTGCCCAGCAGGGTTTGTGTTTCTTTGCTGCATGGTACAATGTACTTGGCTGCGCTATCCCATTGCAGTTGCATCCAGTTAAAAAAAAAAAACTATACCATGTAGTATACCTATTTTTGGCTCAAATTGGAGCAACCTCTGTAGAGGCCGAGGGAGGTGTAAAGAAAAAAAAGCATACTCACCTGTTCCTGGTGCTCTGTTGTCTGCTGCCAGTGTCTGTTCAACCTCTTACCGGCACCTTGTTGCTGGAAGTCCTGCATACCATATGACCACTGATATCAATCGGTGGTGTAAGCAGTCGCTGGACAGGGACAGGTGACATCGCTCACATAAACAACTCATACCAGACATCAGAGCGCCGGGGGAAGATGAATATGTTTGTTTGTTTTTTTCTTTTAATTTTACACCTCTCCACAGGGGTTGGTCCCTTTAAGTTTTAATATTTACAGCCTTGCTGAATCTTTTACATATTTGAAAATTGTACCCTGACACAGGGTAGAGAGAAACAAAAAGGCATGCTCCGGAGAATAGTAGATATGCTGTGATTTTTCCTTATAACCACAATTCTTTTTATATGTTCTTCTCAAGTGTTACTTACCTAAACAGTATTCCTGAATAATCCACCACTAATAACAAAACTCTTTTCAGTCACATGAGCCTGTACATTTCTTATGTCATATAACACCGTTGCTAACTGAATGCCGTGGATCACATGACTAACACCATGTTTAGTCTTGCTCCATTAGAACATGGGCACATTACACAGTCCTGATTCATACCACATCTATCCATGTGAGCAGTATTTCTATAGATAAATTAGAAAATTGTATGGCTTCCTATTCCTTTCTAAAATAGTAGTAGTAGTAGTAGTAGTAGTAGTAGTAGTAGTAGTAGTAGTATTATCATTATTATTATTATTATTTTATTTCTTCATAAACAGGAATACACCTTTAATAATTCTGTAAAGTTTAAAAACTATGTATGGAAAATTAATAGATAACTATATATAAAAGATTTATTATAATAAATGCTTGTTCCAAATGATCCATTGAGCATAGACTATAATGAGTCCAGGTTTGTCAGAGTTCTATGTATGTTTTGTTCTGTGTGACTGGCAGATCACAACCATCTTACCTGACTGTAGTTTGGTTAATAGCTCCTCTGACCACTCTGGGAGGAGACTGTCATGATTTATCTGTTCTTAGTGCTGCAATGTTAACATTTCTCTCTCCCATCCCATTTTCCACTCCATTTCCTTCCTATCCCTTTTTTTCCGTCTTACTATATCCCTTTTTCTCTCCATTTTTTTTTACCTGATTTTGATCCTAATTTGACACCTCTCCCTTTCCCTTCCTCCTCTGCCTATTTTGTTATTTCTCTCTTCCTCCCCTTCGCACATATTGCATGTTGATCCGTCTCAGACACTCAGATGTTCGGAATTTTGGCACATTGTGTAAGTCTTTGCATGCAGCCACCAATCAGCGGCAGGCTCTGTCTGTGTGTCTGTCTTCTTCCTTGACCTGTCTTGTGATCTCCAGCCCGAGGGTCGGGGGGGTCAGTTTTCCTTCTCGGAGGTCAGTGGAGTCATATTTGGGAGTCTAATGGATTTTTATTTTAATCCTGCCAAGTTATTAGGTCCTATGATAAGCCCTTCTTTTGGAATCATGTCTAAAGCTGACCATATACATTAGATTAATAATGGCTAAACCAGATGATTTTGGCAGGAATGGCTGACCATCTAATGTGTATGAAAAAAAGGATCAGGTAGTTGGGTTTCAGCACACCTATTCCTTTTGTTCTTAGGGAAGACTAGCCACTGTCAGAGATTTCTGACAGCAGCTACCCCCTCTCCTCATTCAGAAGACATGTTTGTGTATGGGGGATAGGGGTAACTAGGAAGAACAATTGTCAGCCAGACAGTTATCTAAAGTGTATGACCAGCTTACACATTTGTCATGTAAAATAATAAACTTGTATATAGATAAGGAAACTCTCCAGCCATGGCCAGCGTCCCCAGATTACTAACTGTAATATCCCCTCGGTATAAATATGTGTCATACTTCCCAACTTGTATAGTAGCAGATTTCTTTCCTTACTTTCACTATATTTCCAGAAACCCACAGTTACTAAACGGTGGTAAGAGAATAAATGTAAAGCTAGCATCCCCCTTTAAAAGTTAAAAGATGGGGGTTGACATAGTTCTTTTAAGCAAATTCCATTGTGACAAACTTATTATAGACTTTATAGATATTATGGATATCTTAACTATACTAAATGCTTGGTTCCACTTAGTTTGCTATGGCTTAGAATAGGTCTATAGTTTTATGTTTTAACTATAGTGTAAAAAGACATCAGTTAGAAAACTGCAGTCAATATGGCCAGTGCCTGCTCTCTTTATACAGTATATCTACTTACTGTTTACATTGTCATTGGAGAGTTTTAGCTGAAGGATCCAGTCTTCTTTCCAGCCGGACTTTTGTGACACTTTT
Organism: Leptodactylus fallax; assembly: GCA_947044405.1. NCBI lineage: Eukaryota > Metazoa > Chordata > Amphibia > Anura > Leptodactylidae > Leptodactylus > Leptodactylus fallax. Next base: position 82,292 of record CAMRHE010000148.1, on the reverse strand, counting down.
ATGCCTTTAGGTACAGTCATGCTATTTTGTAATGTAAAAATGTACAATTGATTTCCAAAGGATGACTGCGGTGGGGGCAAGTGTTACTGCATTGTATTTATCACATTTTTATTAACTAGAACCATGTTTTAGATATGACTTTTTGCATGTGGTATGCCTACAGTTTTCATACACTACAATGTATGTTTCCATATTCATTTACACCAACTGTAAATGTTCAAAATATAAGAAAAGAAATCACATGTGCAGTGTATTGTTCTGGTTCCCTAGTGTGTACTGTATGTCATATGCCATATGCTCCATAACCTCCATGACAATGGCATGGCTGAAACCCAACTATTGCCATTATGTCAATGCAGTGATATGAGAGGAATTCTGCAGCACATACACTTTAGTCCTACTTGTGGTACTGCCGTTTAGTAACTGCCAGCAAACGTGTGCGGTTGCCTCATAATTTCACTAGTTCATATTATGCCCTTAATGATTTCTTCTTCCAGTTTCTTGTCTCATTCAAGTGTTTTCATCCATTTCCATGTCCCCCAGAGAGTAGGGTCATAGAAATTCTTGAAGGAATGTGATGTTAAAAAGTTTAGTTTATATTTAACGTATATTACTTTCTCTCTCCTTCTTGCTCATTCTGTCTTCTTCCCTGGTCTTTATCTTTGTACTTTTTTGTTGCATTGGTAACATTTCTTCTGATATTATATGTCTTTACTTATGTGACCTCCTCCCCGTTTCTTGGGATTTAATATGTTCCCTGTTTTCCTAAAACATAATTTCCTACATTTCTTACTATATTCATACCTAACACTACACTTGACATGTCTAATCTTTCCTTTTTTTCTTTTATGACCCTTTTTCTGTGCACTGTCATTTTTTTTTCTTTTTGCTCTTTGCATCTGATCACTTTCTGCCCTTTCCCTACATTCCTCAATCCCTTTGATTGTTTCTCTTTATTGCACTTCCTTTCTCCCACTACTTTGTCCTCTCTACTCCCTCTCCTTATATGTTTTCTTTCCCTATCACAGCTTGTTCAGCAGTCTTGGAGAGTTGCACACTATTTCCCAGCGCAGCTATGGAACATCCTACACCGTGCGCCCCGGGACCCGACACCCCTTGACTCGCCGAGCACCCAGCCCTGTACCACCTTCATCTGAGAGGGTGGAGCCCTTGGGTGGAGCACGTTCCTATACGCTTACACCCCCCACCATACTGAAATCCTCCAGTCTTTCAATTCCTCATGAACCCAAGGAGGTGCGTTTTGTTGTAAGGAGTGTCAGTGCCCGGAGTCGTTCTCCTTCCCCATCGTCTGGGCATCCCATGCACAGTTCTCGCCCATTCCTGCAGAAGCCCCTTTCTATGTGGAACAAGTATGATGTAGGCGACTGGCTAGAGAGTTTGAACCTTTCAGAACACCGTCTTAAGTTCCAGGACAACGAAATAGAGGGCTCCCATCTACCTGCTCTTACCAAGGATGATTTTGTAGAGCTGGGGGGTAACCCGAGTGGGTCACCGCATGAACATCGAACGTGCTCTTCGCCAACTAAGCACCAGCTGACCCGGTCAGGAGCTGCGGTCCCAACTCCCGGGAGGGCAACTCCGCACCGCTGCGGGGGGAGGAATTACTTTACACACACATAAGGACAGTCACACACCTACTGATGTACACAAATGCGAACAAGAACAAAAATCAGAATGCCTTGAACATACTGGAAGTGGTTCGCACTGTTCTGAGCCTTTAAGTGGAACCCATTGCTGTACACACACACATACCGTGACTATTACATGTGCCAGTTTAATCACCCTCAATTTGTCACATGCAGACACACTTACTCTGACACACACTGACACACAAGTGTTGACCCACTCATTGACTGAAGGGAGACCATGTACATTAAGTGATAAATCAGATGCATAATACTCTGAAAGTATACACCACATGTAATGCCACAGAAATAATCCTCTCCTTGTGCGGTGCAATGGGGCCCAGTAACTGATCCCCCCCTCCTTCTTTCTATGCCAAGGAGGGGAGGTGGGATCAGTCACAGGGTCCCAAGGCCAGGCCACTGTGTGTTAATGCCACCTTTTTTTTTTTACCTGAATCAACAAAAGAATCGCAGTCAGACAGTGACATCAGTCTGCAGGGGAACGGGGTTGAGCTGCACACCTCCCATACCAAGATCTGACTCAAGTCCTGGAGAGAAATCCATGGATTGGGCTGGAAGAGGCCGCAGGTTCCAGCCACCGCCACTGTGGGACGCTTTTTATGCATCTTTTTAATTAGCTATATATTTGAAGAAAAAAAAAAAAAGACTTTACCTATATATATATATATCTCATATAAATATATATATATATATATCATATATATCTATATACACGACACTCACTGGACTTTTTATATACAGCAGATCTGGGGGTATATAGAGGTATATGCAGATACTGCAGTACCTCATTCTGGGGTTTTGAATTTTATTTGATTATTTTTTATTCTTATTGGAGGTTCTGAGCGTTTTTACAATAAACCCCTCAACATGCCACCAGCATTCTTTAGAATGGAACATGCATATCTACATCTGAATTCCATCATATTTGGGGTTACTTTCACTGGTTTCTTATCTCATTCCAATGTCATATTTATTTGCACATGGGTTTTCATTAAAATTGGGCCATTCATTTAAAAAGGTGAAAGATTTGTCCTTAAGTTGTGACTATTATGTCTGACTGTTCTGGGATATTTCTTACTGTGTCCTTGCATATTTCCTTTAATGTGGTATTCCATAGGGGTTACTGCTTATTCTAGCATTTGAGGTGAGTTTTTATGGTTTCATTTGGTTGGACATTTAGTTTCAAATTTGGGGGTCACATTTGGATCTATGGTTTTTATTTCATTTGAAAGCATATTGAATTATTCCAGGGTTTTTGTCTATTCAGGTGTTCAGAATTAGCAATTATTTCCTCACATTGCTTTTTGTGGTATAGCCGGAGAAAGAATAGACCCCATGTAAACCATCTGAAATGTTGTACATATTCCCTAAGTAAATGTCACCAAGAGTCTCCCTCCCAATTAATTGGTTCCCAGAAACAAATGGGGCTGTAGTGGATATTGTATATGTCCCTGCATCCACGGTCACCTCTAGTCAATACCTTGTGCATTGTTACGACTGTGACCATTGGTGGGAGAGGAGGGAGGATCATGGAGCCGGCTGGGTCCTCTTATGTACTGTGTCCCTGTACACCTGAGGATGGATTACCCGAGGGTGACCAACCTGGATCCGGTGTGCCTTATTGCCATGATAATCGCTTCAGGTCCCTAAAGGGGAGAAGCAGTGTAATGTTATCCCATTTCCTGCAGTGCCTTATCGCCATTGTGGAGCTTAGACAAGACCCTCTGACTGTGCTACACTAGCAGCTGCCAATAGAGCAAATATACAGTACCCAAGATGGAGCTATCGCTGCTGCTTCTCAGACTGGATCTCTACAGCCCATTCCCTACACACCAATGGAGCCTCATGAAAAGGGTTGTTTATCCAGTTAACTGTTTGGCAGAGGGATGTCAAGGAGCGAGGTTATTAAGGTCACATGCTTCTGCAAGGAGAGACAGGACACTAAAAATTTCAGTATAAAATTGAATTTCAGCCCCATTTACTATGCTACCCTTACTGATACTAAAATATACAGGTAGCCACGGCAACACATTTTGTGTGAATATTAATTTGTCCAGTGAAACTCCAATTTCCAGGATGACTTAGCAATATAACAAAAAAAAAAGGAAATTGTCACTTGCTCATATTTTTGGGAATGAAAAGGCAGATTTTTTTTTATGTAGTTTAATAACGTCTTGTATTTCTTGCCATAGCCTCTTAAATGTAAAGATTTGTTACATCTTGTATGATGCAAGAATCCAGAAAAAATCATTACTTATGAAATATACTAAAGGCCCGTAGACCAAGTGAACATGCATAGATATATGCTGTGCTAGTTAAAAAAAAATGACCATTTCAGAGAAGACTGTCGGAGATATATTACAATTTGTTTTTGAAAATATATTTGTTTTTTTACCATGAACAAGTAATACCACCTAATTTTACACACTGTAGCAAAAGTAAAAAAAATATATATATAAAAAAATAAACAAAATTAAAAAAAGCTATACAATTTTAGTGAAGAAACTAAGTAATAATTTATGAACACACGTTAATGGAATTTAATGAAAGCATGAGAGAAATGATGTGCCAAATTGAAGATAATAAAATGTAAAAAACACTTTGCATATTTTTATCTTTCTATAAACTGCTATTTGTGTTGACCCCTGTTATACACTGTGTACAATGTATATAGCCCTATATCTACTCTGTAAAAAGGATGGAAAGCTCATCGCTATTATTTATATGACTCCTTTCCCTTTACCTTTTATACTAGTTTAGGCACCGCACCCCACTGTTACACATTTTGTTCCTATCAAAATCCATGTGTAACTTTTATTGAAATGTTCTAAGAATTTTCCACCAGAAAATTTCTCTCTTCTTTTTCCGGCTTTGCCAAAGCTTGAAGGGGAGGGACCGATGTTAATGTCTGATTGGGGAATCGGGATCCTGCCATGGGGTAAATATCATCTGGTGCTAAAAAGAGAGGGTTGTGGTTTAATCTGCGCCTCTCGTATCTTAATGTTTTTAAGGCTTTCGTACAGAGTGTGTGTTTCCCACAGAGCATTGCACAGCTACTGGGGCAGTTGTTCGATGTGTTGACAGTGGACCTAGAACAAAGGAGAAGTAGATAAGGATGTGACTAAACTGTGTGCTGAAAATGATGGTTAGTTTGTCCACAAAAGAAGAGTACAAGCTCTATGTACAGGCTCTTGCTTCTCCAGATTATTTTACATATATGGCTGCATGGGATGGATAGCATGAGCATTACATTATGTTGTGGGACTTTATGACCAAAGAAAAATATTAGGACATTGCTGCTAGCAAAGCCACAGGGCACAGTGGAAACTGGTATACAGTTTTTATATATATACAGTAGGTGTTATTTCTATTTCTACATGTCCTTTGGGACAAGTGGTGCCCTATTAGTCAAACTGGCCACTGAACATGCCACACAAATATTCTCAGTATAGTGTTATCCATGTGAACATCATGCATTGATAATGAGCACAACAAAGTGATTATGTATAATTACTCAATAGATATTTCTAATACACATAGCCAACAATCACCCTCTTCATTTTAGGTATTTCAGTATCTTGTTTTGCATTTTTATAACCTTTCTTCTCAAAAGCCATGCATTGTGGCGCCTGACTGTGCACCATTGCAATACTGCATTACCATGTTACTAATAATGAAACTGTGTGACTTACATGGATGGAGGGCTCACCGTGAAATGGTAAACTACAGATAGTACACAATGTATAAGCTCTTGAAATATTCTAATGAATTCAGTGTATATGTCCTTGATTAAACTTCCTACGGAATACTAAGACAGTACTAGAGCATGGGACTTTGGTGCATCGATTTAGCAGTGCAGAGAGTTACAGTAAAACATTGAGATCAAACATTGCAAAAACACGGTCTGTTTATCCAGGCTGTATCTGTATGCACATTGCCAACAACTAAATATCACAGAATTTAAGAATAGTAATGTTGGTGGTGTCCTGGACAGTATAAAATCCTCAACATACAGTCATTCCAAATTGTAAAATAAAGATACTTAAAAAACATCCACATTCCAGTGCTGAGGACAGGCTGTGAAATGCAGCCCTGAAGTGATGGTTATGCTTTGCACTCACCCACTGGCGATGCCTGCTGCTTGCCAAAGTGACCCATCGGGAGTCCTGAAGGATTCCCTGGTAGAATACTACAATGGTAGACTCTTCTGTACTGGAACATCGAGCGGATTATACTTACCATATACCAACTTTTATTTATAGTCATTTCCTCACAAGATGTATATCTCAAGCTACCCATGAAATAGTGTCATGTGAGGTTGTGGCATGTACAACTCTTCAAGGATCACTAAAAGTGTTTTACAGTGAACCATTCATCTAAACATTGTAAAAAAAACAACAGCAAGTCTTGTTCATGGAGATCTGCTCACCAAACCATAGTAGGTTTTTATGGAAATTTGAGGGTCTCATATTGCACTGATTTGCCTGCTAGCCTGGCTTGCACAATGGTTTTTAAGCTAGTATTAGCCATTTCTGGTTTAGTCTTATTAAAGTACTTTTCACACAATTTCATGCAAATAAGGTGCTCAACCATCCCTATACATCAACACACTTCTTTCCCTTCAGCACTCATTGTTTGGACAACTCCATCCTGTGCAGTATATATTTATTTAAAGTGACCCTCAAATCCACAATAAAAAATGTCTCAGTAAATGCAGTTAATATAGCTGGTGTACTCCTTTAATCTTCCTGGCATGGTTCTTCTGATTCCCAGTACCATTTTCATTTCTGTATAATCGGTACCAGCTTCTCAGACTACTCTGTTTATACAGTGTTTTGGTAGTCGAAGATCCCTGCTTTCACCTGCTCCCTCCAAAGCACAGTGTGCACAGCGTTGTCTGAGAAGCTGGGGTCATTCTACAGAAATAAGGAGGCCCTGCAGCTTCTCAGACTGCACAATGCACACAGGTGAAAATTTATCATGCATTGAAGGCCACCAACTTATGCAAAAAATGGAAACTTTTTTTTTGTCTTTTACACCACCCTCCCCACTTTCCTGAAAGGAAATGTGACAAAGAGGGTATGGCATGGGTAGGGCTACTGGCCCTGTCAGATTGCTGGTCATTTATACCAGTTAACTTGCTTAAATAATGCTGGAAAATCTAGGCCAGCTATGGCCCGGTTCACATCTGCGTTTGGGTTTCTGTTCGGGGAGTCCACTTGGGGACTCTCCGAACGGAAACCCAAACATAGATGTGAACTGGGTCTGTGAGCTGAAATAGATGCAAGGCCTGGCAGAAGATGCACCTCATCCTCCAGCAGTGCAGGTAATGCCAAGACCAGTGTACTAAACACACCCTGGGCCTTGGTAGTCACTAACCCCTGATCTCAGCTGGTCCATCCAAAAGCAAGAGGGTTGTCTCAGACTACCAAAGCACAGCATGCATGGGGTAGTCTAAGAAGCTGATTTTACAGAACTATAGAGGGAGGAACCATGCTTGAAATAAAAAGAAGGCACCAGGCATTTTAACTATGCAATATGCATTTTATTGTGGACGGAGAGCCACTTTATTGTAGATGCCAATGCATCCACTACACACCAATATGGGATAAATGTATGGCTTGTATGGAGAATATTCCTGTATCTAACACAGTTGCCTTTCTCTAGATGATGCTTGACAAAACTATTCCATGCTTTTCATTTATATTTTTGTGCAGATAATTTGTTAATTCTAACCCTAGTCTGTTGCGTTTTATAATTATATAAAGAGCAAGTGTATTGATCAGTGTTAGAACTGACGGTAAAATACATGGATGTGCTTTATAACATGTATTACAGATTATTATTCTGGAGTCATGAATTTACATTGGAATAAGTGATTTCCTGCGCACGCAGATGGTATTACAATGTTGCTAACCTGTTCATGAAGGGAAAATAATGGATCAATACATAGATGAGATGTAGCAGGGCTGGGTATGTCACCGAACTAATTGCATGAATATTGGAGTTAAGTTAATGATCTGTGCTTGACCTCAGTACTTTGTAATGAGTTGTACCAAAGTCATCTATGCTACATCTGACATATATATATATCTGTGCAGTAAGTGCATGTATACTGCTCATGTATTCATATATGCTCTCAGGTCACAGTGTTGAGGATACATGTGACAGAATATAATGAATACATGAATGTAAAGTAATATTTTTTTCTGCTGTCATAGAGAAATCATTTTGTTGGACACAGGGTTATTCTCTATATGTTTTTCTTATTTTATGGAGCTTGTCAGGTGAAGGAGGGGTAACGCTATCTGATTTAACAGCATCTTAATGCCAACCCTGCAGGAATATTATCCTGACCCCGCTTAGCAGGACCTGTAGTGGGATGCATTGGCTCTGCAGTAAGGCCGCATTATTTCTACAAGATAATTAGGACACATTATTGGAGGATTAGCCTAGGAGGGTAAAGTGTTTGCCTGCTGGACTAATTGCTGTAAACTCAACATCATATTGTAGAATGCATGGAGGATTAGGCCAGATTAACATTGGTACACTGATTGGAGTACTTCTTCAGATGGCTAGTGAAGACTGAATGTGAGGACCCTAAGAAAGGGTCAGAATGCCCTGAAAGGCTATTTGGGCTTCGTATATAACTTTCTTTGTGTATGTTGAGAGAGACTCTGTGTAGATGCAACATATTCCCAGTGTGAGTTCAGTGTGTGTTTAGGGGACATTTGATAAATGTAAGGCAAATCTTCCTTTGTATGTTTGTGTGAGCAATAACTGACAGTGGGAGTATTTCACATTGAAGGGATGATACTGGGAAAGGTTGTGAGCTCCGTTGTTTCTTGGAATACATACGCCTCTTGTTGATAGTATGTGAGCTAGCCAGTGCAGGGAGCATGGTAAGCTTTTACCTCCTGCTTTTCTAAGGCCTCACACATTTCCAGCAGTACTCATCATACATGCTAACACCATCAGGGGTAGAGTATGCCACATCTACACTAAAAAAAACACATACAATTTGGACTCCATCTGGGTTTTAGCTTGAGGACGAATGTGAAAGCGTTCCATCAAAATACATGCAGACAATAAAGTTTTGGGGTGTCCCATCTAGGTGCTCATTCTTGATGCAGGGCTTGAAGGAACTGAAGATGCACTGTATAGATTTTGATGGGGGTTTGGGTATTCTTCCTTGATGTTTGTGTTGGCATCAGGTAGTCTTTATTTTGGTGGTGATATTAAGGGCGGGGTGTCTGGGTTTCTTCTCTTACCCCTGCATAGGGTGTTACTTGGTGTGCTGGATGACGTAATAAATTTATAACAAATTTACCTTGTGTAATTGTCTTTATTTCTCAGTTGTGAATTTTTTTAAAAAGTTGCTTAAAGTAATTACGGTGTCTTACTAAATTACTACCCACTGCCTTAGAATGGATCCCTAAAAAGCAGAAATGGAACCAAACTAGCTGCCCTTGGACTCTAATATCCTTTGTGATCTTGAAGGTATATTTTCTTGATCAGAGAGATAATAGTAGTGTACAAAGCTCCTTAGTAAATAAGCACCTTTTGACCACTAGCAATTGGGTATATTAAATGTAGAATTAAATAAAAGCATGCCCCAGGAGAGACCACTAAAGATCCCCGATGATTGATTGTTTCTTTGATCTACACTGTGTTCCAAATTATTATGCCAATAATATTTTCTCATATTTTCCAAAATTACCTATATGAATTGCAGTCATTGTAATTTTCCAGTCATCAACTATTCAAGTATAATTGAAAGGTTTTTGAACAAACTGCCTATGATAACAGTATATTTAAAAAAAAAAATAAACACTCAAAATGCATTTTTTAAATTATTATGCACAGCAAAATTTGCAACCTTTTCATTTTTATTAAGAACAAAAAAATGGTCATTGTGAAATTATAAGCATTAGCAGGTTATTACAAACTGAAATCAAACAGTTTTCAAGCCAAAACTTTATTCGAGGTGATGTTACATTTGCACATAGGACCCCTTGTTCGAAAGAATTTTCTGAACTCTCTCGTCCATTGAATTTGTCAGTTTTTGGATGTTTTCTGCTTCAATTGTTTTGCATGAGGACAAAATACCCTCCCAGAGCTGTTGCTTAGATGTGAACTGCCTCCCGCCATCATAGACACTCCTTTTGATGATGCTTCAGAGGTTCTCAATGGGGTTGAGGTCAGGGGAGCATGGGGGCCACACCATAAGTTTGTCCCCTTTTATGCCCATAGCAGCCAGAGATGCAGATGTGTTATTTGCAGCATGAGACGGTGCATTATCATGCATGAAAATGATCTTTCTGCGGAATGCATGGTTCTTCTTCTTGAACCATGGCAGGAAGTGCTGTTTGAGAAACTCCACATACATTATGGAGTTCATCTTTACCCCTTCAGGGATCCTAAAGGGGCCGACAATCTCTCTCCCCATGATTCCAGCCCAAAACATTACTCCACCTCCTCCTTGGCGCCGTAGCCGTGTTTGCATGGGGTGTCCATCAACAAGCCATCCTCCACTCCATCCATCTGGACCATCGAGCGTTGCACGGCACTCATTGGTGAACAAAACAGTTTTGAAGTCAGTTTTCATGTATAGTTTGGCCCACTGGAGCCGTTTCTGCTTGTGTGCAGTGGATAGAGGAGGTCGACAGGATGGCTTACACACAGCTGCAAACCGCTGAAGGACCCTGCATCTTGTTGTTCGGGGGGACGTTGGAGGCACCAGCAGCTTCAAAAACTTGTCTGCTGCTATGACAAGGCATTTTTGAAGCTGCTCTTTTAACCTGACGTAATTGCCTGTTGGAAAGAGTCCTCAATTTTCCCTTATCAGCACGCACACGTGTGTGCTGTGAATCAGCTACATACTTGATTGTGCGATGATCACGATGAAGTGTCTTGGCAATGTTGATTGTAGTCATGCCTTGACCTAAACACTCCACAATTTGTTGCTTCTCAGCAGCCGACACATCCTTTTTCTTTCCCATTTTGGCTGAAAATGTAGGCTGCTTAATAATGTGGGACAGCCTTCTTAAGTAGTCTTGCCTTTAATTGGACACACCTGCCAAACTAATTAGCACAGGTGTCCGCAATTGCTTTCAGTGATATAAAGAGCCCTGACACACATCACCATCAATGAGTTTAACTGACAAACAAAAAAATTCTTACATTATCACTCCTAAACACTTTTTGCATAATAATTTGGAACACAGTGTAGTATAAAATATGAGAACCAAAGTTTCTTTAAAGATGTAATATACAGCCTTTCTGAAGGCACAGATTCTCTTTTTGGAGACCCAGCTAGTGGAAATTGTTCAGGCCAATGCTCCTAGGCAAAAAAACATGCAAAATAACCCTACTCCAGAAGCAGGACCGTTATTGGGGGGGGCAAACTGGACAATTGCCCAGGACCCCCATCCCCAAAGGGGCCCACGGGATCCGGAGCATCAAGCTTTTAGCCTGATGACCGGAATCTTGGGAGTTCCACCGCTGTATCGGCGTGCTGTTCTGTGCACGCCGATACAGTTTAATTCTGTGACAGAGCAGTGAGCTGAAAAGTCCCTAGAAGACCTACGGAAATGCACTTGACGTCGCGGCGTAGGTGGCGTGATGATGTCACTGCATCGCGCAACCTGTGCCACTACTACAGGAGAATCTCCGGCTGCTCCATTCATCATGGGAGCGCGGTAAGGTGAGTGCAAGATTTATTGTTTTCTGGTAAGGAAAAGGAATTACCTGCTGAGGGGGCAAATTGTTATTTATAGTGGGGGAACTATTAAATATAAGGGGGGCTATTGTAAGGGTGAAGTATTATTTATACAGTAAGGTGTAACTTATATATAAGGGGGTACTATATATAAGGGGAAACATATATAAGGGTTTATAAGAGATGACATATTATATATAGGGGGGCTACTGTATATAATTATGCCACCCTTATATTAGTCCCCTTATATATTATAGTTCTTCCCTTATAACAGCACCATTATAAATAATACTTCCCCCTTATAATAACCCCCATTATAAATAGCATAATTGTACCCTTATAATAGCCCCCATTATAAATAGTATAATTGTACCCCCCCTTATAATAGCCTCCCTTAAAAGGGGAGAACTATTACAAATAAGTGAGGCTATTATAAGGTGGAAACTATTATTTATAAGGGGGCTATTATAAGAGATGACATATATATAAGGGGGGACTGGTATATATAAGGGGGCTATTATAGGAGAGGAACTTATATATGAGGGGCTATTATAAGAGGAAATTATTATATATAATGGGGGCTATTATAAGGGGGAAACAAGGCAGGCTATTATTTATAAGGGAAGAACAATTTATAATAGGCCTATAATAAGGGGGACATTATATACGGAGGTGGCTATTATAATGTGTTTGCTTTTGTTTATTAGAGGGAAACTTTATAAGGAGGGTATTGTTAAAGAGGCTCTTATTTATAAGAGGGCTATTATTTATAAGGGGGTATTATGGTTAAGAGTGATATTATTTATAAGAGGGCTAACATTGGTAATGTGGACTATTATTTATAAGGTGAACTATTATTTATGAGAAGGCTATTATTAATAAGGGGGACTGTTTATAAGGGAGCAGTATTATTTATGAGGGGGGCTATTACTGATATGGGGCACTGTTTATAAGCAGGGACTATTATTTATAAGGAGGCGTTATAATAACTGATGAGGGGGTACAAAAATCTATTAGGCGGTACAAAGGTGGTTATTTGAATTGTGGGGGGTGGCTGTTACTGTTTTGGGGGCAGAAAGAGCGCGTTATTAAATGGGCTGCCACTGGAAATATGATGGCGTTTTTGGTATATCAGCATTTGAGGACCCGCCTTTAATTTTGCCCAGGGCCACAGTTTGTCTAAAACTGGCCCTGTCCAGAAGGAATGTTTCTCTGATGTCACCAATAGTTTGCTTGCCTACCCTTTAAAGCTTTATCATTCATATAAGTACCATCCTGATTTATCAACTGTCTATAAACTGCTCCATGCAGGGCAGAACATAACAGTCACTACTGATGATGAAGCTGTCTTCCAGTTTATAATGATAAAGTAGATCACAGCTCAGTCTTCCTGGTTGATTATATAAATTACTTTGCTTATTAAAGAGCATATCGACATGAGAATAATTGCTGCATTCTCCTTTGGCAATGCTAGCAGACAGTGATGGTACTGGCTCTACCAGCTCATGACGCTGTGGTGAGGCATCATAGGACGAATAGCAATGCACAGAAGAGAAAACAGGGTGAATTCTAAAATTCAAGATCATATCCAATCAGAAGCAGACAGGAGGCTGATCTGCAGGAGAGCATATACAACTTATATAAAAAAAAAAGTCCAGCATGTGAAACACAATGAGGTAGTGGGTCCAATGATAGAAGGTTAGGTTTTGACTGGGAGTTTTCATTTTATTACATAAGATGGTAGGTCGCTCTTTCCAAAACCAGTAACTAATCCAAAACTGCTGAAATCATCATGAAACTATATCTTTTTATATTAATCTAGGAAACGCTAATAATAATATCAAAAACTTACTAAAGGATCAGTTCATGTGATATGCTTGACCATAATAAGCCATGCTAATTTACTTTATATACACTTCATGTGAGCAACCACTAATTTATACTATATTTTACTATAAGATTTAAAATGAATCAGAGACTAAATGGTGTCCATATCACTTACAGTGGGGAAAAAAAGTATTTAGTCAGCCACCAATTGTGTAAGTTCTCCCACTTAAAAAGATGAGAGAGGCCTGTAATTGACATCATAGGTAAACCTCAACTATGAGAGACAAAATGAGAAAACAAATCCAGAAAATCACATTGTCTGATTTTTAAAGAATTTATTTGCAAATTATGCTGGAAAATCGTTGATTATAATGTCAATCTGTATTCCCTTAGTCCAGACAGCAGCACAATATGGGGTATCTCTGCCCCTGTGTGTTGTTTAGGACAGTGGAACCTTTAATTAGCACCAAATTTAAGGTGCCTCCTACTAGCCCTATAAGAGGGCACCTGAGACCTCCCTCCACTGTGTAAATTATAAAGTAAAAGGAAACAAGCTTCTAGGGAGGGAAGCCTTGTTCTGCTGTCTGGACTAAGGGAATACAGATTGACATTACAATCAACGATTCCCCTTACGTCCGACAGCAGCACAATATGGGGAGATAGCAAGTAATTCCCCTAGGGAGGGTTTCCTCGCCTTACAACGTCAAGGACTGTCTGACCAAAGGCAGTTGTCTGGGAACTGCGGACGTCTAAACGATAATGTTTGACAAAGGTCAACTGGGATGACCATGATGCAGCCGCACAAATCTGGTCCAAAGGTAAGGACCGGTACTCAGCCCAAGAAGTCGACATAGCCCTGGTCGAGTGGGCCGTAGAAAAAACTGGAGGGAGTAACTCCTGAATAAGGAAGGAAGACCTAATTGTCTCCTTGATCCATGTGGATAGAGTAGGCTTGGAAGCCTTGAGGCCTTTGTTTTTACCCTGCATATTAATTAGTAGGTTTTCGGCCTTCCTAAACGGTTGAGTGCGGGATAGGTAAATCCGCAGACACCTTACCACATCTAAGGTGTGGAGCTTTTCTTCCTCCTCAGAGGTTGGAGTGGGGAAAAACACTGGTAGCGAAATTAGCTGATTGCTATTATAGCATGAGGGGACCTTAGGGTTAAACCCAGGCAAAAATCTAAGGTGCACCCTATCTGCAAAACACAATGTACGGTTCTCTAGAAGAGAGAGCCTGGAGTTCCCCTACTCTTTTGGCAGATGTAATAGCCAACAAAAAAACGGTTTTGTATGCCAAATATTTTAGCTCCGTAGTCTTCAAGGGTTCAAATGGAGGACCGCACAGGCCTGTAAGGACTACCGCAAGGTCCCACTGGGGAACTGGAGATGATACTGAGGGCTTTAGCCTCATTGCCCCTTTAAGGAACCTTGCAACCAGAGGATCCTGAGACAGACATCTGTTCAAATGAGCGGAGAGGGCCGCAATCTGCACTTTCAAAGTGGCAGGGGCAAGGCCCTTATCCAAACCGTCCTGAAGAAAATTTAAAATATCAGCCATGAAGGTTGTAGATTATTAATACCCTTCTTGGAGCACCACTCCATGAAAATCTTGGCTGTCCTCTGGTAGTTCTTATTGGTAGAGTCTGCTCTTCAGGACGGCCTCTGACAGTCCTCTATCCTGCTGTAGGGACTGCTCAACCTCCAGGCTGTCAGGTTGAATCTCCAGAGATCCTGGCACTTCAGAGATCCTTGGGAAACCAGGTTCTGGATGGGGGGAAGCCTCCAATATATCCCTCGACTCATCTCCATGAGTTGGGAAAACCAAGCTCTTTTTGGCCAGAATGGAATGGTGGCTATCACAGAGACTTGGTCCTGTCTGATTTTCATCAATACCTTCGGTATTATTGGAATTGGAGGGAAGATGTATGCCAGCCTGGACCTCCAAGGGATGGACAGGGCATCCACTGCCAAGGGATTGTCCTCCTGGTAAAGGGAACAGAACGTCTCCACCTTGGCGTTGAGTCGGGTTGCCATGAGGTCTATTTCTGGAAGACCCCACTTCAGGGTAATCTGATGAAAGACTTCTGGATTGAGTGACCATTCTCCTGATACGGCATGACCCCGACTCAACCGATCCGCTACTATGTTCAGGGAGCCCTTGATGTGAACTGCGGATAAATGGGTTAGATTTTTCTCTGCCCATGTAAATATCAGATCTGCCTCCCTGAGGAGGGTTGGTGATCTGGTGCCTCCCTGTCTGTTCACGTACAGCACTGTGGTCATGTTGTCTGACCGGATTTTGACTGCTCTTCCCTTGAGAAGAGGCGAGAAATGGAGTAAGGCACGATATACAGCTCTGAGCTCCTTCCAGTTGGACAAGGTCCTTCTTTCTGGAGCGCTCCAGACTCCCTTTATGGAGTTTTCGTCCAAATGGGCTCCCCATCCCAAGAGGGATGCATCTGTAGTCAACAGGGTCCAAGAAGGTTGGACCGTGGACCTTCCGTCTTTCAGGTGCAACCACCACTTGAGGGAAAGACGGGTCCTGGGGGAGAGTCGAATCTTCTTGCTGAGTGTAAGAAGGGAGCGATCCCAAGCCTCTAGTAACTCCTTCATATAGTCCTTTACCCAGGTGACAACCTCTCTTATAGAAGGTTTTTCTGACGGAGGTCCGCGGCATTGGCGACAGCGGGTAAAATCATAGTCGTCAGGTAAAGGAGTATTGCAGTCCAAACACATTAGGTGTTTATGTTTAGAGGACTTTTTCCTCCTAAGCCCATCGCCATTACCTGATGCAGAAGATGACATCTGAAACATCAAAAGCCACATGACAATGTAGAATAGAAGATTGCCAAGCATCGCTTACAAGAAGAAAAAAACCAAGGGGTACCTTACTTTTTTAAATCGGTCACTTGAGAAAAAGATCCCGTCAGGAAAAACCCAGACACCGCAAACCGCAGCAGAGGAGCTAGTAACCACGAGCTCACCCAGTAAAGGACTGAAGCCCTTTTAAATGTAATACAGCAGCGAGGGGAGGAGCCAAACAAAGAAGATATTCATACAGCGCCAAACAAGGTCAAATGCCATAATGGAACATAGAGGAGCATAAGCCTAAGCCAGAGGCTCCACATACAAGCAGCAAAAAACAAATCTATATTTTGCCATTAAAATTCCAATTTTCAAACTTACCGCACTTTTCCGAGAAAACTGGAAGTAGGCCGCGGTGGTGCGCAAAGGCTTCCTTCCCCGGGGGAACACGGGACCGAAAAAAAGGTTCCGGCCGAAGAGGTTCCCCGCTTACTTCCGGGATCGCGCTGCCTGCAGAGCGATGAGCCGGGTAACGCTGCGCTGCGGGGCGGAAAAAGGCCCGAAGGACCGGAGGATCTTAGGAACGTAGAAAAGGACCGAGGTACCCCCAAAAAGGTAAGCCAGGAGCTTTTTTTAGGAAAAAAACCCCTAGCAACGGGAGGTCACCAGAGACCTCCGTCCACCTGTCCCACACAGGACAGAAAAAAACACAGTGGAGGGAGGT
Organism: Leptodactylus fallax; assembly: GCA_947044405.1. NCBI lineage: Eukaryota > Metazoa > Chordata > Amphibia > Anura > Leptodactylidae > Leptodactylus > Leptodactylus fallax. Next base: position 65,548 of record CAMRHE010000148.1, on the reverse strand, counting down.
CTCAGGTGCCCTCTTATAGGGCTAGTAGGAGGCACCTTAAATTTGGTGCTAATTAAAGGTTCCACTGTCCTAAACAACACACAGGGGCAGAGATACCCCATATTGTGCTGCTGTCGGACGTAAGGGGAATAAGTATTTGGTCACCTACAAACAAGCAAGATTTCTGCCTCACCCAGACCTGTAACTTCTTCTTTAAGAGGCTCCTCTGTCCTCCACTCATTACCTGTAGTAACGGCACCTGTTTGACATTGTTATCAGTATAAAAGACACCTGTCCACAACCTCAAACAGTCACACTCCAAACTCCACTATGGTGAAGACCAAAGAGCTGTGGAAGGATACCAGAAACAAAATTGTAGACCTGCACCAGGCTGGGAAGACTGAATGTGCAATAGGCAAGCAGCTTGGTGTGAAGAAATCAACTGTGGGAGCAATAATTAGAAAATGGAAGACATACAAGACCACTGATAATCTCCCTCGATCAGGGGCTCCACGCATGATCTCACCCCGTGGGGTCAAAATGATCACAAGAACAGTGAGCAAAAATCCCAGAACCACACGGGGGGACCGAGTGAATGACCTGCAGAAAGCTGGGACTAACGTAACAAAGGCTACCGTCAGTAACACACTACACCGCTAGGGACTCAGATCCTGCAGTGCCAGACGTGTCCCCCTGCTTAAGCCAGTACATATCCGGGCCCGTCTGATGTTTGCTAGAGAGCATTTGGATGTTCCAGAAGAGTATTGGGAGAATGTCATATGGTCTGATGAAACAAAAGTAGAACTGCTTGGTAGAAACACAACTCATTGTGTTTGGAGGAGAGTGAAGGCAGAGTTGCATCCAAAAAACAGAATACCTACTGTGAAGCATGAGGGTGGCAACATCATGCTTTGGGGCTGTTTCTCTGCAAAGGGACCAGGACGACTGATCCATGTACATGAAAGAATGAATGGGGCCATGTATCGTGAGATTTTGAGTGCAAACCTCCTTCCATCAGCAAGGGCATTGAAGATGAAACGTGACTGGGTCTTTCAGCATGACAATGATCCCAAGCACACCGCCAGTTCAACGAAGGAGTGGCTTCGTAAGAAGCATTTCAAGGTCCTGGAGTGGCCTAGCCAGTCTCCAGATCTCAACCCCATAGAAAACCTTTGGAGGGAGTTGAAAGTCTGTGTTGCCCAGCGACAGCTCCAAAACATCACTGCTCTAGAGGAGATCTGCATGGAGGAATGGGCCAACATACCAGCAACAGTGTGTGCCAAGCTTGTGAAGACTTACAGAAAACGTTTGACCTCTGTCATTGCCAACAAAGGATATATAACAAAGTATTGAGATGAACTTTTGTTATTGACCAAATACTTATTTTCCACTATAATTTGGAAATAAATTCTTTAAAAATCAGACAATGTGATTTTCTGGATTTGTTTTCTCTTTTTGTCTCTCATAGTTGAGGTCTACCTATGATGTCAATTACAGGCCTCTCTCATCTTTTTAAAAGAGAGAACTTGCACAATTGGTGGCTGACTAAATACTTTTTTTCCCCACTATATAAGGAGTTCTACATTCAATCCCCTTATTCAGTGTTGGCTAGTAGGTGTCCTGTAAAGCTAGCGAAAATTGCCATCAATAATATTCCCTAATGGCTAGTGCCAGCATGAGTGATTTCCCACCTGTGTTGTACAAATACTCTCTCAGTAGTCATATGTGAGCATCCTCTCCAAAGTGACTGGCATGCTAAGGTGCCAAAAAGTCTCTCTGTAAATGTAGCTTAAGTACAGGTAGCTGTACTTTTTCAATGCAAGAGCTCTTACATATGCTCCTTCAAAAATTTATTGTCAGATTGGCGAGATTTAGACCCCTGACCAATCTAAAACTTATAGCCTATCTTAAGGATGCATTGGCAATTTTAAAAACTTTGGGTAACCCCTTTAAAGGGAACCTATCACCAAATTTAGGGGCACTTAACCAGCAGCATATTCTTCTGCAGTTAGAGTTAAGCTGGATGTTACTCCATGCATAATTTTAATAAAGCTTCATTGGCTCTGAGAACATGGTATTGTGCTATTTAAGTTAGATACAATACACCTTGGTAGATTGTGCATGGCCAGTCAAGTGAGGTATACTGTCATCAGTGGAAAGCTATGCTCCCTGAGTCACTGGAAATAATTTGATATGGACAGGTTTGGGAAGCTAAACCTCAGCTCTAGAAGGACATGATAAGGTGTCATGGCCCCAAAACCTAGTGACAGTGGGGAAGGAAAAAAAGATGAGAAAAATGCAACAAAAACTCAATGAAAAACGCTGTGGAAAAAAATGCAATGCATTTTTTTGCACTGCATTTTTTTAGTTGTGATTTGTTACTTGGATCCGTAGCCTAAAGGGGTTTTCTGAGAGTTAAATATTGATGACCTATCTTTATGATAGGTCATCAATATCTGATCGGTGAGAGTCCAATACCTGGAACCACCACAGATTAACTGTTTGAAGAGATGATAGCTTTTGGTGAGTGCAGTGGCCACATTACTGAAAACCAAGCTCAGTGCTGTACATTATGTAGGGGTGGTGCTTGGTATTGCAGGTCTGCCCTATTCTCTTAAATGCAACCGATACAATACAGACTGTGTCTTCTGGATGAGCAGAGGCAACAAGTAGGAATCCAACTTTCTTGTGATGTAAACAAGCTGTAAATACTTATACGGGATAAATGAATGTAATGTCACTGGCCTGCGAAGCAGAAGCAGCGTTCACTGGAGCCTCCATGGATAGAAACAGGAGGTAAAAATCATGACATTGGCATATGAACACATAAACCAGACATACTGTATGCAACATCAAGAAAAGATAAATGATGTGGCCTGTACATATATAATCTTGTTTAAGGGAACAAGCAAGAATCTACCTCACAAAACAGACTGTAAGCATATGAAATCTAAGAAGCACTGCTAGTCCCTTTAGAATAAGTAAAGACATAAGAGAAATGCTCTGCTCCATCCAGTGCACCTAGGGGAAAAAGACCAAATGGCAGCATGGGGAACTCTGGTGAGAGTTGATTCAGATGCAAGAGGCCTGGTATGGGGGTGGATGTGAGAATCCCAGGGTTTCCTTCATTCTCTGTGGCCCCAGACAAGGAGGAGGAATCGCTTTGTGTTTCCATTATAGCCAATTTCTGTGTTCCTGCTGGAATGGAGAAAAAGGGGACAGGGTGTACCTAGAGATTCCTGAAATATATGGAGTTAAACCTGGAGAGATTCAGGGCCTTCTGGGTCTGGAAGCATCCCCCGATCCTGATCTGTGGGAGGATCATTGTACAGTATCCCCTACAGGAGGGGAATCAGCATTACATGCAGCCACTCTTACGGATGCCAGGAGAGAGTGCAGTGGCGGGAAGTAGGCCTCATCCACCATTGCGGGCCAGCCCTGGTTCACATAGCATCCTAGGATGTAGTCAACACTGGAAAAGCTTCTAGTCAGTGGACCCCACTGGGATTTCCTCTTGTTTTTGTCCATGTGCAAAGTGTTAAATAGTCATTAAGGCAGGGTCCAATAGCCGAGCCTTGAGAACATGCAGCTACTCCTGATGTGCACCAAGTTGCATCCCCTGTATTTTATTGTCTTTTAATGTATTGTGGTGTTCTCAGTAATAAGTTATTTTAACTAAATTGGAGTGTTAACCCAAAAATCTAAAGCAATCCAAGAGTAGACACAAGTGGACCTTGTCGAGGCTACGAATATGTGGTCACTACTGTATTGATAGTAGATCTCAGGCTCTGACCTATCTAAAATGTTAATTTTATCATATATAATTATATAAGTGTACTCTCCTTGTATTTTGTCTTACAATTATGAACACGATTGTAGTGTGAGGTGTCTTTGCAGAATCCACACTTTAGATTTGTTAGGGACACTTCAACTGTGGCTCAAAGGGTCCACTATCAGAGTCTGATAATGCACATTGTACATAAGCCCATTGAAATAGAAGTGTTAAAATTGTATACTATTCATTAAATCAACTATAGAAAATGTAATGTGATTTTTTAATATTCAGCAATGAATCTGTGTAACCCTGTTTACTGTAGTAGGTTAATTTTGTATGTTTGTTAGTGTAGTTATATCCTGGTGCGTTCCTCTGCAATACCGCTGGCTATCAATATATGGCACTGGGAAACTTAAAGAGGTTTTCCCCCTGGGGGAAGGGGGGGTGGACTAAGATAGAAATAAAAGAGGTAATACCTACCCCTACCTCTGTTCCTGTGTCAGGTCCCCCAGTTCCATTCTGTACCAGCACTGGCTGGGCCATTAGTGCAGTGGCTCAGATGACCACTGCGACCAATCACAAGTGATGTATTAGCAGTGACATCACCCAACATCATGTGACTGCTGAGATTGCAATTGTTTGCTTTTCTTGCCATCAATTCAAGTGCTGATACCTGAGGTGGCCTCAAAATTGCAGGCATGACATCACCCATTTGAATAACAATTGCAAATAAGGAATTAACAGATCAAGGTTCAAGAGTTTTTCCTCACAAAACAAAAACAAGTTTAGAGAATAGCTAATAAAGTAATTTATTAAAAATTTCTAGGGCCAGGAAAGAGGGTAGTCAGGGTCGGTTATTGTCTATGGCACTACTGTGTGGGGGGGCATATCAAGAACTCTTCCTTTCAAGCTCTGCTTACTAATAATAGGCATGGCTGATGATGCTTTACCCAGCACACAAGAATAGAGAAAACTGGCTGGTTTTAGAGAACAAGTCACAAAAAGAGGGAGTGTGTTCCGAAATACCTGCTTGGGCACAACTATTTACCTTTAAGGTATACACATTTAGTCAGGATAATCCCATTCCCTTCCACTTACTGGATGTCACTTTCTCACTTCAAAGATTTCATTGGCACAAGATATAAGTATCTTAAACATTCGGGGTGAATTTTTTAAATCTACTTTATATCTAGTGTAGTGCATTATGGGATGTCAGCTATACTTTTAGGGATGGGCCAGGAAATGTGTACAATGGGTCAAATAAACTAAAATTAACTTTTAGACCGTGTAAAGTCAGACTGGACAGTTTTAAACTGCACCACATTTTCCAAAGTGTCTAATGCTGTTTGACAATCTTGCGTACTTGTAGACTGTCTATACTAAATTTACACCACTTATTAATTGACTCAAGTTTCCTTCAAAACTGTGGTGCAAGAATTTGACACAGTGGCTAAAATTGTGGCGCAACTTCCAAAATTGTGGTGCAATGTCTGGCTCATAATTTAGAATATTAAATTACGCCTCCAATGTGCACAAAGTGTTAGAAAGTGTCTAAAACACATAGAAAATGAGATGTAAAGCATGTACGCCCAAATTCTGGTGCATATTTATTAGTTTATCTGCCCCAGTATCTATTATCCATATTTTTTTTTACCTTAGCACACAGTTAATAGTTTCTTCCTTCCACATACACGCCATATTAAATTTTTGCATTTTTTATTTCTTTTTCGCCCCTGTTTTTTACTCTGTGTAAATTTATGGGTTTTTGAAGGAAATAATTCCAGCACAATTGTTGCATGTAAACACCATCATCTTATCTGTATTATTATTGTTCTTCTATGCCACCAGATGGCAATATTAACTCAAGTATTAGAAACCAAGCAAAACTCTGACCTGAAGCAATGCTCTGTAGAAAGCAAATCTTTATTGCCTCATGTCAAACAAAAAAAAAAAAAATGCAAGTAAGTACTTTATATGACCGAGTATTAAGCGACATGCAAACATTACATTAATGTTGGCCGAATCCACTGATATCATCAGGGCCAGTCCACCAGCTAATGTGTATGAGGGCCCCTCCACTCTCCAGTAGATGCCAGGGGAGAGAAGAATTGGACAGTTGGATTAACATCTTTTTGTTCTTAAGTCTTAGTGACCCAGAAATTTTACATTTGCATTTTTTTCTGCCTCTATTTTTTTTATTTTTCCATACACAGAGCTGTATAAGGTCTTATTTTTCGCAAGACAAATTGTACGATGGAGAGGCACTGTGAAAAGGTAAAATATTTTGCTTTGTGTTTACAACTGGTTTCCTCTTTGTAACCTTAGTTGTGCTACATGAGTTCCCCAGGTCTGGTAAAACCTCTGTGTGAATGCTGTATTACTGCTTCTTATTCCTTTCTTTTCTCATTGGGCTGGCCACCTAATGTTCTATTTTTTCTTCTCTTTCTGGTCTTGCCATCTTGGAACAATGTACCAAAACTAAGGAAATGTTCACAACAATATGGGTTAATAAAAAAGTATTTTGATTTACTTACCTGCAGTAGTGGAGCGGCAGCAGGGTGTGTCCGCCCTGACCTTAAGGCTAAGGCTCCACCTAGCGAGTCACAGCCAAAAAGCGCTGTGGAAAAGGCCGCGGTGGAAATACATTGTGTTTTTTTCTGCAGCACTTTTCACAGAAAGTCCACAGAGTTTTCCTTCAGACTTTCTGTCCCCATTATACCTATATGGAAAACATCAGCATTTCCGTAGGTGTAATTGATATGCTGCAGAGGTTTTGGAAATCACAAAATCATGGCGGAAATGCATCTCGGTTTTTCCTACAGGGCTTTTCACAGAAAGTCCGCAGAGGTTTTGGAAATTGCAGCATTTCCACTGCGGATATTTTTCTACAATGTGTGGATGGGATTATTCAGAATCCCATCCACTTTGCAGGTACTGTTTTTGCTACATGGGGTCCCGGCCTATAAGAAGCATGTCCGAAGTAACTCAAGTGCTTTATAGAGAAAAAAGCTGCATAGGGTTATGGGAAATTTTTATGGTATAAAAGGACTCAATTAAACAGCAAGCTGGGTTGTTGTTTTTTTTTTCTTGGTGGCGCTAACATACTGAAAATCTATGGGACTGCAACAGCCTCAAATTTTGGATTTTGTTGTACACAGTATGGGTATTTTCTGATTAATTCATTTTTTTGTTAAAATCGGACTTCCTAAAAAAAACTCCTTTGGATTTCTTTTCATCACTCAAGGTTTGATTGTGTTTTGGAAAATCCCATCAATACAATTTACTGAGATTCTGAAAAAAAATCAGAGTGGAAAATAAAGCTATTGTGACATTTTCTGGCATGTTTTGTTTTTACGACGTTCATGTTACCTATATTCTACACTTCAGTCTAATCATGGCTATACTATTTGCCATCTCTTGAAAGCAGCCTTGGAAGTGCATGGAAGAAACTTCTGTTACCCCGGGGGCCCCACGTAGCGTAAACACTGTGGAAAAAAACGCAGCGTTTTACAGTTTATGCAAAGCGAAAAAATATGAGCAGCAGACACGCTGTGATTTCCAAAGCCGTCGCAGTTTTGGAAATCGCAGCATGTCAATTATACCTACGGAAACGCTGGCGGTTTCCCTATAGGTATAATGGAACCAGTAACCTCTGCATACTTTCTGTGAAAAGTGCTGCAGGAAAAACTGCAATGTGTTGCCGCAGCGTTTTTTTCCCGCAGCACTTTTTTGCTGCGTCCCGCTACGTGGGGCCTTAGCCAAAGGCTGAGTTCCCACAGGACACAGACATAGTGAACTTGTTGCAGTGCATTGCCACTGGCTAATCTGCTGTGATGTACAGTACTAGCAGAGCAGGTGCAAGGTTGACAGCTGTGGAATACCCACTACTGGTAAGGAGTAACTTGAGAATCCTGCTGCCGATCTGTCCTGGCAGGAAATAAGTATCAGACACATTTCGTGGAAATGTTCAAAAAGATACTGCTGAATAAAATGGCTTCTAACCAAGTGGCTGTGCTGTACAGCAAGGAATACTAGAACCAGAACTCACCAGACCAGAACTTTTACCCAATAAACATTTGCTGGGAAATTGGTTTATCAAAAGCAAAGTGGCTTGAGGGCCTTGTTGCCAAATAATGAGCTCAACATTTATAGGTAAGTAATAGTTGTACTACCCTGCCACACACACACACAATGTACTGTAAGTAACACACAGGAAATAAAGCATTGACGCAACTCCATTTTTTATTTAATGCTGAAAGGAAAAATATGAGCTATGACATGAAAAAGATAAATTCCATTGTCCCCTCAAGTGTCCTTTTTGTAGTCTGAAGTTCTTGCATCATAGAACAGAGCAGGTTTTCAAGATTTCTACCCAACAACCAGAGGACTAATAATAGCACAACTTTCATTTCTTAACATAACAGGGCCACTGGTTGATAGTTACTATTTACTAAGTTCTCTTAAAGGGATCTGTCAAACCTGCACTGCATTTGGACTATCTCAGCTCAGTATGGTAGAGAACCTTAGCTTTTCTGATGAAATGCCTCCTATGCCGCACAAGATGCACTTGAATGCTTTACATAGAAGAACTTCCATAACAATAAACTATCATAGGCAATTTTTATATGATATCTATATAATGTAATTATGTTCTTCTCATCCTCTCCAAGGAGACTTGATGTAAAGTGTGGGTTCAGTCTCTGCTCCTAATGTCTACACAGACTTCATGCTATACATTTTGTGTCTTCATGCCATTATTTCCTGTTACTGCAGGTCTGGCATGACAAGCATAATATCAGGACAAGGGGAATGATCTGCAGATTCTCATACAAGTAAAGGAGTAATGAGCTGCTCATCTCTGTACAAGGGGGGGTGATCGTGACATGAGCTGCAGATCGTGAAATGTACTGTTCGAGTGCTTGTAGATGTGGCAACTAGAATATCAACCCTCCCAGGATTTACACAAAATATCATACACAATTGTATTATTTCGGTGTATACTGTAACAGAAAACCTTTATTATATCTACCAGCAACATAGAAAGTAATAATTGAGACAAGTCTCAGCAACAACATTTTGCATTTTTAATGAAGGCCTTTTTGCTGCCTCCATTTCTGTTGCTGGACTAAGCAGCCTGAACCTGCCACATTAAAAAGTTATCACTTGGTACTATGTAAGATGGAAAATGATCGAATCCAGTCACTGTTATGAGAAAAAATAACTGAATGATGAACTATGGGTCACTGGACGCAATGGGACCACTACAGTAGTAGACAAACTGTAGCAAAGAACTGTACATCACTGAAATGTGGGAAGAGTATTCAATTTGCGAGCAGCAGACTAGTCAGATCATATGTGAATAAAAGGGACTAGACTGCTTATAACCAGGGAGACTGAGTGAGCCACCAGTAAAGAAGAGATAATCTACAGGGATGTGCTAGGCTTATACTTCCAGCAGAAAATCAGCTGATCTTGAAGATAAAATATGTAGCAGGAAATATGGTTAACTGGAATCATTTGCAGGTGTTGAAAGGGGTTAACATGAGGCACTGCAGTCTACCATATCAGGTCTTATTTGAGGTATTCCACAGTATAAAGCAGGATAACAGTTAACCCAACATGCTCTGCAGTCAGTAGCAAGGAAAGGGTTCCTCTGAGATGCTCTACAAACTGGAGCAGGGATTAATTCAAGGTGCTCTAAAGACTGTTGGAGGTAAGGAGTTAACGTGAGAAGATAGAAAGCTTATAGGAGAGTAACGTATGATGTATAATCTGTATAATAGAAATTATGTTATTCCTACTTAGGATTTCTGGTGGGGGATGTCAGGGTTCATGCAGGCGCACTGCTTCTTGTGTCCTGGCTGAATGATGGCGACATAAATTTGTATATATATTTATATTCCCAGTACCCCCCTCCCCAATTCCCTTTTTAATATCTACAATCCCCAGGTTACTCCAAGTAAATATCTTCTGTGGGACAACTGAATTCCACATGTTCCTGATAGAATTCCTGGAAGGCACGTCTAGAAAAAAGCGGAGAGTGAAAACAAAAAGTCAGAAGAAGCATAGGCACTGCCCATCCTAATATATATTATAGGAAATGTCTTTTTATATCCAGATATGTTACATCCCAAATGTCGAATGGAAGACATTAAAGGGGTTGTCCAGGAAGCATAAATTACCTCACTTGCAGGCTCTTTCCAACCCCGGATCATGTGATTGGAATCAGCCCCCATCCCCCGACTCTTTCCGCATTCACCTTCATCTCTTGTATTCACAGGTAGTTACCTGTGTTATGGGGGCTGGCTTTACTATAGTCTGCAAATAGGAGAGCCGAGGAGAAGGCAAAGCAACCGGGGCATGGGGGCTGGGTCCAATCATGTGACCTGGATTAGGATTCAGCTCGGGAATCTCCAGGTCCAGCTTCAAATAGTCACCAGAAGAAGTGAGTTAATTTACACTCTCCGGACAACCCCTTTAAATTTCACAATGTCCATGAACCATCTGAGGAAGACATCCCCATTTAGGGTTCAGTAATTTTGGAACACACCCAAGCCTCCTTAAGGCTGAGGCCCCACGTTGCAGAAATGCAGCTTCTTTTGTTGCAGATTTTGCTGTGGTTTTTTGAGCCAAACCTAGGAGTGGCTACAAAAGGAATGGGAAATATATAGGAAGTTCTTATACTTCTCCCTTCTGATCAACCTACTCCTGGCTTTGGCTCAAAAAACCGCAGCAAAATCTGCAATAAAAAAAAGGTTGCGTTTCCGAAACCTGGGGCCTTAGCCTCAAACAGAAGGTATTCACATGCTCACTACTACAAGAGCATACAGGGGTAGTAGTCAGAGATGTGCAAGAGCTGAGTTTGTTTGGGGCAGGGGGTAAATGTGGATGTAGCAGAGATGAATTTGTGGGGCAAGAAAAGCAGAGCTAAGTTTCAGGTAAAGAAAAATGGATGTAGGAGAACTGTGCTTGAGGGAGAAGATGGAGGTAGAGCTGTATAACGTGTAACAGGCGTGTGTGAAGGAAGAATAAGTAGAACAGAGACAGTATGAAGCTGAAAAGCATAATAGATAAAAATATAGCTGACTTGTTTTCAAATGGGACTATGTATGGTAATTAGGGGGTTCCAAATAAAAGTCTTGCCTGAAAGGGGGTCCTGCTTTCAGAAAGTTTGTGAACTAGATAAGAAATAGTGGCCTAAGTTTGTGATCTAGATTTTACAACCCACCCTATTATTTATGTATTTTTTTTACAAAATTGTAAATTGTGCTTGCAGCATACAAGGATCTTGAAAATGTAACTCACCCCACACACTCGGCCACGCGCCGCATTGAGTCTTGGGAAACAAAGACATGGCATGCAAATCGATTCAAAACAGGGTGTTTCGTAATGAAGCCAAAATAACTACAAGTGAAATATAAAAGGTTAAGTAATACACATAAGCAGAATAAGGAAGCCTCTCTGTAAAAGTCAATCCATTTACTTTCAAAAGAAAAAAAGTAATGCTAACTAAATAAGGATGTGTGTCATCCAGGACTAAGACATCAGAATGAAGATATTCAGAAAGTATATAGTGTTATCATTACTGAGGTCAAACTTTCCTTCCTCCGACATAAACTATAACATGTATGTATAAGACATTTCAGATTCCCTCAAAGGCCTGCCATACACATTAGGCAATGGTTGACTGAATAGTTCTTTTCCTATTACATCTTAAACATGGGACTTATCTTCTGGGGGAACAAAGGATCAGACATGTTGAATTTCTAGTCTTCTGCTGAATTCTCATTCTTAATCAATTCCCAGTATCAGGTTGGGTTTATACATTGCACATACAATGCGTACAACATGTACCTGGAATGTTGTCAAACCCAGGAATCAGATAAATGTAGATGAAGGCGATATTATTTTTAATGGCCTTGGGGTACAGGAGGGGGGACTTCACTGTGAAAGAGCAGCAGGCTCCCTAGCAATGCCAGAAGCAGGGTCGCACAACCCACACTATAACCCACACTATGAAGCTGCCTCCCTCACTTATAGTTGTAGCCGTGCGTGTACTTACAGGTACATGTAAAATTCTACTGCCATCTTAGGCCTCTTGTAAGTGACATACACTTGTTTAAAGTTGGTGAGGGATTTGGTAGGACATAGGCGCTGCCAATATTTGCCCTGTAAATAAGTGATGACCATTTAGTAAGCATAATAACCACAATACATAGAAAGTCTATGTATTGTTATTGATCCTCTTCCCTTGTCAGCTCTGTTGCCCATTTAGATAAATAGCAGTACAGTGCTGCAATACTACACATATCAGATTACTTCTTACCAGCTGTTCCGTGGATGACAACCACAGAAAGAAATATTTTTCATTTGGAAAAAAATGACTGCAACGTTCATCCTGCAAAATAATAAAAACAGTCAGTGAAAACTACAGTGTGAATAAGAACTTGTCTCTGCTGATGTCAAACAAAGAGATTGCGCATCCATGAGATACAGAAAAATGCACCCAAATTCCAGCAACTAATAATACCACATAGCCCAAGAACCATTCATTTAGCCATATCTAGCACTGGAGCATATTGACTAAAGGTGTCAATACACACTAGAATGAAAGTGATGAAAATGGACAATTTCAATAATAACAAACATTTGTCGTGGAATATTAACAGTGGACAGTCGCTTTAGCCAATAACACATGGTCATCATCTGGAAAGAAGTCAGACATGTTTGAAATAAATTCTGGATTGCTTGTCCTGTCTGTTGTGTCTGTCATTACTGGTAAAAAAGAGTGCACATGTCCTCAGACATGAAAATTGGGCATATCTGCTAAATTTTCAAGGCTGCAAACATCCTTCATACGGGCTATAAGATCGGCACCCGTAGGAGGGTTAAGATATTTCCAACATAATGCTATAAGAGTTTTAGCTGCCGTGCACAAGTACAGAAATAGTAGCAGTCTTCTTATCAAGGTGTCTAGAGGGAAGATTAAGCATATATGTAAAAGGACTTAATGGGACACCCTGCAGGAAAAGTGCATCGGTCAGCCCTCTCATCTCTGTCCAGAAACCCCATATCAGAGGGCAGTCCCAAAAAATAAGAGCAGGACCACAAGATAGCATGCACGGGGCAAGCCAGAGCTTTTCTATTTCCACCCATTATGTATATCCCTGTGGGGCAGCCTGGAATGGAATACAATGCAAGTGAGCAGCCCAATAGCAATGAAGAATATGTGGCACCGCTAATCCCCCATCCCCCCTCTCCCCAGCCAACATTACTGACCTAGGAATGTAATGGCGTTTAGTGTTCCAGATAAAAAGGAAAATAGCCTTATGTAAATCATGTAATTCATAGCAGGGACAGCTACTGGAAGAGTCTCAAAATAATGCAGCATAAAGCTTCGGAAGGAGGGTCATCTTTACCGCAGTTATACGGCCAATAAGGGAGATGTGTAGAGGGTGCCACTTATCTGTAATGACTTAAGGTCACGAAACAAGTGGAGATAGTTTACCAAATAAAAAGAGGCATAGGTGAGAGACAGCTGAACCCCTAGGTACCGAAGCGAGTGTTCTTGACAATGAAAATCAAAATTATCTTTGAAGAGTTTACTTTATAGTCCTGACTGTCAGCCATAGTCTTGGAGGGTTCACATGAGGTTAGGCAGTGTGATATGAGGGTTGGTGAAGGTAAGGAGGACATCAGCAGCAAAAAGTTCCCGCCTCGAACTCCGACACCTGTAATATCGGGGTTTAGGCGTATCCTAGCCTCCAAAGGCTTGATGCAAACTGTGAAAATACTGTAAGGGGGATAGGGGGAAACCCTGACAGATACCATTTCTAATGGGGAAGGGTGCTGAAGTAGTAGAGTAGAGTGCTCTGATCCCTGTAAGGAAGGCCCCTGAGAAACCATATCATTCCAAAGTGCCTTCAATAAAAGATCAATCAAGGCGGTCAAAAGCCTTCTCCACGTCAAGGCTAAGTAGAAGAGAAGGCATTGCAGAACGGTTGGCTATGTCAATCGAGTCCACAGCCCTTCTGGTGTTGTCTTCCCTCTGATGACAAGAGACGAAACCCACCTGGTCCTTGTGAACAAGAGAGGGGAGCCAAGCGTTCAGTCGATTATCGATTATGAATTATTTTCGTGAATAATTTGAAGTCCGAATTTAGAAAGGCGATGGGTCTATAGTTAGAGCATTCTTGCAGATCCTTATTGGGTTTAGGAACTAGAATAATGTGAAAATGAAACATTGTTTGCAAGATGGGGCTGTCATCTAAAAAGGAATTAAACAGCTTTCTCATGTGGGGTACAAGTTCCGCCTTAAAAGTTTTGTAGCACATGAATCGGTTGGGTGCCTTGCCATTAGAAAGGTCTTTCAGTATTCCTGCAATCTAGTCATCAGTAATAGGAGCACTGACATATCTGCTTTTTAATGACAGCTATTTTAAAGGAGTTGTTCAGCAAGAAAAGAGTTGTTTTAGGGGGTGCTTATTCCTATATCAGTGATATTCAGCTGTACACTGGGCAGCACATGGACCCATTCATTTCTATATGCCCATTCAGACTGTTTTTCTCATAGACTGTAGTTTCATAGACAAAAAAACTGAAGCATATCCTCTTTTTGTCCATTTTTCAAAGGAAACATACCCATACAAGTCAATGGGTCTGTTAAAAACACAAACAGCACACAACTGCCTTCATTGCACTGCCCATTTTTCATGGACCATTGCTAGGCGATACCCTGAAAATTACATTTATGCAATCATGTGACCTTTATGGATTACACACGTCATGGAAGTGTGCAGAAGGTGTTAATCTGCTTCAAATGAAAAAATATCCAGTTTAGGTTACATGCACACGACCATGTGCATGTGTCAGGTCTGTGGCTGAATGGCATGGATGATATCCGTGTGCTGCCCGTGCCTCTATGGACCCATTAATTTACTTTAGTGAGCTTGGGAGCGCAAAATGGACCTGTTCTGATTTTAGCCCCAGGCTCATGGCCCCATACACAGGCCTGGGATAATACACAGGCATGTGTATATGAGGCCATACAGTATAATGGGTCAGTATGCTAGACATGAAAAACATGTCTAGCAGATTGACAATGCACACGATCATGTGCATGAGGCATTACTAATAGCCTCTCATAAGAAAGGTGCCCTGATGTTGAGATACCAGTGGTAGTACTGGTTCCTGGCACCACTACTTCCACATAGACTTCAACAGAGGATTGAGCTTCCTCTCCCTTGCTGTGTTGGTGACAGGCTTCTAGGGGGCTGGCTGACTGACTCACTTCAATATCTAAGCCAGCCCCTTGCAAGCACATAATCAACATAGAGAGGGGAGAAAGAGCGTTGTTCTGTGTTGAGGCCTACATGGGAGTAGAGATGCTAGCACGCAGGACCTCCATGACATCTCAACTTTGGAGCATCTACCTAAGTAAGTAGTAAGTTCTGTTTTTAATTGAAGCAGATTAAAACAATTTATTTTCTAGACGGACAATCCTTTTAATTGTAGAGAATACAAGGGGGTGGTAAATGGTGGTCTATCAAAGAACTAAGATGCTCGTAGGAAACTGGCTACTACGTATATATAATACTAGTCCTTAGGCATATATTCTTATTTCAGCCTTCTCTTCAAATGAGGTAACACTGCTTATGATGGCTATAAAATGCACACTGGAAATACTAAACATGTACAGATGTGTCCACCCTTAACTTAGCTTGAATGTGGTACCCCGACTTCTCATCAAAGCAATTAAATACGTTATTGGAGCATGTTAACAAATCCTTGAAAGGCTGCAATTCACAAAACAACCACTGAGTGGCCATGTATAGACACATATAGATACCACAATATCATAACACAATATTGTCTCAAAAAGCTATTCATCTTGTCACATGTACTGTATCTGGACAATTTATAGAAAAACAATACCAATGATTTGTATATGAAAGCCAAGTAAAATTCCAATCTTTGCTAGCATATCACTTGTTTGGAGTGCTGTTCAATACTCTTAAAGGGGCATAAACACTGAGTGACAATGAAGGACTAAACTGGCAATAAAAATAAAGACATGAATAAAAAGTAGTAAAAAAGAACATATATTTGGCATCCAATGAAAACTACTACAGGTTGAACTTGATGGACATATGGCTTTTTTCAACCATACCATAGCACCAAAACAAACCGGAGGGCCAAACCTCATGAATATTCATCAAAATGAATTTCAAGGGGTTCACCTGATGCGGCTTGAGGCTTTTGAGAGCATTTTATACAGTTTTGGGCCACTGTGGAACATTATACTGGAGATGGGCCCTCTTGGGAGTATATTATACTGTGTGGGGCCAGTGTGGATCATTATAATGGGGGGGCACTGTGGGGAGCCTATTATACTGTTTGGGGTTGCTGGGGAGTATATTATATTGTATGGGGACACATGTATTATGCTGGGGGAGCCTCTGGGGAGCATATTATATTGTGTAGGGCCACTGTGAAGCATTATACTGGGGCACCCTCTGGGGGCATATGATATTGTGTGGGGCCACTGTGGAGCATTATACTGGGGGTGGCACTGTGAGGATAATATTACACTGTGTGGGGACACTGTGGAGCATTAAACTAGGGGAACACTGTGGGCAGCCTATTATACTATAAGATGTCTAGATTCTTATGTACTGTGGGGAGCCTATTATACTGTGTGGGGACACTGTAGCATTATACTGGAGGGGGCCCTCTGGGGAGCATTAATACTGTACGTGAACACTGTGGGGTATTATACTGTGTGAGGCCACTGTGGGGCATTATACTAGGGGGGCCCTGTGGGGAGCATGTGGGTTTCCTCCCAGACTCCAAAGACATACTGATAGGGAATATAGATTGTGAGCCCTATATGGGACAGTGACTGTCAATGCCTGTAAAAGCGCTGCAGAATATGATGGCGCTATATAAGTAAGCATAATAAATAAATAAATATTATATCGTGTGGGGCTACTATGGAGTATTATACTGCGTGGGGTCACTGTGGAGCATTATATTAATGGAACACTGTGAGGAGCCTAATATACTGTAAGACTTATTCATATGCACTGTGGGGAGCCTATTATACTGTGTGGGGACACTGTGGATCAATATACTGGGGGGCACTGGTGGGAGCCTATTATACTGTGTGGGAACACTGAGTATTATACTGTGTGGGGGCTCTTGGGAGCATATTATACTGTGTGGGGCCAGTGTGGTGCATTATACTAGGGGGGCACATTATACTGTGTGGGGACACTGGAGCATTATGCTGTGTGGGGCCACTGTGGAGTATTATACTGTGTGGGGGCTCTGGGGAGCATATTATACTGTGTGGGGCCACTGTGGGGCATTATACTGTGGTGGAGTCGAGCTTTGAGGTGCATATTATACTATGTGGGGCATTATACTGTGTGGGGTCTCTTGGGGAGCATACTTTACTGTGTGGGGCTGCTGAGGGAGCATAACATACTGTGTGGGGCCACTGAGGAGCATTATACTGTGCTGGGGTGGGCTCTGGGGAGCTTATTATGTGAGGCCACTGTGGAGTATTATACTGTGTGGGGACTCTAGGGAGCATATTATACTGTGTGGGGCCACTGTGTGTCATTATACTTTGGTGGGGGCAGATTTTGAGGTGCATATTATACTGTGTGGGGCCACTGTGGGGAATTATACTGTGTGGGGTCTCTGGGGAGCATATTATACTATGTGGGAGCTCTGGGGAACATATTATTCTGTGTGGGGCCTCTGTATGGCATTATACTTTGGTGGGGGAGGGCTTTGAGGTGCATATTAAACTGTGTAGGTCCACTGTGGGGCATTATACTGTGTAGGGTCTCTGGAAAGCATTTTATACTGTGTGGGGCCACTATGAGGAGAGCTCAGGGGACCATTTTTGCTTTTGAGAGGGTTCAAAATTCCTGATGGCAGCCCTGTGTGCTATGCCTGTATCACAGTTCCCTAACTAAAATCTTGAACATGTGTGAGATGCTCCATGGCCATGTCATTCCCCATACAGTACTGTGCATGAACCGATCATGGCGCTATTGGGGCATGCACAGTACTATAGGAGATTATAATACAGAGAAAATACACAGTAACACTGGAGAGTCAGCACATATGTAAGATTTCAATGAAGGAGCCATAGTGTAGGCTAGTAGCAGGAAGCTGTTGGGTGGGCCCAAAGTTCCACTGGTTGGCCCTAGGCCCTAGGTCTGACACTGCCAACATGGACATACACAGAAGTCAATGAGTCATTTTTTAACTAAGGCTTCTACTTAGCAACCACATAAAGAAGATAAACAACCAGAAAATAAAACCATATTAGAAAAATAGTTTGTCTAAAGATATATGAATTGGTAACATACAATATAATGAAACATGCCTCTCTATACTATTCACTTGTGAACTAACGCCTAGATAAATTCCCACAGTATCATAAAGCTTCATCTCTACAATAGGTTCCTGACCTATTACTGGAATTTCTAGAGATGTTGACAGTCGGCAAGTTTGAACCTCTTTTCCTTGTGCCTTAATAGCATGTTGCAATGATCAAGTTGTTACGACAAATTGCCATACTACTAAAATGTAGTGCAATGGTAGTATAGGTACAGAAGCTGTCCCTGCACCATCACTTGTAGCAGCCAGTTGTAATACACAGCCGACACACAGCACTATCAGCCAAGATCATCTGTACAAAAATATGACAACAATAAGTAATTCTGTTATTCTGTAGTAATCTTATTCTCTCAAAGACATTTGACAGAATAACCTTTGCAGTTTCTTTCTCCAGTCTTACCTCAGGTCGGTCGTTTCCTCTTAGAATGAGCTTGATCCCACGCAAGGAAATTTCCAGTTCACAGCTAGCAGGCGGCCGCAGATGCACTGTAAGCTTCCTTGCAGTCGCAATCTGGTTGTGGTATAATAATAATAATAGTCCTTTAATAGTCCCACAATGGGGAAATTCAGTGTGTTACAGCAGCAAAGATAAGCAGATACAAATACAAATACAACATGTACAGGAATGTTCCAAGGTGAGAGGCATTACATTAATAGCAGACAGACAGATAGGACGTAGCAGAGGAGGGGGGGGGATTTAACAGGCAGAGAGATATTTCAGTTCTCTGTGTGTAATGATCTCCGCTTAGGTCGGTGTTGGTTGTACAGCCTAACCGCGGTGGGGAGGAAAGACTTCCGATAGCGCTCCTTCTCACACCTAGGGTGGAGCAGTCGGTCACTGACAGTACTGCTCAGCGCGATCACAGTCTCATGCATGGGATGGGACTTCTTCTTCTGCATAAAATCCAACAGCAATATTCAGAATTTCATCATGCAGTAAGTACTTACCTGTGATATGGCTAACTGGTCTGCCATGATTAATAACTCTACTACTCTATGTGTTATATAAGGATTTCTACCTTTTGCTGACCAGGTTCTGGACACTCACCTGTAAACTAGCTGCCACCTGATGATACAGAGAGTGCTTTATACTGCAATAAGTAATGTTGTGGCTGTTCACCATTCTCATTACAGACCCCTTATGACTAATGTATGTATACATTGCATAATAATAATAATATATTTAATTTATATAGCGCCAACATATTCCACAGCACTTTACAATTTATAGGGTTCAAGTACAGACAAAATGAGGCATTACAGAGTAGTAAGTCAATATATATACAATGGGACTGAGGGCCCTGCTCGCAGGAGCTTACAATCTATGAGGAGGTGACAGGGACAGCCGAGGAGGTTACATTGCTTATACAGTGGTCCAGCCGTTTTTGTGATAAAGTTTATTTTCATCACACATGTAAATTATGCTGTATAACCCGTCACCAGTCAGTGACCTTTAACATGCAGATGGTGCCTGGACATATAAAGTTAGAGTCTAATACAGCATCATATCCTGTGGGATAATGCGGGGGCGTGAACAGTGGAGAGTTAGTTTTAGGGATTCTAACCTAGGAAGGGTTTACATTAGGAATCGTGATAGGCCTGTCTGAAAAGATGTGTCTTTAGGATTCGTTTGAAGCTGTAGTAATTGGGAGTTAATCTGATTGTCCAGGGTAGAGCATTCCAGAGAAGTGGTGCAACTCGGGAGAAGTCTTGGATACGGGAGTGGGAGGTTCTGATAATAAAGGTGGTGAGTCTTAGGTCATTGAGTGAACAGAGAGCACAGGTTGGGTGATAGATAGAGATGAGGGAGGAAATAAAAGGAGGTGCATCATTATGGAGAGCCTTGTGGATAAGGGTGATAAGTTTATATTGTATTCTGTATTGAATAGGCAGTCAATGTAGTGACCGGCACAGACCGGAGGCATCGCTGTAGCGTCTAGACTGATAGATGAGCCTGGCCGCTGCATTCAGAATGGATTGTAGAGGGGAGAGTTTAGTAAGGGGAAGACCGATTAGTAGGAAGTTACAGAAGTCAAGGTGAGAGTGAATCAGGGAGACAATAAGGGTCTTTAATGTTTCCGTGGTAAGGAAAGGGAGGATTCTGGAGATGTTTTTGAGGTGGAGATGACAAGAGCGTGCGAGTGATTGGATATGAGGGAGTGAAGAAAAGGTCTGAGTCAAAAATAACCCCAAGACAGCGGGCATACTGCCTAAGAGTTATAGTAAGGCTGGAGACTGAAATGGAGGTATCAAGGCTAGGTCTGTTAGATGGTGGAAACAACAGTAGTTCAGCCTTTGAGAGATTCAATTTCAGATAAAGCAAAGACATGATATGCGAAGCAGCAGGGAGACTGTCACTGATTTTCTGTATTAGTGCAGGGGTGATGTATATAGTTGGGTGTCATCAGCATAAAAATGATACCGGAAGCCAAATTTGGTGATGGTTTGTCCAAAAGTGGCTGTGTAGAGAGAGAAGAGCAGGGGGCCTAGGACCGAGCCCTGAGGAACCCCAACAGCAAGAGAAAGAGGGGAAGAGACAGAGCCCGCAAATGATACACTGAAAGAGCGGTCAGAGAGATAAGAGGAGAACCAGGAGAGCTGCTGAAAGATCCAGAATAGTCACCATTAGATTTAGATGTCAGGAGATCATTGGAGACTTTTGTGAGGGCTGTTTCAGTAGAGTGCAGAGTGCGGAAGCCAGATTGTAAGGGGACAAGAAGAGAGTTAGCGGAAAGATAGTGGATTAAACGAGGATAGACCAAGTGTTCCAAGATTTTGGAGATGAAGGGGAGGTTAGAGACGGGTCGATAGTTAGCAGCACAGGACGGGTCAGAGGAGGATTTCTTCAGTAGTGGGGTTATGACAGCATGTTTGAAAGGAGAGAGAGATTCCAGAAAAGAAACAGAGATTAAATATTTTAGTAAGGTAAGTAGTGACGACAGGGGACAGAGACTGGAGAAGGTGTGAGGGGAAAGGGTCACTATTGTAGGTAGTAGGGCGAGAAGTAGCTGGGAGACTACTTCTTCTATAACTGGTTCAAAAGATGAGAATGGACAGGATGAAGTGTGGTAGGTGAGGGGATCAATGCCACCGGGGGATTGGGCAATTATTTCCTGATGGTTCTTATCAATTTTGTCATAAAAATAAGTGGCCAGGTCATCTGCACTAAGGTCTGTGAATGGCACCTGCAACTTGGGAGTAAGGAGTGAATTGCATGGTACCAAAAACTTTTTTCTATATACAAAATATATAATAAATAAAATAAAGAGGTTAGCTTATATCAAATGTTATTCGTTATTACATCTAGTGCATAATATATAACACTGCAGTAATCCTCCTGATACTGCTGCTAAAAATATGGAAGTTAAAGAGACTGGGTGGCAAAAACTGATCCCTCACTGGCTATGACTCCTGTGTACAGCATTCCAGTCCTAATTTTGTACATCCTTTCTCCTTCCAGTATAATATGATTTGGTAAATGTTATTAGAAAGTCAGGTATGCGGAATCCCCTGCATCATTGCTTAGTCACTTACCTTCTGCATGGCTGCACACAGAATACCGTTGCCCTGATGATGCGGAACCTCAACAGAACCCAGAAACTGCACATCAAACATCTGAACCCAAGGAGAATTTCCTTTGATCACTGCATAGTCAGAAAGAAAATATATATTAATGTACTAGAAATATACTCTAGACAAGGGACAGATGGCAAATCTATGAAGCTTTTACACTATGACCAACACGCTGAATCAGTTACATAGATGACCTTTTGTAATGGAAATATTAGTGTTGTTCTGGAAGAAGACATGTCTACAAATGGTTTTCTTGAAACTTCACCTGACCTCTGTAGCACCTTACCAACATTCTCTTTCACTGGGCACACAACTTCATGGGCATAAAATGAAGGGAAGATCCCTCGCTCTCCCGTCCTCATGTTATAACCACGACACCATGAACCATCCTCACATTCCACCAGTAATGGATCATCAACATCTAGTTCAAGCTCATCTTCATGACGAGGAATAAACCTGAATAACAGAAAGTAAAAATAATGACCATCTTCCCCAGCATAACTAATTATACTATGCAAAGAGCACTTTCTACTTTGCATATTATATTCTGATAGCTTACTTAGAGCAGTGACCTGATATTCATTGCTAGTTTTTTTAATACTCTTCACAGTAGTATGTTAATATCTACTGCAGATATAATATGAGGACTGTATTTTTTAATATGTTAGTTGCAATGAGGCTCTGCAGAATCTTTTTTCTTTAGCTTTTTTTTAGCACTCCCAGTAAAAATAAGAAAAGAAAAAAACAAAATATAGACCTATCCACATTTCAAAGGTCGACATCTTTTGTGCCTAAGTAACACAGTCTTCTATGCAAACATACAGTGGCCTCTCAGCTTGACTAGCAGACTAGTAGTGCCTCTCTACCATATAGTACAATACTACATGTCCTATCCATTTCCATGTGCCTGGATGAACTGTTCCTTTCAACATCAGATGATAGAACGGCTCAATGTTATTTTTCAGGTCTACTGTGTACTGTACAGGACCCTGAAAAAGCTCCTGTCACCATTGTAGAAAATGTTTTACAGCATCCAGCAGTTTTCTCACTTTTGTGTCTACAGATTTGCTATATCTATATTAGTTTCTGTTGATTTTCTTTCATTTTTATGTTTTTTATATTTTTGGTGACATTACGAGTCTTTGGAATCAGTAACTTATTTTCCATGAAGTTTTAGTCTTAATGGTTTAAACTAAAAATGTTCGTCCTACAAACAATTAATATTGTAACTTTAGGGACCTTTGTACTAGACGCCAAGGATACATAAATACTGCAAATAACAAGTTTCTAGACAATTTTCTAGATAATTTAAAATATATACATAATACATAAAAGTTCCAGAAAAGTAAAGTTTATTTTTCAAACGTTAGTCAAAGGATGAATATTTGCTGTATGATGCTAAAGCTGATCATACACATGAGATGACCTTCAGTGTCAGCCTAATGCTTGTTGGACCAACAGTTATTTCCTCCCACCCCACCATAATGTGGACAGCCAGTTCACATGGTCATACATATTTCTTATTCTTAGACGAACAAAGGATTGGACATCCCTCTTCTCCCAATGTCATTGGGAAAATACCCTATATATACATACTTGTAATCAGAGATGAGCGAATTTCTCAAAAGTTCGATTCGCCAGTTCAATTAGAAGTTCCAAAAAAATTTGCTTCGATCCGAATTACTTCACGGCGAATATCGCTAAAAAACACCTATTTCCTAGCTTCAGAGAGCCTGTATAGTGGAGTAGAACACTGTGCCTTGCAGTAACACGCATAGGGAGCCTACTGTGGTAGTCAAACAATACTGTGAGTCCGAATGACATGCACATGACAGGCGTCGCTCTTAGAATCGATGCACACTTCACTTATTTGGACAATTACGGGGCCAAAACTGACCATCTAACTCAAGTGTGAACCCAGCCTTACAGGTCCATGATAGTGCCAGGTAGAAAGAACCATGCAGAGACCCAACATCCTACTGTAGAGTGAAAGAGTGCACTCCTTTTACACCATTGTCTGTCGATTCCACATATATGTCTACAGAGTGGCAAGGCGACATAATGTGGAGTTGGCAGCAGCATCATTAAACCACAGAGTGGCAAGGCGACATAATGTGGAAGTGGCAGTAGCATGAGGAGGCCATACAGTAACCCAGTGGTAGCGGCATTAGGAGGGCATACAGTGACTCAGTGACTGTGGCATGAGGAGGGCATACAGTGACCCAGTGGCTGCGGCATGAGGAGGGCATACAGTGACTCAGTGGCTGCGGCATGAGCAGGCCATACAGTGACCCGGTGGCAGCGGCATGAGGAGGCCATACAGTGACCCGGTGGCAGTGGCATGAGGAGGGCATACAGTGACCTAGTGGCTGCAGCATGAGGAGGGAATAAAGTGACCCAGTGGCATGTGGAGGCCATACAGTGACCAAGTGGCAGCAACATGAGGAGGCCATACAGTGACCCAGTGGCAGCGGCATGAGGAGGCCATACAGTGACCCAGTGGCAGCAACATGAGGAGGGCATACAATGACCCAGTGGAAACTGCTTTAGGAGGGCATACAGTGACCCAGTGACAGTGGCATGAGGAGGCCATACAGTGACCCGATGGCAGTGGCATGAGGGCATATATTGACCCAATGTAAATGGCTTGAGGAGGCCATACAGTGACCCAGTGGCAGCGGTATGAGGAGGCCATACAGTGACCAAGTGGCAGTAACATGAGGAGGCCATATAGTGACCCAGTGGCAGCAACATGACGAGGGCATACAGTGACCAAGTGGCAGCGGCATGAGGAGGCCATACAGTGACCAAGTGGCAGCAACATGAGGAGGACATACATTTTTCCCAGTGGCAACGGCATGAGGAGTACACAGAGTGACCCAGTGGAAGTGGCATGAGGAGGCCATACAGTGACCCAGTACAGCAGCATGAGGAGGGCATACAGTGACCCAGTGGAAGCGCATGAGGAGGCCATACAGTGACCCAGTAATATTGTGGAGGTGTGAGCAGCCTTAGTAGGCCATACAGTGACCTGGTAAGAGAGTGTGGAGGTGTGAGCAGCCTTAGTAGGCCATAGAGTGACCTGGTAAGAGAGTGTGGAGGTGTCAGCAGCCTTAGTAGGCCATACAGTGAGTCTTTAAGAGAGTGTGGAGGTGTTAGCAGCCTTAGTAGGCCATACAGTGACCCAGTGGCAGAGTGAGGAGGTGGCAGAAGCATATGGAGGCCATACAGTCACCCAGTGGCAGAGTGCAGAGGTGGCAGCAGAGTGAGCAGGCCACAGAGTGGCAAGGTGATATAATGTGTAGGTAGCAACAGCCTTAGGAGGCCATACAGTGAACCAGTGGCAGAGTGTGGTGAGGGAGCATGAATCCTTTAATCTGCTGCATCAGGCATTGGTGGGTGGAAGTCCTGGCTGATCCATGCCTGATTCAACTTCAGAAAGGTCAGTCTCTCAAAATTTTGGGTGGACAGGCAAGTTCTCCTTGGGGTAACTATGGCCCCCGCTGCACTAAACACCCACTCTGATGCCACACTATTGGCCGGGCAGGACAGCTTTTCCAGGGCAAACTCGGCCAGTTGCGGCTACAAATCCAGTTTGGCTGCCCAGTAGTCCAGCGGATCTTCGATGACGGATGGCAGGGTGCACTTTAAGTATGCCACCACCTGCTGGTTCAACTTCTGCTCAGTGTCTAGCTGCTCATGAGCAGCTTCTTCAATATGCGGCTGAAGAAAGTTTCTCATCAGCAACTCTAGGCTCAGGCTGCTGCTGATGGAGCCGATACTGCTCCTGCCACCCCCACTCCATCCCACAGCTGCCATGCCAGTGCAAATTGAGCGTCAGGGCCCCCCAGTCGGACATACGAGAGGATGGACGATGGCGCAGGTAGGCAGCGGCCAACTTGCTACATAGCATGTCTCTATAGTAGTTCAGTTTGTCCTCCCTCTCAGCGGGTGTAAAAAAGGCCCCCATTTTTCCCCGGTAGCGAGGGTCTAACATGGTGGAGAGCCAGTAGTCATCCCTCTGCCGAATGGTGATAATTAGGCTGTCACTGCGCAAGGAAGTCAGCATGCATCGGGCCATTTGCGCAAGTGACTCCGAGGGACTCCCTGCATCCATCTCCACTGCATACTGCCACAGTGTGTCTGAGTCATCTGCCTCATCCTCTTCATCTCCATCTGGCTGTTCTGGTTGCTCCTGCTCCTCCTCTCCACCCATTTGACTACACATTGTTTGTGCTCCAATGTCCTCCTCATCCACCTCCTCCTCCTCCAGTTCAGCCCCCACAGGGCTCATGTGGCCTTGAGATGTAGACACCACATATCCAGGCCCCTGACCAGCTAGATTGATAAGCATCCTTTCCAGGATTTGAATCAGTGGAATGACGTTGTTCATCCTGTAGTCCTGGCGACTGACTAACAAATTGGCCTCCTCAAAGGGAACTAACAAACGGCAGGTGTCACGCATGAGCTGCCACTGGCTAACGTTAAAGTTACACAGGGGAGTACCTCTGTCTGCTTGGATCATCAAGAAATCGTTTATGGCTTTTCTCTGTTCATATAGACTTTCCAACATATGGAGGGTTAAATTCCAAACATCGCATATCAGTCTATGTTGTGGGAGGCCATTCTGCGGCTGCAGCTCAAAGGAGGGTGTGCTTGATGGTGTACGAGTGGCTGAAGTGCATGCAAAGTTTCCTTGACATTTTTAGGATGTCTTGCAGATGGGTGGAACACTTAAGGAAATGCTTGACAACCAGATTGAACACATGCACCATGCAGGGCGCATGGCTCAGCCCTCCTTGACGCAGAGCCGACACCATGTTCTTCCCATTGTCAGTCACCATTGTTTCGATTTTAAGTTTTCTTGGAGAAAGCCAGGATTCGATTTCTTGATTGAGGACACGAGCAGTTCCTCCCCTGTGTGACTTCATTCGCCCAGGCAAATGAGGTATAGAACAGCGTGACACCGCTGTGCCCTGCACATGTGGTATGCTGGAGGAGAACTGGGAATTGTTTCTCCAGTGGAGGCTGAGGAGACAGTGGAGGATGAGGCGGACATTGTTGAAGGACCAACGGCGTGAGAACATGGAGGCAGAAGCTGCGTCGCCTGTCCAAGTTGCTGGTATTTCTGGGCAGGCACCAAATTAACCCAGTGGGCCGTAAATGACATATATTGTCCTTGACCGTAGTTTCAGCTCCACATGTCGGCGCTGCTGTGCACTTTGGCAGACACCAACAGGCTCAAGAACTGGCCCACCTTCTCTTCTACATATTTGTGCAGGGCTGGTACTGCCTTCTTGGCATAGAAATGACGGCTTGGGACTCTCCACCTCGGCTCAGCACAAGCCATCAGTTCTCTGAAAGGTGCAGAGTCCACCAAGTGGAAAGGGAGTGACTGCAGCACCAGCAACTTGGACAGGAGCACATTCAGCTTCTGCACTGTTGGATGAGTACACGCATACTGTTGTCTCTTAGATATAGATTCTGTGATCGATTGCTGACGCAATGACTGACTAGGTGGAGGAAGAGGAGCAGGAGCATCACGACCGGCAGATGATGGGAAGGACACACAGCTTCCTTCAGCTGAGGTGGTGGAGCCTTGACTTCCTGAAATGGGGTGCATGCACTGGGTGCTGCAGCGGTTGCTGCGACAGGCTGGACCACCACATTGGAGCCACGGCTCTCCCAGGCCACTTAATGGTGACGCTGCATATATTGGCGCAGGGCTGTGGTGCCAATATTGGCACCATGGCCATGCTTCACCTTCTGCCCACAGATTGATCATATGGCCATGTTCAACTCCCCTGGCGGCTTTACAAAAAACTTCCACACCGCAGAGTATTGTGATACCCCCAACACTCCGCAATAACTGACTGCTACCCCCACTGCCTCCGTGAACCCCTGCACCACTGCTTTCCAGGCAAGTAGGCTGCTGCGAAACGGGTGGTCTACCCTGGGCACGTTTAGCTCCCGACCTCACACTGCTGCCACCCTACTGACTCCCCCGCTGCCTCATGCGCAAGCTGCAACCCTCTTCTCCTGATGACGAAGAGGCCCCTTCGTCACCCGGCTCCCAATTACGATCAGCTACATCGTCATCCACTACTGTCTGCAGGTCACTGATGTCCTCCTCAACACCAGCTCCCATGCCACTCTCCTCATCACTACTTGCCCGCCTACCGCAGGAAGCGGCGGATGTCTCCTCCACGTCTTGGCTGAGCAGTAGCTGCTGACTGTCCTCTAGTACCTCCTCTTCACTGTACAGTGGATCTGAGCCCACAGCATAGCTGTGAGTAGCTGAGGGAACAGAAAAGGACAGAGGCAGGTTGAGGACAGGTGAGGGCACAGGGCCTACTGCTGAGATGCCAAATAAGGGTTGTGTCTGACGAACCCACCGACTCTTGGCTGGGGGCTGTCTGATGTGACTTGGGATGAATTGGATGACCGAGTCAACCAGTCTACAACCGTTGGGGTGCTGGTCAATACACGACCACTACTTGACAGTGGGAGCTCAGGCCTCTGTAACTGACCCCTGCTGCCATGCCCCCTTACTCTGCTGCGACCTGTGCCTGCGCCAGAAACATTTAGGCCTGTGGCCCACCCCTGTGCATGGCCTTTCGCTTCTCTGTCTGGCATACTGTTCAATGAAAAAACTTAACTGTAATGGGCAAAAAGGCCTGTTATTTTCTACTTTGAAGAGAACGGCAAATACAGTGCCTTGCGAAAGTATTCGGCCCCCTTGAACTTTTCAACCTTTTGCCACATTTCAGGCTTCAAACATAAGGATATAAAATTTTAATTTTTTGGTGAAGAATCAACAAGTGGGACACAATCGTGAAGTGGAACGAAATTCATTGGATATTTTAAACTTTTGTAAGAAATAAAAAACTGAAAAGTGGGGCGTGCCAATTTATTCGGCCCCCTTAAGTTAATACTTTGTAGCGTCACCTTTTGCTGCAATTACAGCTGCAAGTCGCTTGGGGTATGTCTCTATCAGTTTTGCACATCGAGAGACTGAAAATCTTGCCCATTCTTCCTTGGAAAACAGCTCGAGCTCAGTGAGGTTGGATGGAGAGCGTTTGTGAACAGCAGTTTTCAGCTCTTTCCACAGATTCTCGATTGGATTCAGGTCTGGACTTTGACTTGGCCATTCTAACACCTGGATACGTTTATTTGTGAACCATTCCATTGTAGATTTTGCTTTATGTTTGGGATCATTGTCTTGTTGGAAGATAAATCTCCGTCCCAGTCTCAGGTCTTTTGCAGACTCCAACAGGTTTTCTTCCAGAATGGTCCTGTATTTGGCTCCATCCATCTTCTCATCAATTTTAACCATCTTCCCTGTCCCTGCTGAAGTAAAGCAGGCCCAAACCATGATGCTGCCACCACCATATTTGACAGTGGGGATGGTGTGTTCAGGGTGATGAGCTGTGTTGCTTTTACTCCAAACATATCTGTTAGGGTCTTGCCAGACGTAGCAATACCCTACACTACTGCAGGGGTCTGGGAGGAAGCACAGAGACAGGTGAGCCCTAATCTCACCCCAGCCACTGTCCCTTCCTATTGCCTCAGTTACCCTAAATGGTAAAAGGCCAACATGAAGATGAGCCCTATACTGAGTAAGTGACACACAGAACAGGACAAGAGAAAACAACACAGAAGCAGAGTGAGCAAGCCAAGGGGTCGGTAACAAACGAGCAATGCAGTACAAAATCAAAATCCAAGAGAATAGTCAAAAGTCAAGGCCAGGGGTCAGGAATACAAATACCAGTAACAAGACAGCAAGGAATACTAGCCAGAACGCAAAAGCAATAACCAGCAACCATGTGAGGGTTGACAACCTGTTTATAGAAAGTCTGGGCAAGCCCCAGACTGGATTGGTAGACAGGCTGTCAATCACACAGGCAAGGCTGAGATTAACTATATGCGGTCCAGAGAGAAATGCTCAGAACACGGGTGTGGCTGGAAATCCATTATATTGTCTAGGACCGTGTTCAGACTGAGCAACAAGAAACCTACGCAAAGAACCAAACTGAACACGCCTCCTTCGCCACAGCGTGCGAGCGGAGGGTGACGCAGAGATGCGAACCGGCAGAGACGGCAAAGATTTGTGGCTCAGAATTATTGAATTATTGACAATACTATTTATAAATGGCCAGCAACTTTATACTGGTAACAAAATTGCGAATATGGTCCTTTTTATGTGTTTTGACACTAATAAACACCTTTAAATAAGTGATAACCGCTAAGAATTATAATAATAATAATAGTCCTTTAATAGTCCCACAGTGGGGAAATTCAGTGTGTTACAGCAGCAAAGATAAGATAAGATAAGCAGATACAAATACAACATGTACAGGAATGTTCCAAGGTGAGAGGCATTACATTAATAGCAGGCAGACAGATAGGACGTAGGGGGGGGGGGGATATAACAGGCAGAGAGATATTTCAGTTCTCTGTGTGTAATGATCTCCGCTTAGGTCGGTGTTGGTTGTACAGCCTAACCGCGGTGGGGAGGAAAGACTTCCGATAGCGCTCCTTCTCACACCTAGGGTGGAGCAGTCGGTCACTGACAGTACTACCCAGCGCTATCACAGTCTCATGCATGGGATGGGACTTCTTCTTCTGCATGGAGCTCACCACGGACAGTATCCTTCTGTTACCCACCACCTGCACTGGTTCCAGTGGGCTCTCCAGGACAGAGCTGGCCCTTCTAATCAGCTTGTCAAGTTTATTTCTGTCCCTGGTTGATATACTGCTCCCCCAGCAGGCCACTCCAAAGAAGATGGCTGATGCCACTACTGAGTTGAAGAAAGTCCTAAGAAGTGCCCCCCGGATTCCAAAGGCTCTCAGCTTCCTAAGCAGGTAGAGCCTGCTGTGGCCCTTCCTGTACAGGGCCTCCATATGATCTGCCCAGTCCAGCTTATTATTAAGGAGCAAACCCAGGTACTTATAGGTGTTCACAATCTCGATGCCCGTCCCCAGGATGTCCACTGGTTTTGGAGGGCATCTGCCTTTACGGAAGTCCACCACCATCTCCTTGGTCTTCCCCGCGTTAATCTTCAGGTGGTTCTGGTGGCACCAGTCCACAAAAAACCGGTTCAGTTCTCTGTACTCCTTGTCATCATCGTCTGTGATGAGGCCTACTATTGCAGAGTCGTCAGAATACTTCTGTAGGTAGCAGCTGGATGAGTTGCACCTAAAATCAGCAGTGTACAGTGTGAAGAGGAAAGGGGCGAGAACCGTACCCTGAGGTGCCCCCGTATTACAGATGACGGTACCTGACACACAGTCTTGGGCTCTCACGTATTGAGGTCGATTTGTGAGGTAGTCTAGGATCCAGTTGGAGAGGTGGTGGTCCACTCCAGCAAGGCCCAGCTTGTCTCTCAGTAACCTGGGCTGTATGGTGTTAAAAGCACTGGAGAAATCAAAGAACATTATTCTCACCGTGTTCCCTGGTTTTTCCAGGTGAGACAGAGCCCTGTGCAGAAGGTGGATGATGGCATCATCTACCCTAATGCCCGGTCGATAAGCAAACTGGAGAGGGTCCATAGCGGGGCTCACTAGAGGGCGAAGATGTGTGAGAACCAATCTCTCTAAGATCTTCATCAAGTGGGATGTCAGTGCTACAGGTCTGTAGTCGTTGAGGTCCATAGGGTGAGGTTTCTTTGGAACTGGTACCACACAAGAAGATTTCCATAATTCAGGGACTATTTCCTGCCTCAGGCTCATATTATACATATATGTAATTATACCACACAGCTGGTCCCCACAAGTCTTAATTAGCCTTGCACTGATGTCATCTGGCCCTGCGGCTTTCCTCGCCTTGATCTTTTTCATCTCCTTCCTCACCTGGGCCCGTGTGAAGGTCAGACTGTGGTCAGATAAAGACAGATTTCTGGATTTACTGGTCTGTTGGGAAGTAGCCACATGGGGTGAATGGGGTGAAGTCATTGTGGTGAGGGGAGCTGAAGGACATTCTGGGGTGGGAGGAGCTGGTGTGTGATCAAATCTGTTGAAGAATAGGTTTAGTTCATTAAGCCAGTTAACATCTGCCTCAATCTGGCAGACCGACTGTTTATGACCCGAAATTGACTTAAGCCCCTCCCAGACCCCCCTTATGTCTTTTCTTTCAATTTGCTTTTCCATTTTTTCCTTATAACTGGATTTTCCTTGCCTGATTAGATGCCTCAGCTCCTTTTGTACTTCCCTCAACCCCTCCTTATCTCTTGTCCTGAATGCCATCTTTTTCTCCTTAAGTAGTGTTTTTATATCAGAGTTAATCCATGGTTTGTTGTTGGAGAAGCACCTCACCACTTTTGTGGGTACTGTGTTGTCCACACAAAAATTAATGTAGTCCGTTATGCAGTGTGTGAGTCCTTCTATATCTTCATACGAATCCTGCAAAACTTCCCTATTGATTTAATATTTAAAATACTGTATTGAAAAATGGCCTGCAACTATACTGGTAACAAAATGGTCCTTTTTATGTGTTTTGACACTAATAAAGACCTTTAAATAAGTGATAACCGCTAAGAATTATTGAATTATTGAATTTTTATTGACAATACTGTTTTAAAATATTGCCTACAACTTTATACTGGTAACAAAATGGCGAATATGGTCCTTTTTATGTGTTTTGACACTAATAAAGACCTTTAAATAAGTGATAACCACTAAGAATTATTGAATTAATATTGACAATACTGTATTGAAAAATGGCCTGCAACTTTATACTGGTAACAAAATGGCGACTATGGTCGTTATGTCTTTCCCCACGTTAAAGGCCTTTATTACAGATAAATGCAGATATTATTGGATGATAATTCAGTTTTCTTTGGCACAATAGTACTGATTAATGTTATGCCTTGTAAGAACAGTGAATAAGCCCCTTATAATAACCGCCTTTAAAAAGGCTTTTTTTTACAGATATGTGCAGATATGGCTTTGGCACAATAGTACTGAATTATGTTATGCCTTGTAAAAACAGTGAATAAGCCCCTTATAATAAAGGCCTTTAAAAAGGCTTCTTTTACAGATACGTGCAGATATTAGTGTATGATATTTAAATTTTTTTTGCTGTACTGCACTGCAAAAGGCTTGTTGTCTTCCACCTTGATGACACAGATATGAGTAATGAGCAGCAGTATAATGGCAATGTGAATTATGCTGCAAATTCTTGCTGTTAATGACCGTGCAACCACCCCAAATTATTCTCTAAATTCCTCCCTATGCTTTCCCTACAGTTCTAAGGCTCAGCCTCTTTCCCTGAACTTCTATATGTTTTCTAAGTCTTTCCCTAGCTCCTGCCGACGTCTGTCCCTACAGAAAGAGCGATGTGGAATGACTGTACCTAAAATGGCCGAGGGTTTTTATAGGGCTGTGACATCACAGGTCCTGCTGGCTGCTGATTAGCTGCACGCTTGGCATTGTAGGTGATCCCGCGCTCCCAGAGTCCCTTCCCCCTTGTCCTAACATATGCAGTGGCCATTTTAAAAAAATTTAAAAAAAAAAATGCGATTCAATGCATCGAAGCGTGAGGAAATCCGTAATCGTGGCGAATCGAAGATTTCCTGAAATTCAGATCGAATTCCACTTCTGCAGAATCGATTAGCTCATCTCTACTTGTAATTGATAAATTCAGACCAAGTTTTATTTAAAGAGGACATTTCACGTCCTCATGTATATGCTGTTTTACATACCGCTAAAAAACCGACATCATG
Organism: Leptodactylus fallax; assembly: GCA_947044405.1. Classification (NCBI taxonomy): domain Eukaryota; kingdom Metazoa; phylum Chordata; class Amphibia; order Anura; family Leptodactylidae; genus Leptodactylus; species Leptodactylus fallax. The sequence goes on along the minus strand of CAMRHE010000148.1, from coordinate 32,080 downwards.
CTGAATTCAGTGCACTGCCGGCTTTCCCGGTATGTGCCCCGAGGCTGGAGATATCAGCGGTCTTATTTTCACGCTTCACTGTCAGAAGGGCATTCCTGACAGTCTAGCTGCGCTGTGAGGAACGCCCTCCCTGACAGCATTCGTCCATAGCACTGTACTGGGGGGGGGGCGTTCCTCACAGCTCAGTGTCATCACTGGGCTGTAAGGAATGCCCCCTCTCTCTGTACTCGTCCACAGTGCTGTACTGTCAGAGGGGGTGTGAAAGATCCTCCGTGCGCCAAACCGCTTTGGCCACACCCGAGTAATGTGAAAGATCCTCCGTGCGCCAAACCGCTTTGGCCACACCCGCGTCCTCTTTCATATAAAAACCACACTCACCGCCAGTGAGTGCCGGGTTCCCCAGATAAATACAAGACAAGCCTTCTAAATTTTATATATTTATTAACCCCTAAATGGGTCGGTATTAAAATCTAACATATACAGTTCAGAACAGATATGCAGATATATGCAAGCATTAACAGTTACTAGTTACAAGATACAGTACAAATAAAATAAAAGGGATTAAAGGTGAAATAATTACTTTACCACACATGTCCTTGATGTGGTTCTGTAGTCCAACACTCACACATGCTCTGGTATGTGAGAATAACCAGTGGAGGCTTTTCAGCATGTAGCATTAATACGATAATCCAGCCTGCATGCTCTCATAACAGTCTCTCAGCATTAGTCCAGTAGTCTCAATAGAATCTCATCACAGCAGCCTCTCCTCATGGTCTGTCTGTAACAACTCTTCTAGTCTGTGATGGTCTCAGCCCAAAACTCCATAGCATAATCTCTATAGCATACTCTCCATAGTGTAGTCTCCTCCCACAGACCTCTTACCTCATCTTTTATACCCTTTATGCCACCTCCCAGAATGAGGTCACCGGCGACAGCTGGTCTCATAGAATAATCCCCTCAAATCCAGATCTTTTGTATGTAGATGAGACCAAATGACCTGATACAATGTTATCATCCATATCTGATCAACAGCCCAGGCTTGAACAATGCACTATTGTTTGATCACTCAGGGCTGTATAGGACTACAATGGAGCCCTATTGTTCCAGTGTTGCCACTACTGCCAATATACACCTAGGCTCATAGCTGCACACAGTATGAATAAATGGAACTAGAGAGAAATACGCTACCCAGAGACCAAAATACATCTCTGAGTTATGGCCATATTTAGGCAGAATCATCACACCTCCCCCTTTAGATGGGGCTTGCAGGAAGTGGGGGCCTACGCCCCTCTTCTGAAAGCACCTCCGCCTCCAGCTTCTCAGGTTCTGGCCCCAAGGCTCCCTCACCTTCCCCCGGGGTCCCAGCAGACTCGGGCCTTGTCAGACTCCGAGGGTGGTTGAGCGCCACGCGCCTTCAATATGTCCAGACTAGGGTCAGCTTGGACAGCCTCTCTGAACTCTTGGCTGGAGTGAGACAAAAGAGAGGTGCATGTTACATAGCTGCCGGCCCCTTCTGTCTCTCTAGTCTGACTAGGGGCACTTCTAATGCCCAGGCTCTGAGCCACGTACACTTGGCTACCTCCTGCCTGTTCTGGGTCCGCTTTCTGAGTGCGGGCATCCCGTAGCTTTACCCTCATGACCTCAGGCCCTTGGGATACCATTCCAGAGATCCCATCCCGGCAATCTCTGCTCTCCTGGCTACCCTTGGCCTGCTCTCTCAGGGTCTTCCCCACACTAGCCGCTAGTTGGGAGAGTTCTAGGGGATTCTGCACCTCCCCCTCTGCTTCCAAACCTAGGGGCACCTCTGGTTCTGGCACAGGTATGTTTGGACCCTGTCCTCCCTGTACTTCGGTGGGTGATGGTGATACTTTGGGTAAATGACTGAGATCATGCTTCCCCAAACCATCCCCCCACAATACATTGACAGGTAATACATTTGACATACCCCCTTCTTGGATCACACCTCCAGTACCCCATGCCATCTGTACTTGGGCCATGGGCGCTCCTGGAATAGAACTGGACAGAAGAGACGTGTATGTCTCATACCGGCCGGACTCCTCCGGCTTCAAGGGAGTGAGGCTAGTCATGGCGGTCTCAGCACCGACTCCAGGTGGTGTAGGCAACGGTTCAAGGGTCGGAACGCCCTCCACCCTTGTAGCACTCTGGCTGCAGGCTAACACCGCACTACCAGCAGTCCGTCCCTCACCTGGATCAGTCATAAGATCCCCATAGCCTACCTGACCACCTGGCACATGGTCAGCAGTTGGGTGCTTATCGGATGCACTGGGCGAAATAGTAGAAGTCGCTTCCAGTGACTCAGAAGAGCTACCCTGTACACTTTCACAACAAGCATTGGCAATTACATTGACAGTACATTCATCAGCAATTGTTAATTCACCCCGGGCCTCAATGAGATTTGTGGTAGACAGATTAACAAGATGGGAGGGAAACGCCCCCGCAGATGTAGGTGTGTCTACAGAGAAGGTCTCATTGGTTCCTAGCACGGGGGTGAACCAAGCATCAATAACATTTTTGCTGAGCTGGGTTGCAGGAAGCTCGTTTGCATCTTCCCTGCTCTCAGCTGAAGGCAACTCATTAGCATTTACATTAACTGCCATGGGAATTATCTCAGAGAGGGGGTTACGGGCCCTCTCTGCAGATATGACAGACACATTATCAGCATTAATCATAGACAGTCTATCACAGTAAATTGAGGTGCTCCCCACCCCATATTGGGACATCATAGGTCCTAAATCACTTCCCAACAGTACCTTAGCAGGCAAATCAGTCAATAGTCCCACAGTCCGCATTCCTTTTCCTGCACCCCCGTCCAGATACACAGATGGGCCACCTGCTGTGGCTTGGGAAGCAGGGAAGTTCTCAGGGCGGTTGGGGCACTCCTCCTTGAAATGTCCTGTCTGGTTACAGGCATGGCCCTGCCGCACCTCCCCTTGGGGTTTGGGGAAGGTCACTAGGGTGCCCAGAGTTCTTGGGACAGGGGAAGGACCACCCGGGGCATAGTTTGTCTCACCCGACCTGACAGACGGCTGTGGTGAACTCCGGCCTGGCTTCTCCTTCCAACTGGAGGGTCTGTGCAGGGTTGTTGGAGTTTGCACATGGGCGGTTTGTGCCCGCTGGGAGATTTCCCCGCCTCTTCAGCTCAAGCTGATACTCCCTCTCGGCCTGTCGCTCAACAAACTGTCGTTCCCATTCTGCAGCTTTCCTCTCTCTCTCTGCCTGACGTTCTGCTGCCTTCCTCTCTCTCTCTGCCTGTCGCTCAGCAGCCTCACGATCAGCCTGCCGTTCTCGTTCTACAGCTTCCTGAAAACAGTACAACGCCTGCTGGTATATGTTAGGGTCCCTGGTGCTTAAGTGCTGCAGGGCCATTTGCCAGACTGAAGCCATTCCCCCAGCAAGGCTGAGGCTACTGGTTCCTCCTGGTGAAGTAATCCTTGGGACCGGGCTGCTTGCCGCACTTCCTGGCCTAGCCCCAAAATCAGGACTCTGCTTGATTCTCTGCATGGCTGTGGCTGCCTCCATTTCAGCCATACGCTCAGGATCTCCAAAAGCCTGGTTCAGCAGTTCTGGGGCTCTGCTTCTGAGCCCACTAGCCATCCACTGGTATTTGCCAAATAAAAGATAGGATAGAATACAAAGAATAAGGGACGGGACAGCACTGTATCAAACTTTCACTGTATCTTAATGCTTGCTTTAATACCGAGCTTGTCTTATAGGATTACCATAATCCCCAGCATGTGAGTGATATAGGTCACCAACACACGCCGTTTATCCTAAGATCCCACCGCTGCCACCAATGTGAAAGATCCTCTGTGCGCCAAACCACTTTGGCCACACCCGAGTAATGTGAAAGATCCTCCGTGCGCCAAACCGCTTTGGCCACACCCGAGTCCTCTTTCATATAAAAACCACACTCACCGCCAGTGAGTGCCGGGTTCCCCAGATAAATACAAGACAAGCCTTCTAAATTTTATATATTTATTAACCCCTAAATGGGTTGGTATTAAAATCTAACATATACAGTTCAGAACAGATATGCAGATATATGCAAGCATTAACAGTTACTAGTTACAAGATACAGTACAAATAAAATAAAAGGGATTAAAGGTGAAATAATTACTTTACCACACATGTCCTTGATGTGGTTCTGTAGTCCAACACTCACACATGCTCTGGTATGTGAGAATAACCAGTGGAGGCTTTTCAGCATGTGGCATTAATACGATAATCCAGCCTGCATGGTCTCATAACAGTCTCTCAGCATTAGTCCAGTAGTCTCAATAGAATCTCATCACAGCAGCCTCTCCTCATGGTCTGTCTGTAACAACTCTTCTAGTCTGTGATGGTCTCAGCCCAAAACTCCATAGCATAATCTCTATAGCATACTCTCTATAGTGTAATCTCCTCCCACAGACCTCTTACCTCATCTTTTATACCCTTTATGCCACCTCCCAGAATGAGGTCACCGGCGACAGCTGGTCTCAGAATAATCCCCTCAAATCCAGATCTTTTGTATGTAGATGAGACCAAATGACCTGATACAATGTTATCAGCCATATCTGATCAACAGCCCAGGCTTGAACAATGCACTATTGTTTGATCACTCAGGGCTGTATAGGAATACAATGGAGCCCTATTGTTCCAGTGTTGCCACTACTGCCAATATACACCTAGGCTCATAGCTGCACACAGTATGAATAAATGGAACTAGAGAGAAATACACTACCCAGAGACCAAAATACATCTCTGAGTTATGGCCATATTTAGGCAGAATCATCACAGGGGGCATTCCTTACAGCCCAGCGATGATGCTGAGCTGTGAGGAACGCCCCCCCCCCCCCCCAGTACAAGTCTATGGGCCAGCTTTAGCTAAATTCAGTACATATACCACATTTTGTCATTGTGAGGGTTGTAGTTCCTGGATTGACCATAGCCATGTGATTGGAACTCACTGCCTTAGTGAGTTATGATGAAGTGACCTTACAAACACCTAGTGAACATCTACACACTTAGAGAGGGTAATATCCCAAAAACTTCAAACCATTTGTCTAGGCAAATTTTTTTACCCATATTACAATATCTATGTAGATTATTGTACAACTGAAACATAGTCCCTAAAAAACCTAAAACCATTAGCATCCAAGACATACTGGCAATTCTTTACTGTAATGGATACTAAAAATTGGTTTGCTTCCTATCTAGATATGAAATAAATAAAGAAAACTTTGACACTCTCGATTGTCTTTTATGAATTATACTCCAAATATTTATTGTATCTAGACATGAACCATTTCAATCTACAGGAGAGCTTCATCAGTCATCTGTAAACATATGTATACAAAATATTCAAATCAAAATCATCATTAAAAACACCAAATTATTAGGGTTTGGTACAAATAGAGAATAGTGAAAACCAACAGCATTGTAAATAAGACCTCGTGTGATCAGACATACTAGTGCATCTCAATAAATTAGAATACCTTTGAAACGTTTATTTCTTTCAGTAATTAAATTAAAAGTGACTGCCTATATTTTCTAGATTCTTTACACACAGAGTGTTCTATTTCAAGTGTTTTATTTCTGTAAATGTTGTTTATGGATTACAGGTAATGAAAACCAAAATCTAAGAAAATTAGAATCTTGTGAAAAAGTTCAGTATTGTAAATTCAGCGTGTCACCTGCCAAGGTCTCCTAAGCCTTTAAATGGTCCCTCAGTCTGGTTCAGTAGGACACACAATCATGGAAGACGCTGATTATGAATTGTATTACTGAAATGAATGAATGTTTCAAAGATATTCTAATTTATTGAGATGCACCTGTATGTAGAATAAATAAATAACAAATCAAAGACTGATACTTGGATGTAAGCCACAGGGATACATTTCCAGAGGAGCGGTGCCCAACTTTCTAATACAAGAAAAAATGAAGCCGTAGTGAAGGCAAAATGCAAACCGAAAACCTAGACAATCTTACTGGATAAATAGGAGTAGTACAGGAGTAAAGCTATGTGATTGGTGGGTAATAGTGGTAAGGCAAAGTGGCCAAGGTATACCTTACATCGTGGATGCATAGCTCTGTTTAAATAGGAGAAGATTACAGTCATAGTGCCACGTGACCAGAAGTGATGTCACTACCGGAAGTACATCACCAGAAATGATGTTGTCCCCGACCCTGGCACATTGATCGGTCAGGGGAGAAAATATGAAGAAAAGGAAGGAACCCAGCTCCCTCTACTGTGATTTGGTGGGAAATAGGGCAAAAATAGAGATCCGGGTTGCTACCAGTCGTGTGATCTCATGCACCGGAAGTGACATCCGAGAATGGGGAATGAAGCTCGCTTCCAGACATGCTCACTGTGCACCGGAAGTGGGGAATACATAAGCTCCAGGAACAGGAAAGGGGAGGCGGGAATATTTATCAGGGCTATGCATCCATGATCCTCAACTAATCACACTGAGTGCCGTATCATCAATATCTACTATCTAGATATGAACACCTGGATAGTCGCAGTACTACTTTGTATGAGTTCTACAACTGCCCCAGTTGCAGAGATAAAATAGCAAATTCAGTTTTCAATTTTCAATGTTCTAGTCGTACAATAATCTACACAGATAGTAATATGGATATAAAATTTTCCTAGGCAAACAGTTTGAAATTTTTCCCAAACACCTAGATCGCTACTGTAATGAACTCACAACTTTATGTCAGTTCAGTTCAGTACAGCAGCGATCTGCCCATTTGGGAGAGCACTGCATTATAATTCACTATGATGTCCTGCACATGGACTGTGTTTCATTGGTTTACGGTTAGCACAATGCAATTTTGCATTATTTCTCTTGGAAAAAAAAACCAAATAAATAAAATAGTAATAAACTAATTAGCAGTATATGAAGTCCTCGAGGTTTACAGAAGGGATAGTAGTCCATATGTTTGATAGGCTCCAAATAATCATTTATGAAATTGAGACCTTTCTATGAAGGTAATTTTATGATTTTGCTGACTTCCCTTGGTTCCAAAAAAATCCAGACCTCACCACATAGTCAGATCAGAGAATGTATGTTTATCTATCGCTCTTGCAAAATGTATATTTTGGACTGCCCCAAAACAGGGCTGAGTTGTACTCTTGGAGGTAATATGGCTCAGGACTAGAGGGTCTATCAAGGACAGATGGTAGTTTCTGATGTTTGAAGTGTTGATAACTAATCATGACATAAAGTGATAGCACAATGGTGCAATATATCTCTAGAATCTATACAAAAATAATGAATTTCAATACCTCAAAATATATTTTTTACAGTTAAATATGAAGTTCATTGTTGAACCATATGAGATTTTATAGGACTCCAGGTCTGGTCAATCCTGACTTTCCAGTGACCAATACAAAATAGGCAATGAATATACAATACACTTGTTTAACACTGATCACAATGAACTGAAAAAAATGGACTTTATGATGGAAATAATAACATGCAAATACAATGCTTAACCTCAATTGAAGGAGTGGTTCATTCCACTTAATGCTTTGAGTTTAGAAGAACATAATACTGTATAGCAGTGGTAAATTTAAAGTTTGTTTTTACAATTTCCATGTTAGGCATTTTTGCACTGTAGTGTGAATTTACACCGGTTAAATTGTAGGTGAAAAAGGAAAACATTGCTTGGGTTGGGTGTATTGAATGGTTATTAGCTGTTTTGTCAAAAGCAGAGCTTATAATGCAGACAGTCAAACAAGGTAAATTCAAGACAAGGTGAGAAACATTCTTAAAAGTGAGTTATTACAGGATAGTATTCTCATACCTGAAAACAGCTCTGTGAGTCTGTTCACGCTCTTCTCCATTGAGTACACAAGAAAACAAACCAAATGACTCAGTGCCTAAAAAAATTTCAGATTACAGGATTATTCAACAAAGGTGACAAATGTTACTAGAAGGCATGACACAAAATAAAAACTGTACAAACATTGTCAAAATGAAGCAGGTATCGGAATTCTATGAAAGGAAGGAACACATCAAACATAAATATATATTAACAAGCATTAGAACATTACAAAACATAAGGTTCGCCACACACATACAGTATGCTGATAAACCATTAACTTACTTGATGATCGTGATGTACTGTTCACAAAAACATTGAGAAACTTCTTTGAGAAAGGCATGTTGGGTTCTGGTGATGAGTCTTCAGAGGAAGATTCATTTTCATGGGCTTCCACATCATCTCCAAAGTCATCCTCTTCCAAGTCACAAGCATCACAAGCTCTAAGAAGGTCACTGCCATCGCTCAGTATAGATGTACATCTCTGAAGACTAACCAGCTCAAGTTGAGTGTGCTCATCCACTACCAAAGTGTATTTCATTGAATCATAAGCCAAAGAGTCATCTAGGATTCGGGATTCAGATGTAGGTCGCTCCATAAATGATTCTTCTCCAACACAATTATGGTAAGGAGAACTCTTTAGGCTTCTGTAATATGAAATATCTTCATCCTCCTCACCAGTATATTCCAGGTTGAAGCCGTGATTAGTTTTTGCAGTAGAAATGTCCATTGTGGGTTGATTTTGATCCAACTCTTGACAAAGGTCATCACAAAGATCATTGTCCTCTAGAATGCCAGAATCTAAGTCGCGATCAATATCCCAGCCATCTCTTCGTTCCTGAAGAATTTGTTCTGTGCCAGGCCAAGGTTTCTGTTCAGCTATATGCCCTGGAGACTGGGGACGACATTTAGCAGTATGAGATAATCCCTCCAGTTGAAGGGGAAGTCCTTCAAAAATTGGTGTGACAGTGTCACATGAGTCATGCAGAACATATAAACCAGGACCATTTTCCTCTCTGTCATGATGACTAAGAGAATGTTGCAATGTTTCCATATCTACCAGCTCTATACTCTGTTGTGCTGTATCTAGCTCTTGTGAGGGTTCTTTGGAACTTGTAAGATCAGCTTCAATGTCTGGACTAACTGTTTCAGGATCTAGCTCAGAAGCAGGAGAAAGAGTATCACATGATGGACTTGTCTGTCTTTGAAAACACTCATCTGGACATGAAATGGGATATGATCCTTCAGAAATCATCTTATTTACCAGATTGCTGAGCAGCCAAGGGGAATCTGAATCCTCACTTAGATCTGCTTCTGATTCGGAGTCTGAATCATATTCACTATTTGCATCTGTTTCTGGCATTAGCTTGGGCCCAACAGGTAAGTAAAATGAGCGCCGAATACTTTCCAGACTGCGTTCTTTATTTTGATCTGTTTTCTCTTGGCACACGTTGACTTCCTCATTCCATGTACCATATTTTTCCTCTGGTTCCATCATCAAAGATCCGCTCTCTTCCTCCTTGTCAAGTAGGATGGAATCTTTGATTCCCTGGCGCCCTCCTTCTACCACATGATCTGGTTCTGGATCTGAAGTTGGAGAGCTTGCCTCTTCAATAGAGTTGGTAAGGTGAGAGGACCTTCCACTACTTGATTCACTGGTTAAGTCCAGTTCTGTTTCTGATATTGAGGAGATCATATTACCAACAAGTCTTCCCCCCTCGCAAGCAAATGCTGCTTCTATTTCACCTTCTATATCTGAATCAGAGCCAGGGGAACTCAGATCCTGACTGCAATGTCCTGTTGGCAAGAATCGACCTCGACTCGTCAAATCAGCCTCAATACCAGGATCTGAAGATGGAGATGTTGTTTCATTAGAAGAGTTTGATGGATGTCCTCTTGTGTTCCCCCTCTGTTCAGGACTCAAATCTTGTGGGTTCACTAGAGGTGGTGTAGATACTCTTAACTCTGAATCTGGCACCCATGGCACTCCTTGACTGGAGACATTATCTCTGTCTGCAGCAGCCCTTGAAACATCAGTGACTTCTTCACTTTCAAAATCAGTCTCTGCGTTTTCGCTATCATCTTCTTTTTGAGTTTCCAGGTCAGCGTGGGTAACCTGGGTATGGGATACCAGTTCTGTAGATTGAAGATGTCTGGTATTAGTTTATTAAACATAAAAAAAAATCAATAAATACTTGGTAAACATTGGAAATTCAAACACAGAGAATGCATACGGCACCTTGAAAAAAAAAAAGCAAGTGGTATCAAAACAAGAGGAAAAGGGGACAAATGAATTCATTCTAAGACAAATGATTTCAGCATGAACAAAGAGACATTTCCACCCATGTGGAATATAAAAAACTAAAACAAATGAGGAAATCCAGGAAACAGCCATGCAAGGAATGAGTCTAACTCTCTCACCAGTCTCATTTCTCTCAGGATCTGCCCAGGTGTCACTCTGAGAAATGAATCCACCGTTGTTGTTAAGTGTGTCCTGAGATTCAGAGAATAGAATATCTCAAAATAATCCAATGAAATTGGTGGCACCCAACATATGGCAAATTAACCATCAAAACATTTTCATAGGCTAGGGTTACACAGGGGCTTTTTATTACTCAGAAGTTGCTGTCTGCAAAACTCAGTTGAGAGATTTATTAATATCTTGCAACACAATTTGGCAAGAGTGGGAGAGTAGCATAGGCAACGCCAGATTTATCATTATGATGCTCCTGATTTATGAGGAGGCGGGAACCTCATCATAAATTAGATGCATCCACTGGTGGAGCAGAGATTATCAAGACTGGTATGCTAAACACTGGTCTTGGTAAATCCCCCCATTCATTCATTTGGAGATCTCTTGAAGTGTAGTAGCTACTTTTTCATCCTTTCATATTCTGAATACTCAGTTTGAGAAATCTTAATACAAAAAGTCTCAGTGTAGCCCTAGCTTATATTATTCCAAAGTACTGCACTGACCACTTTTATAAAAAAAAAAAAAAAGTAATGGTCCAGAGTTCATTGAGAAATTGCATTGTACAATTATTAATACAAATACAGATCAATTTTTGTAATCTTCTTAATCTTTCTGAAAATTAGAAAATAACATAAAAAAAATAGTAAAAAGAATAAAGAAAAAAAATAGAGATTTAGTATATTAAAGCTTTTTAAATTCTTAAGTTATAAACAAAGAGCAGCCAGCAACAGAACTAGCACATATAAGAAAAAGTAAGTCGCAAAGAAGTAACAGAATAAATACAGATAAGAGTCATTCCATATCAAGTGGACCAGGGGTCCCCACCTCACCATCTCAGATTTTGATGAAATTTGGTACATAGTTTCTCTATGATATAAAACTATGCTGTGCAAAATTTTAGTTCAAAAGACTAAAAATTGGAGGTTCTAGGGGACCTCACGTAAAGGGTTGCAAAACGGCACCTGAGCAAAAATGACATTTTGGGCCAACTTCCAGAAGCTGTAAACATGGAAGTTTTAGTAGTATAAGGGGGATATTTGGAGAACCTGTACAACTTTTAGGGCTTAATGAACTGGCAAAACCCCATGTTCCTAGTCTTCTTATTTTTTCCATGGTTTAGGCTCAAAAAACTGCAAAAATGAATTTACAGCGATGTTGAGGCTGCTGTAGTGTCAAAACTAGTTGGCCTTTCAGGTTGATTTTTGGTAGGTGTACTAAATACACGGCTGTTGTAACATCTCTGCCGTTTCGGGTCTCGGCGCCGCCCTCCGCTCGCACGCTGTGGCGAAGGAGGCGTCTTCAGTTTGGTTCTTTGTGTAAGTTTCTTGATGCTCAGTCTGAACATGGTCCTAGTTCCCTTGCTGTGTAAAGCCACACCCGTGTAATTAGGAACATTTCTCTCTGGACTGCATAGAGTTAATCTCTTCCTGGCCTGTGTGATTGACAGCCTGTGTACCTATCAGCTCTGGGGCTGGCCCCAGACTTTCTATAAACAGGTTGTCAGCCCTCACATGGTCGCCGGTTATTGCACTTGTGTTTTCCAGCTCTCTTTACTATATTCCTTGATACTTTGTTACTTGATTCTCTGACCCTTTGGCTTGCCTCTGACTATTCTCTTGGATTTTGACTTTGTACTTCTTTGCTCGTTTGTTACTGACCCCTTGGCTTGCTCACTTTGCTTCAGTGTTGTTTTGTCTTGTCCTGTTCTCTGTGTCACTTACTCAGTATAGGGCTTGTCTTCGAGTTGTCCTTTTACCGTTTAGGGTAACTGAGGCAATAGGAAGGGACAGTGGCTGGGGTGAGATTAGGGCTCACTTGTCTCTGTCCTTCCTCCCAGACCGCTGCAGTAGTGTCAGGGTATTGCTACGTTTGGCAAGACCCTTACAGCTGTAATGAGGCCTTCCAATTTGCAGCACTTTCCTTCAAGTGGTTGAAAAAATATAAGCGTTCAAAGTTGGTATAAAAAGCATTTTTGCCTAATTTTGGCTATCTTTGATGCCCTATATCTCCAGTGGGACAGCTTCAATCTTCTTTCTTTTAGCACCATTAGAAAGAGCAGATTTCCTTCCTTCTATCAGAATATGTTGTTTTCATTTTGGAGTCTCTTCATATAAGGATTGAAAAAATGCCCTCAAATGTTTGCGGGCAGTAGCCTGTGATTTCTTCACTACATCCTTGATACAAGTGTAGTAAAAGTGATTCTTCTTTCAATAAACACCAATTTTTTAAATAAAGAACGCATTATGTTATAAAACTGTATTCAAGAAAACAAAAAAACAGGAATGTTTTTTAGGATGTGGAAGGATGAGGCCTGGTTTCATAACAGGTTTAAATAAAACTGCAGTCAGTTAGGATGACTGACTTGGCCAATTATGATTGGTGGACCCTGTTGCAAGGTACCTCCTGGCTCCTGAGTGTCTGTTGCTGTGTTTCTTCACTGCACCCTTGCTACAGTTTGACCTCTTAGTGAACTGTAGGCATCAAAGTAAGCCTAGCAACAGACACTCAGGAGCCAGGAGGTACCAGAAGCGTGCAATTGGGCAATGAAACAAACAATTCCGCCTTGCAACAGGGACCACCAATCATAATTGGCCAAGTTGATCATCCTAACTGACTGCAGTTTTCTTTAAACCTGTTATGAAACCAGGCCTCATCCTTCCACATCCTAAAAAACATTCCTGTTTTTTCATTTTCTTGAATACAGTTTTATAATATAATGTGTTATTTATTTAAAAAATTGGTGTTTATTGAAAGAAGAATCACTTTTACTACACTTGTATCAAGGGCGTAGTGAAGAAATCACAGGCTACTGCCCGCAAACATTTGAGGGCATTTTTTTCAATCCTTATATGAAGAGACTCCAAAATGAAAACAACATATTCTGATAGAAGGAAGGAAATCTGCTCTTTCTAATGTTGCAAAAAGAAAGAAGATTGAAGCTGTCCCACTGGAGATATAGGGCATCAAATATAGCCCAAATTAGGCAAAAATGCTTTTTATACCAACTTTGAACACTTACATTTTTTAAACCACTTGAAGGAAAGTGCTGCAAATTGGAAGGCCTCATTACAGCCGTGTATTTAGTACACCTACCAAAAATCAACCTGAAAGGCCAGCTAGTTTTGACACTACAGCAGCCTCAACATCGCTGTAAATTCATTTTTGCAGTTTTTTGAGCCTAAACCATGCAAAAAGTAAGAGGACTAGGAACATGGGGTTTTGCCAGTTCATTAAGCCCTAAAAGTTGTACAGGTTCTCCAAATATCCCCCTTATACTACTAAAACTTCCATGTTTACAGCTTCTGGAAGTTGGCCCAAAATGTCATTTTTGCTCAGGTGCCGTTTTGCAGCCCTTTACTTGAGGTCTCCTAGAACCTCCAATTTTTAGTCTTTTGAACTAAAATTTTGTACAGCTTAGTTTTATATCATAAAGAAACTATGTACCAAATTTCATAAAAATCTGAGATGGTGAGGTGGGGACGACCTTTAAAATTGGTCCACTTGACACGGAATGACTCTTAATATAACAAAATGACTATATACTGACTGATTAAACTCTTTAGTGCAATAATCCTTTAAAGGGTTTGCCCAGGGAGTAGTAATTTACTTACCTGGTCCTGGAGATCTCTGATGATGGACTCGGGGGTTCAAGTGACCCCTGGGTCATATGGTCCGAAGCAGCGTTTAGCCTCCAAGGTTGCTCTGCCCCCCTCCCCTCCTTCCCTGATCTCACAGGTAATTAATTCCCTGTGCTATGGGGGCTGGCTGATCATAGTAAAGCCAGCCCAACAGCTGCTTCAGATCACATCCATCATCAGCGATCCTGGAAACCAGGTAAGTAAAATACTACTTCCCGACAACCAAAACAAGAGCAAGAATAAGGCTAGGTTTAGCCTTACAGTCTGTTATGTTAGGGTCCATTTGAAAAAAAAAAAAAAAGGATGCCTATTGTAATGGACAGTAAAGGGATGCTAATGGATGTTAATGTGTCTGTTAGTGTATACAGTCCTTTTTTTTGGGGGGGGGGGGTTCTGCTTTCTGAGCATGCGTAGAAAAAAACAGGCAGAAATAACGGACAATAAAAGGGATGAATGTCCGTTACCATCCATCATATGTCCATTAGCCACTTAACACTTAACATCCGTCATAAGTGCAGATTTGATAAAGGATGAAAGAACAAATCCCATTGAAATCAATGGGATTTTTAACAAATCAGCTAGTGGCCGTTGTTAACATTTTCTGACAGATGCTAACAGACACTAACAACAGTAGTGTGAACATCCTCTAAGAAAACTAACTAAAGTAAACATCAACTGAAAGGAGGGAAATAAGCAGAAAGAAAATAAAATATGAAAGGTCAAAGAAAATAAGATGATCAGTCTATACTGCAATATCACTATATATTAAGACAAACTGACAATTCTAACAGGTTAACTCCTTATGAACCAGGCCAATTTTAATTATTTTTCTTCTAGTTTTTTTTTGCTTTCCATCTAAGAGCCTTAACTTTAATTTTTTCTGTCAAAACTAATAATATGAGGGCTTAGTTTTTTTGCAAGATGAGTTGTATTTTTTAATAGTACCATTCAATGTTCCATATATGTATTGCACAAGTGACAAAAATTATTTCTGGGATGGAATGGGAATAAAACACTTCTGTGCCATTGTTTTTGGGGGTTTTGTTTTCATGCAGTTAACTGTATGGTACAAATGACATGTTGATGATGATACAAGCTGAGATGTATTCTGTGGGTCAATGTGATATCAGTAAGACCAAATTTATATACTGTAAGTCTTTGTTATGTCTTATTACTTAAATAAATAAGTCTTTTTTTTTTTAATTGCTTTATGTCACCATATTCTGACATCCGTACCTTTTATATTTTTCTGTTGATGAAACTGTCTGAAGGCTTGTTTTTTTGCAGGGCAAGCTGTAGTTTTCATTGATACCATTTTGCAGTATTTACAACAGTTTGATTGCTTTTTATTAATGGCTGCAATCAATAATATCTCCCCTGTTTAGCGGAGAGTGTCAGCTGTAACACAGTCAGCACTCACAAAGTATGGAACAGATACAGCTCATAAGCCTACTGCATACTTCTATATGTTCAATGCTACATACGTCATTGAACAGTAAGGTATTAATATTCCTTTAACTGCACAATTCATTATCTTGAGGAAAGATGTAAAGACTTCAGCAATATTGAGGCATTTTAGAGACGTGCATGCTGCCAATACTAAATGTTAGTGTTTCCAGGGATTGAACAAGACTCGCAGAGGAAGCGATTATAGAAAGAAACTTACTAACAGGAAAACCTATTGGATGTTCATATTCCATAACACACAACCAGATGGCTTGAATTTACGCCCGCATGATATACAATTATTAACATAATTCTTTCCTGTTTGCATTGCTAGTGTCCATTAACCTTGCTGGTTTGTGACTTTCAATATGTGCAATGATTTATATTTGTAAAAATATTATGTATATTGTAACAATGTTTATATCACCTCATTTATTATAATATTGTTAATACCACCTGACTCTTTGTCGTGTGACCACCTAAGGCTCACATGGCGTAAGCGCCGTGGTTTGGCCGCACCGGAAACCCATCCACACATTGCAGAAAAATATGCGGAAACGTTGCGATTTCCAAAACTGTTGAAAAATTGGGGAAAAACCACGATGCGTTTCCACCGCGGTTTTTCCTGCAGCACTTTTTCGCTGCGGCCTGCTACGTGGGGCCTTAGCCTAATGGTGAATTTACATGGCAATTAGGTCATGCGGTTAGTTAGTCATGTGACTTATATCGGTATGGTGTTAGTTTGCAGTATAGGAAGGGTTTGGTATGCAGTCAGTTCTCTAGCCATGATTACAGACTTTATTTCAAAATGTGTCGGCGGAACTGTATGAGAACTAGACGTAAGCTGCACATTTTATACAGACATTGCTGGTTCTGGATCTTCTTCTTTGTGTATTTAACTATACCGTTTCTGGTCATATACCGTTCCGTGCACATAGTGTCAAGTTATAAGAGTGGGGTGAGCAGATTACATATTTGCTGCACAATTGATAAAGATATGGTTCATGAATGCCTGCAGTCACATCCAGCATCCAGAACCCACAAAAGTACAATATGTCTAGTTTACTTTTGTGGGATATGCCATTTGAAATGTGCTAATGTAGTCACTTGTGTATACAGATAAATTGTGGGTCCATCCTCCTGTGGTTTGTAAATGTTTTCCAAGATATGTTACTTTATACAGATTTTATGTCTTTAAGTGTTATTGTGGTAAGTTTATATTATATCTTCTATTGAGCAGGCACTGTTGATCAAACTTTCTCATTTATTATTCTCAAATTAATAAACCACTACTTAAAAAGTAGGTTCCCTTTTGAACGCCTTTTTTCAATTCACATTTAGAGTTCATGTACATATAATGTTATGTAACTGTGTAAATAAATTGCTTTGCTCATCTTGTATTCTAGTCCATTTGTATTATTATTCAATATTATGCTGGCGATTGAGCTGCCATGGACCATCAAACCCTTTTTGTTTAGTGTCTACACGTGTTCTGCTAATATATAGACATACAGTAAAATAAAAGTAGAAATTAAATGAAATCTCCAAGAATTCAGTGCAAGGTAAAGCACTGCATTATAGTAGCTCATGATTCTAGTCGATAACAGAATAGCTGTTTCCTTGTGTTGGGACCTTACTACAGAATGACTAAGTTGGACTGTTGGGATGGAATGGGATTTCCTGGACACTATGAAGGAAAGCGCTCCGTACTCAATATCGAGTGTTAGTGATTCAACTGAACTAAACTCTATCTATGGTTTACTTCCTCTAGCCTGTAAAGAATGAATTGGAATGTTAGACGTCCAAAAAACTTGTTTTAGTATTCATGTAATCTCTAGATTTAACCATCTTCCTATTTTTTTTTATTTATATATTATTTCAGTGTCTCACCTGGGTTCGAGGGGCACTAAGCCTCAGGGTACATGGCCTGTTTTTCAGGGAATCTTCAGGTGGTAGAGGAGAAGGACTTGGTGATGGAGGTGCTTCCACATGTTTTCTGTTTTCTTGAGGTGGGAGTTCATCTTCTTCTTCTTCTTCATCCTCATCTTCTTCCTCATCAATCATTTCAAATTCCTGGAAATCCTCCTGGAAAGTGCAGAGGGCACGGGAAGGATCACATCTTCCAAAGCCAAGACCCTCCTAAAAAGAAAATAACATAATTCTTACATTAGTTCTAGTCAGAATTAGCTGTTTTTATGAGTTGCCATGTAGTGACTGGTGCCTGGTCCTCAAAGAGGACCTTTCAGTCCTTCAAACACCTTAAAGGGGTTTGCCCCATGAAGTAAAGTCTGCAGGACCTTTGACCCGCTCCACATCCAACCTGAGGACACCCAGGCTGTTTTGGTCACTGAAGCAAATATCAAAATTAGAGGATGTGGCTGACAACAGAGAGCAGTAGAATTAGCTATCTAAATTGCACACTGGGCTGAGAGATAGATCCTGGGCACCCAAACATCTTCACCTGCGTCAGCCGCGAAACTAGATGGATTTGTGCTGAATTTCAACATAACTTATCACCACAGGAACTAGTATAAGAAATAAATGCTCTATAAACTGAAGTCAAACCAGAAGCCACAACAAACTCACAAGGTAGATCTAACCAGAGGGATGAATCAGATGAATGAATGTATCCTAGTCAAAAGCTCAATCCGAGTGGTATTATCAGAGCCAAAATCAGAAGACAAGTGAACTTCCAGTAACAGGCCAACAGGTCAGTAATATAACAATGCATCACAAACAATCTGAGTTCAGAGCCTCACTAAAGTACAAACTAATAGCAGGCACTTGGATGGGGAGGGACAGAGTTGAAATATCCCTCCTCAGTTGCTGATTGGATCAGCATAGCAGAGCTCTGAAAACTGCAGAAGCTTCATATGTTTGTATGGTAACCTTAAAACAACAGCAGCTAGCTGTTTAGCACACTGAGATTCCTAACAAAGGCTAAATGTGTGGCGAGACTGGTGGCAGTCAGTGGTCCCATTCACTTAAATGGGGGCGCCGGAGATAGTAGGGTGCTTTTCCTCTTGAAGTAATTGGGAGCACTGACCACCATCATTATGGAACACACATGATATTCAGGAAGATTACAGTGTATGTTATTTGTAAGTGATTGGAGTTTTGCTTTTTGATGCTTCTTCCACTTCATGTCTAGCTTTGTACCGTGTGGTCAAGGGATGTAAGGTAAACATTCCAAGCCAGTTACCTAAAGCCATATCTACAGACCCCTTAAACTTGGTTTCCTATCATCTTTGAACTGCCTGTATATCTTGGGGTGCTGATGTGTGACAGGGGTTCCCCCAAGTTTGAGTAAGTTATTACTTATATTCTTGTTTATTATATTTTAGTTGCTTGATAGTCTTACTTATTATCCATAGAATCCACCATAAAACAGTGCAATATATATATATATTGTGAGAAGGTGACAGGTAAGATTCTGGAAGGTCGCTATATCTCTCCCAGATTCCTTTCTTATGTGTGGTAGACCAGGTAAAACCTTAAGCTGGGAGAAAGCTGTCTTTTGTTAACCTCTTCCTCTCCTACTAGGGAGGAGCCTTCAACCACAGGTGGAAGCTGGGCCTCATTAAAGGCCTATAAAAGGTTGGCCAGTTCTCACTACTAAGCAGTTCCTGGGGGAGAAAGGAGGAGCTGGGTTCTGTCTTAATACTGTGAAAGTTGATGAGACGCTGGTGTGAACTACTGTTATTGTTTTTGCCCTGTTTCTTTGACCGTGTGGCTGGAGCAAGCCACACGTACAGTTAGGGTGTTCCTTGTACAGTCATGGCCAAAAGTTTTGAGAATGACACAAATATTATATTTTCACATGATCTGCTGCCCTCTGGTTTTTATGTGTGTTTGTCAGATGTTTTTATCACATACAGAAATATAATTGCATTCATATTATGAGTAACAGAAGCTTATATTGACAGTTAGAATGAGTTAATGCAGCAAGTCAATATTTGCAGTGTTGACCCTTCTTCTTCAGGACCTCTGCAATTCTCCCTGGCATGCTCTCAATCAACTTCTGGACCAAATCCTGACTGATAGCAGTCCATTCTTGCAGAATCAATGCTTTAATTTTGTCTGAATTTGTTGGTTTTTGTTTGTCCACCCGTCTCTTGATGATTGACCACAAGTTCTCAATGGGATTAAGATCTGGGGAGTTTCCAGGCCATGGACCCAAAATCTCTATGTTTTGTTCCCTGAGCCATTTAGTTATCACCTTTGCTTTATGGCAAGGTGCTCCATCATGCTGGAAAAGGCATTGTTGAGCGCCAAACTGCTCTTGGACGGTTGGGAGAAGTTGCTCTTGGAGGACATTCTGGTACCATTCTTTATTCATGGCTGTGTTTTTAGGCAAGACTGTGAGAGAGCCGATTCCCTCGGCTGAGAAGCAACCCCACACATGAATGGTTTCAGGATGCTTTACAGTTGGCATGAGACAAGACTGGTGGTAGCGCTCACCTCTTCTTCTCCGAATAAGCTGTTTTCCAGATGTTCCAAACAATCGAAAAGGGGATTCATCAGAGAAAATGACTTTACCCCAGTCCTCAGCAGTCCACTCCCTGTACCTTTTGCAGAATATCAGTCTGTCCCTGATGTTTTTTCTGGAGAGAAGTGGCTTCTTTGCTGCCCTCCTTGAGACCAGGCCTTGCTCCAAGAGTCTCCGCCTCACAGTGCGTGCAGATGCACTCACACCTGCCTGCTGCCATTCCTCAGCAAGCTCTGCACTGCTGGTAGCCCGATCCCGCAGCTGAAACACTTTTAAGAGACGGTCCTGCCGCTTGCTGGTCTTTCTTGGGCGCCCTGGAGCCTTTTTGGCACCAATGGAACCTCTCTCCTTGAAGTTCTTGATGATGCGATAGATTGTTGACTGAGGTGCAATCTTTCTAGCTGCAATACTCTTCCCAGTTAGGCCATTTTTGTGCAGTGCAATGATGACTGCACGTGTTTCTTTAGAGATAACCATGGTTAACAGAAGAGAAACAATGATGGCAAGCACCAGCCTCCTTTTAAAGTGTCCAGTGGTGTCATTCTTACTTAATCATGACAGATTGATCTCCAGCCCTGTCCTCATCAACACCCACACCTGTGTTAATGGAGCAATCACTGAAACGATGTTAGGTGGTCCTTTTAAGGCAGGGCTGCAATGATGTTGAAATGTGTTTTGGGGGATAAAGTTCATTTTCTAGGCAAATATTGACTTTGCAAGTAATTGCTGTTAAGCTGATCACTCTTTATAACATTCTGGAGTATATGCAAATTGCCATTAGAAAAACTGAAGCAGTAGACTTTGTAAAAATTAATATTTGTATCATTCTCAAAACTTTTGGCCATGACTGTATAGTTAGTCGCACAGACGAGCAGGTTTTTTTGTTACCGTTTTGCCTGACTGTTAAGGCTAATTTTGTTTTGCTGTTTTTTGTAAAATAAACGCACAGGGTAATACCTGTTTACACCAGTATTTTTAGTGTCTGTCTCTGACTGTCTGGGTCCGCTGCTGCTACCACTGAGCCAATCCTCCCACTACACAGTGGGGAAAAAAGTATTTAGTCAGCCACCAATTGTGCAAGTTCTCCCACTTAAAAAGATGAGAGCGGCCTGTAATTGACATCATAGGTAGACCTCAACTATGAGAGACAAAATGAGAAAACATATCTAGAAAATCACATTATCTGATTTTTTAAAAAATTTATTTGCAAATTATGGTGGAAAATAAGTATTTGGTCACCTACAAACAAGCAAGATTTCTGGCTCTCACAGACCTGTAACTTCTTCTTTAAGAGGCTCCTCTGTCCTTCACTCATTACCTGTAGTAATGGCTCCTGTTTAACATTGTTATCAGTATAAAAGACACCTGTCCACAACCTCAAACAGTCACACTCCAAACTCCACTATGGTGAAGACCAAAGAGCTGTGGAAGGACACCAGAAACAAAATTGTAGACCTGCACCAGGCTGGAAAGACTGAATCTGCAATAGGCAAGCAGCTTGGTGTGAAGAAATCAACTGTGGGAGCAATAATTCGAAAATGGAAGACATACAAGACCACTGATAATCTCCCTTGATCAGGGGCTCCATGCAAGATCTCACCCCGTGGGGTCAAAATGATCACAAGAATGGTGAGCAAAAATCCAAGAACCACAAGGGGACCTAGTGAATGACCTGCAGAAAGCTGGGACTAACGTAACAAAGGCTACCTTCAGTAACACACTATGCTGCCAGGGACTCAGATCCTGCAGTGCCAGACGTGTCCCCCTGCTTAAGCCAGTACATATCCGGGCCCGTCTGAAGTTTGCTAGAGAGCATTTGGATGTTCCAGAACAGTATTGGGAGAATGTCATATGGTCAGATGAAACCAAAGTAGAACTGTTTGGTAGAAACACAACTCGTCATGTTTGGAGGAGAGTGAATGCTGAGTTGCATCCAAAGAGTACCATACCTACTGTGAAGCATGGGGGTGGCAATATCATGCTTTGGGGCTGTTTCTCTGCAAAGGGACCAGGACGACTGATCCATGTACATGAAAGAATGAATGGGGCCATGTATCGTGAGATTTTGAGTGCATCCCTCCTTCAATCAGCAAGGGCATTGAAGATGAAATGTGGCTGGGTCTTTCAGCATGACAATGATCCCAAGCACAACGCCAGGACAGACTCCAGATCTCAAACCCATAGAAAACCTTTGGAGTGAGTTGAAAGTCCGTGTTGCCCAGCGACAGCCCCAAAACATCACTGCTCTAGAGGAGATCTGCATGGAGGAATGGGCCAACATACCAGCAACAGTGTGTGCCAACCTTGTGAAGACTTACAGAAAACGTTTGACCTCTGTCATTGCCAACAAAGGATATATAACAAAGTATTGAGATGAACTTTTGTTATTGACCAAATACTTATTTTCCACCATAATTTGCAAATAAATTTGTTAAAAATCAGACAATGTGATTTTCTGGATTTGTTTTCTCATTTTGTAACTCATAGTTGAGATCTACCTATGATGTCAATTACAGGCCTCTCTCATCTTTTTAAGTGGGAGAACTTGCACAATTGGTGGCTGACTAAATGCTTTTTTTCCCCACTGTATATATACAGTGATGGCCAAAAGTATTGTCACCCCTGCAATTCTGTCAGATAGTACTCAATTTCTTCCAGAAAATGATTGCAATCACAAATGCTTTGGTAATAATATCTTCATTTAATTTGTCGTCAATGGAAAACCACAAAAAGAATTGTCAAAAAGCCAAATTGGATATAATTCCACACCAAACATAAAAAAGGGGGTGGACAAAAGTATTGGCACCCTTTGAAAAATCATGTGATGCTTCTCTAATTTGTGCAATTAACAGCACCTGTTACTTACCTGTGGCACATAACAGGTGGTGGCAATAACTAAATCACACTTGCAGCCAATTGAAATGGATTAAAGTTGACTCAACCTCTGTCCTGTGTCCTTGTGTGTACCACATTGAGCATGGAGAAAAGAAAGAAGACCAAAGAACTGTCTGAGGACTTGAGAAGCAAAATTGTGAGGAAGCATGAGCAATCTCAAGGCTACAAGTCCATCTCCAAAGACCTGAGTGTTCCTGTGTCTACCGTGCGCAGTGTCATCAAGAAGTTTAAAGCCCATGGCACTGTGGCTAACCTCCCTAGATGTGGACGGAAAAGAAAAATTGACGAGAGATTTCAACGAAAGATTGTGCGGATGGTGGCTAAAGAACCTCGACTAACATCCAAACAAGTTCTAGCTGCCCTGCAGTCCGAGGGTACAACAGTGTCAACCCGTACTATCCGTCGACGTCTGAATGAAAAGGGACTCTATGGTAGGATACCAAGGAAGACCCCACTTCTGACCCAGAGACATAAAAAAGCCAGGCTGGAGTTTGCCAAAACTTACCTGAGAAAGCCAAAAACTTTTTGGAAGAATGTTCTCTGGTCAGATGAGACAAAAGTAGAGCTTTTTGGGAAAAGGCATCAACATAGAGTTTACAGGGAAAAAAAGAGGCCTTCAAAGAAAAGAACACGGTCCCTACAGTCAAACATGGCGGAGGTTCCCTGATGTTTTGGGGTTGCTTTGCTGCCTCTGGCACTGGACTGCTTGACCGTGTGCATGGCATTATGAAGTCTGAAGACTACCAACAAATTTTGCAGCATAATGTAGGGCCCAGTGTGAGAAAGCTGGGTCTCCCTCAGAGGTCATGGGTCTTCCAGCAGGACAATGACCCAAAACACACTTCAAAAAGCACTAGAAAATGGTTTGAGAGAAAGCACTGGAGACTTCTAAAGTGGCCAGCAATGAGTCCAGACCTGAATCCCATAGAACACCTGTGGAGAGATCTCAAAATGGCAGTTTGGAGAAGGCACCCTTCAAATCTCAGGGACCTGGAGAAATTTGTCATAGAAGAATGGTCTAAAATTCCAGCAGAGCATTGTAAGAAACTCATTGATGGTTACCGGAAGCGGTTGTTCGCAGTTATTTTGTCTAAAGGTTGTGCTACCAAGTATTAGGCTGAGGGTGCCAATACTTTTGTCCGGCCCATTTTTGGAGTTTTGTGTAAAATGATTAATGATTTGACTTTTTTTTCATTCTCTTTTGTGTTTTTTCAATGCAAGCAAAATAAATGAAGATATTATTACCAAAGCATTTGTGATTGCAATCATTTTCTGGAAGAAACTGAGTATTATCTGACAGAATTGCAGGGGTGCCAATACTTTTGGCCAGCACTGCATATATTTAAAACTTATCACTGAGACATTATTTGCACAAAAGCATGGAAAACAGAATTTTAAACATGTATCTAGATGTAGTACTATGAAATTGAGGAAATCAGATTAAAATTATAACTGGGATTTTTCAGTCATAATACTCTCAAGTCCTCTAATCACGTCTTGTAATAAGCTGATTATGATAATCTACTCACAAAAATGTATTCAAGTCTGCAAAAGAAAGGAGTTACCGTCTAAGTAATTCATTAGGAAAGGCTGTCTGGCCTGATAGGGACCTAGGATGTAGCAATTTACTACAGCATGAAACACACTAAAGGTAGGTGACCTTGACAGATGATGGTTGAATATAGCCTGCAGAAAGAATGCAGAGAACATCCCCGCCGCGGGGGACCCCCCCCCAAACTTTTTTGGGGGGGGGAATTTGGCCCCCGTCGGCACCCCACGCTTGGGGAATTTTCCAGGAAATTCTCCATACATACAGTGTATATGTAACATTCCTATATACTTTCATTAGCCAGAACTATGCGAAAAGAGTGTCTTTTGTTTAGACACCTCCTTTAGGTTGCAAAGTGGTTTTATGTAGGGGCCTTTCTTTTTTTTTTTTTGGCCCTTTCCCCCCCATTGGCTCGGACCCCCCCCCTTTTTTTTTTTTTTTTTTTTTTTTGCGAGCACACACGGGGGGGCCCCCGCGGCGGGGGGGGGGTGTGGGCAGGGTTGCTGAGACTTTTTTTTGGGGGGGGGAGGAGCCCCCCCCTTCTTTTTCCCCTTTTTTTAGTTTTGTGTTCCCCCTTTTTACGACCCGCTTTCTCTTTAGCAGGTTTTAAAAAAAAAAAAAGGGTTAGTTCCCTGCCCACACCATTGTGTATTTTTTATTTAAAAAAAACAGGGAAACACACACGGGGGGGGGGCGGCGGGGGGGGGGGGGGGGGAGGAGGGGGGGCGAAAAAGAGATTTTATGTGGGGGGGGGATAAAACCCCCTTTTCTTTTTCTTAACACAATATAATAAGGTAGGTGTGCCCCCCCTATATACTCACAGGACCTAGCTAGTAACCGTAGTAGGGATCCATATATATATACAGTTCAGGGCAGTGATAGGTTAGGCTTCCGAAGGCCAACTAGCTAGTTAGAGGCCCGGTGGCACTAGTAGTTTAGCTGGCAGGTTAAGGACTCAGTGTTAGGGTAGTCAGGCCTGCATCTACTGCCGTCACCGTCGCCCTGTTTGCTGCCTGTGAAGAATCTCACCATCATCATCATCATCTCCTGATCGGCTGTCTGTCATCTCCTGGAAGAATCCGAGGATCCACAGTCATCCACAGGGGCCCCTGCATCTCTTCTGTTGCCTGGAGGTATTGTGCACCGGACTCTTGCTATATATTTATATATATACCCGGGTATATAACCTAAGACGGTTGAGGACTTGCTGGCTGTTGTAGTATTGCTGTGTTCTGAGTATATTTTATGTATGTATTATTACCCTGTTGATTCTTATAAAGCTACTGTTATAACCTTATGTGGTATCTGTATGTATTCTTCAGACTGTGAGATTAGTACAGGGATCCTTGTTAAGGCTACTAACTGTATTTCATGGGTAAGTCCCAGGAAGAGATCCTCCCTGTAATACAGAGGCTCTATCCTGGGTGGAGGCACTGATATATTTCATATATGTTCCCACTCTTCCCTTCAGCGAAGGCTTCAGGTTCCATTATACACACAGGTCAGCGCCAGAGTCTGTTGCGGGAGGGATAATACTCATACCCCCCCCAAATAGGGCTACATTTGGAGGCACTGCTGAGATTTAGAAGTGGGAATAGTCATTGATATGGAGAAGCGATATAGCTCAGAGGGGAACCTCCCACTAGCTACTACATGGGATTACCGACCGCCTGTTCCTCCCCTGGTTCAGGTAAAGGAAGAACCCCGCTCAGCCAGTTACCCCCCCAGTATGGCCGTCGCTAGCAGTTCCTCTAGTGACAGTGCTATTAGCACTTTAGCCAGGCTGACTGAAATGTTAGCTCAGGGCCTGCAGGCCACTCACTACAAGAAACTAAAAGTATTCTCTGGTAATGTCCCAGTACCACAAGGGGAGGAAAACTTAGAGATATGGAAAGAACATACTCTCCAATGCCTGAAGGAATGGTCTTGCTCTGAAGAAGGCAAGCGGCAGCGTATCAGTGAAAGTTTGCGGTCTCCTGCTGCAGAATTGATCCGCTTGTACAGAGACTCTCATGAAGGAGTGAGTGCATTGGACTATATACAAGTACTGTCTGATCACTTTGAGCCATACTATGACCTTGCCCAGATGGTTGCTGATTACCGAATGGTTCGTCAAAAAGAAGGGGAAAATGTCTCTACTTTTATTAACCGTTTACAGCTACTTCTTTCACGTCTGGTGTACCACGCAGCTATATCTACTTCAGAGGTAGACGCTATGAGAACCAGTCAGTTGGTGAGAGGGTTACAACCTCATCATCCTCTTGCTCAAGTACTCAAGGTCTTACTATCTGATAGAGTCTTTCCATTTCCTGACTTAATGAAGTTAGTGAAGAAACAAGAAGCTGACATTAGTTTTAGTACCCCTAAGAAAGCGAAAAGCATCTCTAAAGAAGATGTTGTTCCTAATTCAAACAAGGACAAACCAGTGGAGCGGTCAGAACTTAGACAGTCCGCCACTCCATCCACTGCCACTCAATGGAGGAAGGATGCTAGAACCTGTTATAAATGTGGTCAGATGGGCCATACTGCCAGACAGTGTACGGAGGACAGTGAGGGATTGGGACACAGTGCTGTCTTCTCTATTCAGAATCAAAGACACCGAAGGAAGGCGGGCCGAGTAAAGACCAGAGGCGCTATCGCGGGCTCCAGGTCCGTTGTCAAAGTCACTGTCAATGGTCATGCCGCTCCTGCCCTGTTTGATACAGGATCTCAAGTGACCCTGATTTATCGCTCGTTCTACCAAAAGTATCTGAGGGATATACCTCTTCAGTCTACAGGACAAATGAAATTGTGGGGGGCTTAATTCAGGATCATATCCTGTAGATGGCAGCCTACAAGTAGTTATAGCTGTCCCTGAATTAGAAGATCAGAGTGTCGCTCCCATGAAGATTACGGCTCTTGTCTGTCCTGATACAGGGGATTCTTGTGCAGCTCCTGTGATACTTGGCACTAATTGTCCCGCAGTGCATTATGCTTTTCAGAAGTTTCTTGGAAGAGATTGGAACCCTGCAGCTCAGCCGGTGAATATATCTTCTGATCTTAGAGAACTCTGTGATGCCCTGTCTACTGGCTATCGACATGGAATGGTATATCATATCGGTGAGAGAACCGTGGAAGTTCCTGCCGGCGGGGAGAGAGTTCTGAGAGTAGCCTCCAGCATTGCTCCCGATTTGCTTGAAGGGGGGAGTTATGTCCTTATGGAAACCCCTGAAAAAATGATTAACCAGAATGGCTGGATGGTGATCCCAGAGAGAAAGGACTGGAGAAATAAAGTGGAGTTATCTACCTGTGTGACAGTGAGGAACTGTTCACCGCATCCGATTGTAATTGGACCATACCAGAATGTGGCCCACTGCTACCCTGTGCTTGGAGTAAATCCATACGCTGAAGTGTGCAGGATTCAAATCCGAGATGCAATCCCTAATCTCAATCTTGACTTGAGTGATCCACATTTACCAGAGGCCTGGAATCAGCGACTGACACAGAAGTTGTCTGAATTATCGGAAGTGTTCTCCATGGATGATATGGATGTAGGTTGTGCTAAAAGTGCTCAACACACTTTCCGATTGACCGATTCTACTCCCTTCCGGGAGCGATCACGGAGAGTTGCTCCAAAGGATGTTGATGAGTTAAGACAGACTCTACAGCAAATGAAAGGTCAGGGGATCATTGTGGACAGTAAGAGCCCCTATGCCTCACCTATTGTGGTGGTAAGAAAAAAATCTGGAGCAATTCGCCTATGTGTGGATTACAGAACTCTGAACCGGAGAACCTTACCTGATCAGTATACACTGCCGAGAATTGAAGAAGCTCTGGAAGCTCTGAATGGAAACTGTTGGTTCACAGTGCTGGACCTAAGATCGGGATACTATCAAGTCCCAATGGCACCTGAGGATCAGGAAAAGACAGCCTTCATATGCCCCTTGGGTTTCTTTCAGTTCACTCGTATGCCGCAAGGTACAAAAGGTGCGCCAGCAACGTTCCAAAGGTTGATGGAAAGAGTGTTAGGTGATTTAGTGCCCCGGGAATGCCTTGTATATCTTGATGACATTATTGTGTTTGGAAAGACGCTGGAAGAACATGAAGAACGACTCATGAGAGTACTCCATCGCTTAAAAGAAGAGGGGCTGAAGTTGTCGGCTGACAAATGCAAATTTTGTAGATCTTCGGTCACTTATGTAGGTCATATTGTTTCTGCTGAAGGAGTTGCTACCGATCCTGGTAAGATTGAAGCTGTGGTGAATTGGCCCCGACCGCAAAATATTACGGAGTTGCAATCTTTCTTGGGGTTTTGTGGATTCTATCGACGATTTGTGGAAGGATATTCAAAAATTGCTCGAGCCCTCCTCGACCTGTTGAAGAGTGATGCAGGAGATCCGGGAAAGAAGAAAGGGTCTTCCAAAAGCCTTTTTGGCGATAGGTGGACTGCGGATTGTGAAGAAGCATTTAAGTTGTTGAAGAAGAAATTGACAGAAGCTCCCGTTCTGGCTTATGCTGATGCACAGAAGCCATATGTGCTACATGTAGATGCCAGCTTTGAAGGATTAGGTGGCGTGCTGCACCAAGAATACCCGGCCGGGTTACGGCCCATAGCTTTCATAAGTCGAAGTCTTTCTCTCAGCGAGAAAAATTATCCAGTACATAAATTGGAGTTTTTGGCGCTCAAGTGGGCCATTGTTGATAAATTACATGACTATTTATACGGAGCCACGTTTGAAGTAAGAACAGACAATCCACTGACATACGTTTTGTCAACCGCTAAGCTCGATGCTACAGGACATCGCTGGTTGGCAGCTTTATCCAACTACCAATTCACACTCAAGTATAAATCGGGGCCTAAGAACATTGGGGCAGATGCTCTATCAAGACGGCCTGGATTACCTAGTCCGGAAGTAGTGGATGAATGGGAAGAAGTGCCAAGTCCTGGAGTAGGAGCTTTGTGTGCCATGGCTGCTGTAGTTGAAGACCGAGTAGCCTTTTCTGAAACTCGGCTTATTGACTCTATTGGGGGAGGTCCCGAAGCTGTACCAGACATGTTTGCCTACCCTGCCGCTTTAGGATCCTTTGAGAGTTGTTCTATATCTTCAAAGCGAATGATCTGGAGTCAAAAGACTGATCCTTTAATTGGACCTCTTTATCAAGCAGTGAGTTCTCAAGACAGAGAAATGTTAAAGACATCCCTACCCTCTGAATGCAGTCAACTTCTACGAGATTGGGAGAAGTTTGAAATAGACAATGGCCTACTTTATCGTGTGGTGCTGTATCATGATCACCCTGGAAGGCGCCAACTAGTTATTCCAAGCTGCTTTCAGAAGATGATTTTCCGAAGTCTGCATGATTATCATGGTCATTTGGGACCTGAGAAGACTTATGGCCTAATACAAGACCGATTCTACTGGCCCAAAATGAGAGATACCGTGACTCGTCTGTGTAGGTGCTGTCGCAGATGTTTGCAGAGGAAGACTGTCCCGGTTCGAGCGGCCTTCATGGGACACTTGAAGAGTTCGGGCCCCATGGATCTTGTCTGCATAGACTTCCTTTGTATTGACAACGACTCCAGAGGATTTGGAAATGTATTGGTGGTGACTGATCACTTCACACGATATGCTCAAGCCTTTCCGACTAAGGATCAAAAAGCAGTCACTGTTGCAAGAGTGCTTTGGGAAAAGTATTTTATCCATTATGGCTTACCACACCGGTTGCATTCTGATCAAGGCCGGGATTTTGAGAGTAACCTGATCAAAGAGTTACTTCAGTTGTTGAACATCCGCAAAAGTCGGACGACGCCTTACCATCCAGAGGGAGATGCCCTTCCTGAAAGATTTAACAGGACTTTACTTGATATGCTTGGTACCTTACGAATTGAGGATAAGCGATCCTGGAGTCGAAAAGTGGAGGCTATGGTGCATGCCTATAATAGTACAAGGCACGAGAGCACAGGATATTCACCATACTTTCTGATGTTTGGAAGAGAGCCTAGGCTACCTATTGACATCTTGTTGGGAGTCTCTACCGATGGTATCAGTCATCGAGATCATTACCGATACGTGGCACGTTTGAAAGAAACGCTTAAGAGTGCTTATCAGCTGGCTGAGGAAAATGCGGCCAAAGTGAATGAAGGAAATAAAAGATTTGATCTTCGAGTAAGATACCGAGAATTGAACCCTGGGGACCATGTTCTGCTACGGAATTTGGGAGCATCTGCAAAACATAAGCTGGCTGATCGATGGCGGAGTGAACTCTTTACAGTGGTAGATCGGTTGCCTGGAATACCAGTCTACAAGATAAAAGGACGGGACGGGAGGATCAGGACTTGGCATAGAAATCATTTGTTG
Source organism: Leptodactylus fallax (assembly GCA_947044405.1). NCBI lineage: Eukaryota > Metazoa > Chordata > Amphibia > Anura > Leptodactylidae > Leptodactylus > Leptodactylus fallax. The sequence goes on along the minus strand of CAMRHE010000148.1, from coordinate 1,422 downwards.
CCTGTACCTCAGATTGATGGTATGGATATCTCCAATGATGGCTCGGCCTGCGATTCTCCACAGTCCTTAGCCGATATTCCACCTGACCTTCCTGAAACTCCTGAGAGTGATTGGACTGTGGCTCCTGAAGTTCCTAGATCACCAGTATCTTCTCCTTCAGGGAGACCTATGAACCCTCAAACTCCAGAATTCGTACCTAGATCTGTGTCTACAGATGAGCAGGGATCTAGCTCTCCTACGCCACCAGCACCATCCCCTCCCATGGCAGACAACCCTAGTTTAGGGCCTGGACATGCTAGTTTACCTCAGAGAGAGGTACGGAGAGGAGAGAGAATTAGACACCCTCCACCTATGCTGACATATGATAGTTTGGGGGACCCCAGATTTACTACTCAGCCTCATTTATACCATGCTTGGGTGGGTGCAGTGTCCACTTTGGTCAATATGTTACCAATTTTCGCTCCTGCTGGCATGTATACCTATTAACCTGTTGTGACTCTGTAAATGCAAAAGCAACCATATTGATATTGTCATTGGTAATGTTGACTGTATACTATGACTTTGTATGTCTTTGACGTGACGTAAAGATTTCACCAGAGGGAGAGTGTAGGGAACTGCCATTTCTACTAGTATATAATGTATCTGGCTTCTTTGCCCCTGCAGTTTGGCTTCAGAGACCCCAGGCATTTAGTGCAAGTTTTGTTTTGTAAATACAGTGAGTCAGACACATGTGAGGCAGAGCTGCTGGGGGGAGAGATGTGAGCAGAGCTGCTGAGACAGACATGTTATGTCTGGGGGAGTCTAAGAGCCACTTGTTCCTCTTTACTTCACAGTATATAGTTAGGTATGTGTTACCCCCTATATACTCACAGGACCTAGCTAGTAACCGTAGTTAGGGATCCATATATATATACAGTTCAGGGCAGTGATAGGTTAGGCTTCCGAAGGCCAACTAGCTAGTTAGAGGCCCGGTGGCACTAGTAGTTTAGCTGGCAGGTTAAGGACTCAGTGTTAGGGTAGTCAGGCCTGCATCTACTGCCGTCACCGTCGCCCTGTTTGCTGCCTGTGAAGAATCTCACCATCATCATCATCATCTCCTGATCGGCTGTCTGTCATCTCCTGGAAGAATCCGAGGATCCACAGTCATCCACAGGGGCCCCTGCATCTCTTCTGTTGCCTGGAGGTATTGTGCACCGGACTCTTGCTATATATTTATATATATACCCGGGTATATAACCTAAGACGGTTGAGGACTTGCTGGCTGTTGTAGTATTGCTGTGTTCTGAGTATATTTTATGTATGTATTATTACCCTGTTGATTCTTATAAAGCTACTGTTATAACCTTATGTGGTATCTGTATGTATTCTTCAGACTGTGAGATTAGTACAGGGATCCTTGTTAAGGCTACTAACTGTATTTCA